>JARQOD010000002.1:597553073-597836620 GCA_033576555.1 Oophaga sylvatica | reverse complement strand
CTTTTTAAAAGGTTAACCATGTCTTTTCATTCCTTTGCTATCTAATTTGCACAAAAAATTTAAATCAAACTATGTTGCAAAATTTCACACCGTGGGGGTTAATTAAAAGGTGAAAATTCACAAAAAAGTCCTTTTTTTTAAAAACGTTTTACACCTTTAATAACCCCCCTACAGGTTGAAATTTGCCACTATCTGATTTAATTGTTGTGCAAAAATAGAAAAGGGACAAAAAAAACAGGGTTTAACCCAGTACCCAAGTTCATTCTTGGGGTGACCCACAGAAATACACTGGTTTACATAGGGTTAAACCAGCTTTTCATGTCCTTGCTATCTAAGGCCGGAAGTCACACTGGGCAAAAGGGACGACTGCAATGCAAAGAAAACCCTTTTCAGTGGGCCTAGTAATCTAGGAGCCTCCATATCAGATTTTTTGTGGCCCTTTTTTAAACGTCCGTGTACAATCCAGCATGCTGCGATTGTCACCGATGGTCGGTCGACAATCGCCAATGCAAGTCTATGGGAGCGATGAAAAATCTATTACAAACGGACCACACTGTGTGATTGCGATGAAATCGCATCGGTGTCCTTTAGAAAAGCCGGCAATTCATCCCCCCTATACTGTAAAACCCACACTGACAGCTTTAATAAAGACTAGAAAGAATAGATATATACACATAGAACACATACATTATATATACATGTCATTGTGACATGTATATATACATAATTTATAGTTCCTAGACTTCTACATACTGTAATAGCCGCTAATTCAATTGCCGGGTTTTGTGAAATCACAGAAGCCGACATGAAATGATACATTGTTCCACACATTTAACCATGTAATTTTCATGTATTTTTATATATGTTTGAAACATACAATTACATGAGTGTATTTGTGCAAAATTTCAGACATGTAGGGGTTAATTAAAGGTGTAATTTCGTTGAAAAAAAAATGCGTGGGCTCCCGCTGTATTTTCTCCACCAGACAGACAAAGCAAAGCGAGTGGGGCAGATAATAATAGCCCAGGGAAGGTGCATTTTTTTGTGCCCCCCCTGGCTACTAACATCTGCCCCCAGACACCCCAGAAAGGCAAATCTATAATTAGATTCGCCCTTTCTGGCACTTTGCCCGTCTATTCCCATTGCCCTGTAGCGGTGGCGAATGGGTTAATCTCACCTTACTGTCACCTTGCAATTGAAAGGTGACCTTAAGGCAGGTTAATGATTGATAGCTGTCAATTAGACAACTATCAATTATTAATCCTATTGAAGTAAATAAAAAAACACACACACTTTAAGATAAATAATTTTAATGAAATAAAAACACATTTTTTTGACCATATTTTATTTTACACTAAATCCGTGCGAAGCCATTGATCTCCTAAAATAAAGAAAAAGAAATAAAACAACATTATTCTTACCTATTCCGCCGATCTGTCACGTCCCACGCTGTAATCCTTCACAAAGGGTTAACTAGCTTTGAGCCAAGCAGTGCAAGTAATCCTGCATGCTCAGCTCAAAGCTCATGAATGAATAAGTTCCTCTCCTGGCGACAGGAGAGGATGTGTTTCATGAATGAAGCTTAATTGATTGTGTCCACTTTCCCTTTAGGTCAGGTCACTACAGTTAAATTGGCAAGAAATCAATTAAGCTCCATTCATGAATCTATTCCTCTACTTTCGCTGGGAGAGGAACTTATTCATTCAGGGGAATACAGGTCTGAGACAGCATTATTAGCTCTCTGCGACCTTTAACCTGTTAACCCTTTCTGATGGATTACACCGTGGGACCTGACTGTACATCGGATTGGTAAGTATAATTTTGCTTTTTTATTTTATTTTTATTACAGGAAATGGTTTTAGCAGGAAAATAAAATATGGTCAAAAACTGTGTGATTATTTAATTAAACTTATTTTTTATTAAACTGTGTGTGTTTGATTTTTCTTTCATACAATAGGATTAATAATTGATAGTTGCCTAATTGACAGCTATCAATTATTAACCTGGCTTAAAGTGACCTTTCAATTGCAAGGTCATTTTAACCCCTTATTAACCCATTCGCCACCGCTACAGGGCAATGGGAATAGACGGGCAAAGTGCCAGAAAGGGCGAATCTAATTATAGATTTGCCCTTTCTGGGGTGTCTGGGGGCAGATGTTAGTAGCCAGGGGGGGCACAAAAAAAATGTACCCTCCCTAGGCTATTATTATCTGCCCCCACTCGCTTGCTTTGTCTGTCTGGTGGAGAAAATACAGCGGGAGCCCACGCATTTTTTTTTTACGAATTTACACCTTTAATTAACCCCTACATGTCTGAAATTTAGCACACATATACTCATGTAATTGTATGTTTCAAACATATATAAAAATACATGAAATTACATGGTTAAATGTGTGGAAACAATGTATCATTTCATGTCGGCTTCTGTGATTTCACTGAAGCCGGCAATTGAATTAGCGGCTATAACAGTATGTAGAAGTGTAAGAACTATAAATATATGTATATATATATATGTCACAATGACATATATATATATATATATATATATATATATATATATATGTGCTCTATGTGTATATATCTATTCTTTCTTTTGGCATTTAAATACTATTCTTTTGGATCCATTATATGTCAGTTTTGCAAGCCTGCGAGAAAATCTCGCAAGTCGGATGAAAATCGGATGTTACAAGGTACACACACATGCGATTAAATCGCATCTTTGAAGGAAAATCGGATGCCAGAAGGATGTGTGATGTTTTTATTTTGATCCGATTGTCGACCGTCTAAAACGGACCGATTTTTTGTGGTTGTGTGTGACTCCAGCCTAATTTGCACAAACAATTAAATCAGACTATGTGTGCAAAATTTCACACCTGTAGGGGTTAATTAAAGGTGTAAATTCGTAGCAAAAAAAGTCCGTTTTTTTTACAACGAATTTACACCTTTAATTAACCCCTACAGGTGTGAAATTTTGCACACATAGTCTGATTTAATTGTTTGTGCAAATCAGATAGCAAACGACATGAAAAGACATGGTTAACCCTATGTACACCAAGTGTCATTTCATGTCGGGTGCTTCTGTCTTTTCACTGAAGCCGGCTTTACCCGGCAATTGAATGAGAGGATATTTTACTATGTAGAAGTGTATAAACTATACATATATGTATATATATATGTCACAATGACATGTATATATATATATATGTATTCTATGTGTGTATATTTAGTGTTTACAAGAAAGAATGGGTTTTTTTTAGTTGCGATATTTTGTTCCCATAGACTTACATGGGACTTCCGGTATCGGTATCGGGTATCGCCGATATTTTAGTGATATCGGCGATACCATTCCGATTCCGATACTTTAGGATATCGGAAAGTATCGCTCAACTCTAGTCACCTCTGCTTCTGAGGATAAGTTTATCCGAGTCACCAGCCTCAGAAATCGCAGGTTTACAGCAGCTCAGATTAGAGACCAGGTCAATGCCACACAGAGTTCTATCAGCAGACACATCTCTACAACAACTGTTAAGAGGAGACTTTGTGCAGCAGGCCTTCATGGTAAAATAGCTGCTAGGAAACCACTGCTAAGGACAGACAACAAGCAGAAGAGACTGTTTGGGCTAAAGAACACAAGGAATGGACATTAGACCAGTGGAAATCTGTGCTTTGGTCTGATGAGTCCAAATTTGAGATCTTGGTTCCAACCACCGTGTCTTTGTGCGACGCAGAAAAGGTGAACGGTTGGATTCTACATGCCTGGTTCCCACCGTGAAGCATGGAGGAGGAGGTGTGATGGTGTGGGGGTGCTTTGCTGGTGACACTGTTGGGGATTTATTCAAAATTGAATGCATACTGAACCAGCATCGCTACCACAGCATCTTGTAGCGGCATGCTATTCCATCCTGTTTGTGTTTAGTTGGACCATCATTTACTTTTCAACAGGACAATGACCCAAACACACCTCCAGGCTGTGTAAGGGCTAAGTGATGGGGTGCTACGCCAGATGACTTGGCCTCCACAGTCACCAGACCTGAACCCAATTGAGATGATTTGGGGTGAGCTGGACCGCAGAGTGAAGGCAAAAGGGCCAACAAGTGCTAAGCATCTCTGGGAACTCCTTCAAGACTGTTGGAAGACCATTTCCAGTGACTACCTCTTGAAGCTCATCAAGAGAATGCCAAGAGTGTGCAAAGCAGTAATCAAAGCAAAAGGTGGCTACTTTGAAGAACCTAGAATATAAGACATATTTTCAGTTGTTTCACACTTTTTTGTTAAGTATATAATTTCACATGTGTTAATTCATAGTTTTGATGCCTTCAGTGTGAATGTACAATTTTCATAGTCATGAAAATTCAGAAAAATCTTTGAATGAGAAGATGTGTCCAAACTTTTGGTCTGTACTGTATATATAGAGTTCCTGTGTATGTCACCAGTGATTACTGCATTAACTGTACACTGACACTATATACAGAGCTCCTGTGTATAATGTCACTGGTGGTCACTTTTATACCTGTACACTGACACTATAAACAGAGCTCCTGTGTATAATGTCACTAGTGGTCACTGTATTACCTGTACACTGACACTATATACAGAGCTACTGTGTATAATGTCACTGGTGGTCACTGTGTAACCGGTACACTGACAATTTATACAGAGGTACTGTGTATAATGTCACTGGTTGTAATAACAGTGTTGTTAGTATTGTGGTTTGTATTCATAATCAGTATTGTAGTATTCGGTCACTATGTGGTGGTAATTTGTGGTCTGATCATGGTGTCACAGTATTTCTCCTTGTTTGTGGTATTATTTGGTCCCTATATGTTGGTAATATGTCATATTATTCGGTCACTATGTGGTGGTAATATGTGGTCTCGTCATGGTGTGGCAGTATTTGTCCCTTGTATGTAGTATTATTCAGTCACTATGTGGTCTGGTGGTATTTGTCCCTTGTATGTAGTATTATTCAATCACTATGTGGTCTGGTGGTATTTGTCCCTTGTATGTAGTATTATTCAGTCACTATGTGGTCTGGTCATGGTGTGGTGGTATTTGTCCTTGTATGTAGTATTATTCGGTCACCATGTGGTCTGGTCATGGTGTTGTGGTATTTCTTCCTGTATGTGTGGTATTGGTCTTGGTATAGTGGATTGTGTTGTGTATGGCAGTCATTTGTTCTCTCTGATATTATTTAGGAGAAGATTCTTTATTTCCACTAGAGATTAAATACTTTGTACACAGTGGCAGAGATGGACTTACAGGGGGATTCCTGTGGAAAAAAGTAATCATCTTTCCACAGCATAAGTGATAACGTATTGATTGGTGGAGGTCTAACTACTTGGACCCATTCAGCAAAATGTGGAACTTCTCATCCACGCTAGACTGGAGTGGCATGTCTGACTTGACCACTGATCCATTCTCTCCCTCAGTGGCTGCAATTGTTTTTTCTAGAAGCTCTATAGAGGGTGAATGGAAGCTGCAGTCAGATATTCCACGTGCCGCTCCATTTTAAAATGGGGATAAGTGTCCTATCAACGATAAAACTTCCTCATTCTTCCGATTGGTGCAATTTCTAATGGTCGGACCTAAGCGATCACCTGTCCTGTAGAGCCCATGATCGGTGATAACTTGTTTTAACCAAAGAACCCCATTAATGTAAACTACTGTAATTATACATCCCAGTTATGGGGGCGCACAGTAGATGTGCAGGAGCCGCCTGTGTTTTATAGCCGATGCTCCACTATAATGGGGATAACGACTGACAGATATTTGCATATAGCTGTAGGGTGGGTCCCTAGAGTCCATTTTCCTGGTGGGCCCCAGACACCGCAGTCCGACCCTGGACATCCTAGTGATAATTTGGTCATTTTCTTATAAAGAAAACCTTTACAGTATTCATTTACAAGATTTTAAGCAGATAGAGCTAGAGAACGGGTGAGAAATGAGCGCAATACATCCTTTCAAAACTTCGATGACATTGTTTCATGTGTCTGGTTTTAGTAGGTCTATAAATAATGTTGATTTAACACAGGCTTCATACAAAGTCAAGATCAGATGTGCTGTATAAATTTTGATATATCCTATTTCTTGTGTTGGTCTTGACATTGTGCATGAATCCGCAGGAATGCAGCTGTAGGTGGGTTACTTTCAAGTGCATTAGAATGCATGCGATACATCAAAATGTTACAAAGCCCAGCACTTTTAATCACAGATCAAGTGAAAGTCTTGTCACAGGCTTGACCAGCATGGGTGAAAAGGTTTAATAACTTCTTATGTAGTCTCACATGCACTGAAAATATCAAGGAACAGGTTGTAATAATTAGGCGAGCTGTACGGCATACTGGAACAATTTGGTGCAATTATAAAAGAATTAAGCTTAAGTAACGTCCTCGTGGTGTAAGAGAAATCTAAATCACAGAGGACAAGAAGTAATTAAACACAAAAACGTCTAAAATTAGCAGAATATCACGAGCTGTCTAAATAAAGCTGCAGCGGACACAAGAGCCGGCAATCTATTAATACAGTAGAAAATAAGAAAAGACTTTGCTTAAAGGCTAAATAAATGTTTTAAGAAAATTCTAATAATATAGCTCCTGTTTAGTCTTGTTCTCAGTGACCAGGTCCCCCACCAATTGCCTAAACCAAGGGCCAGAAAAGGTAAGTTTAAAGTTAAGTATGAGCAAAATGCTGTAGGAACAAAACATTTTTTTATCCAACTCGTACACTGCTCTGCTTGTGTGTGAAGATACAGTGGGTACGGAAAGTATTAGTATTATCAGTTCCCATCGAACACCAGATCACATACCGTGGGTTCGGAAAGTATTCAGACCCCTTTAATTTTTCACTCTTTGTTTCATTGCAGCCATTTGGTAAATTCAAAAAAGTTCATTTTTTTCTAATTAATGCACAATCTGCACCCCATCTTGACTGATAAAAGTCAACCAGAAACAAGTAATGTAGAAATTTGCAAATTTATTAAAAAAGAAAAACTGAAATATCACATGGTCATAAGTATTCTGATGCAGGAGGCGGAGACTGAAGATGTGGGCGGTGGGGATAAAAAGGTGTGGTCACTTCTCCATCAGCTGAACAGGACATCATAAGGGAATAGCGGTAACAGAAGCTGTGGTAAATGACTGCAGGGCCACCCCATGATGACATCCTGTTTCAGTGGAGAAAGGGAAGGAAATAGAAACTGCAGAAAAGTGACTGCAAGGCCATCCGACAGTAACATTTCATTTAAGACTCCCCTCAAGGAAACATCACAGGAAGTAAAGTAAAAATCATAACACATAATGTATAGGGAATAGCAGGATACTGAGAATGGTACAGAATTTTATAATGAACCCTTTTGCACCAGATCCTGTTTTCACCTTCCTGAGCCGGCCAATTTTTTCATTTTAGACTAGTGGCAATAGCTCTGGAATGCTTCAACATATCCCAGTGATTCTGAGAATTTTTTTTCATGACAAATTGCATTTCATATCAGTGGTAAATTTAGGCTAATGATATTTTTTGTGCTTATTTGTGAAAATATTGGAATTTTGGCAAAAATTTAGAAAATTTCACAATTTTCAAAGAGGTTGTCATCTGACCTCTGGCTTCCATGACAACCCTTGGCTCCCCCATAATCATATTTTACATAAAAATAAAAAATAAATTAACCTGATTGGTAAAGGGCATGAGAAAAAAATCGAATCACCAAAATTACTATATTTTGCCCACTGCAACCCTGCAAAAAATGCAATAAGAGGAGATCAAAACATCATATCTAATTTAAAATGGTATCAATAAAACCGTCAGCTCAGGGTAAAATAAATAAGCCCTCCTATAGCCCCATGGGCTAAAAATTGAAAGAATTACGGGTCTCAGAAAATGGTGACACAAGTGATTTTTTTTTTTTACTAATTTCCTAATTTTTTTTCATCACTTAAAAAAAAAAAGAAGAAAACTTTGCATGTTTGGTACCTGCGTAGTCATACTGACCTGGAGACTCATAGTGCCAGGTCAGTTTTAGCTTATAGTGAATATGATAAATGTCTATTTCGCAGCACTTGTAATTTTTTTCCGCTTTCCGTTATTTCACATGTTAAATTGAATAATGTCATTCAAAAGTAAAACTTGTCCCACCAAAACATGACCGCATATGGCTATGTGGACGGAAAAATAAAAAGTTATAGCTCTTGGAAGAAGGGGAGGAAAAGATGACAGGATTATGTCCTCAAAACAATGAGGGAATATAAAGACTTTTAACTTGCATGCTGAAGACGTTTCTACTGTTTATAGCAAAAAAAAAAACACTGCAAACGCCTTGTGAATTCAACTTTACAGTTATTCTAATTTTCTTTGGATATTCCAAGGATGACTGTGGACTCACAATTTGGGTTTTAGGGAAGTACGAGGGGGCGCACAGCTCATCAGGTGCAAAATCGGCCACACGAACATAAAGAAAATGTAGCTTGTGTCTGTCCATAGTCCTTCAGTTACAGTAAAAAAAAGCAATTAATGGGATTGAATTGTTTCTAAAAACACAAATAAAAAGAAACCAAAGACTAAAACACAAACAAACATACTAGCTTATTATTTCCCATTCAGATCCATTGCAGATACTCTGGTTATCAGCTCGGTTTTTGTTTTATGGCATTTGCCGATGTTCTTTTTTTTAACTCAAATTATTGTATGTTCAGTTCTGCCTTCTTTTATCTATTACCTACTTGCAGATAAAAAGGTGTTTGACTTCGGGATCAGACTACACGGGGTTTGTTTGCTGTCTGTTACCATGGGAACATACAGTATTAGTCTGCATAAAGTTTGTAAAAACAAAACACAGAACCAGGTACTTTTTAATTATGATCTGCTGAAAAAATGCTTTAATATGGATACATTAGACCTAACCTTCAGAGATTCCACAATGACTATAGGATGAAACTGATGTTATAGTGCAACTCGCATTAGAACTGAGTGCTTTCCATCATAACAATCCTGATGAAAAACATGATAAAATATCATTTAATATTTATCCAAAAATTCAGTGCTTTGTTATGAACTTCTGCGACTTGGTTCGTGAAAACATAGTTAATCATTATGTATTGACTTGCTTGAGTCATTCTTGGCTCACTTTCTTCAGTAATACTGGAATCAGACATACTTTCTGTAACATTATCTATCCTAGAATATTTTACCTTCTTATGTATTTTGTCTAGCACATAACAATGTTACAACAGAAAGTTTGATTCCGGAATTGAATCTGAAAAGATAACCTGTGAACACAAAGTGAACATTGTTTTTTCTAACATTGTACTGGATAATATGCATTTCACATTTTAACTCATACATGCTACTCTTAACACTGTCAATGGATGAAGAAATCATGTGGTGAGTCTTCCAATATATTTGATCAGAGTGGCTTTCAATTTTCTAGGACATGGAGAGGAAGAAAAAACAGTTTCCCACCTTCTCCATTCTGTCAGTCTGTGAAAATCGGACCACATTCAGATGTAATCTTTTGTCATCTCAATTTGTGTATTTTAGGTTTAATGATCTAAAACCAACGGAACTGATCATTCTAAAACTCTAGATACAATTTTTTTTGTTAAAGATCATTGTCTAGTTTTTCACAAAATTGATACATCTGTTTCTTGTATTTTTGTATACTTATCATTATTAGTGATGGGCACTGATGTTTAGGTCCATCGGGTTCGTCTGAACAATTAAAAAAAGTTCGATTTGGGTACCGGAACAGTACCCGAAGTCCAACTCGAACCTCATTCAAATGAATGAGGGACCCAAATATCCGATGTTTCCTACTCTGTCATCTGTGTGATGGTGTGAGAAACTCATGATCTGATCGGCGTAAGTTTGTTGCTGCCGGCCAGAGCGTTGCAGTTCCTACGCTGTCACACATATGAAAAGGTTAATGCTGGTCACAGGTGTCAGATAATGAGAGTACTACTCATCATCGTATGCCTGATCTCACTGATAGCAATAAATAAATAAATAAATAAAATAAAAATGGTGTGGGGACCCAGCGCAGGAAAAGCTGATAGCTGCAGGCTGCAGCCCCCAGCTGTCAGCTTTATATTGGCTGCAAGTTTAAAACAGAAAAGTGGTCAAAAATTTCAGTTGAGAGTTGCAAGATGCTTGTTGATGGTTATAGGAAACGATTGATCACAGTTATTTATTCCAAAGGGTGTGCAATTAAATGTTAAGTTGAGGTTGACAATTTTGTCCGGCCAATTTTTGGGGTTTGTGTGAAATGATGTCTAATTTGTCTTTTTTTCTCAGTTTTTTGTGTTGTTCCAATACCCACAATGGAAATAAACATGTGCATAACAAACCAAGTAATTGCAATAATTTTGGGGGAGAAATACTTAATTTTCTGGAACAATTTCAAGTGTGCATACACTTTCGGCCATGAGTGTATATAATGTTTTGGGTATAACACCCTTCATCAGACTGTGAAAAAACATGAAATATATAATGATGAATACATTAAGTGATGATAACAATTTTTAAAGGTGCCAAAACTAATACAAAATCTCAAGATAAAATCAAAGATGTATTGTGTAGAAGCCCACAAAAGCCATGTAGAAAGGAGAATCTATCCAGTAGCCGAGTCAACATAGTATATTCTTGGTCAGTCTTGGATCTACCATGGGTAACATTTCTAGAGTACAAAATGCAGACACAGTTGATGAATTTCTGAGGCAGGCATGGCCACACCCACGTCCTGTTCCACCGCGGTACTTCCCAGCTCCACTCATTTTGGTGTAGCTGATTCAAACTGGCATTAAAGCACAAAAAGTGACATTTTTGCACAGCTTCCCATTGTGAAAACATTTTGTAGCTATTTACAAGCTTTGTAAGTATGCATACACATAAAAATGCTGACTGCATCCATTTTTTTAATATAGGGTTTAATTCATAGGATCAAAACAAATTAACTTTAACCTAAACTAAACAGTTTGCCTCTCAGCCACACATTTTTTGCACTTTTTACATGGAACGTTGCTTTCATTTGGGTTCTGATTTGGATCCAAGTCTCCAAATTGCTATGTCAAATAATTAGAGCTCAAATCACAAGTTTCAATCAAGCTGACAATTAAAATGACAATATGCACTTTCTTTTTCAGTCACTAATAAGACAAAGTAATATTTTAAAGAGTTCAGCCAGAAGGGTGCCCTGCCAATAAAAATTTTTCAAAAAATCCTTAGTCGCAATTATTAGGAATAAAAATATAATCTTTGGCAAGAGTAATTTTACATAAGACTGAAAATGATTTATTTATATAATGGCAATGAAGGCATTCGTCTGACAGACAAAGAAATATATAAAGCATAATTTTAGACATTTGATACCGTGATCATTTCCCGTATATGCTAAATGTTCATGCTCACATTAACACAGCTTTGACATAAAGCTCTACAGCTTGGTTTCCAGCATAGTGCTTGCACGCTTTTGAAAGCGTTGTATATGTCGTATCCTTTGTGATGTTCTTCGAGTCAACACAGCTAGAAAACTGTAGCGCGCAGCAAAAGAACTCGCTCCCGAATGTTACAGCTCAAGATGAGCAGTTGGTTTGCTTTATGCTTATTACTACTGTCCTTGTCTTTACTATTGTAACCCAGTGCTTGGGATGCAACAGCGCAGAAGATGAGGATGCGGCGGTAACTTAACCAAAGATTGTTTATTACGCTAACAATTTGAATGCTTCGGTTACAAAGTTAAGCAATGATAGCAGATTATTAGAGTTCAATAAAATGTTTTTCATTTCTCACGTAAGTCACTTTGGTGGACAGAAACAGCTGTGAAAGTTCTAACAATTAAACCCTGTCATACAAGGCACTAAACAGTTACAATAGATAAAAGCGTTCTAGCACTTTGGCCTATGGTGCGTCACATTAACTCATTTACCTGTCACCGTCATTACCTTGTTGCTCTGGTGGTCACTCGGCTATTCACTCAATTCCTCACTTGGATCTGGTCACTTGATTCTTCACTCAGATGTGGTTCCTCAATTCTTCACTCGGGTGTGGTCACTCAATTCTCCACTCAGGGTTGGTTACACATAATGGCGACTATATAAGCCAACCCCCGTTGCACCACACATTAGGGCCTTTTATAATTACTAACTGTGACATAGCTGCTGTCACCTTACCTGATGTCTCCTCCAAACTCTTCCCCTCTGGAACCATGCTCTTCGTTAAACAGTTTCTGCTGACGCAATTCTTTCCACTTTCTCTAGTCCTACAATGCTTGGCCATTACGTGGCAGTGCTTACTGACAGACAACCTGTTTGCATTAACTGTATAAATCTCCCATTTGTCCATCTCCTTAGACTATTACTGGAAAAAGTAATCAAATGCGCTCCCTCTAAAACCCCATAATTAAGAATCATACAAATTTAGTTGGCTCAATTGTACCATATGAATCCTAAAGAAAAAAATTTGTCCCATTCTATACAGGATGCCATATTATGGAAATATTTCTAAAATATGGAATTTGATGGAGGACCTTATAACAGTGCACATGTTTTCATGAAGTCGTCAAGTACCTCCAACTGGTCATGTTTTGAAAATAGTGGAAAAAACATGTGGCTTCTACCAATTAATACTAATAAATTGCTAATTAACTGATATAGGAAAGATGTGTATCTTCGTACCGTGTTAGCCAGTAGATAGAAAAATATTTAGACTTGAGAGTCCTCAGTGGTTGATACCTTTTAATGGCTAACTGAAAAGATGGTAACAAATTGCAAGCTTTCGAGACTACTCAGGTCTCTTCATCAGGCGAAGACTAATACAAAATCTGAAGAATCACATATTTATACACAACAGGACACAGGAATAATGCAATAGACTTACCTATTGCATTATTCCTGTGTCCTGTTGTGTATAAATATGTGATTCTTCAGATTTTGTATTAGTCTTCACCTGATGAAGAGACCTGAGTAGTCTCGAAAGCTTGCAATTTGTTACCATCTTTTCAGTTAGCATTAAAATGTATCAACCACTCAGACTCTCAAGTCTAAATATTTTAATTAACTGATAGTAATTTGAGGCAACTTCTTCTGATCTGACATAATGTGAAGGCTACCGCAGAGGACACATTACTGAGGGTGGAGGAACAGTACTGAATGCAAAGGAATTATGCTGTTGCAGTGGGTGAGTATCCTTTTCTTCTCTTCACCCTGTATCCATTAAGAAAATGATAAACAACTCCTTCAGTTATATTTATTAACAAGATTTTGAGCTAACCCCATTTAGTTACTTAGGTAAGTTTTATTATATAGATGTCACGCTGTCTAATGATATGACTACAATGTCAGTAAACTATTTATACAGGAACACACTCAATACAACATATAGTTTAGCAACATCAGAATGTAAGTATAAAATAGATTTACCTGACACAATATCAGCAGAACTTAGGGTTAATCTTGAGGACTAGATGTGCAGAAACGATATCAGTTGAACTCAGGGTTAATCTTGAGGACTTGATGAGCTGTAACAGGAAAGAGGAGGACCGGGGTCTAACCTGACCCTACACTGGGGTCCTAACTAATCCCTTACCTTGGAGGTACTGATAATGGTTCAGAGGTCCAAGTCTCCAGCCTAACCCTGTCTCCTATCAGACCCTGAACCCTGTAATCAGTCCTAAGAAGGATCCTGATTACCACCAAAGGGATAGGGGCTGATCTCAGCTAAATACACAGATTAGACATATAAGACAGACAGGATAGCACTCTCTTGCATACACACTCAAACACCGAAGGAACATAAATGGTCTGGGAAATAAACTCTAAGCAAGTTAAGCTTAAAACAACTAAGGAGCTCTCAACTAGAGTCTATACAGATTCATTCCTATCTGTGATCTGCATGAAGGGTTTCACTGGCAACTCCCAAAGCAGACAACCAGAAACTTAAAGGAAACCAATCAACAAATAATCAATTGCAGCCGGGAGAAACTGCACCCAGTCCCAGCACCGAGCACAGACAGAATTAACTCCCTAGCTGCCAAACACAAAGAAACAGCAACTCAGCTGTGAGAAGTCAAAATGTGCAACCGCGACGATCTTCGTGGCAATGCACACATGACAGTACCCCCCCTTCTACGAGGGGCCTCCGGACCCTCAGGGCCAGGCCTGCCCGGGTGAGTTCTGTGGAAGGTCCGAACCAAACGATCTGCGTTACCATCAGACGCAGGGACCCACGTCCTCTCCTCCGGACCATACCCCTTCCAATGCACCAAGTACTGAAGGGACCGGCGATTCAGGCGAGAGTCAATGATTTTTGATACTTGAAATTCCAAGTTACCATTGACCAACACTGGAGGAGGAGGTAGAGGTGACGGTATGACTGGTGCCACATACCTTTTAAGTAATGACTTGTGGAACACATTATGAATTTTAAAAGTAGAAGGGAGTTCCAGACGAAATGCCACAGGATTATTATGGAACTGATCCTGTACGGCCCGATGAATCTGGGACCCAGTTTCCAGGAGGGCACTTTAAGTTTTATATTCCTGGTAGACAACCATACCAGATCGTTCACATTCAGATCTGGACCAGAAACTCTCCTCCTATCAGCCATACGTTTGTAACGGTTCCCCATCGTACTCAAATTATTCAATACACCTCGCCACACAGAAGCAAGTGACGACGAGAAACGCTCCTCCTCAGGAACCCCAGAAGGACCCCCCCATTGAAAGTACAAAACTGGGGATGAAAACCATATGCCCCAAAAAATGGGGACTTACCAGTGGACTCGCTCCGCCTGTTGTTAAGAGCGAACTCTGCCAGAGGCAAGAAAGATGACCAGTCCTCCTGGTTCTCCGAGACAAAACACCGGAGATATGTCTCTAAACTCTGATTCAGACGCTCTGTCTGACCATTGGTCTGTGGATGAAAAGCCGAGGAAAATGACAATTGCATCCCCCGACGTAAACAAAATGCCCTCCAAAATTTGGACACAAACTGAGACCCCCTATCTGACACCACATCAGAAGGCAACCCATGAAGTCTCACGATCTCCCTAATGAACACCTGCGCCAGAGTTTTAGCATTAGGGAGTGCAGGAAGAGCAACGAGATGTGCCATCTTACTGAACCTGTCAACAACCACCAGTATGACAGTATTCCCTGACGACGGAGGAAGATCCGTAATGAAGTCCATAGATAAATGAGTCCATGGACGCTCCGGAAGTTTCAAGGGTAAAAGGGTCCCAGATGGACGGGTATGAGGAGTTTTAGAGCGAGCACAAACCCCACAGGACGCGACAAAAGTTATAACATCTTTATTAGCGTTAGGCCACCAAAATCGGCGAGAAAGGAGATCTAAAGTAGCCTTACTCCCTGGATGTCCTGCTAAAGCAGAATTATGATGTGCCTCAATAACCTTTTGTCTCAACTGATTCGGGACAAACAGTCTCCCTGGAGGTCCTGCAGGGGCGTCCCCCTGAGCCTCTAACACCTCCTCCTCAAGCTCAGAACATACAGCCGACACTACCACCCCCTCCTGAAGGATAGGAATCGGGTCATCCATTTTCCCGGCCCCTGGGAAACTGCGAGACAAAGCATCAGCCTTTACATTCTTAGACCCCGGCGATAAGTGACGACAAAATTAAACCTGGTAAAAAACGACCATCAAACTTGTCTGGAATTCAGACGCTTAGCGGATTCTAAATACAGCAGGTTCTTGTGATCAGTAATAACGGTGACCGGGTGGACTGCCCCCTCCAAAAAGTGACGCCATTCTTCAAAAGCCAATTTAATGGCCAAAAGTTCCCTATTGCCGATATCATAATTCCTTTCGGTGGACGACAATTTCTTAGAAAAGAAAGCGCACGGATGCCATTTACCAGGGGACGGACCCTGGGACAATATAGCACCCACCCCTACGTCAGACGCGTCCACCTCCACAATGAACGGCTGAGATACATCTGGTTGGATGAGAACGGGTGCCGAAGCAAAACATCTCTTTAAAGAGGAAAAGGCTTGGCAAGCTTTGTCCGACCACCTAGAAAAATCCGTCCCTTTTCTCGTCATGTCAGTGAGAGGTTTGACGACAGACGAGAAATTACAAATAAATTTCCGGTAGTAATTAGCAAACCCCAAAAAACGCTGCAGAGCCTTAAGATCCCCTGGCTGATCCCATTCAAGCACTGCTCTCACCTTTTCAGGGTCCATACGGAAACCGGAGGCTGACACCAAAAAACCCAAAAACTGAAGTTCCTGTACGGCAAAAACACACTTCTCCAGTTTGGCGTATAGTTTATTGTCTCGCAAGATCTGCAACACCTGTCTCACATGCTCCTGGTGAGACACAAGATCTGGCGAGTAAATTAAAATGTCATCCAAATATACGACCACAAACACCCCCACAAGGTGACGAAAAATGTCATTAACAAAATGTTGGAATACTGCTGGTGCAGTAGTCAGACCAAAAGGCATAACCAGGTTTTCATAATGTCCCTCCGGCGTGTTAAACGCCGTTTTCCACTCATCCCCCTCTTTTATTCTAATCAGATTATACGCCCCCCTGAGATCCAATTTAGAGAACCATTTGGCGCCAACAATTTGATTGAAGAGATCAGGAATAAGAGGGAGTGGATACGGATCTCGAACAGTAATCCGATTAAGTTCGCGGAAATCCAAGCAAGGGCGTAGGCCTCCATCTTTTTTCTTCACAAAGAAGAACCCAGCGACTACAGGGAAGATGAAGGTCTAATATGCCCTTTGGCCAGACTTTCGGAAATATAATCTTTCATAGCCTGTCTTTCAGGACCAGAAAGATTATACAACCTAGCTTTAGGTAACTTAGCATCAGGAAGAAGATTAATAGAGCAGTCATACACACGATGAGGAGGCAACTCCCGACACCCCTCCTCAGAAAAAACATCCCCAAAATCCTCCAAAAAAGGAGGCAATGTACTAGGTATGACCGCACTGATTACTGTGTTCATGCAGTTGCTTTTGCAAAACTCACCCCATTGGCTTATCTCTCTGGACTGCCAATTAATTACAGGGTTATGCTTAACCAGCCAAGGATGTCCCAACACAATGGGAGTAGGTAGACCCTCCAACATATAACAAGATAATTGTTCCCTATGTATTGCCCCTACCCGAAGGTCAATGTTATGAACCTCATGAACAAAGCTACCTTGGCCGAGAGGCCTGGCGTCAATGGAAAAAATAGGGATTGATTTGACCAATACACTCAGATGCATACCTTGAGCCTGAGCAAACTGAGCGTCAACCAGATTGGCGCCGGAACCACTATCCAGAAGAACAGACAATCTCTTCACTCTAGTACCAAACACCACCTCCACTGGTACAAGGAACTGAGAAGAACCGGCGGATGAAATACATACTCCCAGGTTGTCATCCACCACACAACCTGGGATTAGCAGTTTTCCGGCGACTTTTTACTTAACAAGACACGGGATGGACATTCTCCAACAAAATGTCCCTCTTTCCCGCAGAAAAAACACCTTCTAGTCCTGCGGCGTGCCGCCAATCCCCTACTACAAAAAGATGTCCCTCCCAACTGCATAGGCTCATCCGAACAGACAAGGGGAACCTCAACATAAGGGACTTTAGTAGTAGGTGGAGTAACAACAGGGAGTGGAGTTACCTCACCCCTCTCCCGAAGCCGTCTATCAGTACGGATAGCTAGGGCCATAGCAGCCTCCAGAGAAGGAGGAGACTCATACTGAGCCAAAACGTCTTTTAATTTGTCAGAAAGCCCATGACAAAACTGGCTCCTAAGAGCTGGGTCATTCCACTGAGTATCCGTGGCCCATCTACGAAACTCAGAAGCAAATTCCTCCGCCGGACGATCTCCCTGCTGTATCTTACGTAATTTAGTCTCAGCAAGAGAGACCCGATCTGGTCATCATATACCAATCCCAGAGCAGTAAAAAATTGATCTACAGACTGTAGAGCCGGGGATCCCGGAGGAAGGGAAAATGCCCAGGATTGAGGGTCCCCTTGAAGAAGTGAGATAACAATTCCCACTCTCTGCTCATCACTCCCTGATGATCGCGGCCGAAGCCGAAAATATAATTTACATGCCTCCCGGAAGGTAAAAAATTTGTCTCGCCCACCAGTGAACCTATCTGGAAGAGCTACTTTAGGTTCAACTCTGGTTTGCTCCAGGGGAGACAAAACTTTGGACTTAATGTCCGTCAGCTCCATGGATAATCCCTGCAACTGCAGAGCCAGCTGGGCTACTGGATCCATGGTAACTAGAGATAATTTTTTATGGCCAGTGAAAATGTCACGCTGTCTAATGATATGACTACAATGTCAGTAAACTATTTATACAGGAACCACACTCAATACAACATATAGTTTAGCAACATCAGAATGTAAGTATAAAATAGATTTACCTGACACAATATCAGCAGAACTTAGGGTTAATCTTGAGGACTAGATGTGCAGAAACGATATCAGTTGAACTCAGGGTTAATCTTGAGGACTTGATGAGCTGTAACAGGAAAGAGGAGGACCGGGGTCTAACCTGACCCTACACTGGGGTCCTAACTAATCTCTTACCTTGGAGGTACTGATAATGGTTCAGAGGTCCAAGTCTCCAGCCTAACCCTGTCTCCTATCAGACCCTGAACCCTGTAATCAGTCCTAAGAAGGATCCTGATTACCACCAAAGGGATAGGGGCTGATCTCAGCTAAATACACAGATTAGACATATAAGACAGACAGGATAGCACTCTCTTGCATACACACTCAAACACCGAAGGAACATAAATGGTCTGGGAAATAAACTCTAAGCAAGTTAAGCTTAAAACAACTAAGGAGCTCTCAACTAGAGTCTATACAGATTCATTCCTATCTGTGATCTGCATGAAGGGTTTCACTGGCAACTCCCAAAGCAGACAACCAGAAACTTAAAGGAAACCAATCAACAAATAATCAATTGCAGCCGGGAGAAACTGCACCCAGTCCCAGCACCGAGCACAGACAGAATTAACTCCCTAGCTGCCAAACACAAAGAAACAGCAACTCAGCTGTGAGAAGTCAAAATGTGCAACCGCGACGATCTTCGTGGCAATGCACACATGACAATAGAAATGTATAGCAAGTGTTTTGGTAGACATTTTCCTTGTTGATTTTGCAGCCGATTTGTGGTCACATGCAGTCTATTTATTCCATGGCATTTATACTGCATTATTACCATATTTTAAAATTCTCTATGACACTGGTGGTGTGTGCTTTCTAGGATTATAAAACCTGAGAGCTCTCCTGTTTAAGGTAATACTTATATTCTTCTTGCAAAAGCAATTCAGGAACATTTTTTTCTTTTAAATTTACTGTTCTATTTTTCATCATTCCTCCTAGATGTAAGAAAGTAAGTTGACAACTGGGAGTTACTTGTTGGAGGTGTGTCATTACACAACCTGATACTGTCCAATCAGTGATGACATGATCAGACTGGGTAGGGACACACCCTCCTAACAGGGGGAATGGTAAGGATAATAACCAGATAAATATCTTTCCTTTATATCTTGTAAAGTTTGTTGATATTATTTCTGAAATTCTTCAATTTTCCGAACGTGGTTCATAATTTATCAAATGAGAAATGCTCTTTATTTTTGACTTTACCCTCTTTTTTTGACTTTTAAGTGTAAAAAATTGCAAGTGCCTCTAGAATGTCGCAAAATTTGTGCAAAATAATGTATAAAATCAGTCTGGGAGACTAGAATAAATTTTTAAAATGTCAGAATTGATGAATCAGCCAAAAACATCTGGAAACCCAAAACATATGGTGAACATAAAAAAACAGGCAAACATATATAAAATAGAGTAAAAGAAAGCAAATTAAAAGAAGAATAAGGTGCAAATGAAAAACAGGAGAAAAACACCTAAAAAATATATATTAAAAAGGTGTAAAGTCAATAACCGGGCCCTAAATCCCCAATTTCTTTATACATTTTTGGAGTTTGTGTGATTCAGTAATTAGTATTTATAGAAATGAATGGTGAGAGTGCAGCGCTCTCTTCCTTCTCAGAGCCCTCTTCACTAAGTAAGGACAGGGATTAGGAAACACAACGTACAGTAGCATGTAGATCAATTGTGCCTTAAAAGAGTTTTCAAGTTCTGTAATATTGATGGCCTCTTGTTAAGATAGGTCATCAATACCAGATTGGTTGGGTTCTGATACCCAAGATCCCTTTCAATTAGCTGTTCATGGTCCTGGCTGCAAGGCACAGCTCAGTAAACTGTATAGTGGCCGCAGCTGGGTACTGCACATCCACCCCTATCCTGCTGAATAGAGGTTGATCTGTAGTATCCTTTTGAGGCCAGCCACTATGCAGTTTCTGGCACTAGAAACAGCGTATTTGCCAGGGTGCCGTGTGTCGCAACCCCACTGATTTTTTATTTATGACCTATCCTAAGGCCATTGATATTACAGTACCGGAGACGTAATTTAAGTTTCATGCAGTAAAACCAAAACAGGACTACAAGTTGATCATTCAACATTGGTTGAGGTGCAGACGAGTGAAGATTCTCTCATTCAAAAAAATTTGGCCGATTATGCAAATCACACTCAGATCAGATCCTAATCAGAGTTTGATCAGAGTGTAATCATAATGATATCCGATTCTCTCAGATGAGCAGGATATGGAGGTGAAAAAAATGTCTCCATCGCTGTTCTTAGGATCACTAATGTTAGCTTGCCGGTTGCAACTAATGACAGTGAATGTGGTCGTACAGAAATCCAGCAGGGCTGCGTATCAGTGGACTGTTGTGATGCAGTTGTGGCAACTTGTAGGGTTCTATGTCACCCCATGGACTATTATGATTTGAGTTGTCATGTATTAGCGTGGCACTGTGATCCAGCACATGGTCATGTAACCCCAGCTTGGTATAGTACAACCATCTGAATGAATACATTTGAGTCTATACAGTAAATTATTTGAGTTTACTAATATTATTACTATGGTTCACATTTTTCCCTTCCATATTTCTCATCTTCTTGTCTGTTATTGTGTCTTGTGTTATTACTATAAGGATTACACGCGGTGCCCGGATGATACTGTAGCTTAAAATATAAAGACTATAATGTTTTAGGCGCAAGGCATTTCTCTATGGCAACTGTATACACCCTGGGAAGCAAAACAGTGGCAGGCTGGCGGAAGAATGGCTGTTGTAACAGTAGTTATTCTATCTACAGATTTACTAGGCATTGATTTACAAGCTGAGAATGAATAGTAGCCTTCAACAACAGGAAGCTTTGCTATTAAACCTCTTACTTTCAGCTGGAGCCTGGAGTCAAGCTGCACAGCTTACAGGAAAGTGCACGGCGGGATCCCCCATAATCATCACAGCTAACCATAAGGAAATGTCTTCATCTCTCTTACGCGATTCTTAATCAGACACTGACGGCGCACCTTTGATCAGAATATTAGAAAATAGAGATTAACTGTTCTGTACACACCCAAAAGCCTCTGGGCACATAACATCCGTACTATTACAGAAGAAATGTTTACCGACATTGAATTTACTGATTAGGTTTTTTAGGTTTGGTAACCAAAAAAACAAAACAACTATACAAAATCATTTTTTTTTTATAAATAAATGATGAAGAATCCTAATTATTTTCATGAAAAGTAAATTTTGTATTTGCATGTAGTTTCGTTATATGCATATAATGATTATGAAAATTTTAATTAAAATGTTAAAAATACAAGGAATTAAAGTGGATGTCTATTAGGCCGGCGTCACACACAACTACAAAAAATCGGTCCGTTTTAGTCGGTCGATTGTCGGATCAAAATGCAAACATCACACATCCTTCTGTCATCCGATTTTCCTTCAAAGATGCGATTTAGTCGCATGTGTGTGTACCTTGTAACATCCGATTTTCATCCGACTTGCGAGAATTTCTCGCAGGCTTGCAAAACTGACATATAATGGATCCAAAAGAATAGTATTCCAATCACAAAAGAAAGAATAGATATATACACATAGAACACATATATATATATATATATATATATATATATATATATATATATATACATGTCATTGTGACATGTATATATATATATATTTATAGTTCCTAGACTTCTACATACTGTAATAGCCGCTAATTCAATTGCCGGCTTTTGTGAAATCACAGAAGCCGACATGAAATGATACATTGTTTCCACACAGTTAACCATGTAATTTCCTGTATTTTGATATTTGTTTAGAACTTACAATTACATGAGTGTATTTGTGCAAAATTTCAGACATGTAGGGTTAATTAAAGGTGTAAATTCGTTGAAAAAAAATGCGTGGGCTCCCGCTGTATTTTCTCCACCAGACAGACAAAGCAAGCGAGTGGGGGCAGATAATAATAGCCTAGGGAGGGTACATTTTTTTTGTGCCCCCCCTGGCTACTAACATCTGCCCCCAGACACCCCAGAAAGGGCAAATCTATAATTAGATTTGCCCTTTCTGGCACTTTGCCCGTCTATTCCCATTGCCCTGTAGCGGTGGCGAATGGGTTAATAATGTCACCTTAATGTCACCTTAGGTTGAAAGGTGACCTTAAGGCAGGTTAATAATTGAGAGCTGTCAATTAGACAACTATCAATTATTAATCCTATTGTATGATACAAAAATCAAACACACACAGTTTAATAAAAAATAAGTTTAATGAAATAATCACACAGTTTTTGACCATATTTTATTTTCCTGCTAAAACCATTTCCTGTAATAAAAATAAATAAAAAAGCAAAATTATTCTTACTAATCCGATGTACAGTCAGGTCCCACGGTGTAATCCATCAGAAAAGGTTAACAGGTTACAGGTCGCAGAGAGCTAATAATGCTGTCTCAGACCTGTATTCCCCTGAATGAATAAGTTAAGGGTATGCCACACTAAACAACATCGCTAACGGGATCGCTAAAAAACGTCACTATTTAGCGATCCCGTTAGCGATGTTGTTGTGTGCGGCATCTGTCAGCGACGAGCTCCCTGCTGAGATCCTGCTGTGATCTCGCTCGTCGCTGGAATCGTTCCGGACCCTATTTTATCGTTGGCGCTCCCGCTGGGTAAGTATTATCGCTGAGTGTGGCACCTTTTATTTAGCGATTTAGCGGTATTTTGTACCGCTAAAGTCATTAAGGAGATCGCTAACCGCGATAGCGTCCTAACGACATCGCTAAATAAAGCCGCTACTAGCGATATTAAAACGATCCCGCTAGCGATCGCAATTAGTATGCGTCTTTATCGTGATCGCTAGCGGGATAGTTTAGTGTGGCAGTACCTTAACTCTCCCAGCGAAAGGAGAGGAATAGATTCATGAATGGAGCTTAATTGATTTATTGCCACTTTCACTTCAGTGACCTGACCTAAGGTGAAAGTGGGAGACAATCAATTAAGCTTCATTCATTAATCACATCCTCTCCTGTCGGCAGGAGATAAGCTCATTCATTCAGGAGCTATCAGATGAGCACGCAGGATTACTTGCGCTGCTTATCTGATTGCTAGTTAACCCTTTGTGAAGGATTACATCGTGGGACGTGACAGATTGCCAGATAGGTAAGAATAATGTTGTTTTATTATTTTATATTTATTTTAGAATAACAAGGGCTTCGAACGGATTAAGAGTTAAATAAAAGATGGTCAAAAATATGTGTTTTTATTTCATTAAAATTATTTATTCTTAAAGTGTGTGTGTGTTTTTTTATTTACTTCAATAGGATTAATAATTGATAGTTGTCTAATTGACAGCTCTCAATTATTAACCTGCCTTAAGGTCACCTTTCAATACTAAGGTGACATTAAGGTGACATTATTAACCCATTCGCCACCGCTACAGGGCAATGGGAATAGACGGGCAAAGTGCCAGAAAGGGCGAATCTAATTATAGATTTGCCCTTTCTGGGGTGTCTGGGGGCAGATGTTAGTAGCCAGGGGGGGCACAAAAAAAATGTACCCTCCCTAGGCTATTATTATCTGCCCCCACTCGCTTGCTTTGTCTGTCTGATGGAGAAAATACAGCGGGAGCCCACGCATTTTTTTTCAACGAATTTACACCTTTAATTAACCCCTACATGTCTGAAATTTTGCACAAATACACTCATGTAATTGTAAGTTCTAAACAAATATCAAAATACAGGAAATGACATGGTTAACTGTGTGGAAACAATGTATCATTTCATGTCGGCTTCTGTGATTTCACAAAAGCCGGCAATTGAATTAGCGGCTATTACAGTATGTAGAAGTCTAGGAACTATAAATATATATATATATATATATATATATATATATATATACATGTCACAATTACATATATATATTATATATATATGTATTCTATGTGTGTATATCTATTCTTTCTATTCTTTATTAAAGCTGTCAGTGTGATTTTACAGTATAGCCGGGGATGAATTGCCGGCTTTTCTAAAGGACACCGATGCGATTTAATCGCAAGTCACACATGCGGTCCGTTTGTAATCAGATTTTTCATCGCTCCCATAGACTTGCATTGGCGATAGTCGACCCACAATCGGTGACAATCGCAGCATGCTGCGATTGCACATGGACGTTTAAAATGGACCACAAAAAATCTGATACTAGGAGCTGCTCCATAGATTAACATAGGGCAGACTGCAATACGATTTTTCATCGTATTGCAGTCGTCCGATTCTGTCGCCAGTGTGACGCCGGCCTAAGGGTGCTGATCTGCAGTACTCAAAAGCGGCTGTTAACATCTGGCAGCTGCTGTAGCTGATAGCAACTACTTGGTGGCAGTACCTGGTGTCAGACCCCCACTAATCTGATACTGACGATCTATCTCAAGGAGAGATTATCAGTAACATAGGAGTGGACAGCCCCTTTAACTGTATCATTTTAACAATCCTACTGTACATCAGTCTCTGATTTCTTACAGAGGCATATAGAGCTTCTTTGTCAGTTGTAAAAACCGTGATGTGCTCCCTGAACTGTACAGAGGTATACATCTTACACACAGAGCCCGACTGAGCCAGAGCAGCAGTGCACGTACTAGAATGCTTTAAAATAGGCCTTAAAGGTGCTGGCTGTATTTTATATTGGGAAAACCTGGTGACAGGTTCCCTTTAAACAGCTAGTCTTCTCTAGAAACAAATCCACCATATGCATGCACATGCAGCACAGTCAGACATTTACTAGTTCTCATTGAGTAGAGAGGAGTAAATCGCTGTAAGACATTTCTAGTAGAGGCTTATATATGATTGGGCATATTAAATTCAACATGTCCGTTCCTTTTTTCTCTCAACCTGTCTGAGAGAACAATCATGACACCCGACACATTAAATGTTCAACCTCTTCTGATGAAATTGGTGGGTGCAGCAAACATTCATCTAATGTTTATGACCATATTTAGGCCTTACGCCCATGCGGCCTGTTGATTTTGATCCATGATATGGTTAAACAAAATGCAACCATGTTGTCCTGATCTAACGACTCATTTTTGGAGTCGTGACAGCTCAGGTTTTGCTTTCATTTAAACATGGTTTTTACATTTTGGCTACCAAGGGTTAATGTTAGTTTCCTTGCTGGCAGCTGCTGTGTTGCTGGTCAGCTGATGTGGGTGGTGACCACTCCCATCATCCTTTAAATAGTCACATGATGCATCAGCTGAATGTTGGTAATAGAGTTATTCTATGCAGGCCAGCCTTGAAGTTTGCAACTCTCTAGTGTCAGCGCTGAATCTGCTACTTCTGTGGAGTTTGGGGCATCCTCTGTGGTGTGGAGCTTGGCAGTGGAGCCTAGAGTTAAGCTACTTGCTTTCTTACCTTGTCTGTCTTGTGCCTGTCACTATCCCTGTGTTTGTACCATCTGCAGTGGTGAGGCTGGCATCCTTTCCGGCCAGTGCACTAGCCAGGGTATTGTGAGGTGACAGCTTGGGACTAGGCACGTGACGGCGGTGGGGGGAAGGACCCGCATAGGGTGTTAGGAGAGCTTAGGGATAGGCACAGGTTGTTGTTTAAGAGGTGCCCAATCCCTCGTTCCCTATTGTAAGGGCCTTCCTCTCCCTTTTTCCATCCCGCTATGTGTGTTGTGCCATCCACTGGACCGACCCCTGTTTGGTCGTGACATTATTACTAAACAGTACTATTTTCCAGGGAACCCATGGCTCAAGCCGAGGCTTTTGTTCGCCTGATCCAGACCCTCATGGATGAGGTCATTGAGTTGCGAACTCAGGTGGTGCAGCAGTTTCAGCAGGTGTCGAGGTTCTTGGTCTCAGCTCATGTCCAGGCTCAACTGGAACCCAAAATATCTCTCCCTGACAGGTTCTCTAGAGGGAGAGATACATTTTTGGTCTTAAAGGATGCCTGTAAGTTATATTTCATGCTTCGCCCTCGTTCTTCAGGGAGTGAGGAACAGCATGTGGGGATTATTGTCTCCCTTCTCAACAGTGATCCCCAATCATGGGCCTTCTCCCTGTCGACCAATTCACCATCTTTGCGGTCGGTTGATGAGTTTTTCACTGCATTGGTACAGGTGTATGGAAATCCTGATGGCATCTCCCTGGCTGAGTCTCGACTCCATAAGATCAAGCAGGGGGGCCGGCTGGCTGAGGAGTACTGCTCAGAGTTTCGGAGATGGGCCGCTGACACTCAGTGGAATGACCCTGCTCTTGGGAGCCATTTCTGCTAGGGTCTGTAAGCTAGGCTTCAGGATACTCTGGTGCAGTATGCTACTCCTGGGTCATTGGAGGATTCCATGGCCCTTGCAATCCAGGTAGAAAGATGCCTCAGGGAGATATATACACCTAATCTAACCCCTGTTGTTCTTTCTAGGGAGGAGGACACACTGATGAAGACCGACGAACCCATGCAGGTGGGAGGAGCCTCCTTTCAAACTAGGTTGCCTGCGGTTCACCGTGGGACAGGGGCATGTTTTTTTCTGTGGTCTGACTGTCCATTTCATCAATGTCTGCCCAGCTCACGCCAAAGTATGTACTCCATCACAAAAGCCACATTCCCCTGGTCATGTGGAGGGAGATGACCAGGGTGTGTATATTTCCTTCATTTTTACGTCTCAGTTTACCATTATGGCTGAAGTTGTGGTTGGTGGGGAGGCTGAGATTATACAGATTCTTGTGGATAGTGGAGCTGGAGTCAATTTGGTGGAGTTTTGCTTTGATCAGACCCACGGTCTGATCGGTAGGATGCCGGCGAGACCCATTTCCATTCATGCGATTGACTCTTTCCCTCTCAGCCATAGGAGTTTGTCCCAAGTCGTAGACAATATTAACCAGCATATATGGACTCTTCATGAAGAGTCCCTGTCGTGCTACATTTTGGAGGGTATGCCGACTCCCATCGTCTTAGGCCTTCCCTGGCGGAAGAGACACAGTCCAGTCATAGATTGATGGTCAGGGGAAGTAGTGAGTTGGGACCAGTCTTGTAAAGACTGTTACTTGGGTGCTACGGTCTCTGCCGTTCTTCTTGAATCTACCCTTTATTCTTCGGTGGAGGCAGCTAAGGTGCTACTGGGGAATAGGGTCAGGATTCAACCCTCGCTACAAGTAAACCCTGAGTCTCGGTGTCCTCTCAGGAGAAGGGATCAGGGGAGGGTGGTGGTTTCCTATGAATGTAATGTGGGTATGAGTTTGGTGACACGGGGAACGCCTCTGTTGTCAGTTCCTCAAGGAAATTACAGTCTGTTGGCAAGCGTATGCTTGGAAATCAATGTTCAGGTCCGGAGCTGTATGTGAATGAGTACGTGTGGGTGTCCACTAAAAACATTAAGTGGAAGTACGCATCTGGGACCTGGAGTCACGGTTGATTGGGCCGTATTGAGTGTCGGCCGTTCTCAGCCCTAGTACCTTCCAGTTGGAGATACCCACAGTAATGCAGGTGCATAATGTATTCCACAGGTCGTTGCTCTGGAGACTTGTTGCCCCTCTGGAGCCTACGTTATTTCTGTCACCATCGGGCTGCGTTTGCCATAAACATGAGGATCAGGTAACTGCGGAGGCGAGTCCTAGTGGGTTGAGTCATCCTTACTGTACATCATTTCCGGTGTAGTCTGGGGTTAAGGGTCCATTGGCCCCTCATTGAAATAGGGGTGCCGTCATTTTTGGAGTCGTGACACCTCTGGTTCTGCTTTAATTTAATCATGGTTTTTACTTTTGGGCCAGCAAGGGTTAATGCCAATTTCTTTGCTAGCAGCTGCTGTGTTGCTGGTCAGTTGATGTGGGTGGTGACCACTCCCACTATCCTTTAAATAGTGACATGACGCATCAGCTGACTGTTGGTAGTAGAGGTATTCTATGTAGACCAGCCTTCAAGTTTGCAGCTCTCTGGTGTCAGCGCTGAATCTGCTACTTCTGTGGAGTTTGGGGTCCGTTTCTATATCCTCTGCAGTGTGGAGCTTGGCAGTGGAGCCTGGAGCTAAGCTATTTGTTTTCTTACTTTGTCTGTCTCGTGCTTGTCACTATCCCCTGTGTTTGTACCATCTGCAGTGGTGAGGCTAGCGTCCTTGCTGGTCAGTGCACTAGCCAGGGTATTGTGAGGTGACAGCTAGGGACTAGGCACGTGACGGCGGCGGGGTGAAGGACCCTCAAAGGGCGTTAGGGGAGCTTAGGGATAAGCACAGGATGTTGTTTAGGAGGTACCCCATCCCTCATTCCCTATTGTTAGGGCCTTCCTCTTCCTTTTTACATCCCGTTGTGTGTGTTGTGCCATCCACTGGACCGACCTCTGTTAGGTCGTGAGTCGTGACATCTGAATATTTTATGGAGCATAAGTTCCTCTTTGGATTCCCAAAAAATAAATGTTTTTCCTTAGAATTAGAGATATTAGAGTGCGTTGGGGCGATCTCTGGGTAATACATCGAATCCTATAGAGAGTGCTGCAATTTTCTTCTTTGGTTCACACTTAAAATACTCTACATCCCCAATTTTTCAAACAGTTTATACCAGGATTCTTAAATAAAATTGTTTGTAAAATCACAAAATGTTTGTACATCTCGTAGATGTGCAAATGTTTTGTGGATTTTTGTGCCAGTCCAGGACAGATCTGCCAACCTCTACCAACTTTTTGAAAAATAGTCGAGTTTAACCAGGAGTGGTCATGTCAGACAAATTCATCATAATTTACGTTACATAAGTAGTGTAAATTATGACAGAAATGTGGAGTATTCTGCCAGGAGTACAATTATGGGTGCAAAGCAGCGAAAAATTGCACCAAATTCATTAATAGGTGCACACAATTTATGCCATTTTCCTTCGGTACAATTTCATCACTTACATTCAAAATGCCAATCTTAATGAATCGGAGCCTTGATTTTTTAAATTAATCACTTTTTGTTACTCATTATAATACATATTTTTTTTCTGAAATCTAGTTACACTTTATATGATTACATTACAATTTTGAACAATGTTATTCAATTTCTGCAAGACATTGTAGACCAATCTACTACATAGCACTAGTGAATAAAATGTTTCTTAAAAGTTCTATTGACCACACAATGGTAATCGGCAACCTGAAAACATCCATCAATTGCCTATTTTATTGTGTGGGATCAAGCAGTGAAAGAAATCAGATATGGTTGGCTGCAGATAATGTTTCTGTCAGTCTCAACAGATACATTCACTTATGAAACTCATCTGTGACCCAGGAAAGACGTATTACTTTTCGGTTTCAGCGTGACACTTCTGCTCCAATTATTAACCTCTGCTACTGTGTAGGACGCTGGCTATAATATAAGGCTAAGTCTTCTCTTGGACTAAAGCAATCTGTACATACAGCTCATACATGTGGACTTTCTCTCGACAGATTGTTCTTTAAGGAACAATATTATTAAATTAAATGATAAAGCAGTTTTGTAAACACTTATTCCTTTTTGATCTCTTCCATTTTCTGATAACTTACAACTGAGGTGTAAAGGAATATTAAACACAGAACATGCACAAAAAAATAAAAACATACAGTACAGAACACTTCTTCACTTACTCTTCTTTTTTTTCCTATTTTTCCCATATTATGATTAAGAGAAATAAAGTGTATTTATATATATAAAAATGCCAAATATGTGTATATTCAATTTTTTTATTGTTTTATTTTGAATTTTCGAAAGGGGCGTGATTTGAACTTTAATATTTTTTTATTTTTAAAAACTTTTTTATTTTTTGCATTCTTCAACGATCAGATCGCCTGTGTGCAGCAGAAATGCTCAGTTGCATAGCAATCCGGCAATGACAACCAAAATTGACAGCGGCATTTAACTAGTTAACAGTCGCGGGTGGATAACGATTCCGCCAGCCGCTGATGTGGGCACATGTCAGCTGTATATATCAGCTGACATGTGCCCGGAAAGATGTGGGGCTCAGCGCCGGAGCAGGGGAGTCTGACATCGGCATACTATTATTGTCGGAAAGGGGTTTATCTAACCAGCTCCTCCTGCTCTATAACATCCTGCCTGCAGATCACATACCATTTTCAACATGACAAGGTCTCCCTAAATAGTTTAATGCAACACATGCAAGGCCAGTTTTAGACAAAGTGGGGTCCTGGGCAAAAGTTTAAAGTGGGGCCCCAAATGCTAACATTGCACCATCACACAGAAACATTTAGGTTGCATTTAACATGTGCTGAGTTCCATTAAACGAGCGTGATCAACAATATTGAAATCACTTGGCGCTTTTTTTTCCGGACTCTTTAAACAGGATGGCAAAGAACGATGGGCAGAGAGCAATCATTAGTAGATCAATCAGTCCTCATATACATCATGGTATCGGCAGCACATCTGTAGACTACACCGGGCGAATGTGCTGCTGAGAACAATTATTTTTGTTCTGCCATAAACAATCCAATCACCCTATGAAACATTTTGCTCATTCGCTGAGCAATGTTTACACCTATGAACTCTCATCTGCACTGCCAGTATTTATAAATGCAGATGCTACACACACTCAGAATGTGACACAAACATTGTATATAACACACACATATGTGTATACACATATAGCACACTACATGCATACACAGAGCACATACACACAACTGTATACACTGAGCACATACACACACAGCTGTATACACAGAGCAGATACATGCACACACAGAGCACAAACTTACAGATACATGCATACACAGAGCACATACACACACAGCTGTATACATAGAGCAGATACATGTAAACACCGAGCATATACTTAAAGATAAATGCATACACAGAGCACATATATACAGATATATGCATACATGAGCAGATGAATAAAGATATATGCACACATGGAGCACCTACATACAGATGCATGCATGGAACACATATATACTTATACATGCATGCATGGAGTACATACATACAGACGTATGCATAAACAGAGAATATACAGACACATTGTTACAGAGACATGCATGCACAGACTCACACATACAGATACATTCTTACCTGGAGGCTGGAGCACATACATACAGATCTATTCATACATGGAGCACATGCTTACAGATATATGCACGCATGGAGTACACACAGAGCATATACATACAGATACATACTTACAGAGGCATGCATGCATGGGCACATACATACAGATCAGATACATGCCTATCGCAGGCAGTAAGCATTAAGCAGGTATTCCAGCCAAAATATATATGATCTATATTATTTTCTATACAATGTGGATAGCTAGCAAAATGTTTTTTTTTCCTGCAGGAATACTCTTTAAATATACTTTAAAACAGATATACTTTATTATAACAATGATTTTATAGAATTTTAAATGAAAAATTACAATATAATTACATGTAAGACAAATAAATTGGCTTTTTTTTAATAGAACTAGGCCTGTCTGGTCTATAGGGGCCTGGGACTATTATGATAGTAAGTATCCAAAAACAGAGGACCAACAAATGTAACAATCAAATGAAAGGAAACGGAGGGAAGAAATTTAAGCTGAATCTACAGAGTAGCCAAATGCTCAGTCAAGAAGTTCAAGTAAGGCCGACGTCAGACTAACGTATTGCATCTGATGCGAGAGCATTGGATGCGAGATGCTAATGACCCTCGGCTCCTGCTCTGCTGCAAGCGGGAGCCGAGTGTCATGCTACTGTGCTCCGAGCCTGTCGCACAAAACGGATCGGAGCACAGCTGCGGAGGAGACGGAGAAATGAATTTCTCCATGTCCTCCATTGCCGGGGTCAGCGTATATCGCACATCACTCGGATGATATCTGAGTGCTTTGTCTCACTCGCACCCATAGGCTTATATGGTACTAGTTTCTTGTTGTTCATGTAGTGAGTTAATTCGCAACTTGGCTTCAGAACACTTAAATTAAAAGAGTAAAAATAGTTGGATAGGAATTGACATTTTTCAAGCAGGTATAAAAAAAACAACTAAACCTGCCAATGGTGAGAAAGTGATAGAAAAGAGTAAGTTCCTTAAAGGGGTGGTCCATAACGAACACTCTATTAATCCTAAATTTCTATCTAATTTAATAATAATCTAATTTCTTTTCTAATATATATTTGTTTAGAATTCCCTACTGTTCCCTCTCTACTCTAACTGCTTTATTTTTTTTGCCAAATTTGTCTGATGACGCTTCATTTGAGATTCCCAGTATATACTGGGATACTGAAACAAGACATCATTAGGGTGCAGAGGTTTTGGTCACTGTCTCAGCCTTTATCCCCACCCTGAAATGAAGCATTATTAGCAAAGTTGGCTTCAGGAGCTGGGCTCGCCCCTGCTCTACTGAGCATGCATCGGTTTTTAATTCTGAGAAATGCTGAGTAGGATCTCGTCACGGTACAATATTCTTTTTAATGCACAGTGACAGTGCACTCTGATGAGAAGTGATAATCCAGCAAAAGGATGCACTGTCAGTGAACATTGTATGGAGATTACCCAGCCAGCAGAAAAAGCAGAGATCAAGCAATCCCCTGAAACCGAAGTCACTTTCGGGGGTGATGCTAGTGTCTGTTCTCCCTGCTCATAGGTTCTCTCCTTACAATGCGCACTGACATTGCGCTCTCTTGCCTGCACCACCTGAATCAGGAGCGCTTGACTTCAGCACACGCCCTCATCAAGTCTGGCGTGAAAATCACCAATATTGACGAATCGTTGCCATAGTAGAAAGGGTTATTTAATCAACAGACAGCCTCTTTCAGCTTAAAATGTAATTTACTCCTGTAACATCTGTGTCTCATGCTGATTGCATAAAGGCACGGAACTTTTACTGACTAGAATAAAAGAAAAGAAGACACTTCAATACATTTATCCAGTGATAAGTTTCTTATTGTATTCTCCTTGTGTATATAAATTTTCTATTGAGGCATACTATTGCAGAAATGGTGAACTTTTCCCAAGGTGTGAGGGCTTTGGATTAAGATGTAGTAACTTACTTTGTTGGTCTTTAGCCGTGTTGACGCATGGTTGACTTTCATGCCCCAGAAAACAAGAAACATGTTACATGATAGAAATGTAATCTTGTTTATGTATAGCAGCTAAACAAACAGTAACTTCCTCTATAGATTTCTCTTAATTCTTAAGTATAGTATCACGGTAAATTAAAAATTTAGTCTTTTTAAAAGAATAACAGACAATACTTCTACAAATTAGAAAAATTCCAGAAATTTTGCACAGACAGAGTAGGGGTAGTTGCATTATGTGACAGTTCAAATTATCTTATCTGGCTTTATCAATTTGGACAGTGAAAGAAGAAACTCCCAAGCCATATAAGAAGAACAAAGAAATAGAGTGCTGACTTCATATACTGTATATATATAAAAAGTAAATTTTATTAATTGCAATCAATAATTAAAAAGAACCGGGTCTATCACATGGGAGTGCCTATTAGCACTTGCTCTAATGCTACACCCATGGAGAATTACTTCCATGAAAATAAGATAAATATATATACAGTGCATTCATAGCCTGTCAGTGTTCCTGTCTTTACACAAGCAGTGTAGATAGGTACCTCCTAAAAGTGCAGCCCATATGAATACAGCCCATATGATTACTAAGTCAATATCAGTTTCCCTGAGGAAAACTTACCCATATTAAAGTGCCAGAGCAGTTCAGTACTCCCTGGGGACCACCCCTACGCGCGTTTCGCATTTCCTTTCTCAAACCAAAGGCACGCTACACCAGCCTTTATTACAGGCATGCTATACCAGCCTTTATTACAGGCACGCTACACCAGCCTTTATTACAGGCATGCTATACCAGCCTTTATTACAGGCATGCTACACCAGCCTTTATTACGGACACGCTACACCAGGCTATTTTACAGGCTTGCTACACCAGACCATATTAAGGGCACACTACACCAGCCTCTATAACGGACATGCTGCAGCAGGCTTTATGACAGACATGCTACACTAGGCTGTATTACAGACACGCAACACCAGGCTGTATTACTGGCACGCTACACCAGCCTTAATTACAGGCACGCTACACCAGCCTTAATTATAGGCACACTACACCAGTTTTCATTATGGGCACACTGCATCAGGCAGTATTACAGGCACGCTACACCAGGCAGTATTACAGGCACGCTACACCAGTTTTTTATTATGGGCACACTGCATGTTAAAAATGCTTATTTTAAGTATATTTTTCAAGGACTTGTTACCAGATGCGATACTTTAAAGAAAACATCACGTTTCTTATAAAAAAAAATGTAGTGGTTTATTGGACTGTTTACCAAAAAAACATCATTACAGGAAACATAAAATGAGTGAAATAGTTACGTAGAGATTGTCCATTTGTCCATAGCAAAACTTGTACACATCTTTCCTTGGTGTCCTGAATGGTAAGAATGACATCTGTTTCTCCGCAGCGTCCTAAGGAAGCAACACGTGGTTACATGGCAGCTGGCTGTTCATTCATCATAGTTCTTGTCAGAGTAAAGTGTCTGTAGAGAAAGCCCGAGCCCCCCCTTCATGTAGCCATTATATATATGTCCCTTATATCACGTGGTCTCTGTATATGGAGATGACACTTTACCATACAGAAATAGCATCTGTGATGTCAGCGAACGTTAATGTGCTTGGTACAGAATTGAGTGTAAAGAATAAATCCATAACCAATAATTAATATTTAACAATTCCCCCTTTTGAGGGTGATAGACATTAATTGGAACCCTCAAAGTAGAGAAGTTCATCTTTAGGATAATCAGATCTTCTTTCTTCTTTTTCTTCTTCTTTGGCAAAAATAATTTAATTTCCATAATAATAATAATAATCATAATAATATCAGATTATTGTTATATGCACTCAATAACATAATTATGTGAATTCATGTTATGGTAAGCCGTGACCAATATTCATATAAAATATATGTCTTATACTTTCCTAAACCTAAATCGAAGCATCTCGGGTCCAGTCATCATCATCTGATGTCATCTGGTTTTCATCTTGACGTCTTGTTCTTGATTCTTTTAAAACACAGTCTTTATATGATAATTCCTTTGAAATAACATGTAGATATTGTAGAGACCGTGTGTCATGTGTCCATCAAAGTCCATAAATTCAAATGTTGATAAGAAAACAAAGTCCATTGATGAAATGAAGCTTTAATATCTGAGCAGTGTCACCTTTAAAGACCTGGACTTACATTGGCTCGCCTTGGATATTTCTGGAATCCTCCATGCCATCCGCACTGGTCTTGGAACAGGTGTGACATCTTTGGTCAGCAAAGCAAGGGGTTAAAATGACTCTTCCTTGCTAAAGATAGCACCATAACCAGTCCTTAGTCCTAATGCACAGGACTCATGTCAGGGTTGTAGCTTCCTGACAATTACCTTATTGTTCACCAGCTTTCATTGAAGCTTCATAGGTGATAGGAAACCACTGGAACGTGATAAAAGCGTGATAACACAGTTCATATCAGCATCATAGGATCATCGTCCTCTGCAGTTGTTGTCAGTGGTGAATACTGCAGTTGCTGTCAGTGATGAAATGAATTGTAATTGACACAGTCTATTATTTCTCAGACATCATATAGCCTTTTTACCTTCTGGAACTTCGGCTTTTTCTTCTTGCAACTTTTTAAATTTACTTGAATTTAGAAATATGAAAAGTCTTTATTAATGTAATTCCAATATCTTGCTTGAAGTCTTCATTCCCTATTCTATACCAAATCTGGTAATTTTCCTAACCTATAATATCACAGCGTACCATAGCAATCAGTAATGAATTATTATCAGAGTAGTAATATGGAATTCATGTTTGTATAGTAAAACAATAATAAATGATAATGCATTATTAACCATATTCTTCATGAGATAGAACATTTTTTTTTGTCATTGGTGTAATTACCTTTTCAACCCATAGGTGTCAATGTGTTTTTCATGTAACAAGTGTTTCCATCTTTATTACTAAAACTTTATTAATGGAATATATTTATTAGACCAATAATAGGTAAGAATGTATAGCCATGAACCAAAATGTGAATATGAGTGAATGAATGAATGAAAGAATTATTGTATTTACTCAGAATTAGAACATTTTCTTTTAATGAACCGATATCTTCACTATATTTAATGAAGCAATATTCTTGTACTAGACATTACTTTATTAAATATTGATGTTTCTTGATTGAGATAAAAATAAAAATTAAGAATCAAAAATAGAGATAAAGGAAGAATAAAAAATTAAAAAATGAAAAATAAGAATAAAAACAAAAATAAGAATAAAAATAAAAATAAGGCCTTTATATGTTTATGACAAATGCTGAGTAGTTATGTTCTCAGTAACACATACCCTTAATATTTCCATTATCTGGATGATTTCATATTTGTCATGACCTTGTGTTACCAAAATATTCATATTATGCAACTTTGCATGTAATCCCCTTCTTAGTGTAAAGAAATGACTCTTTATAATACTTAATGTTATTATCTCTAGTAGTTATACCATTGTACCTTTTTATAGTCTTTACAATGTGTGAAGAAGAGGTATTGATGAAATGTGATGATGTATTCAAGATCAAAAACACATTTCCCCCTTAATACCAAAAAATATTATTTTGTGAAATAATTGATTTATCAAAACCAAAATGAAAAAAAAAATAATTGTTTTATAAATTATTTATGTAACTTCTGTTTTAGCTTTATACCATATATTTGTCTGAAGATGTGTACCATCTATGTAACCATTAAAAATAAAAATAACATTGAATATCATAAAATTATCCTTTGGGAAAAAGGAAAAAAAATAATCTAAATGTAAATTTTCTTGATAAACCATTTTGATGTGTGATTACACTTATCTACTATTAACAAAAAAATAATAATTATTAAAGAAATATATGTTGAGTAGATAATATTCATTATGTATCTTAATATTCTAATAATTGAACTGATTTGTATTATTTCTCATAAAAACAAGTTGTTGTTTTCTCGCATACCATGAATTGTGAAACTTTTTTCATACATCACACGTACATTTATTCACTCTTAGCAGCTGCTCATACACGCATCTGTCATCTGTCACTCAGACTGTGACACGGATAAGTTCACACCACAAGTTCCTCATACAAAAAGGTAGGAATATTAACCCAAATAATTGTATCTTAATTATCAATGCGCATTGTAAACTACTAAATTTAATATTTTAATATTTCTTTGAATATTCCCCAAATACACATAACAAACTTTGTGAACCATTCTATAGATAAAAGGACTCATAAGAAAATTTGGTTATGAGCTGTTTCTATATTTGGTGCAAGGTTTGCAACTGAAATTGAACCCTAGAACTTAAGAGGCCTAAAGAAAAATTCTTTGACTTGCAAAGGCCGAGCTCACTGAGCTATAAGAGCTTTAAGTTGCAACCACTGAAATAGGGGTATATGGTGTCCTTATTATTAGAACAGTTTGAATGTCACATGTGTGACTGTCATGCAGTAAGAACATATTGCCATGCAAATAAATAACTTCAAAATGTTAGCAACACACAAAAACTAAATTTAGATTCAGTTAGTTATATATTATTTCCTTTTAAGTGTTAAATATATAAAAAACATGCAGTTATTACAAATTCCTGTGTAAATAAAGGAATAAATCCATGTAAAAGAGTTTTTCCCGATTAAATCCTACTTTGAAGTGAAAATTCTAAGGAACAATAAGAGATAAAGTTAATATCATATTCATCCAGAAAGAAAACAATTGCAATGTCTTATACATATATATGTATTGGCTTTAATGTAATTCTAAATATTACTGTAGTATATTTTAATTATATCACTATAGATATAGATATACAGTTATACAATCTCTACTTATACAAGTATAGTATATATATATATATATACTGTATGAATATATATATATATCTACAAAAACTGTAGAACTACAGAATTATATTTATAAAATAATTACAAATAACTGAATAATATATTGTATAATACTTTTACACAACATATAATTTCATTTTCAGTCAATTCCTAAACCAAATCTTATTTCTTTGTGAAAGATGTCCTGGAAAGCCTTTTTTATGATTCCTTTTTTTAATGATTGTTTGAGCAGCTCCGATAATGAGCTGTAAACTGAAGACTCAACTATGTCTCTTTGAAGAATCACCTGTTCCTGTCTTTCAATGTCCGCCATTTGTCTCTTTACAGAGAGGTCTGAACTTTGAATTATTAACTCTTTGTGCAAAGCGGACTCTTGGATTTTTTTATAGGGCTTATATCTAATATGTAATTTCCTCCGTATGTCATATATTTGATTCCGGGGATGACTCAGTTTAGGAGATTTTGACACTGGCTTTTGAAAAGATCTTACTCTGTCTGTTTGATTTATTTTCCTATCACGATTCTCATGTTTTCTAGCAAAATCAAGGAATTGCGCACATTCAAATAAAGTATCTTTTTGTGACGCAATAACACGAGATACAGAATTCAGGAATCCAAATTTGTCCACAAAATACTTTATCATTGATTGTGTTTTTACATTGGTAATTAGAGTTTTGTACAACCTTTCAAATATGGACATGAATGTAAAAGTACATTCTTTCCGACCAATCCTTAATTTTTGAAGAATCTCAATATCTGGACAATTTCATTTAAGGCACAGAAAATCAGAATTTTCAGTCTGTCTTTATCATCTAGATCTCCATGTAATTCATTATCAAAACTCAACTTTAATGTCAGGCGTCTGGAAAAGGTTGCAGGAAGCCACAATTTAAATAATTGATTTTTCTCGTCATTACTTAAATCAAGCTTATCAATAAAGCTTTCAAAGATTTCAGAATTTCTGCACACATGGATTTTGTTATCATATGCAGGAATGATTTTGCATAATTTTAACAAATTTTTCCTAACTTTAATTTGGAGTTGGGCCTGTGAATTGTCTTCTATTTTTGGTGGCCTTTGAACATCCGTCTCTCGTACGTCATCTGCATCAGTTCTGAAGTCTCCTCCCATGTTCCCTCCTACATCAGTTCTCAAGTCTCCTCCCATGTTCCCTCCTACATCAGTTCTCAAGTCTCCTCCCACATTTCCACCATCTTTTTTTACGTCATCAGAGACAAGGTCACCTTGAGTAGCCATTACAGAAACATGTCCCACATGTTGCTCAATTTCCTCATTACAGTCAATTTCGGGAACATCACTGGTATCTTCTGACACTATTTCTACACAGTCATCTTTAGATTTCTCTAATACAAACTTGTGAAATACGTGAACCAACTGTAATATATTTTTCAATTTCTCTCTTTCCCTATTAAAGGACACCAGCTTAGATTCTAGCTTTAGATTTTCCATTTCACATTCTGCATATAAGCTGAGCCATAAAACTTCTAAATTTGACTGATCTACAGACATAAATTTCAGTCTACTTTGCTTAGAAAAAGAAGTAATGACATCCATGTTTCTTACCTTGAAATATCTCAGCTTGTAGCTCCTTTCTTGGCAACGCTCTTGTCATCAGCACGTCTGATTCCTGTAGTCAACTCTTAGTCCTCATTCATAGGTTCTTTTCTTGATCCTGAAATATCGTAGTGTGATTTCTTTGACGACTTGCACATCTGACGTCTTTTGCTTCTATTCCTCCCTTTGCAAGTTTTCAAAAATTCACACTCTAAAAATCAAGTGTGACTGGCTGGCTCTCCAAAATGTTAAAAATGCTTATTTTAAGTATATTTTTCAAGGACTTGTTACCAGATGCGATACTTTAAAGAAAACATCACGTTTCTTATAAAAAAAAATGTAGTGGTTTATTGGACTGTTTACCAAAAAAACATCATTACAGGAAACATAAAATGAGTGAAATAGTTACGTAGAGATTGTCCATTTGTCCATAGCAAAACTTGTACACATCTTTCCTTGGTGTCCTGAATGGTAAGAATGACATCTGTTTCTCCGCAGCGTCCTAAGGAAGCAACACGTGGTTACATGGCAGCTGGCTGTTCATTCATCATAGTTCTTGTCAGAGTAAAGTGTCTGTAGAGAAAGCCCGAGCCCCCCTTCATGTAGCCATTATATATATGTCCCTTATATCACGTGGTCTCTGTATATGGAGATGACACTTTACCATACAGAAATAGCATCTGTGATGTCAGCGAACGTTAATGTGCTTGGTACAGAATTGAGTGTAAAGAATAAATCCATAACCAATAATTAATATTTAACACTGCATCAGGCAGTATTACAGGCACGCTACAACAGCCTTAATTACAGGCACACTACACCAGTTTTTATTATGGGCACACTGCATTAGACAGTATTACAGGCACGCTACACCAGGCTGTATTATGAACACAATACACCAGGCTGTATTATGGACACGCTGCACCAGGCTGTTATGGCAAACTACACAAGGCAGTTTTGCTGACGTCAGAAAGGTGAAGTGAGTTAATTAGCCGTGAACTCGCAGGACATGTCAGACGTCACCGTAATCAGAACTTTCTCATGCTCGTGGTGGCCTCAGCCAGGGAATAGCAGTTCACAGGCAGATACCGAGCACACGGTGCTTAGTGTCTGCTGGATGACAGGCTGTATGAACGCATCATGCATCCATGCAGCCTGCCATCTAGATGTAGCAGAACTAGACCCGTCGTGGGACAAACGCGATCTGATTTCAGCATGCTGTGACTTTTTTCCAGTCGGATCGTGATCTGATCCGAGCTGGAAATAAAAAAAAAGCAGATGAACACACAATCATAGAATAACATTGATCCAAATGCAATCTGATTTTTTATCGGATTGCATTCGTCCGATTTCAACACAAGTGGGATTGAGCCCTGAGCGGATCTTCCTATCAATGGAAGGAGTGAGATTCCTACTGCATATGCTCATAGGCGTTTTTAACATTATAGGTTTCTGTAACAAAATGAATGCCATTTAAATGCTCTGTAGCAAAAACCTTCCTATACAACACAAATGTGAATTATTAGTTTACGGTATTTAAAAATGTATTCATTTTATTATTTTTTTTTATTCCGGATAATGCCTTTATGGAATACAGCATACTATTTAATGTGATTACTACTTCTTAGATTTCCCCAACTCTTCAAAAAAGGTTGATCAATTTTAAATAAAATAATAATTTAGAAGTGAGAAAAGTTTAAATTATTTTCTGAAGAAAGAATAGAACATAAAGAACTTTGCATCTTGAATAAGGAGCAAAAGGGTAATAAAGTTTTGAGCTTTTCATTTTCAGACTCCATATCTCATGATCCACTACTGCTTCGAATGTGAGACTACCATCATTTTATAGACAATCATCTTGGATATCTCATACATAAATTTGACTTGCAACTATGATTAGTTATGCAGATTCTTGTCATGTCATTGCATTGTTACTGTTTTGCTCCTGGTGATGGAACAATCTTTTTCTTCCTGTATAGTACTCTTCTTCTTATTCTTCCTGTATACTACAAATTACAATCTATTCTCATATTCTCTATTAGCTCAATGCGTTATTACGCTTATTCCCAAGAGAAAGGATTGAATTGAGATGCATGTATGAAGAAGATTTCCCAAGAAAAGAGAAACAGAATCATTCACCTCATTGATAGCAGTCTCCAGGCCAAAAAAAATCCCCTCACTGCATCTTGTGAGTGCCACGACAGTTGGAAGAATATGAAATGAAGTTTGTCCATCCATTCAAAAGTCAAGAGGTGGACATCCAGGCAAAATATCAGAGTCAACAAGTCGGCTTATCAAAAGGTCTATCTGTTCTGGCATGATAAATACAGCACTGGAAGTAGCTCATATGCTTCATAATAGTGTGATCACAGACGTCCATGCAAGAACCATGTAACACACATTACACAAATCTGGAATGGTGGCCCAAAAAAACAGTAAAGAAGCCTTGACTTCAATATTGTCAAAGGAAGTGTTGCCTTGAGTTTGCATTGGTCTCAGTGCTGAACTATATATGAGTATCCTACAAGATGAGTTACTTTGTACACTCGCATACTATGGATATGAAAATGATGACATAACATTCCAGCAGGACAACTACTCAAAGAATACATCAAAATTGGCTAAGAAATGGTTCAATGACAATGAAGAAGAGGCGCTGGATTGTCTCCCACAATCCCTAGACCTCAACTCAATCAAACACTTGTGGGTAGAGTTGAAGAAAAAGCTGTATACATACCCAAGTGAGTCAACCAGTATGCACCAACTTTGGGAACATGTAGAAGAGACCTGGTTTGCAGTCGACACATGCTCGAATCTGATTGAGAGCATGCCCAGAAGGATTCAGGCAGTGTTGAAAACTAAAGGTGGATTTACAAAATACTAACAGAATAATGAAAATTAAAATTTTGATTTTTAGGAGGAAAAGACTAACAATGCAGTGACTTGGCAAGAATCTGCATAACTAATCATATGCTAAATAGTTGCAAGTCAAATTTATGTATGAGATATCCAAGATTGTCTATAAAATGATGGTAGTCTCCCTTACGAAGCTATAGTGGATGATGAGATATGGAGCCTGAAAGTCAACAGTCCAAAACATTGTTAGCCTTTTGCTCGTCAGTGTAGATCAGACCTGCATTAAGCAGCACGTAGAATTTCTGTAGGTCACCCTTTCTCACATCAAGACACATTGGTGTCTTTGACTAAGGTCGGTTTCTCACGTGTGTGAAACACATATGGTGCTTGACCCCCGGAAGAAGGCACTGCGCCGAAACGCGCGTTGGGGTGGCAGGGACGCGGTTTCATTCAGGTACATTTAGCTGGGCCATTTACTCGTTGTTACTCCATCTTTGTATTAATGGTTGGGACTTTGGTGTGACAATCATTGTGGTACTTATATACCTTAGTCATGACATAGGATGTGTGTTTTTTACCTCTTTACATGCTCATGATTTGGGATTAGTTACCACCTGCAGTCTGCATTAGGTCTTCACATTTTTCTCCTTTATATGGTATCCTTGCTATTGTTGTTTCTGTTTGTTACTGTTTCTCTGTCTTGTCGTTTCTCACTGCCATCCCTGGTATTATTTTAATATTTGTGTACTCTTAATAAAATTTGTACTTTTCTATTTCTGAGTTGTGCATTTTTCTTTATTTGATTTTCCTAGCTTGCATGTTATACTCTGCTTATATCCTTTATTTACCATCTATTGTTGGTATTTTTGGTCTGGTATATAAGATTTACATATGGTGCTCGTATTGCAAAACTTAGCCTGACAGTCAGGTTTTTGGACATGGGCTAACTGTCTCATAGGCAAATAAGGGACAGTTAGCTTAAGTCAGCAGACCTGGAGGTCTTACTTACCGTATATACTCATGTATAAGCCGACCCGTGTATAAGCCGACCCCCCTAATTTTGCCACAAAAAACTGGGAAAACTTATTGACTCGCGTATAAGCCTAGGGTGAAAAATGATTATGCCCCCATATGATGCTCCACAGATTATGCCCCCATATGCTGCACAGATTATGCCCAATATGCTCCAGATTATGCCCCCATATGTTCCACAGATTATGCCCCATATGCTCCAGATTATGCCCCATAGGTTCCACAAATTATGCCCCATATGCTCCAGATTATGCCCCATATGTTCCACAGATTATGCCCCCATATGCTCCATATTATGCCCCCATATGTTGCACAGCTTATGCCCCCATATGCTCCAGATTATGCCCCATATGTTTCACAGCTTATGCCCCCATATGCTCCAGATTATGCCCCCATATGTTCCAGATTATGCCCCATATTATGCCCTCATATGTTCCACAGCTTATGCCCCCATATGCTCCAGATTATGCCCCCATATGTTCCACAGCTTATGCCCCATATGTTCCACAGTTTATGCCCCCATATGCTTCAGATTATGCCCCATATGCTCCAGATTATGCCCCCATATGTTCCACAGCTTATGCCCCCATATGTTCCACAGCTTATGCCCCCATATGCTCCAGATTATGCCCCCATATGTTCCACAGCTTATGCCTCCATATGCTCCAGATTATGCCCCCATATGTTCCACAGCTTATGACCCCATATGCTCCAGATTATGCCCCCATATGCTCCAGATTATGCCCCATATGTTCCACAGCTTATGCCCCCATATGCTCCATATTATGCCCCCATATGCTCCATATTATGCCCCCATATGCTCCATATTATGCCCCATAGTATAGGACGCATATGCTGCTGCTGCTGCAAAAAAAAAAAAAAAAATGACATACTCCCCTCTCGTCGCTGGGGGCCAGGTGTCGGTGTCCTGAGCAGGCGGTGACACCGGCGCGCTTTGGGGGACAGGTGCCAGTGTCAGCGCTCGCTCAGGACCCTGGCACCTGTGATATTTACCTGTCCTCTCAGCACCGCTGCGCTGCGTCCTCGGTCTGACTCCTCTGACTGTGAATGATCTGGCAGGGGGCGGGACGCGCACTAACGACGTCATCGCGCCCTCTCCCTGATCATTCACAGCCAGGACCGAGGGAGCAGCACGCAACGGTGGCACGGGGACAGGTAAATATCGCTATACTCACCCCTCCGCCGCGCGTCACTGCAGCCTCTCCTCTTCTCCCGGCGCTCTCCGCAGCGCTTCAGTCCTGCAGCGGTCACGTGGTACCGCTCATTACAGTCATGAATATGTGCATATTCCTGACTTTAATGAGCGGTGCCATGTGACTGCTGCAGGAAGGAGCCGGAGATCGTGGGAGAAGCAGGGGGGCTGCAGAGACTGCGCCGGCGGAGGGGTGAGTATGATCCGACACCCCCGTTCCCCCTCCCCCGCCGACCCCCGTATATGACCCGCGTATAAGCCGAGAGGGGGACTTTCAGCCCTAAAAAATGGGCTGAAAATCTCAGCTTATACATGGGTATATACGGTATATATTTATTTTACTTACTCATATAGCGCCATAATATTCCACAGCACTTTACACATCATCACTGTCCCCATTGAGGCTCACTATCTAAATTCCCTATCGCTATGTCTTTGGAGTGTGGAAGAAAACTCACACAGACACGGGGCGAACATACAAACCCCAGGATCACAGTGCAGCAAAGCAATAATCCTCCTAACCACTGAGCCACCATGCTGGCCAACTGTGTCAGACTGCGTCAAACTGGGTATTAAGATATATACAGTCATGGCCAAAAGTTTTGAGAATGACACAAATATTTATTTTTACAAAGTCTACTGCTTCACTTTTTCTAATGGCAATTTGCATATACTCCAGAATGTTATAAAGAGTGATCAGCTTAACAGCAATTACTTGCAAAGTCAATATTTGGCTAGAAAATGAACTTTATCCCCCAAAACACATTTCAACATCATTGCAGCCCTGCCTTAAAAGGACCAGCTAACCTCTTTTCAGTGATTGCTCCATTAACACAGGTGTGGGTGTTGATGAGGACATGGCTGTAGATAAATCTGTCATGATTAAGTAAGAATGACACCACTGGACACTTTAAAAGGAGGCTGGTGCTTGGCATCATTGTTTCTCTTCTGTTAACCATGGTTATCTCTAAAGAAACACGTGCAGTCATCATTGCAATGCACAAAAATGGCCTAACAGGGAAGAGTATCGCAGCTAGAAAGATTGCACCTCAGTCAACAATCTATCGCATCATCAAGAACTTCAAGGAGAGAGGTTCCATTGTTGCCAAAAAGGCTTCAGGGCGCCCAAGAAAGACCAGCAAGCGCCAGGACCGTCTCTTAAAAGTTTTTCAGCTGCGGGATCAGGCTACCAGCAGTGCAGAGCTTGCTCGGGAATGGCAGCAGGCAGGTGTGAGTGCATCTGCATGCACTGTGAGGCGGAGACTCTTGGAGCAAGGCCTGGTCTCAAGGAGGGCAGCAAAGAAGCCACTTCTCTCCAGAAAAAACATCATGGACAGACTGATATTCTGCAAAAGGTACAGGCAGTGGACTGCTGAGGACTGGGGTAAAGTTATTTTCTCTGATGAATCCCCTTTTCGATTGTTTGGGACATCAGGAAAACGCCTCATTCGGAGAAGACAAGGTGAGCGCTACCACCAGTCTTGTCTCATGCCAACTGTTAAGCATCCTGAAACCATTCATGTGTGGGGCTGCTTCTCAGCCAAGGGAATCGGCTCTCTCACAGTCTTGCCTAAAAACACAGCCATGAATAAAGAATGGTACCAGAATGTCCTCCAAGAGCAACTTCTCCCAACCCTCCAAGAGCAGTTTGGCGATCAACAATGCCTTTTCCAGCATGATGGAGCACCTTGCCATAAAGCAAAGGTGATAACTAAATGGCTCAGGGAACAAAACATAGAGATTTTGGGTCCATGGCCTGGAAACTCCCCAGATCTTAATCCCATTGAGAACTTGTGGTCAATCATAAAGAGACGGGTGGACAAACAAAAACCTAAAGATTCTGACAAAATGAAAGCATTGATTGTGCAAGAATGGACTGCTATCAGTCAGGATTTGGTCCAGAAGTTGATTGAGAGCATGCCAGGGAAGAATTGCAGAGGTCCTGAAGAAGAAGGGTCAACACTGCAAATATTGACTTGCTGCATTAACTCATTCTAACTGTCAATATAAGCTTTTGTTACTCATATGTTTGCAATTATTATATTTCTGTCTGTGATAAAAACATCTGTCAAACACACATAAAAACCAGAGGTCAGCAGATCATGTGAAAATATAATATTTGTGTCATTCTCAAAACTTTTGGCCATGACTGTACAGTATCTGAGTTTATTGGACAAATTAAAGTGGACTATGCTGAATGCTCTTTGTGGTCTTAATTGCCAATCTTTTTATTTGTGGCCAGCCCTTATGCATTGATGACTTCCAAAACCAGATCAGTAGCTAGGTTTATGAATCTAAATTCACCACCAACAAAAAAGTTATAGGTTAATAAAATAAGGAGAAATTATATGTCTCTTGATTTTAACAATGGCTTTTGGTTCATTGACATTTTATTTTTTTTAACTTTTGTATGAAATAAAAAGTTCAGGTGCGTGACATATGTGAAGTACTGAATTTATATTGTTGCTGTCAGTGAATATTCTCATGATTAAACATAAAAACTTGTACAAACAAAGCGGTAATACAACTGAACACTCAACAAATTTGAAGATACACATCTTTCCTATATCAACAAATTTGGTGCTTTGTCTGAGGGATTGAAAGCAGATGAACAATATAAGTGTTTAATTAAGAAAGCTTAAGCCTCTTTCTGTTCATAAAGGCTGTTGATTTAGAACAAGAAGAAGAGATCAAACTAAAATAAACAGAATTTTGTCCCTTTTTTCCTGACGTATGGCTACAGATGAAAGCAAGTCCTAGGGAATTAATCATAGAAAGATCTTCAAGGAGAAGGAAAAATTATATTTGAAATGCTGGAATCCTTCAGAATTTTTGCTTTAACCATAGATTTCTTGTATAATACAAATGTATGTATTTCTCATATACATTTATATAAGAAATTTATTTATTTGGCAAAACACACACAAAAGTATATGCATCCGATATATATATTATATATATATATATATATATATACATATATGTATATATGTATATATATATATATATATATATATATATAAAAGTTTGCGTCTTAGGTTAATCTAGTGCTGGGTTATTAAACACGACATAAACCATTGCAGGATTTAACAAAATTAACATGGCCTTTCAGGCATAATAGCAAAACAAAAGATAACGTATAGCAAAGTCTATATGCCTGCGGGATTCGCCTGCTCAGGATACAATAAATCTTCAGCTACCCCTGGAGATACTGACTGGAGACTTCCCTGACAGCTGAGAAAAAAACACAGTAGCTGGACATTTAACTTCACCAACCACACCCTTGGGGAGGAGATATGGTGAGTGCCCATTCCACCCATTTCTTCCAGTCACTTACAAAAAAACAACCCTGTCATGGCCAATTAACCCCTCAGCATATAACATGCTGGAGAGAAACTTCTGGGTTTCAAAGCACAAAAGATAGCAAAACCTTTGTGACACATATCTCCCCTCACTTACAATGCCAGTGACCCTTTCACATACTGTATCCCCCCCTCTGCCCAAAGCTGGAGGTTTTGGCACCTTCAGACACCAAACAGGGAATTTGGGAGAGAGCATCTTCGTTACCATGTAACTTCCTGGATCTATGCTCTAAAGTATTTGGAAAATAAAGTCCTGGAAGCCTAAGAACCACCTATCACCTATAACCATTCTATCCCTTCTTTTCCCTTAACCATCTCAGAGGGGCATGGTCTGACACTAGTTTAAATCTATGGCCTAGTAGGTAATACTTTAGCATATCCATAGCCCATTTTTTGGCTAAACACTATTTTTCAGCAATGGCATCGTTTTTGTCGCAGGAAGAGAGCTTCCGGTTCAGATACAGCATGGGATGTTCTTCCCCATTTATTTCATGTGACAGCACGGCTCCCAACTCGAATTCTGAAGCATTTATCTGGACCACAAATTCTACACAGAGCCTGCTTCAGCTCCTGGAATGCTATCTCTGTCCCAGCAGTCCATTTGGTCATCGTCAATTTAATGCCTTTAAGGAGATCTGTCAGTGACGCGGCAATTATGGCAAAATTTTGGATACATCACTTGTAATATCCCACAATTCCAAGAAACACCCTCACCTGCTACTTGGAAAGTGTTTGCGGCCACTTCTGAATCACCTCGGCCTTGTTTATCTGTGGTTTGATTTCGCCTCTCCCGATGATATAGCCTAAGTATTTGGCCTCTTCCTTCCCTATGTCACTATTTTTGGATTTATTTTAAACCCAGCTTTTCTCAAAACATCCAGAATTACCTGTACCTTTGGCAGATGACTACCCCAGTCAGGGCTGAAAACCACATAGCCCTCTGGAAGGTAGCTGGGGTCCCCTGCAGGCCGAAGGGCATTCTGTTGTATTGAAAACACCCATCAGGTGTCGAAAACGCCATCTTCTCCATGGCACTCTGGGACATGGGGATCTGCCAGAAGCCCTTCGTCAGGTCTAGGGTTGTACTGTACCTCACGGGTCCAAGTCTCTCAATGAGTTCATCAATGCGGGGCATCGGATACGCATCAAAACAACTGCGATATGTGGGAACCTGGTGTCTGCCCCGGCTCTTGAGCAACCCGATTACAGATGGTAACAATGTCAAATGCCCCTTTTAAGGTAAGGTCCCTAATTTAAGCAGTCCCAAAGTCCTTTTCGGACCCTTCTAACTCAGGGAGGTTGTGCTTCTCGGTCACCATCTTGTCCTCCTCTCCAGGAAGGACACACAAAGAAAACTCATCCAGCTTTGATTTCCATGGAGTTTCTTCTTGAGGTATCTGGCTTTTGTCTGAGACAATCAGTACAGTCCCCTGTTTACACAAGTCCCAAAACAAGGAAAAATCCCACACCAATATGACTGGATGTATCAAGTACTTTACTGACTGGACCTTTTGGGACTCGGTACCTCAGTCTGTTCCTATGGTCACTCTGGTCTTTTGTATGCAGTGGATGCCCATGAACTTGTTAGGGATAAAATGGTGGGGAAGTGTAGCACTGAGCAGGATCACCAGACTTCCAGAGTCCAACAGTCCGAGTATCATCACCACAAGTTTGACCATCTGGGCAGAAGTGGAAGACTGTGGCTGAAACCACTTTTGGACTAGATGTGACAAATCAAACATTCGAGTGAGGGGATTTGTCGCCAGCATACACCCAGTGGTGGACTTGTTAAGCTTTAACCAACATAGTTACTGTACTCCCAGCATGCTAAGATCTAGGTCTTTAACAGGGGGGGGGTATTCCTTGGCATCCTGTAGTGCTAAGTCATAATATGCATTTTGGAGTTTGCCCGTCAAATATGACGACAGCACCTCTGCCCACTGCTCTGGCAGAAGTTTCTCCCAGTCAGCCACCCTCTCGAACACAATGAGAAAAGCCTCCACATGATCCCCGGGGGTCATTTTCTGCATAACCCATCTTATTGCCTTCTGGACATAGGAGTGATCAGCCGGACTTGGGGTGGGGCGGTCGACCAGTCCTGGATAGCGCTCGCCAGAAGCTGCATCTGTTGCCACTGATCTAGCTACTGTTGTATCTGTTGTAGCAGTAGCTTGTTCATCTCCTGCTGCTGCATCTAGACTAGGTGTTTGATTATGTCCTGAAAGTCTTAACTGCTTCAGGGCTGAACATAAACTAAAAACATTGGGCGGTCCTCTTTTTATTCTGCTGTGATTATCTAAAATGTGATTGCATAATAAAGCTGCTTTGTCCAGCTGTGAGGGTGGTGACTAAGCCTTCAGACAAAACTAGACTCCCTGCAGAGAAGGAGGACATGACTTATTGTCAGCACTGTATAGATAGAGTGTGAAATACTGACAGTGCTTCCTCATCCAGACCCAGAGATAATGTGTACTCTAGGCACAGGGAAAGGACATTAACTGTTGGGTCCTAGGAAACCCAGTCAGTTCTTTTGTGCAGAGAATTGACTGATTTTCTCCTTAAACCGTGGCTAATACAACCCCTGGCAAAAATTATGGAATCACCGGCCTTGGAGGATGTTCATTCAGTTGTTTTATTTTGTTGAAAAAAAACAGATCACAGACATGGCACAAAACTGAAGTCATTTCAAATGGCAACTTTCTGGCTTTAAGAAACACTAAAAGAAATCAAGAACAAATAATGTGGTAGTCAGTAATGTGTTGTGAATACTTTGGAGGAGACTTCTGAGCTGGGGCTCCCTCCGGTGGTTGCTGAGGGTAATGAACTAATTACTGAATGGCCTTCAGCTGGCTCTGAATGGTATGATATAAGTGACCTGAGTTCCCATCAGCCTTGCCGGTAATCTATTGTTCCTCCTGGTCTTGCTTGGAGCACAGCTTGCTTTCCTGCTCTCATTCAGATAAGTGTTTTGTTGTTTTTTTTCCTCTGTTGGATTTTCTCTGCTGGTTTGCTGCTTGCAGTGGATTACAGCCTGGTCCCCTTTTGGGGTCTTGCGCTGCAATTGTGCTCATTATGTGTTTGCACTTTTGCTTTGTTCCTTTGTCATTTTTTATTTGCTGAGTTGTTGTGAGTTTTACCAGAGATCTGATTTAGGTGGTAGAGATCGTGTGATCTCAGGTTTTTTTGTTAATCAGAAGTGTTGGTATTTTTGTCAGGGTTTTTTTTGGTTGCAGTCAGAATTCTTTCCTATACTTTTCTATCTAGACAGATTGGGCCCCAGCGTTTGCTCATTCTATTTTCTGTCTGTGTCTGTGTTTTCTTCTGGTCTAACCGCCATTACATGTTTGGGGGCTTCCTATTTCTTTGGGGATTCTGCTCCGGGGCAGATAGCTTTCATCTTTCTGCCTTTAGGTGTAGTTATCTCTCCGGCTGTGACGAGGCGTCTAGGATCACCGTAGGTACGCTCCACGGCTACTTCTAATGTGGCGGTTAGTTTAGTGTACTGCAATCCAATAGTTTCCAGCCTCTCTGGTGTATTGCTACTTTGGCTTTTTTTTGCAATTTCTCCTCAGCTACCGAAACATAACAGTAATGGTTATTTTTTTTAACCAAGCATAGGGCAAAAATTATGGAATCACTCAATTCTGAGGGAAAAAATTATGGAATTATGAAAAACAAACAAAAAAAAAAACACTCCAACATATCACTAGTATTTTGTTGCACCACCTCTGGCTTTTACAATAGCTTGCAGTCTCTGAGGCATGGAGCTAATGAGTGTCAAACAGTACTCTTCATTAATCTGGCTCCAACTTTCTCTGATTGCTGTTGCCAGATCAGCTTTGCAGGTTGGAGTCTTGTCATGGACCATTTTCTTCAACTTCCACCAAATATTTTCAATTGTATTGAGATTCAGATTATTTGCAGGCCATTACATTGACCTTATGTGTCTTTTTTCAAGGAATGTTTTCACAGTTTTTTCTCTATGACAGGATGCATTATCATCTTGAAAAATGATTTCATCATCCCCAAACATCCTTTCAATAGATGGGATAAGAAAACTGTCCAAAATATCAACATAAACTTGTGCATTTATTGAAGATGTAATGACAGCCATCTCCCCAGTGCCTTTACCTGACATGCAGCCCCATATCATCAATGACTGTGGAAATTTGCTTGTTCTCTTCAGGCAGTCATCTTTATAAATCTCATTGGAACGGCACCAAACAAAAGTTCCAGCATCATCACCTTGCCCAATGCAGATTCGCGATTCATCACTGAATATGACTTTCATCCAGTCATCCACAGTCCATGATTGCTTTTCCTTAGCCCATTGTAACCTTGTTTTTTTCTGTTTAGGTATTAATGTCGGCTTTCGTTTAGCTTTTCTGTATGTAAATCCCATTTCCTTTAGGCGCTTTCTTACAGTTCGGTCACAGACGTTGACTCCAGTTTCCACCCATTCGTTCATTTGTTTTGTTGTGCTTTTCCTGTTTTGGAGACATATTGCTTTAAGTTTCCGGTCTTGACGCTTTGATGTCTTCCTTGGTCTATCAGTATGTTTGCCTTTAACAACCTTCCCAAGTTGTTTGTATTTGGTCCAGATTTTAGACACAGCTGACTGTGAACAACCAACATCTTTTGCAACATTGAGTGATGATTTACCCTCTTCTAAGAGTTTGATAATCCTCTCCTTTGTTTCAATTGACATCTCTCGTATTGGAGCCATGACTCAAGTCAGTTCACTTGGTGCAACAGCTCTCCAAGGTGTGACAACTCCTTTTTAGATGCAGATCTAATTTGATGCAGGTGTTAGTTTTGGGAATGAAAATTTACAGGGTGATTCCATAATTTTTTCCCTCAGAATTGAGTGATTCCATAATTTTTCCCCTATGCTTGGTTAAAAAAATGACCATTACTGACTACCACATTATTTGTTCTTAATTTCTTTTAGTGTTTCTTAAAGCCAGAAAGTTGCCATTTGAAATGACTTCAGTTTTATGCCATGTCTGTGATCTGTTTTTTTTCAACAAAATAAAACAACTGAATGAACATCCTCCAAGGCTGGTGATTCCATAATTTTTACCAGGGGTTGTATATCAGTCCCAGTCACAGGGGGGTTCAGCAATAAAAAAAGTTTTAACGTGTTCAAATGCCCCACAAAGATGTTTATGGAGGGCACAGTGTGCAAAATAAATGAAAAATAGATAAACAAAAAAACATAGTAAAAATTAAATAAAACAAAACTTCAAAAAAATACAAATGCAGTCTGAATTACTGTTTCTAACCCAAAGCACATGCCCCCAGAAAATGTGTCCAATATATAAAAAATATTTATACAGCAAGAGCGGAAGACAATTTAAAATGTTTATTGTAAAAAGATAAAAAAAATTGAAAAATAAATATTTAGTTTTTTTTCTTATATTTTCCCCCAATATCAACATATAAAAAAGGATTACAAAAATTGAGCCGCATGTACTGTAAAACAAATTATAAAAAATATTTTAATATCCAATTACATTTTTTAGAACTGTTAAAAGAAGCATGTACGATAAAACCTGAAAATGTGTCTGACCAGGAAAGAGAAAAAATGGCTATGATCTGGTTAAAATTGAGTCTTTTTTATGTATTAGCTTCATTAATGGTATAAGCATATTTTTGGCTGTATTTTTTTATATATATATGTGTGAATCATTCTGATGTTCTTCTTGGCAAGTGTATTGCTGTATGTAATCCTGACCTACATTTCACAGGCAAATTAATTTTATATAAAGTCATAACAAATCAGAAAACTGTATTTTCACTCTTTTTAACGTTCCATCACCTAATAACTGTCTTTAAATGAATTTTAGACACATTTATGTGAATATCCTTTCCAAAAGAAAGTTTTGACTGTAGTCAGGTTCACAGAAGTTACATGTCTGTCTACATTAATCACTGAAAATTCAATGGATGGGTGGAGGGGTGGTAAAAGCCTGGGATTTTTTCCAACCCAAAATTCAATACTTGTCTATTTTGGAATTAGACAGAAGCAAAAGTAGAAATAGAAAATGCTTTTTTTAAATTTAGAATAAAGGATACAGCCTATATTTTGTCATAAATGTATCCATAATATGTTCTTTACTTCAAGCAGTAGAAAATATGCGGTAAAATCAGTTTCCAGAAAAGTTTGTCAAAACTTCAGACTCCACTTGTACAAAAGGAAATAAAAGTCATCCAGCTGGACTGGTGCTTTGGGAATAAATAGCATTCAAACATCAGAAAAATATGTGATTTGAGCTGCCCCTGAGAAAAAAAGCACGATTTTCTATCCTTTGTGGATTTCAAATGTTTCTTCCAATAGTGGATTAAGCACAAAATCATTGAAGAGTCTGATTTGTAAATTTGCAAGATATTTTGGCCCAAAAAAATTAAAAAAATTAAAAAATACAATTTTATGAAGGTCAATGTTGACCATTATTTTCCAAGATTTTTCTTAGGCCGGTCTCACACGTCCAGATATTTCCGGGCCCCCTCAGCCTAAAAACAGCAGCCCGCAGCTGCCCAGAAAAAGCGCATTTATTAGATGCGCCTATTCTGGAGCTCTGTAGGGTTCTTCCCACTTGCCCTGTAGCAGTGGCAAGTGGGGTTAATAAGGGGTTAATGTCCCTTTTTATTGTAAGGTGACATTAATCCCAGCTTAGTAATGAAGAGGTGTCAATAAGACACCTCTTCATTACTAACCCTAGAGTTATTTGAGGGTTAAATAAACACACACAATAAGAAGAAAGTATTTTAATGAAAGAATACACTGCACAGCTTTGCATTAGCAGCTCTCTGGCTGTAAACTGATTAACACGCCGAGAAGGATTGCGCCATGGGACTTGACTGTACACCAGACAGGTATGGGTATATTGTTGGTTTATTTTTTTAACTTTTTTCCAGGAGATCGAGGGCTTCGTGGAATAGCAGTGTAATAAAGATGGAAAACCTGTCTGATGTATTATTTCATTAAAAGACTTTATTCTGTATGTGTGGGTGTATATTTAACCCTTTACTTAAACTACTGTCACACTAAACGAGATCGCTAACGAGCGACTTAGCTGTGTGTGACATGTGGCAGCGATGTGGCCCCTGCTGAGATGTCGTTGATCGCTTATGAACGTTCTGAGCTGTTTTTTGGTCGTTGGTGTCCCGCTGGTGAGCCTGAATCGCTGAGTGTGACACCTTTATGAACGACTTTACCAGCGGCGCAGGGGGGGACTAGGTTTTCCCAACGACCGCAGAGGTCGTTATACAGATCGCTGATGAGATGTGTTTGGAAGCTAACTAGCGACCACATAGCGATTGCACTAGCGATCTCGCCAGGTCGTGTCGTTGTCGTGATCGCTAGTGCGATCGCTAAGTGTGACAGTGCCTTTACTATAGGATTAGTAATGAATAGGTGTCTTATTGACAGTCACCTCTTCATTACTAGGCCTGGCTTAATGCCACCTTACATTAGAAAGGTGACATTAACCCCTTATCAACCCCACTTTCCACCACTACAGGGCAAGTGGGAAGAACCCGACAAAGCTCCAGAATAGGCGCATCTAATAGATGCAGCCGCAGGGACTTGAACATATTTCTTGAACACACCGAAGACACTCGGTTAGCACCTGAGCATGCTCAGATAACTCCTTATCGGAGCACGCTCGCTCATCACTAGTCTTTACACCCGATGGCATTTTAGCACCCTAATGCACCAGAATATCATGACTGCTCCAAGAATTCCTTGAATTTGAAGTGGCTCAATCATAAGTGTTCCCAGAACATTGCAATGTGTACAGATGGCTTTCACATGGGACAACTTTGTAGGACACTATCTTTTGTCAGCCATGGTATTTCAGTACAGTACCACATTGACAGTGAATCCAAGGAAGGTAAAAAAAAGCCAAAGGGGCTTCACATGATGAGTGCCGTAGTCTCTTTATTTTAGATATTGGTAGTGGCAGAAATGAAGGCGGGCTCGCACCATCAAAAAAATATGTGCAACATGTCTGAAGCTTACTACCACGTGACTATTATAGAGTTATAAGATACGTTTCACTGCAGTTTAAAAAGTTTGTACCATCTAGAACATTTTTTACCATTTTTATCATAATGACAGAATAGTAATGTGATAAATATCAGATTGATGTGTGTCACGTTACTAAGATCTACAACTATATTGACTGTGGGCTACAGTCACAAGTTGTCAGAAATGGAGTGGTGGCCATGGATGCTCGGCTGTCTCAATACACTTCTATAGTAATAGAATATCCTGTTGATTTGGCATGTGTGTCTCAAATGGAAACACACCTTTAAAAATAAGGCTGTAGTGTTTTGGAACCAATGCCAAATTTGGCTGTGACTGGTATTGCACGTCAGCCCACATAAAGGAAATGTGTCATACTCCCAATTTTATTTGTCAACAATGATAAAATGTAAAGTAAAAATGTTTTATTTTTTCAAGAAATATTACATCTTATGTTATAAAATATGAAAAATAATGTAAACATATTTTACACATATTTTACACTTTTAAACACTAAAGGGTGCAGCTGCTGAAATCGGTCATGAAAAGTAGTGTACTGCTAGCTCACATTACGACTGCAGTAAAAACGGGCGGGATCACCTCATGTGTGTGATGTCACTTCTCCCCTCCCCTTCTGGGTGTTTGTAACAGGAAAAGGAAGGATGAGGTTTAGGATCACAGGGCAGAGACATTATGTAGGTGACTGCAAAATGATACTGAGATGTGGACTGTCACCGAGGATGGCCGGCAGCCCTGATTCTGTTAGTTGGTGCTGCTCACTGCACCACACACAAGGAGTAGATATGAGGGGGACCTCATCACTCATGGGGATTAGATGTGCAGGGCGTATCATTCACAAGGATTCGATGCGAGGGATGTATCATCACTCGAGGAGATTAGATGCGGATGGTATAATTATGAGCAGGGATTTGATGCACAGGGTCTATCATGCGCAGGGATTAGATGGATGGGGTGTATCACACAATGGGATTAGGTACATTTCATGGGATGGGATTAGATGCACGGACCAAATCACATGATGGGAATTTATCCACAGATCATATCACATTTGATGTGGTGAGGTGCACAGACCATATCATGTGATGGGATTAGATGCACAGACCATATCATGTGATGGGATTAGATGCACAGACCATATCATGTGATGGGATTAGATGCACAGACTGTATCATGTAATTGGATTAGATGCACAGACAGTATCATGAGATGGGATTAGATGAATGGACCATATCACATGATAGGATTAGATTCACAGACCTTATCACACATGATGGGGTCAGATGCACAGACTGTATCACACAATGGGATTAGATGGACAGACCATATCACAGTAGATAAGGTGAGGTGCATTGCTCAGGGGACTGCACCACACTTGATTAGGTGAGATGCATGGCTCAGGGTACCATATCACATTTTATGGGGTGAGATACATGGCTAAGGGGACCGTATCACACTTGTTGGGGTGAGATGCATGGCTCAGGGGACTGCATCACACTTGATGGGGTGAGGTGCACGGCTCGGGACCGTATCACATTGTGGCACCCTGAGGGTCCAGTCGCCACAGAGATGTTGCATCTCACCCAGAGATGTGACACCTGACTCTCCGGTAAGGAGGAAGCACCCCTTAGACTCCAACACCGCATTCAACATACACAATGTTAGCTGCAGCTCTCAGGCTGGTTAGTAAAGGGTGTAGATGTTGAGTGGGTGGAGTCAGCTGCAGCACTTAGGGCAGTGTGTTAGTCTAGAGTTTCAGTTTGAGACAGGCAGGCAGTGAAGTGGGTACTGGCCTGACCTGCAGCTCCTCTGAGTTCATCTCAGGGAGCCGTGCTGAGTGAGCGAAGGGGTCCTGGGCAGAGACAGCAATTGAAGCTGTGCCCCCATCCTGAAGAAGGAAGGACCAGGCAAACATCAGGGAACAGTCCCTAGACTGGTGGGTCAGTTCAACACCACTAGTAACACCGAGTATAGTGGGACTCTTCAAGGGCCACTAGCTACCATATTCTCATCCAGGAGGAAGCTTAGGGATCAAGTACGTCCAGGCATCCGACGGTGTCTCGGTCTCCGATGATTGAAGGAGAAGCAGAGCCCCGGGACATCGGGTCGTACCTGGTAACTGAAAGGATCCAATACTACCTCGTCCGAGGGCTCTGTGGTAGGGAGGTGCAGAAGGAGTAAGGAGTGTAGCACCAAGAAGCCGGAAAGGAACATAAAGGGAGTCTTTGGGAGTGTGACCAATCTACCTGAGGGTTGCTGGACTACTCACTGGAAGGTCACAGTGCCCGGCTGGACTCTGTATAGCACTTAACAGACTGTGAGTAAACCTTTGAAACTGCAACAGAACTGTTTCCCTGATTCTTCCAGCGACGCACACCCACTCTTCTACATCTCTCTGCACCATTGCTTTATCTTACATCTACCTGCCCTGGAAGGACACAGTCTTGCCTGTAGAAGACTTATCATCTAGCTGCACAACACCATCCCTTCCAGAGGACCTGCACAGCAGCGCTGGTCACCCTGACCAGGTACTACAGGTGGCGTCACACAAACTACACGAACATTTAATCCCCTGTAAATACTTCCCCATTTATAGTGAGCGCCCTGGGCCACGGACCGAGCTGCAGCTACCGTGACATCCCCCATAGAAATCAACAGGCTCGGTGCCGAGTACCCCACGGCCCTAGCGGGCGGCTCAACATTTTATGGGGTGAGATGCATGGCTCATGGTACCATATCTCATTTTATGGGTGAGATGCATGGCTTAGGGGACCATATCACATTTTATGGGGTGAGATGCATGGCTCAGGGGACTGTATCACACCTGATTGGGTGAGATGCATAGCTCAGGGGACCATATCACATTTTATGGGGTGAGATGCATGGCTCAGGGTACCATATCTCATTTTATGGGGTGAGATGCATGGCTGAGGGTATCATATCTCATTTTATGGGGTGAGATGCATGGCTGAGGGTATCATATCTCATTTTATGGGGTGAGATGCATGGCTCATGGTACCATATCTCATTTTATGGGGTGAGATGCATGGCTCAGGGGACCGTATCACACCTGATTGGGTGAGATGCATAGCTCAGGGGACCATATCACATTTTATGGGGTGAGATGCATGGCTCAGGGTACCATATCTCATTTTATGGGGTGAGATGCATGGCTAAGGGTATCATATCTCATTTTATGGGGTGAGATGCATGGCTGAGGGTATCATATCTCATTTTATGGGGTGAGATGCATGGCTCAGGGGACCATATCACATTTTATGGGGTGAGATGCATGGCTCAGGGGACCATATCACATTTTATGGGGTGAGATGCATGGCTGAGGGTACCATATCTCATTATATGGGGTGAGATGCATGGCTCAGAGGACCATATTTCATTATATGGGGTGAGATGCATGGCTCAGGGGACCATATCACATTTTATGGGGTGAGATGCATGGCTCAGGGGACCATATCACATTTTATGGGGTGAGATGCATGGCTCAGCTCAATCAGTGTAATGCCTCATTCAGATGTAAGTAATGCAGTTGAGTGAGGCAGTAAATCCTCATTCAGACCTCCCTGCACACACAGTTGTCTGAATGAATTGTTACACTGAGTCAGTGATCAGAGCACAGCAGTGCGATTAGAAAAAAGTAGCGCTATTTTTAAGCAAACAAGTATTTCAAATTTCATACAATGTATTTAATCTGTTTTATTTTTGTGTTTTCTTTGCTTGGGTCCAAAACTTCACCATCCAAATGTAGAAAAATTAATATGCAAATTCCTATACTACTTTTCTATTTAATGTGTCAGTATGTGAATATTAGCGAAGAGTTCCCACTATTGACACACGTTCCTCCCATACAAACTTGTGGGAACTGAACAGAATCCATTTTTATTTTTTTTGAATAGTAAACATATCCTATACTGTATAATCCAATAGTAATGAGATGTATCATAAGATACAATTACGTTTTCCAGCATTTACAGACTCTGCACATGATAACTTTGCCAATATATTAGATACCGTATAAAAACTGCTTATAATAAAATTGTATATGATAAAGGACATTAAGTATTAGTACAGGGCGAAAACCAATGCAAGAAAAACAAGTCATGGGAATTTTCCAATATAAACATTACCGAGGATTGGTGGAAAATCCTTATTTATTTTGTATTCCTCTGAGCCGTGATATGCTTGGCTTCCGTTCCCTTCGAGACAATTTTCTTGTATTTTTGAAATGATGTCAGGTCCAATATTTATAATTTTTGAGACGGTTCCAAACCAGTTGAGATTTATCAATCATTTGGAATGCTGTGTTTGGATAATCTGGACATTTAAATTGTATATGTGACTGTCCAATAAAAGTACAATTAAGATGCAAAACTGTAAATGTGCAGCACATTAATACTTTGGTTTTTTTTTTTTTTTTGAAGGTTGGTATTAAAATCAGCATTATGCATTAAGAAGCTGGCTTTATACGGGTACAGATTTGTTTTTTTTTATATTTAAACAAGGAATTAAACTTTCAAGAAGGCAAAAGACATGTGATTAACCCACCCAGAATGCTTTAGAAACATACATGGATTCCACATATGGGATCACTCAGTTATTAAAAGTAAGTCTAGTGTGCAGGACCTCAATCACTACAAACATCTTCTCCATCTCTGCACAATGCAAAAGGCATCTAAAGACAAACAGACTGTGCGCTCGCTGATGTCTAAACCTGCAGCAGATGTACAAGAGGAAACTCCAAACTGCTCCACTGATTGGGCACAGGAGGTAGCCAATAAAAAACTTCATTGCTACTTTTCACCTTTGCAGTTATTATTTGTATACAGTTTTCAAGGGGATCGATTATAAGAAATTAACTTAAAATGTTCACTTTTTTCTTTCAAAGGGTTGTCCACTACTATGACAACCCCTTCTTAACCCAAATGTTTTGGCCCTGACAAAATAATAAAGCCTATACAAACCTCCCGTGCTGGCGCCGTTCCCGCGGTATCGGCACTCACTCTCCCTGGGGCATCGACACTCACTGTCCCCGGGGCTGTGGTGGGGTGTTGTGACATGTGATGCTTGGCGCCCAATCAGTGCTGGCATCAATGTCTCAGCCTTCGGACCAACTGAACATGTACAGGAAGCCAGAAATCAGCTGTAGCCTGGACTTCCTCTTCATGTTCAGTTTGTCCGAAGGCAGAGACGTTGACTAGAGTTGAGCGATACTTTCCGATATCCTAAAGTATCGGAATCGGAATGGTATCGCCGATATCACAAAAATATCGGCGATACCCGATACCGATACCGGAAGTCCATGTAAGTCTATGGGAACAAAATATCGAAATTAAAAAAAAACCCATTCTTGCCTTGTTGGTTAATTGTACATGAAGGAAAACAAGAAAGAGTAATGTAGAATGTATTGGGGGAGGTTGAGGAGACATTAAAGGCATAGATGTTTGACCCAATCCAATGGAATAGCATTAATTTTTTTTTTTTAGGAAATACGTTCGGATTGACGAACAAATTGACAATGTTGTTAACCTTTTTTCTATTTTGTCAAATATGTCTGTTTCACAACTTCCATGGTCTTCACCTTTTTAACTTTTCACACACTTTCTCCTTCATAATTTTCAGCAGCATCATCTTTCTCATCAAATTATTCTTCATCTTCACCTTCTTAATCTTCTAAAACTTCTTGCTATTCATCTTTTTGTTAACATTACTTATATTGTTCTTATTAAACAGTTATTATTCTTCATATTCTACTTCTTCATCTTCTTCCTATTCATCCTTTTCATCATATTCTTATTTGTGACAGACATTCCTGTACTTGTAATCTGTAAAACTCTGAATTTTCATCCTTCCGTTCTTGCTGTCACGAAAGATTTTAATTACAACAGTATTTGTCCGCGTTCAGTTTAGCCTGCAGCAGCATCAGGCATTTTCCAGGGGCACCACGAGGAGGAACGGACTCACCCCCATACACTGCTTAGTCTTCTTCTGCTTAGAATTTAGAGCATATATTTTGCTCTTCATTTTGGTCTTATACTTAATGTTCTCTGCTTTTTGATCTTCTGCTTATTGTTCTTCTGTCTCTTGTTCTGTATCTTGTAGTTTGTCTTAACCTTTTTTCCTTTGTATCAAACATGATATTGGGGGGAGATGAGCCATGGACAACAGACCAGCTGACTATGGGAAGGTTAAAGCGGAGGTACTTTCCAGCATCGACGCACGTTGCTGCTGATACCGACATGGAGGACTAGGGATCAGACAGTGCGGTACTACCGGATGGTAGCAGAAGTACAGAGCCAATGTGGACCAGCTGACAACCCGCAGGAGGAAAACGGCACACCGAGACAGCTGACGTTACTGGGACAGGGTTACTAAGCAGGAGGTACCTGTGCTCCAAAGCACTACCAAGGACCAGCAGACGTTGCTGGAACTCGGATACCGACATGGAGGCACCTAGGCCAAAGGCACTGCGGAGAACCAGCTGACGGTACTGGAACCCGGATGGGTAGCAGAAGGTACAAGAGCCAATGAAAGTAACGAGGACCAGCTGACTGTGCTGGAACCCGGAGGGTCAGCAGAAGGAAAAGAGCCAATGGCACAACCGAGGACCAGCTGACGTTACTGGGACAGGGTTACTAAGCAGGAGGTACCTGTGCTCCAAAGCACTACCAAGGACCAGCAGACGTTGCTGGAACTCGGATACCGACATGGAGGCACCTAGGCCAAAGGTACTGCGGAGAACCAGCTGACGGTACTGGAACCCGGATGGGTAGCAGAAGGTACCCATGGAAATTAAAGTTGAGGCAGCAGGACTGTTTGCCGTTCACACAGCAGGAACAGCTGACAACAGACCCCAGTAACCGGGACAGTGTATCTAACAGCATTCGAGAACCTGCTTGTACCAGGTAGAAGAGAACAGGGAGCAGCAGGACTTTTGCCGTCACAAGAGGGAACCTGTTGACCAGTAACACGGGAGCAGGCTGTGCTACGACTCGAGAAACAACTGGCGGTGTTGTAACCCAGGGATGAGAAGAGAACAGGGTGGAGGCAGCAGGACTATTTGCCGTTCACACAGCAGGGGAACAGCTGACATTACTGAACCCCAGTAACACAGGAGCAAGTGTAGACTGTGCTAACAGCACTTCCGAGAAACAACTGGCGGTGTTGTAACCCAGGGATGAGAAGAGAACAGGGTGGAGGCAGCAGGACTTTTTGCCATTCACACAGCAGGGGAACAGCTGACATTACTGAACCCCAGTAACACGGGAGCAAGTGTAGACTGTGCTAACAGCACTTCCGAGAAACAACTGGCGGTGTTGTAACCCAGGGATGAGAAGAGAACAGGGTGGAGGCAGCAGGACTATTTGCCGTTCACACAGCAGGGGAACAGCTGACATTACTGAACCCCAGTAACACAGGAGCAAGTGTAGACTGTGCTAACAGCACTTCCGAGAAACAACTGGCGGTGTTGTAACCCAGGGATGAGAAGAGAACAGGGTGGAGGCAGCAGGACTATTTGCCGTTCACACAGCAGGGGAACAGCTGACATTACTGAACCCCAGTAACACAGGAGCAAGTGTAGACTGTGCTAACAGCACTTCCAAGCAACAACTGGCGGTGTTGTAACCCAGGGATGAGAAGAGAACAGGGTGGAGGCAGCAGGACTATTTGCCGTTCACACAGCAGGGGAACAGCTGACATTACTGAACCCCAGTAACACAGGAGCAAGTGTAGACTGTGCTAACAGCACTTCCAAGCAACAACTGGCGGTGTTGTAACCCAGGGATGAGAAGAGAACAGGGTGGAGGCAGCAGGACTATTTGCCGTTCACACAGCAGGGGAACAGCTGACATTACTGAACCCCAGTAACACAGGAGCAAGTGTAGACTGTGCTAACAGCACTTCCGAGAAACAACTGGCGGTGTTGTAACCCAGGGATGAGAAGAGAACAGGGTGGAGGCAGCAGGACTATTTGCCGTTCACACAGCAGGGGAACAGCTGACATTACTGAACCCCAGTAACACAGGAGCAAGTGTAGACTGTGCTAACAGCACTTCCAAGCAACAACTGGCGGTGTTGTAACCCAGGGATGAGAAGAGAACAGGGTGGAGGCAGCAGGACTTTTTGCCGTTCACACAGCAGGGGAACAGCTGACATTACTGAACCCCAGTAACACGGAGCAAGTGTAGACTGTGCTAACAGCACTTCCGAGAAACAACTGGCGGTGTTGTAACCCAGGGATGAGAAGAGAACAGGGTGGAGGCAGCAGGACTATTTGCCGTTCACACAGCAGGGGAACAGCTGACATTACTGAACCCCAGTAACACAGGAGCAAGTGTAGACTGTGCTAACAGCACTTCCGAGAAACAACTGGCGGTGTTGTAACCCAGGGATGAGAAGAGAACAGGGTGGAGGCAGCAGGACTATTTGCCGTTCACACAGCAGGGGAACAGCTGACATTACTGAACCCCAGTAACACAGGAGCAAGTGTAGACTGTGCTAACAGCACTTCCAAGCAAACAACTGGCGGTGTTGTAACCCAGGGATGAGAAGAGAACAGGGTGGAGGCAGCAGGACTATTTGCCGTTCACACAGCAGGGGAACAGCTGACATTACTGAACCCCAGTAACACAGGAGCAAGTGTAGACTGTGCTAACAGCACTTCCAAGCAACAACTGGCGGTGTTGTAACCCAGGGATGAGAAGAGAACAGGGTGGAGGCAGCAGGACTATTTGCCGTTCACACAGCAGGGGAACAGCTGACATTACTGAACCCCAGTAACACAGGAGCAAGTGTAGACTGTGCTAACAGCACTTCCGAGAAACAACTGGCGGTGTTGTAACCCAGGGATGAGAAGAGAACAGGGTGGAGGCAGCAGGACTATTTGCCGTTCACACAGCAGGGGAACAGCTGACATTACTGAACCCCAGTAACACAGGAGCAAGTGTAGACTGTGCTAACAGCACTTCCGAGAAACAACTGGCGGTGTTGTAACCCAGGGATGAGAAGAGAACAGGGTGGAGGCAGCAGGACTTTTTGCCGTTCACACAGCAGGGGAACAGCTGACATTACTGAACCCCAGTAACACGGGAGCAAGTGTAGACTGTGCTAACAGCACTTCCGAGAAACAACTGGCGGTGTTGTAACCCAGGGATGAGAAGAGAACAGGGTGGAGGCAGCAGGACTATTTGCCGTTCACACAGCAGGGGAACAGCTGACATTACTGAACCCCAGTAACACGGGAGCAAGTGTAGACTGTGCTAACAGCACTTCCAAGCAACAACTGGCGGTGTTGTAACCCAGGGATGAGAAGAGAACAGGGTGGAGGCAGCAGGACTTTTTGCCGTTCACACAGCAGGGGAACAGCTGACATTACTGAACCCCAGTAACACGGAGCAAGTGTAGACTGTGCTAACAGCACTTCCAAGCAACAACTGGCGTGTTGTAACCCAGGATGAGAAGAGAACAGGGTGAGGCAGCAGGACTATTGCCGTTCACACAGCAGGGGAACAGCTGACATTACTGAACCCCAGTAACACAGGAGCAAGTGTAGACTGTGCTAACAGCACTTCCAAGCAACAACTGGCGGTGTTGTAACCCAGGGATGAGAAGAGAACAGGGTGGAGGCAGCAGGACTATTTGCCGTTCACACAGCAGGGGAACAGCTGACATTACTGAACCCCAGTAACACAGGAGCAAGTGTAGACTGTGCTAACAGCACTTCCAAGCAACAACTGGCGGTGTTGTAACCCAGGGATGAGAAGAGAACAGGGTGGAGGCAGCAGGACTATTTGCCGTTCACACAGCAGGGGAACAGCTGACATTACTGAACCCCAGTAACACAGGAGCAAGTGTAGACTGTGCTAACAGCACTTCCAAGCAACAACTGGCGGTGTTGTAACCCAGGGATGAGAAGAGAACAGGGTGGAGGCAGCAGGACTATTTGCCGTTCACACAGCAGGGGAACAGCTGACATTACTGAACCCCAGTAACACAGGAGCAAGTGTAGACTGTGCTAACAGCACTTCCAAGCAACAACTGGCGGTGTTGTAACCCAGGGATGAGAAGAGAACAGGGTGGAGGCAGCAGGACTATTTGCCGTTCACACAGCAGGGGAACAGCTGACATTACTGAACCCCAGTAACACAGGAGCAAGTGTAGACTGTGCTAACAGCACTTCCGAGAAACAACTGGCGGTGTTGTAACCTAGGGATGAGAAGAGAACAGGGTGGAGGCAGCAGGACTTTTTGCCGTTCACACAGCAGGGAACAGCTGACATTACTGAACCCCAGTAACACAGGAGCAAGTGTAGACTGTGCTAACAGCACTTCCGAGCAACAACTGGCGGTGTTGGAGCCCAGGGTCAAGGAGGATGTTTAAATACTAGATCAAGTATTTTCCTTGTTACGTGTCAATTAAAAATGTCTATACTCCAAACAAGAGAAATATAACCTTTAGTACCATAAGATGATGATTTTACTTTAAAAAATATATGTAAATTAATAATTGACAAACATAAACGCATACATTAACATGTTGAAAAGCAATGCAAACCACAATAAAAATCGGTTAAATAATCTGCTATACGGTTTTAAATAAAAGCATACAAGTACATATCAGAATCCATTAATGATGGATAAGTAACAGTATGTACACCATTTTCATTTGCTGAATAATATCACTAAAAAGTTTTTAAAAATATCTAAAATTTCCATCATGTAATACTGATAATATGTGCCAATCATTTATATTAACAAAAAAAACCTTTAAAAAGTGCATAGTGAAAACAGCTATTTATGCCTGACTGTGGACTTGCAAGCATGACAACGGATAGATAAGGTATATATAGATGACACTGCATAGCCACAGATGGTGAATGGCGATGTAATACTGTACCTCAATAAAGTGTGCGTTACTACTACATCCTTATTTTTATATAGCTTTCTAAAAGGGTACGTGCATGTATGCTTGCGCCTTTGTTTGGACGCACAGACTGGCTTCCTGCTGTGACGCGTTGGGTATTGGAGCGTCTGTGCGTCTTATGACGCAGACTAACATTCACGGTGCGCATCGTTCATCATCGCAAGCGTACCGACAACACAAAGGCGTTGTCATGACTGCTTTACTCAGTAAACATGCACCTATGATGAAACATACACGCATGTGCCCTATTACATAACAAGCTACAAGAAAAATGCGTGTGAGGTGTGACACAGCTGTTTTGTTAAGGTACAGTATTATATCGACATTGTACAGGTGTCGCTATTCAGTCTGATAAATAGATATCATTCACCTATTCTATCAGTTGTCGTTCTTTCAGCACCACTTACAGGTATATATTTTGCTATTGTGACTATGCACTATTGACTTTACCAAGGTAATGCATGATTTTTGTTAGCGATTATCATGTTTACATGAAGGACCTTTATGATATGGGCTGTTAACTTTCTAATCAAATATGTATTTTTTAAAATGACACAAATATAAGTAATGTTGAAGAGGACTATTCCTACATGCATTGTTTGCACAATATTACAGGTGTACATCACGTCCCTTAATCAACATTGGATATTATATTTACTTGTATGCTTTTATTTCAAAGGCAAGAACACTGAAGTATAACCTTCGCACTGCAGCAGTTGTCAAAGTTCAACCCACATTATGCACTTCCAACATTGCAGTATTTGAGTCATCATGATGTGAGTTGGATTTGTCTAAGCTATGGAGTGACAAGGTTGACCATCAGTATCCTATAGCATAAGTAGGCTTTTGTGTTTGCATTTGTTTTCGACATGTGCATATCTGTAATAATATGTCACAATTATTTTGTTACAGATTTGTGACAAAGACAAATCATTTTATGGTTTGAAAGTTGACGTTTCAAATGTTTACAGCTTAGAAATCATGGTGTAGCCTCATATCTATGTGTAGCACTAGACACTTTGAGATGTATTTTTTTTTTTTCACCATGATTAGGTAGCTAGCAGTAATTTTTGCCGGACACACAGCAGGGGAACAGCAGGCGTTACTGAACCCCACAAACACATCAGCGATTGTTTTCATCTGTGCATCTAACACTTCTGAGCAGCAACTGGCGCTGTTGAAGCCCAGGGTCAAGGAGGGTGTAGGCAGAGGCCTAGTATGAGACGTTTGAAGTTGAAGTTGTAGTTAGCAGCAGTAATTTTTGCCAGACACACAGCAGGGGAACAGCAGGCGTTACTGAACCCCACAAACACATCAGCGATTGTTTTCATCTGTGCATCTAACACTTCTGAGCAGCAACTGGCGCTGTTGAAGCCCAGGGTCAAGGAGGGTGTAGGCATAAAATATTGAGTTATTGCCTTGTTACGTGGCCATTGCAAATGTATGTACTTCAAACAAGAATAAATGAAGTTTTACTACAACAATAAAATGATAAATTTCAATTACAAGAATAGAAAAATATTTATACTTGACAGTCCTCTGTGGTTGATAACGTTTAATGGCTAACTGAAAATATGGTAACAAATTCAAAGCTTTCGAGACTACTCAGGTGTCTTCATCAGGCTAAGAGTAAAGCCAAAAATGAAGAATCACATATTTCTACACACAACAGGACACAGGAATAGCTAAGACAAGTGAGGGAGGGACAAGTGAGGGGAGACCGGCAACAAAAAGGAGAACAAGGATGAATTATCAGCGCCACACAATCACAGATAAATTAATGAATTTACCTGTGGCAAAAGACTTTTGTATGCCCGGTCATAGCATCATGGATATGGAATTACTGTTATTAAAATATAACTTCAAATATGAGAAACGTACAAAGGTTTCAGAATATAAGCTCATCATGACCTTTGACACTGTTAGTGATGGAATGAATAGATCACATGGATTTATGTCATTCTATATCAATTAAGGAATCTGCGTCTATGCCCTTCCAGGGTCATGAAAACCCAAAAAAATACGCCAATGAGAGGGCAATCAAACTTTCTATCCTTATCTAGGAACTGTTCCAATATTTATGTTCATCCCTGTGAGATAATGACAGTTCTGATACACGTCACTTACTTGTCTTACCTATTGCACTATTCCTGTGTCCTGTTGTGTATAGAAATATGTGATGCTTAATTTTTTTAGTTAGTCTTTCCCTGATGAAGAGACGTGAGTAGCCTTGAAAGCTTGCAATTTGTTTCCATCTTTTCAGTTATCCATTAAAAGGTATCAACCACTGCTGACTCTGAAGTCTAAATATTTTTCTATCTACTGGCTAACACGGTACAAAGATACACATGTTTTCTAATTTCAAGAAGGAAAAATAAAGAAAATACAAATATAAACGCATATATGCACATGCCAAAAATAAATGGAACAACACAACACCCAAAAAATTGGTAACAAAATATAGTGTTGTAAATGTAAGAATAAAAGTAAATTTTTTTTTTTATGAATAATGCTTAAGGAACGCTATGTTAAACCATAACATAGTGAAGACAATGGATTTTGTAATAGTCGACTCATCATCATCATCGCAAATTTTATGTGACAGTCACAGACATTTCAATTATTTAAGTTCATAAAATCGTAACTTTCTATAGCATGTATGACATGTCCAGCATGGACTCATCAATGTGATTGATGACACAATAATGTACAATAAAAATAACCATTTAAAAAAACATTAGGCATTGTTTGTCACAATTTAAGTGTGTGCCTGCAAGTGTAGGTGAAACAAAGGCTACGGATAGCAAAGGTATATTCTATGTCTGTATCAGACAGTGGACAGCCTCTGATGGGTAATGCCGATGTTATACTGTACGTCAATAAAGTCTGCGGCTGAAATCATGCATTTTTTGCTTGTAGAGTGTTGAAGAGGGTAAAAGAATGTCTGGTTGCGCAAAGCTTTATCCGTCAACACTACCTTCCTACTGTCACGCGTAGGGTAGGGTAGCGTGTGGCAATTAGCTGACTATCAAATGTGAGGTTAGGCTGCGTTATTGCGCACTAGGGACGCAAAAAAAAATACAGCAGTAATAATTTAATGTGTAATACTCCACCTATGACAAACCAAAAAATTACGTTCCCTCTTTAACAATGTACAAGACTAACAAGCCTAATGGTTGACGCTGACTTAATTGAGATACAGTATTACATCAACATTGTCCATGAGTAACTATGCACTGTGATACCTATATACCAGTATTAATTTATATCTCTTGTGGTTGTTTCAACAGCACTTGCAGGTATAACTACCTATTGTCAGTATGCATGATGCACTTTCTAGATGTAATAATTTATTATTGGACATTATTACCATGTTTACATGCTGGCCATTTCATATATGGTGTTTGAAGTTACAGTTGGCATCAGTATGTGTATTTTATAATGTCTGTCATAAATAAAACTCGTGATGATGATGATGAGGATTTAATGATTCGTACATCCATTGAGTGCATTATCTTACAGGTACAGATAAAGTTCCTTAAAAAGCATTAATTCATAAGTCTGAAATGTACTTTTATGCATTAATTTAAAAATGTGAAGAGTAGACTATGTTTTATTTTTGTTACCATTTCTAATAGACATGTGCAGATATGCGCTGTGATGACAAATTATTATTTGTCCATATTTGTCATAAAAATTTATCATTCTAGGCCTGCAAAACTTCACAATTTCATGTTTTCAGCATAACAAGCAGGGTGACGGCTCTTCCCTATTTGGAGCATGTTGGTCATGTGTTTTTCTGTCCATGTGTCGGGAACAGGACACTTCTTGCCGTTGACACAGCAGGGGAACAGCTGGCGTTACTGAACCCCACTAACAGTAGAGCTTGTGTTTTGTTCTGTGGACACGACACTTCTGAGCAGCAACTGGCAGTGTTGGAGCCCAGGGAGTAGAGTTCAGGTGGTAGAAAGATGAACATAACAGGAGACATGGATAACGTTGCGAACCAGTTATTTAATCTGAAAACGGACAGACAAATTCTGGCGAGATCCATGCCTTGTTCATTTTCAGAAAAGTAAGCCGGTCTACATTATCGGAGGATAGTCGCATGCGACGGTCTGTTAGTACACCACCTGCAGCACTAAAGACGCGCTCCGATAATACACTGGCAGCAGGGCAAGCCAGCACCTCCAATGCATACTGGCTAAGCTCTGGCCATGTATCCAGCTTCGAGACCCAAAACTTGAATGGGGAAGAGCCATCTGGGAGTACACTGAGAGGCAAAGCCAAGTAGTCTGTCACCATCTGACGGATACGTTGCCTCCCGCTGACTGGAGCCCTCTCGGATGGTGTAGACATTTGTGGCGCTGCCACAAAACTTTGCCACATTTTTAACATACTGGTCTTTCCCTGTGCAGAGGCACTGCGTGTGCTCCCTCTTGTTGCAGAGCTCTCTACACTGCCTCGACGCACAGAGCTGCTTTGTAAAGCAGTAGCAGCAGCAGTGCTCTCGGCAGTAAGGTAGAACATTAGGGATTGCACCAGTGTGTCTTGGTACTCCCGCATTTTACGCTCCCGGTTCAACGGTGTGATGAGGCTTTTGACGTTGTCCCGGTAGCGAGGGTCTAGGAGGGTGTACACCCAATAATCAGACGTCGTGAGAATGTGGGCGATGCGGCGGTCGTTTCTTAGGCACTGCAGCATGAAATCAACCATGTGCTGCAGACTCCCAACTGGCAAAGAAACGCTGTCCTCTGCAAGAGGCGTTATCTCTGCCTGCTCTGCATCACCCCACCCTCGCTCTACATACTGACTAGAGCGTTGTGTACCTCCCTCTGGAGCGATGTCTTCCTCCTCCATTGACTCCTCCTCCTCATCCTCCTCACAAAGTGAGCCCTGCCCAGCCCTTTGTGAGGAACCACGTTGCGCTGACTTTCCAGAAGGTGATGGAATTTGTGACTCCTCATCCTCCACCTCTTCCAAAACCTCATCCCTTATTGCTTGCAGTGTTTTTTGAAGCAGGCAGATAAGGGGGACAGTCAGGCTGACTAGTGCATCATCTGCACTCGCCATCCGCGTTGACTCATCAAACGCACGCAAAACGTGGCACATGTCCTTCATAGTGGCCCACTCATTAATGGTGAAGTGTGGACGGCGCAAATTGCGTGTTGATTGCGCCTGATGCAGCTGATACTCCATAACTGCTGGCTGCTGCTCACACAACCGCTCCAACATATGTAACGTTGAATTCCACCTGGTGGATACGTCACATATGATGCGATGTTCAGGAAGGCGCAATCTGCGTTGCAGAGCTGCAATGCGCGATCTGGCCATGCTGGAACGTCGCAAGTGAGCGCACTCTAGGCGGACCTTGTGCAGCAGTGCATCAAGATCCGGATAGTCCCTCAAAAAACTCTGCACGACCAAGTTGAGCACATGTGCCAGACATGGTATGTGAGTGAGGTTGCCAAGGCCCAGAGCTGCCACCAGATTTCGGCCATTGTCACACACTACCAAGCCTGGCTGGAGATTCGCTGGCAAAAACCACACGTCGCTCTCCTGCTTGATGGCATTCCAGACCTCCTGCGCTGTGTGGCTTCGATTCCCCATGGGAATTAATTTCAGAACGGCCTGTTGCCGTTTGGCCACGGCTGTGCTCATATCGGTCGCATCAGGTAAGCGTCCACGGGTCCATGTGGAGGTAGACCGTGACGGCTCCTGCAGCGATGATTCTGAGGAACTGGAGTAGGAGGAGGAGTCAATGTGGACAGACTTGATTCCGGCAATCCTTGGAGTTGGCAGAACACGTACAGCGCCACTCGCAAGATCTGTACCCGGCTCCACAACATTCACCCAATGGGCAGTGAGTGAAAGGTATCGTCCCTGGCCATGGGTACTGGTCCACGCATCGGTGGTCAGGTGGACCTTGCTACTGACGGCGTTTAGTAGCGCATGTTTAATTTTTGCCTCAACATGCTTTTGCAGACCAGGGACGGCTTGCCTGCTGAAATAAAATCGGCTGGGCACATTGTATTGTGGGACTGCCAATGCCATTAATTCACGGAAACTGTCAGTCTCCACCAGCCTGAATGACAGCATTTCAAGGGACAGGAGTTTTGCAATGCCAGCATTCAGAGCCTGTGCTCGTGGATGGTTTGCCGAGTATGGCCGTCTTTTATCCCATGCCTGTGCTACCGATGGCTGTTTTGTGGCCTGGGTGTGTGAGGATGACAGGGAACTTGCAGCTGTGGGTGGAATAACACTGTGTCTCTGGACAACAGTGACAGAGGTTCTTCCATGGCGATCCTTTGAGGAAGCCTTACCAGCTGTGTGTGAACTGGAGGAAGAGGCTCCAACAGGAGCTGAAGATGTAGGTGCTGCTGTAGGTTGGCCTACATCTCCAGTGTGTCTTTGTAACTCAACAAAGTGCTTTGACCGCACATGTTTCCACATATTTGTTGTATTAAGGTTACTGACACTTTTACCTCTTTTAATTTTTTGATTACACAGCTTGCATTTTACATAGCAAATATCATCTGCAACTGTATCAAAAAAGGACCACGCAGAGCAAGTCCTGGGAGCGCCCGGTTTGGCTGTTGTAAGAGAACTGCTCCGAACGGGTGCCAAACTGGAGGCTACAGGCAAGCGAGTCTGCAGCCTACCTCTCCCTACTGTTTGGACCGTTGGTGCAATCTCTTCCTCAGAGCTGCTCCCACCACCTTCCTGTTCCTCACGCCATGTTGGGTCTTGGACCTCATCATCTCCACCACTACCCTCTTCCAACACCTGCTGTTGTTGGGTGGTCTGGCCAGCACCATGCTCAACAGAAACTGGCAACTGAGTCTCATCATCATCAGATGCGTTCTGCGGTGTGCTGACCATCGGCACTGGCTCACCCGCCTCTTCAGATTCAGAGAGACACAGCTGTTGCGCATCACTGCATACTGCCTCTTCTTCACATTCCAGAATGCTGCTTGGCTGGGCCCCTGTTTCCAAGCCAACAGATTCTGAGAACAGAAGCAGAGACTCAGCTGGCTCCTGTACAGAGCTCTCTGACTGCCTGGGCAATTTGGCAGGCGGTGAAGAGACTGATGGTTGTTCAACAGTGCTGTGGTCCTGAGAGGAGGTGGAAGGTATTGAAGTCGATGCATTGGCTGCCATCCAACCAACAACGGCTTCAATTTGTTCTTCACGCAGCAGGGGGGTACGCTGAGCTCCTACAAAAGTGCGCATAAAGGAACGCTCACGGGGAAAACTGGTGGATGCTGTGTCACTGGGTGCGGCAGCAGCCACAGAATCCCCACGTCCTCTCCCTGCTGCAAATCCACGGCCTCGACCACGACCACGTGCCTTACTCACTGACTTCTTCATCTTGGTAGATTGATAAAGAAAGTCAGAAAAGTTAAGGCCTAAGTGTGGTTATTCCTCACAGACTACAGTGAACCCTGCAGACAACTGTTCAGTATCTGTGAAAGGCCCCTTTGTGTACTTCTATAGTGTTTGCAACCAATGTATTGTATACGGATGGAAGCGCGTCACACTAATAGATTAGATTTTTTTCCACTAAAATGGAGCAGCACCAATTAGAGAAAATGTGAAGGATGAGGCAGTGACACACGCTCAGCAGACTACAACCGGCAGTGGTTGAAGTACAAACTGGAGCGTAATCTGCACTCACAAAATGAAAAGCTCACAGACTACAGTGAACACTGAAACACAACTATTCACTATCTGTGAAAAGCTCCTTTGTGTACTTCTATAGTGTTTGCAACCAATGTATTGTATACGGATGGAAGCGCGTCACACTAATAGATTAGATTTTTTTCCACTAAAATGGAGCAGCACCAATTAGAGAAAAATGTGAAGGATGAGGCAGTGACACACGCTCAGCAGACTACAACCGGCAGTGGTTGAAGTACAAACTGGAGCGTAATCTGCACTCACAAAATGAAAAGCTCACAGACTACAGTGAACACTGAAACACAACTATTCACTATCTGTGAAAAGCTCCTTTGTGTACTTCTATAGTGTTTGCAACCAATGTATTGTATACGGATGGAAGCGCGTCACACTAATAGATTAGATTTTTTTCCACTAAAATGGAGCAGCACCAATTAGAGAAAAATGTGAAGGATGAGGCAGTGACACACGCTCAGCAGACTACAACCGGCAGTGGTTGAAGTACAAACTGGAGCGTAATCTGCACTCACAAAATGAAAAGCTCACAGACTACAGTGAACACTGAAACACAACTATTCACTATCTGTGAAAAGCTCCTTTGTGTACTTCTATAGTGTTTGCAACCAATGTATTGTATACGGATGGAAGCGCGTCACACTAATAGATTAGATTTTTTTCCACTAAAATGGAGCAGCACCAATTAGAGAAAAATGTGAAGGATGAGGCAGTGACACACGCTCAGCAGACTACAACCGGCAGTGGTTGAAGTACAAACTGGAGCGTAATCTGCACTCACAAAATGAAAAGCTCACAGACTACAGTGAACACTGAAACACAACTATTCACTATCTGTGAAAAGCCCCTTTGTGTACTTCTATAGTGTTTGCAACCAATGTATTGTATACGGATGGAAGCGCGTCACACTAATAGATTAGATTTTTTTCCACTAAAATGGAGCAGCACCAAATAGAGAAAAAATGTGAAGGATGAGGCCCAGTGACAACACGCTCAGCAGACTAACAACCGGCAGTGGTTGAGTACAAACTGGAGCGTAATCTGCACTCACAAAATGAAAAAGCTCACAGACTACAGTGAACACTGAAACACAACTATTCACTATCTGTGAAAAGCTCCTTTGTGTACTTCTATAGTGTTTGCAACCAATGTATTGTATACGGATGGAAGCGCGTCACACTAATAGATTAGATTTTTTTCCACTAAAATGGAGCAGCACCAATTAGAGAAAAATGTGAAGGATGAGGCAGTGACACACGCTCAGCAGACTACAACCGGCAGTGGTTGAAGTACAAACTGGAGCGTAATCTGCACTCACAAAATGAAAAGCTCACAGACTACAGTGAACACTGAAACACAACTATTCACTATCTGTGAAAAGCTCCTTTGTGTACTTCTATAGTGTTTGCAACCAATGTATTGTATACGGATGGAAGCGCGTCACACTAATAGATTAGATTTTTTTCCACTAAAATGGAGCAGCACCAATTAGAGAAAAATGTGAAGGATGAGGCAGTGACACACGCTCAGCAGACTACAACCGGCAGTGGTTGAAGTACAAACTGGAGCGTAATCTGCACTCACAAAATGAAAAGCTCACAGACTACAGTGAACACTGAAACACAACTATTCACTATCTGTGAAAAGCTCCTTTGTGTACTTCTATAGTGTTTGCAACCAATGTATTGTATACGGATGGAAGCGCGTCACACTAATAGATTAGATTTTTTTCCACTAAAATGGAGCAGCACCAATTAGAGAAAAATGTGAAGGATGAGGCAGTGACACACGCTCAGCAGACTACAACCGGCAGTGGTTGAAGTACAAACTGGAGCGTAATCTGCACTCACAAAATGAAAAGCTCACAGACTACAGTGAACACTGAAACACAACTATTCACTATCTGTGAAAAGCTCCTTTGTGTACTTCTATAGTGTTTGCAACCAATGTATTGTATACGGATGGAAGCGCGTCACACTAATAGATTAGATTTTTTTCCACTAAAATGGAGCAGCACCAATTAGAGAAAAATGTGAAGGATGAGGCAGTGACACACGCTCAGCAGACTACAACCGGCAGTGGTTGAAGTACAAACTGGAGCGTAATCTGCACTCACAAAATGAAAAGCTCACAGACTACAGTGAACACTGAAACACAACTATTCACTATCTGTGAAAAGCTCCTTTGTGTACTTCTATAGTGTTTGCAACCAATGTATTGTATACGGATGGAAGCGCGTCACACTAATAGATTAGATTTTTTTCCACTAAAATGGAGCAGCACCAATTAGAGAAAAATGTGAAGGATGAGGCAGTGACACACGCTCAGCAGACTACAACCGGCAGTGGTTGAAGTACAAACTGGAGCGTAATCTGCACTCACAAAATGAAAAGCTCACAGACTACAGTGAACACTGAAACACAACTATTCACTATCTGTGAAAAGCTCCTTTGTGTACTTCTATAGTGTTTGCAACCAATGTATTGTATACGGATGGAAGCGCGTCACACTAATAGATTAGATTTTTTTCCACTAAAATGGAGCAGCACCAATTAGAGAAAAATGTGAAGGATGAGGCAGTGACACACGCTCAGCAGACTACAACCAGCAGTGGTTGAAGAACTAACTGGAGCGTGATCTGCACTCAAAAAATCAAAACCTCACAGACTGCAGTGAACACTGAAACACAACTATTCACTATCTGTGAAAAGCTCCTTTGTGTACTTCTATAGTGTTTGCAACCAATGTATTGTATACGGATGGAAGCACGTCACACTAATAGATTTGATTTTTTTCTAATATAATGGAGCTGCACCAATTCCACTAAATAAAATAAAAAAAAAAAAGAGTCAGTGACACGTGCAGATGCCTACAAACAGCGGTGGATGCAGAGCAAACTGCAGCGTCACCTGCACTGTCACACACACACCTTGCACAGAGCTGTTAAAACAACACTGGCAAAATGAAGCTTTACACAGCGGTTGGTAAACTAGCCTGCCTCAAGCACAGTAGTACACAAAATCGCTATATCTAACTGTCCCTCAGAGTGAGCAGAGTAGCGTTCTGTCCCTTACTGAGTTCACAGCACAGTGACGCTAAAATGGTGGCGGCGCCTTTTATAGTGCATTCTGACATCATTTCAGCAGCCAATCACAGCCATGCCATTAGTTAAGATGACCGCAGCATTACAGGATGTGCCCACACTTCGTAGGATTCCTCATTGGCTGACTAAAATCACATTGCCTCTCAAAGAATTATGGGAACTTCCGATTCCGGTATACGATATGGAAAAAGTATCGGAATTAAGTATCGGAATTCCGATAACGCGAATATCGGCCGATACCCGATACTTGCGGTATCGGAATGCTCAACACTAACGTTGACACAAAAAAACATGACGCATGTAAAAAATGCTCACTGAAAAATGCAATGAAAAAATGGAAGTAACCTATAATGTAAGCTAAATAGGACAAAAATGTTGCAGAAAAATCCGTAGCAACAAAAATGCATCAAATATTCATCACAGACACTTAACAATTATTTTCTGACATTGGCGTCATATGACCTGGTAACTGCAGTAAAGCAAATCTTTGTAATTGCTGTTTTTGGAGCTTTGTCAAAAAGGAATTTTTTTCGATAATCTGAGTTAGGATCTAAAGATTTGAAAGTGCCGTGTAAGGCTGTGTTAAGTCGTTATTTTTTTTGCCGGTTTCTTTTCTGCAGCCAAAACCTGATATCTTGGTAGTAGAAAAGCTGCAGACAAAAATGCATGGTTTGCTGGCTTTTTTCCTGTTTTTCTTGCTGCATATTTGCTTCATTTTTCAGCATACCAAAGTTGAGCTTAGCTTCCACCTTATAAGCATGAACTATGTGGAACCATAAAACATTTTTTTATGTAAAACTAGCAGGGAGGAGTTAAATTGGTTGGGCATTGTTTACATAACACATTGGTAGGGAATTGTTTACTTAACCACTTAATGACCACCGATACGCCTTTTAACGGCGGTCATTAAGGGTACTTAAACCACAGCACCGTTAATTAACGGCGCTGTGGAAAAAGACTATAGCGCCCCCCAGAGTCTGATTTTCTCCAGGGTCTCAGCTACCGGGGGTAGCCGAGTCCCCAGAGAACATGATTTGGGTCGGTTTTTACCGACCCCGCTTTTGCGATCGCCGTTATTAACCCTATAACGGCGATCGCAAAAAAAAAGCGATTTTCCCTTTAATTTCTCTCTCCTCTAATGTGATCAGCCTCCCATGCCTCCCGGTGTCCCCACAGGCCTCCCATGCCTCCCCGAGCTTCCGGCGTCTGTTACCGGTAAAGAAAACGGCGGGTGCCTGCGCAGTGCGCAGTGCGCGCCCCGAGCCGGACTTTCTCCGGGGTCTCGGCTACCAGGGGTAGCCGAGACCCCAGAGAACATAGTTAGGGTCCCCCCCAGTCTCCCCGCTTTTGCGATCGCCGTTATTAACCCTATAACGGCGATCGCAAAAGAAAAAAAAAGACGCAATCCTGCCTGTAATTTCTCTCCCCTCTGATGTGATCGCAAATCAGAGGGGAGAGAAATAGGGTCCCCAGGACCCCCGATCCCCCCGGTACCTGAAGGTGTTCCCCATGTCCCCTCTGTGCTCCTGCAGCGCCCCCTGTCCTCCGATCCTCAGTCCTCTTCACCCTGTAAAAAAAAATGGCGGGCACATGCGCAGTGTGCCCGCTGAATCTGCCTGGCGGCAGATTTAAAAAAATGAATGATTCCATTCATTCTTTAAAAGTACATTTTGATCACTGTGATAAACTATCACAGTGATCAAAATAAAAAAAAAGTACATAAACCCCCCCTTTATCAACCTCTTTGTTAGGGACATATAATAAAATAAAGAAATTTTATTTATTTTTATTTATCCATTAGGGTTAGGGTTAGGATTATAATTAGGGTTAGGGTTACAATTAGGGTTAGGGTTATAATTAGGGTTAGGGTTAGGGTTAGCATTAGGGTTAGGGTTAGCATTAGGGTTAGGGTTCATACTGCATTATGGCAGTCTGTTAGACGGACTGCATTACACTGCGGTATAACGCGGTGTGACGCAGTCCGTTAGCGCTGCCATTCACCCCCATTTGAGGGAGCATCGCGACGCATGCCGTAAAGCGGCATGTGTTCGCGATGTGCCATCATTCAGTGATGGAGCCTCGGATGCGGGCTGCAGCATCTAGGCTCTGTCACCGCTAGCGCAGATGAATCTTCTGCTGATTCCTCTGCGCTAGTGGGTATAGCATAATGCGATCTCGTTATGCTATACCGTTACCAGCTCGTCAATGCTATGTGTTGAACGGGCTGGTAAAATGCAATATGAACCTAGCCTTAGGGTTAGGGTTATAATTAGGGTTAGGGTTGGAATTATGGTTAGGGTTAGGGTTACAATTAGGGTTAGGGTTGCAATTAGGGTTGGGATTAGGGTTAGGGTTGGGATTAGGGTTAGGGGTGTGTTGGGGTTAGGGTTGGAGCTAGAATTGAGGGGTTTCCACTATTTAGGCACATCAGGGGGTCTCCAAACATGACGTGGCGTTCAAAAAGTCAAATGGCGCTCCCTCCCTTTAGAGCCCTGCCGTGCTCCCAAACAGTGGTTTACCCCAACATATGGAGTATCAGCGTACTCAGGACAAATTGCACACCAATTTTGGGATCCTAATTTCTCTTGTTACCCTTGGAAAAATAAAAAATAGCTTGCTAAAAAAATCATTTTTGAGGAAAAAAATGATTTTTTATTTTCACGGCTCTGCGTTTATAAATTTCTGTGAAGCACTTGAGGGTTCAAAATGCTCACCACACATCTAGATAAGCTCCTTGGGGGGGTCTAGTTTCCAAAATGGTGTCACTTGCAGGGGGTTTCTACTGTTTAGGCACATCAAGGGCTCTGCAAACACAACATGACGCCCGCAGAACATTCCATCAAAGTCTGCATTACAAAATGGCGCTCCTGCCCTTCCAAGCTCTCCCATGCGCCCAAACAGTGGTTTACCCCCACATATGAGGCATCAGCATGCTCAGGACAAATTGCACAAAAACTTTTGGGGTCTTGTTGCCCTTGGGAAAATAAAAATTGGGGTAAAAAGATCGTTTTTGTGGAAAAAATATGATTTTTTATTTTCACGGCTCTACGTTATAAACTTCTGTGAAGCACTTGGAGGTTCAAAGTGCTCACCACACATATAGAAAAGTTCCTTAAGGGGTCTAGTTTCCAAAATCGTGTCACTTGTGGGGGGTTTCCACTGTTTAGACACATTAGGGCCTCTACAAACGCGACATGGTGTCCAGCCAATTCTGCGTTGAAAAAGTCAAACGGCGCTCCTTCCCTTCAAAGCTCTGCCATGCACCCAAACAGTGGTTTACCCCCACATATGGGGTATCAGCATGCTCAGGACAAATTGCACAAAAACTTTTGGGGTCTTATTACCCTTGGGAAAATAAAAATTGGGGTGAAAAGATCGTTTTTGTGGAAAAAATATGATTTTTTATTTTCAATGCTCTAGTTTATAAACGTCTGTGAAGCACTTGGAGGTTCAAAGTGCTCACCACACATCTAGATAAGTTCCTTAAGGGGTCTAGTTTCCAAAATGGAGTCACTTATTGGGGGTTTCCACTGTTTAGGCACATCAGGGGCTCTCTAAACACGACATGGCGTCCAGCCAATTCTGCGCTGAAAAAGTCAAACTGCGCTCCTTCCCTTGCGACCTCTGCCGTGCGCCCAAAAAGTGGTTTACCCCCACATATGGGGTATCTTTGTATTCAGGAGAATTTGCACAACAAATTTTGTGGTTCATTTTTTCTTTTAACACTTGTCAAAATAAAAAAAATTGGTTGCGAAGTAAGATTTTTGCAAAAAAGTTAAATGTTAATTTTTTCCTTGCACATTGCTTCAGTTACTGTGAAGCACATAAAGGGGTAATAAACTTCTTGAATGTGGTTTTGAGCACCTTGAGGGGTGCAGTTTTTAGAATGGTGTCATTTTTGGGTTTTTTCTGTCATATAGACTCCTCAAAGTGACTTCAAATGTGATGTGGTCCTTAAAAAAAAAATTGTGTTGTAAAAATGAGAAATCGCTGGTCAACTTTTAACCCTTATAACTTCGTAACAAAAAAAAAATTTGTTACCAAAATTGTGCTGATGTAAAGTAGACATGTGAGAAATGTTATTTATTAAGAAATTTGTGTGACATATCGCTCTGATTTAAGGGCATAAAAATTTAAAGTTTGAAAATTGCTAAATTTTCAAAATTTTCGCCATATTTCATAAATAAACGCAAGTCACATAAATTTTTTTTTACCACAAACATGAAGTACAATATGTCACGAAAAAACAATCTCAGAATCAGCTGGATTCGTTAAAGCGTTCCCGAGTTATAACCTCAGAAAGGGACAGTGGTCAGAATTGTAAAAATTGGCCCTGTCATTAAGCTGCAAATTGGCTCTGTCACTAAGGGGTTAAAATATTGGCAGAGTATTGTTTACTTAATACATTGGTGGTGCATTGAGCAGATAGGACAATCTTTTTTTCATACACTGGTAGGACCTTGAGTTGTTAGTGCATTCTTTACTTTAACACATATCACAATTTTAAATTAGTACTGACATCCATGCTTATGTGAGGAGACCAAGATATTATGGCATAAACTTGGGAAGAGAACAAAAATTAACGGGTTTCACATCCTGCTCTACCTGAATTTTAATCACCAAAAATGGTGCAAAAACTGATAGCATAGTTTATGCTGTGTTTTTGCACTTACTCATTGCTTTCTATGGGTGAAAAAATGATGCAAAAATGCTGAAAGAAGGGACATCTTGAAGTTTTCAAAAAAGCAGCAATATTCCAATTCAGTCAGAAAAAAAGCAAGTGTGTGCATGAGACTTCTGAAATCTGATAGCTTTTGCTGCTACTGTAAAAAGCAGCTTTTAATTTACATGAACAAAATGCAGAAAAAAATGCAGCAAAAATGCACTGTGTGAACATTGTCTACGAGTTAGCCACATAATAATTAATTGAGTCTCACAATGTGTATATCTGAATGAGACAGGTATATCAGGCATCCTTAAGGTTGCAGCTGGTGGGAATATTTTCAGTTTACGTCTGTTGCAATGCAACTGAAGGGGTAAAGGAGTTACGTGACTTCAATGGCAAATAAAAGACATGTCCTGCTGTTGTACTTTCCATCTGAGCTTTAAAGTCTACGTGAATCACTGGCCTAGTCCGGCTGCTTGACTGATGCACTCAAAAGAAGTGACTGGAAAATGGTACGGTCACAGAGAGTAGTTAAACATTTCTCCTGACATCTTGACACCAAAAAAGAATAAAGCTGCTGAAGACTCTGCCAGGTGATGTGCCGTACAAGATAACGTTTAGCAATTGCATTTTAAATATGATAAGAATATGTCTATATAATAGGATGTTGAGATGTTATACTTGTAAAACCTATAGGTAACACAGACACACATTCTGTACTCCTGCATAAATAATACCAAATACTTCTGGAATCCTCCTCTGCAGATACAAACCCTGTGGGCTTGGACTGGCACATCGGGGAACCGGTGAATTCCCCGGTAGGCCCTCGTGCAGCAGTTGGCCACTCAACCCCAACATAGGCAGTGCTTGGCGCACTACACTTAGTGCAACGACCATAATCTCATCACTTTTTTGACAAAACTGTCCCAGTCTATTAGTTTATAGGAACATAGACAAATAGTTTATAGGAACATAGACAAATAGTTTATAGGAACATAGACAAATTTGTGAACAAGGGTCAGGTAATATTCCATGTGGCTGAGAATCAATGTCACTGGTGGGTCCTTGGCAGCCCAGTCTGATACTGATGAACACTGTATATCAATGTAAAAATGTTGTTTGTATCAGTGGAGGAAATTTATAGACTTATTTTATATCATTTATGCAAGAGCACAGATAGTGTTTTAACTCACAAATTCTCTAATTTAATTATATATGTTCTGCGGACAAACAGCTGTGTATAAGGCTGTGATAACACTTGTGTAATGCTTTTACTATTACACTTTTCACATTTTTATTTTTTTCACTAGTAAGAATATACAGTGGGGATAAAAAAGTATTTAGTCAGCCACCAATTGTGCAAGTTCTCTCACTTAAAAAGATGAGAGAGGCCTGTAATTGACGTCATAGGTAGACCACAACTATGAGAGTCAAAATGAGAAAACAAATCCACATACATATTAGGCTGTCGACTGACCCTGTTGATATCACCAGGTTTGGCCAACATTAGTCTAGGGTGTATTATGTTTTTCATTTATCTTTATAAAAGAAACAAGTGATACAATCACAAGGCACTAACTGTGCCAAAATAGAAAAAACAATCACCAAGAGAGAGTAATAATCATAGTACAGTGTTATCAATTCCAGGGATCCTGTACAGAATTTAGAACCTCTACATAGAGTGTGTATAGTAGACAGAATATTAATTCCCTAAACAAGTCTCATAGTCATAGCACTTTTATTTTTAGTAAGTTTGAGCATCTCACCCCTTGCTTGGATTAGACTTCAACATGAATTGTAAAGGACATTTTTTACAGAATATTATATTTTGATGCACTTTTGAATGAAAATACTAGGTCGGATTTTTACAATTTGTCAGGTGTAAACTCATAGCATATAGGTATGGTGGTATATTATTCGGGGTTTATATGTGTTTGGCAAAATATGAAAATTGAGCTGGTTAAAGTGATCCTCCAGAATAAGAAAAAACATGGATGATTGTTTCTAAAACCAATTTGATATCTGTCGACAGGTTGTGAGTGGTTTTACAGCTCATCCCAATGGAGCTTAGCTGCAAGACCAACCAAGCTGTAGTGCATTTTTTAGAAGAAAATAGTCATCTTTTTTTTAAATCCTGGACAGGCTCTTTGAAGACAAATAAATGACCTTGGATCTACTACTCATTTTAGAAGAAGGCAATTAAATACCGCAATTGCTGTTAATTTTCTAAATTAGACTCTAATTTGAACTATAATTTGTGTTCTCCATCCATAGAAAAAAAAAATTTTGTGATCCTTTGTTGGACGAAGCATTTCATGCGAAACGCGCGTCGAGTGAGGTGGACGCCTCGACTGCTTACTGGTAATGTATATGTTGCTTTACAATGCTTAAACATGAATCCGACTATGTATGGGTTGTGAGTATGCTCTATCATAAGCACTGCTCACTATTTGGTATACAGCTTTTACAGGCTTTGATCAATTTTTACCTTTATTTCACTATAATCTAATTTATATGTAAGCGTCTGATAGCTGTATACCAGATATATGTTTTATGATATAACAGTCACCCTGCTGTATGTTGAATCATATAGCTAATTATAGTGTGTGTATATCTATTTGGTATACTTTTATCATTATTGACTTATGTATGCATGCTTCATATCCATTGCCCTAATACACTTGTATTTTTATACATTTTTGTATTTACTGTTATTGTCCAGGCTGTACCACCAATTATTTCCTCATTTGTGTCGTTCTCATCAGTATACCTGTTTCAATGGTTTTAATATAATATAATAAAAAGTGGTTTTATTTATGAGTTGCTTTTTCCATGGAGTTTTTTGTAGGTATTTATCTGTTTTTGCTCTATGATTGATATCTAGGATATACACTTAGGTGTTACTTTGTTTTAATTTTGTAGCATTTTTGAAATTTTTCTATTATTATTTTTTTACAAATTTCAAGATAAATGAAAAATCTTTTTCCAAAAAGAACTTGTAAGTAATATTATCCTGCTTCCCTTCAGGGTGCCTAGTGTTGGGCACTGAAGCAGGTTCGTAAAGAATCATTTTCCTCAACTCTGCATGTATCTTTGCAATAACTGCACTATACAGTGGTATGTAAAAGTTTAGGCACCCCTGGTCAAAATTACTGTTATTGTAAACAGTTAAGCAAGTTGAAGATGAAATGATCTCTAAAAGGCCTAAAGTTAAAGGTGACAAATGTTCGTTGTATACTAGGCAAAAACAAATTTTTTTACATTTTAAAAATTACAAAAAGGAAAATGGGCTGATGCAAAAGTTTGGAGATTTGTGTGCTCAGATTACTTTGACCAAGGTTTCAGAGCTTTGTTAGCCTGTTTTGGTTATGGCTTGTTAGTTATCATCATTAGGAAAGGCAAGGTGATGCAAATTTCCCAGCTTTATAAAAACCCAGCCTCCTCTAAACTTGTGCCAAAGCACAGCATCCATGCGTTCATCTAAGCAGTTGCCTAGCACTCTGAGAAAGAAATGGTGAAGGCCCACAAAGCATCAGAAGCATCAGAAGTTTATAAGAAGGTAGCAAAGTTGCCCTTTCCTCAGTACAAAATGTAGTTAAGAAATGGCAGTTAACAGGAACAATGGTTGTCAAGATAAGGTCTGGAAAACCAAGCAAAATTCCAGTGAGAGCTGCTTGTAGGATTGTTAGAGAAGCAAATCAGAAACTCTACTGGACTGGAAAATACCTTCAAAAAGATTTAGCAGACTCTGGAGTTGTGATACATTGTTTTACTGTTCAAAGACACCTGCACAAATGTGGCGTTCATGGAAGAGTCATGAGAAGAAAACCTCTCCTGCATCCTCACCATAAAATTCAGAGTCAGATGTATGCAAAAAAATCTAAACAAGCCTGATGCATTTTTAAAACAAGTCCTGTAGACAGATGAGGTTAAATTAGAATTCTTTGGCCTCAATGATCAAAGGTATGTATGGGTAAAAAAAAGCACAGAATTTGAGGAAAACAACATCTCGAAATCCGTTAAGCATGGGTTTGAATCAATAATGCTTTGGGGTTGGGTTGCAGCCCATGGCACATGGAACATTTCAAGGGTAGAGGAAAGAATGGATTCAATTAAATTTCAACAAACTCTTGTTCAAACATAACACCATCTGTAAAAATCTGAAGTTGAAAGAGTGGCTTCTACAAATGGATAATGATCCTAAACACACGTCAGAATCCACAACAGATTACCTCAAAAGGTGCAAGCTTAATGTTTTACAATGACCTTCACAGTCCCCTGATCTGAACATCATTGAAAATCTGTGGCTAGACCTCAAAATAGCAGTGCATGCAAGACGACCCAGGAATCTCACAGAACTGGAAGAATTTTACAAGGAAGAATGGATGAAAATCCCTCAAACAAGAATTGAAAGAGTCTTGGCTACAAAAGCATTTACAAGCTGTGATACTTTCAAAAGGGGGTGCTACTAGGTACTAACCCATTTACTAGGTACTAACCTATGCATTGACCCATTTTCCTTTTTGCAATTTTTATTTATTTACACATAAAATGACGATATATATTTTTTTCACCTAAAATTCAAAGGAAATGTGTCATCTTTAACTTTAGGCCTTTTAGAGATCATTTCATCTTCAACTTGCTTAACTGTTCACAGTAGCAGTAATTTTGATCAGGGCTGCCCACACTTTAACATGTCACTGTATGCATGTTTGTGAGGGCGTTTCTAAGTACTGGGGACCACAAGACGCATAAGGCTTAGCAAAACCACTCCCAAAAAATGGGCATTAAGCGGCGGTTCCTGGGTGGTCCTGGGATTTTGTTCCAAATGTAGTCTTTTAAATCCTGGAAAATGGCAAGAAAGCATTATTATGATAGTACATTGAGTTACATAGTTACATATGTTGGAAAAATACCTAGGTCCTTCAAGTTCAACCGTTCTCCACCAATTATACATTTTTTGTCACTAAATTATCCATAACCGAAAATTTATGTGTATTGAGGAAATCATCCAGTCCTTTTTAAAAGATGTGATTGTGTCTCCCATTACTACCTCTTGCGGTATGGCATTCCCCAGCATGACTGGTCTAACTGTAAAGAATCCTTTCCTATTTAGCCGCCGGAGTTATTTTTCAATATTCTAAAGCGTTGCTAATAGATCAAGGAGAAAGACCAGCAGCACTGTCCTATTAAATATAGTGTGCTCGAAGAAGGGACTCCTGGTTCAGACTAATCAAAGTAGAAACCTCAAAAGCACAAAAAAGAAAATGGGACTGTAGGTTCTTACTGCAGTATTAATTATTTTGATCCGGCAAGGAGTCAATATAGATTTGATCTCATATCTGTTTTGACTCCTTGCCTGATCAGAAAATAAATAATACTGCAGTAAGAACCTACAGTCCCATTTTCTCTTTTGTGCTGCTGAGGTTTCTACTTTGTTTAAAAGCATTGATGTTCTGTACTATTTGCATAGCGCTCTTGTACAGTATCCATATAAACATAGCATTATGTTTTATTCACATGACAGGATTTATATAACATGATTCATCCTGCTGACATTGCATCGAGCCTTGTAATAGTTTACACTGTGAGTCTCCAATGATGGATGTTGGCTCATCTATTTTCAGAATGACCTTGGTCCTGAAAGGTAATGTTCATTTTTTCTTGTTTGGTGACACATGTGACCCCTATATAAAGGACAAGACACCCGTGCACACCCTGGAGAACAGCAATAATAAGTACAGCGGTCCTGAAGAGGGAACAAGAAGAAGGGCAGAGTGGTGACTGTATGGCAATGTAGATATGTCATCTACTGCAAACTCACACATAGACATATTTTTTTAAGCAAAACAAAACAAATTCTGTTACACATTACTCTAAAAATTACCATTAATACTATTAAGTGATCATAAATGGTTGTGCTACAATTACATCCAGGGGCGGACTCTGACAGCTTTGGGCCCCTGTGCAAGAAATGTGTCTTGAGCCCCCCTCCTTTTATGGCGACAAAGCTACAGATATATATAATATTATATACACACACACACACGTGGTCAAAATTGTTGGTACCCCTCATTTAATGACAGAAAAACCCACAATGGTGACAAAAATAACTTGAATCTGACAAAAGTAATAATAAATCAAAAATCTATGATAATGAACAAATGAAAGTCAGACATTGCTTCCACAGAATTAAAAAAATAATAAAACTCATGAAATAGGCCTGGACAGGAATGATGGTACCCTTAACTTAATATTTTGTTGCACAACCTTTTGAGGCAATCACTGCAATCAAACGATTCCTGTAACTGTCAATGAGACTTTTGCACCTCTCGACAGGTATTTTGGCCCACTCCTCAAGAGCAAACTGCTCCAGTTGTCTCGTGTTTGAAGTTTGCCTTTTCCAGATGGCATGTGTCAACTCTTTCCAAAGATACTCAATAGGATTTAGGTCAGGGCTCATAGAAGGCCACTTCAGAATAGTCCAATGTTTTCCTCTTAGCCACTCTTGGGTGTTTTTAGCTGTGTATTTTGGGTCATTATCCTGTTGCAAGACCCATGACCTGTGACTGAGACCAAGCTTTCTGACACTTTCTCTCCTTCTGTACTTGTGTGTGTCTTGTATTGCTCATGTTTATTGTACTTGTCTATATTTGCCCCTTTTCACATGGAATAAAAGGCGCTATAAAAATGTATAATAATAATAACAATAATTTAACATAGAAAACAAGAAACAAATATCCTAAAATAAAATAAAAAATATATTGCAAAAAATGCATGAAGGTAGTAATAATAATAAGGGTATTTGGTAAACATAATTTTGATCAAAGAATGTACAAGCCATCCCGCCACGTCAAGGCAACCCTTTGTGGGACAGTCTTAACTCTTGTATTAAAAACCTTTCCACCTGTCAAGTGACAAATGTGAACAAGGACAGAGAGACTGAACCCACCAGTAAAAGCATAGGCCAGACAGGATGGATTTCTCAGCTCAGAAGCAGGGCGGTCACACCCTTATATGCACAAGATGCACTAAGAACTAAATGAAAAACTGGGTCTGAACTGAAAAAGTAAGTTGATGTGTATGCAAAATGTAAATGCATATTAACACATGACCATTACAAGAGAAAACAAAAAACAAGAAACAAATATCCTAAAATAAAGTAAAAAATATATATTGCAAAAAATGCATGAAGGTAGTAATAATAATAAGGGTAATTAACATGTCCCTTTTGCCACATTTCTCTCTAGAATCCCTTGATAGTCTTGAGATTTCATTGTTCCCTGCAAAGATTCTAGACACCCTGTACCAGATGCAGCAAAGCAGCCCCAGAACATAACAGTTTCACAGTAGGGACAGTGTTCTTTTCTTGATATGCTTCATTTTTTAATCTGTGAACACAGAGCTGGTGTGCCTTGCCAAAAAGTTCCATGTTTGTCTCATTTGTCCATGGGAAATTCTCCCAGAAGATTTCTGGCTTGTCAACATGTAGTTTGGCTTATTCCAGTCTGTCTCTTTTATGATTTTTTTCAACAATGTTGTCCTTCTTGGTTGTCTCCCATGAAGTCCACTTTGGCTCATACAACGATGGATGGTGCGATCTGACACTGATGTTCCTTTAGCTTGACATTCACCTTTAATCTGTTTAGAAATTTTTCTGGACTCTTTTGTTACCATTCATATTATCCGTCTCTTTGATTTGTTATCAATTTTCCTCCTGCGGCCACGTCCAGGGAGGTTGGCTGCAGGCCCATGGAGCTTAAATTTCTCAATAATATGTGCAACTGTAGTCACTGGAACATCAAGCTGCTTGGAGATGTCTTATAACTTTTACCTTTAACATGTTTGTCTATAATTTTCTTTCTAATCTCCTAAGACAACTCTTTCCTTTGCTTCCTCTGGTCCATGTTGAGTGTGATACACATCATGTCACCAAACAGCACAGTGAGTATCTGTAGCCCTCTATACAGGCCCACTCACTGATTCCAAGATTGTAGACACCTGTGATGCAAATTAGTGGACATACCTTGAACTCTGGAACTCTCTACCCCAACACATCAGACTCTCGCCTACCATGGAAACCTTTAAAAAGAACCTGAAGACCCACCTCTTCCGACAAGCCTACAACCTGCAGTGATCCTCTGTCTACTGAACCGCAGCACGACTAGCTCTACCCTCTCCTAGTGTATCCTCACCCATCCCCTGTAGACTGTGAGCCCTTGCATGCAGGGTCCTCTCTCCTTCTGTACTTGTGTGTGTCTTGTATTGCTCATGTTTATTGTACTTGTCTATATTTGCCCCTTTTCACATGTAAAGCGCCATGGAATAAATGGCACTATAAAAATGTATAATAATAATAATAACAATAATTTAACATGTCCCTTTTGTTACATTATTTTCAGGGGTACCATCATTTCTGTCCAGGCCTATTTCATGAGTTTTATTTTTTTTTAATTCTGTGGAAGCATGGTTGAAAACCAATGTCTGACTTTCATTTGTTCATTTTCATAGATTTTTGATTTATTATATTACTCTTGTCAGATTCAAATTATTTCTGTCACCATTGTGGGTTTTTCTGTCATTAAATGAGAGGTACCAACAATTTTGACCACATATGTATACTGTATATTTATATATAGATAAAGATATAGATATATCTTGCATAGTCTCGGCTCCATCCCTTACATATCAGATTATATAGAGCCCTGTTTTTTATCACATATCGTCCTCTCTTGTTAAATATATAATGCAATGACGGCTAATGGAGCATGGGAAATAATAATAATAATAATCTTTATTTATAATAATAATCTTTATTTTTATATAGCGCTAACATATTCCACAGCGCTTTACAGTTTGCACACATTATTGTCGCTGTCCCCAATGAGGCTCACAATCTAGATTCCCTTTCAGTATGTTTTTTGGAGTGTGGGAGGAAACCGGAGTACCCGGAGGAAACCCATGCAAACACGGGAAGAACATACAAACTCCTTGCAGATGTTGTCCTTGGTGGGATTTGAACCCAGGACTCCAGCGCTGCAAGGCTGCAGTGCTATCCACTGAGCCACCGTGCTGCCCTAAAGCTTCTTTTCTAATGGAGGAGCTGATGGACTGGTTGTCTGGTCACTCCATCTGCAGTCATTTTATATTTTAGCAAGAGAGAGAACTATGTAATAAGAGAGGGCACTGTGAATAACAAAAAAAACAAGAATACACTAAGTAAGAAACAGTGCTATACATAACAGCAGAAGAAGCTATGTAATAAGGGACGGCACCATATATAACTAGAGAGGATGGTACGTCATAAGGGAAGGTGTTATACATAATAAAAGAGGAAACTATGTAACTAAGGATGGTTTTCTACATAATAAGTGAGTACACTATATAGTAAGGGACTGTACTATGTATAACAAATCAGTACACTATATACTAAGGGCTGTGCTACACATAATAAGTGAGTACACTTATACTAAGGGACTGTGCTATACATAATAAGTGAGTACACTACATACTAAGGGACTCTGCTATACATAGTAAGTGAGTACACTATATACTAAGGGACTGTGCTATACCTATAAGGCTACATTCCTGTATCTGTGTTCAGTGTCGGTGTGCTGCCCGCTTTTAGAGTCGCATTGAGCATGTCCTATTCTGATCCTCAAAATCGGATCAGAACAGGACATTCTCTGACCCTCATAGATCTCATTCTCAGATCCATGATTTTCACAGATGTGTTAATAGACCTATAAGACTCTACAAGTCGATGTGCTGTCCGATAAAAAAACCTGGAAGCACACTGACATTTCACACAAATGTGAGAATGTAGAATAAGGGATTTTACAGATAACATTATTACTGCAAGTCACACAGTACCGATACAGAATAATATTTACATCCAGGCACTTACAGCTGACATCTCATCTGATTAGAGCCATTTTCTGCTGTTTCTTCTCCATCTGGTCAGACCATCAAGTCGACTTCTCCCAGCCACGACTCATCTTGTCATGATGAGCATCGCAGCCCTGAAAATAACAAGGTCACATACATTGTATACATACATGTGTCTCCCCCTGAATACAGATATGTACCCCATCATTAAAAATATAAAGTGATAAACAGCACGTTGTCCCCCATGAACTATAATCCTTGGCTCCCAATAATATAAATTATTCAGTCTGTGACCCTCCCCAATTAACTGTAAGGTTATGTGCACACGAAAAATAGAGATCCCTGATGTCTCATGCACACATTGCTTATTTTTTTCCTTGCAGATTTGCAGTAGATTAAAATCTGTATTATGTCAATTCTTGCAACGTGTTTCATCCATACTAATGAGTGGGGAAAATACGTAACATAAGCGTGCAAAAAATGTGGAAAAAAATGTATTTTGTCCAGCGTTCTTCCTGCCAAAACATTAGTATATGCAGCTGTCACAGGGTTACCGCAACAGTGTGGAGCCAGAAGACCGCAGCATCTGATTGCTCCTACTCCGGCGCTGAGAAGAAGCACTTCTCCTTCATTTTAATGGTGTTTATTCCTTCTGGCAGAACAGGGGTTAATCGGCCATGTTGGAAATCTCTGTGATCGCAGCTTAGCTCAGTTAACCACTCCTTTCCCCCTTTTCACATGTGCTCTGTTGCAAATCCTTGACAGACCTAGCATTTGCTGCATGGCTAACGGGGGTGAGGTGTTCATATGAGATATGAGAAGAAGTATTGGAAGAGCTATCTGTGACTGTTGTATGGTTTGTATGTGTGGTAATTCCCTATCCTTCTATGTTTTGGTTTATTCCCTTACCTCCACGCCTGTTGCATTCCTCTGTTATATATGAGTGAACATTTTTCATGCCTGGAGTTTTCTGTTAAAACTTGTTTGTATTGCCTTGTTTGTTGGGTTGGTGTACTACTGTGCAGAGTAGCGCCCCTCTTCCCTGGGTGGGAAGAGTACAAATGGAGGGATGACTTAGGAGATAAGGCAAGCGTGGAGGCCCTGAAATCTTCACCTTCTAGAGAATCCCGGGAATAGGGCGAGCTGGGTGCCCCCTATTGTTAGGGACAGGGACGGAGTCCCGGGTCCCAGGTCACTGACAGCTGTGTTGTGACAATAGCTCTGAACGTAACCATTTTTTCTGATCTATTATGGATCCAATCACTGCTCTGACAGGGCAACTGAGGCAGGTCAGTCTGGAGGTGGCAGATTTACACATGGTGGTTTTGCAGCACCCTAACACATCTGGTGTGGGACTCTCATCTCACCATACCATTGTGGAACCCAAGATCACTTTGCCTGACAGGTTCTCTGGGGCTCGTGACAAGTTTGCTGTGTTCCGGAAGGCCCGTAAACTGTACTTACATCCGGGTTCCTCAGGAGGAGAAACTTGTGGGTGGATAGTAATCTCGCTCCTTCAGGGGGACCCCCAAGCATGGGCGTTTTCTGTCCCATCTGACTCTCAGTTGCTTCAGTTGGTGGAGAAATTTTTTGTGGCACTGGGCCTTATATATGATGACCCCAATCGTGTCTCCTTAGCTGAGTCCACACTGCATCAACTTCAGCAAGGAGATTGGCCGGTGGAGCAGTATTGCTCTGAGTTTCGGAGGTGGGCCACGGACACTAAGTGGAATGACCCCGCACTCCGTAGTCAGTTCTGTGTAAGGGTGAAGGATGCTTTAGCCCTGCAGTCTCCGTTGAGGCAGCCATGTCTCTGGCAATCAGGGTTGATTGCCGTCCTTGCCAGAGATATAGTGAGTCACCTCTGTATGAGGGAGGTCCAGGGTCGAGTGAGGTCAGTACTTGGCCTACTGAGGAATCCATGCAGGTGGGTGTGGCACCTCAATCTGGTTAACTGCCTGTTGTCCGGCGTAAAGTGTGAGTGTGTCTCAATTGTGGTAAAAAGAGACATTTTGTGGGCATGTGTTCATCCCAACCACATAGTAAACAACTGACAGGAAAACTAGGTGGTCCGGTTGAGGGTAGGTTAGCAACCCAAGTGTCCTCATCACCTCCGTGGGTTGGAAACAATTTTTCCTACCAGCTGTAATCAACCTGGGTGGGTTTAAGTTGGACATGTCTTCATTTCTGGACAGTGAGGAGGGGTTTAACCCCTTCAAGACCCAGCCTATTTTGACCTCAAAGACCTTGCCATTTTTTGCAATTCTGACCAGTGTCCCTTTATGAGGTAATAACTCAGGAACGCTTCAACGGATCCTAGCGATTCTGAGATTGTTTTTTCGTGACATATTGGGCTTCATGTTAGTGGTAAATTTAGGTCGATAATTTTTGCGTTTATTTGTGAAAAAAATGGAAATTTGGCGAAAATTCTGAAAATTTTGTAATTTTCAAATTTTTAATTTTTATTCTGTTAAACCAGAGAGTTATGTGGCACAAAATAGTTAATAAATAACATTTCCCACATGTCTACTTTACATCAGCACAATTTTGGGAACAACATTTTTTTTTGTTAGGAAGTTATAAGGGTTAAAAGTTGACCAGCGATTTCTCATTTTTACAGCAAAATTTACAAAACCATTTTTTTTAGGGACCACCTCACATTTGAAGTCACTTTGAGGGGTCTATATGGCAGAAAATACCCAAAAGTGACACCTTTATAAAAACTGCACCCCTCAAGCTACTCAAAACTACATTCAAGAAGATTATTAACCCTTCAGGTGCGACACAGGAACTAAAGCAACGTAGAAGGAAAAAATGGACATTTTAATTTTTCCAACAAAAATTTTCTTTTAGCATCAATTTTTTCATTTTTACATGGGCATCAGGATAAAATGGATCCTAAAATTAGTTGGGCAATTTCTCCTGAGTACACAGATACCTCATATGTGGTCATAAACCACTGTATGGGCGCACGGCAGGGCTCAGAAGGGAAGGAGCGCCATTTGACTTTTTGAATGGAAAATATGCTGGAATATTTAGCGGTTGCCATGTCGCATTTGGAGAGTTCCTGTGTGCCTAAACATTGGAGCTCCCCCACAAGTGACCCCATTTTGGAAACTAGACCCCCTAGGGAACTTATCTAGATGCATAGTGATCACTTTGAACCCCCAGGTGCTTCACAAATTGATCTGTAAAAAAAAGAAAGTACTTTTTTTTCACAAAAATTTTCTTTTAGCCTCAGTTTTTTCATTTTCACATGGGCAACAGTATAAATTGGATCCTAAAATTTGTTGGGCAATTTCTCCTGAGTACATAGATACCTCATATGTGGTCATAAACCACTGTTTGGGCGCACGGCAGGGCTCAGAAGGGAAGGAGCGCCATTTGACTTTTTGAATGGAAAATATGCTGGAATATTTAGCGGTTGCCATGTCGCATTTGGAGAGTCCCTGTGTGCCTAAACATTAGAGCTCCCCCACAAGTGACCCCATTTTGGAAACTAGACCCCCTAAGGAACTTATCTAGATGCATAGTGAGCACTTTGAACCCCCAGGTGCTTCATAAATTGATCCGTAAAAAAAAGAAAGTACTTTTTTTTCACAAAAATTTTCTTTTAGCCTCAGTTTTTTTCATTTTCACATGGGCAACAGTATAAATTGGATCCTAAAATTTGTTGGGCAATTTCTCCTGAGTACACAGATACCTCATATGTGGTCATAAACCACTGCTTGGGCGCACGGCAGGGCTCAGAAGGGAAGGAGCGCCATTTGACTTTTTGAATAGAAAATATGCTGGAATATTTAGCGGTTGCCATGTCGCATTTGGAGAGTCCCTGTGTGCCTAAACATTGGAGCTCCCCCACAAGTGACCCCATTTTGGAAACTAGACCCCCTAAGGAACTTATCTAGATGCATAGTGAGCACTTTGAACTCCCAGGTGCTTCACAAATTGATCCGTAAATAAAAGAAAGTACTTTTTTTTCACAAAAATTTTCTTTTAGCCTCAGTTATTTTCATTTTCACATGGGCAACAGTATAAATTGGATCCTAAAATTTGTTGGGCAATTTCTCCTGAGTACACAGATACCTCATATGTGGTCATAAACCACTGTTTGGGCGCACGGCAGGGCTCAGAAGGAAGGAGTGCCATTTGACTTTTTGAATGGAAAATATGCTGGAATATTTAGCGGTTGCTATGTCGCATTTGGAGAGTCCCTGTGTGCCTAAACATTGGAGCTCCCCCACAAGTGACCCCATTTTGGAAACTAGACCCCCTACGGAACTTATCTAGATGCATAGTGAGCACTTTGAACCCCAGGTGCTTCACAAATTGATCCGTAAAAAAAAGAAAGTACTTTTTTTTCACAAAAATTTTCTTTTAGCCTCAGTTTTTTTCATTTTCACATGGGCAACAGTATAAATTGGATCCTAAAATTTGTTGGGCAATTTCTCCTGAGTACACAGATACCTCATATGTGGTCATAAACCACTGTTTGGGCGCACGGCAGGGCTCAGAAGGGAAGGAGCGCCATTTGACTTTTTGAATAGAAAATATGCTGGAATATTTAGCGGTTGCCATGTCGCATTTGGAGAGTCCCTGTGTGCCTAAACATTGGAGCTCCCCCACAAGTGACCCCATTTTGGAAACTAGACCCCCTAAGGAACTTATCTAGATGCATAGTGAGCACTTTGAACTCCCAGGTGCTTCACAAATTGATCCGTAAATAAAAGAAAGTACTTTTTTTTCACAAAAATTTTCTTTTAGCCTCAGTTATTTCATTTTCACATGGGCAACAGTATAAATTGGATCCTAAAATTTGTTGGGCAATTTCTCCTGAGTACACAGATACCTCATATGTGGTCATAAACCACTGTTTGGGCGCACGGCAGGGCTCAGAAGGGAAGGAGCGCCATTTGACTTTTTGAATGGAAAATATGCTGGAATATTTAGCGTTGCTATGTCGCATTTGGAGAGTCCCTGTGTGCCTAAACATTGGAGCTCCCCCACAAGTGACCCCATTTTGGAAACTAGACCCCCTAAGGAACTTATCTAGATGCATAGTGAGAACTTTGAACCCCCAGGTGCTTCACAAATTGATCCGTAAAAAAAAGAAAGTACTTTTTTTGCACAAAAATTTTCTTTTAGCCTCAGTTTTTTTCATTTTCACATGGGCAACAGTATAAATTGGATCCTAAAATTTGTTGGGCAATTTCTCCTGAGTACACAGATACCTCATATGTGGTCATAAACCACTGTTTGGGCGCACTGCAGGGCTCAGAAGGGAAGGAGCGCCATTTGACTTTTTGAGAAGAAAATATGCTGGAATATTTAGCGGTTGCCATGTCGCATTTGGAGAGTTCCTGTGTGCCTAAACATTGGAGCTCCCCCACAAGTGACCCCATTTTGGAAACTAGACGCCCTAAGGAACTTATCTAGATGCATAGTGAGCACTTTGAACCCCCAGGTGCTTCACAGAAGTTTATAACGCAGAGCCGCGAAAATAAAAAATCATTTTTTTTCTCAAAAAATGATTTTTTAGCCAACTGTTTTTTATTTTCACAATGGTTACAGGAGAAATTGGACCCCAAAAGTTGTTGTCCAGTTTCTCCTGAGTACGCTAGTACCCCATATGTGGGGGGGAACCACTGTTTGGGCACACGTCAGGGCTCGGAAGGGATGTAGTGACGCTTTGAAATGCCGACTTGATGGAATGGTCTGCGGGCATCTTGTTACGTTTGCAGAGCCCCTGATGTGCCTAAACAGTAGAAACTCCCCACAAGTGACCCCATTTTGGAAACTAGACCCGGCAAAGAACTTATCTAGATGTGTGGTGAGCACTTTGAACCCCCAAGGGCTACACAGAAGTTTATAACGCCCGGCATGAAAATAAAAAAATCATATTTTTTCCACAATCAGGATCTTTTAGTCCCCAATTTTTTTATTTTCCCAAGGGTAACATGAGAAATTAGACCCAAAAGTTGTTGTCCAATTTGTCCTGAGTATGCTGATATCCCATATGTGGGAGAAAACTACTGTATGGGCACACGTCGGGGCTCGGATGGGAAGTAGCGACGTTTTGAAATGCCCACTTGATGGAATGGTCTTCGGGCGTCATGTTACGTTTGCAGAGTCCCTGATGTGCCTAAACAGTAGAAACTCCCCACAAGTGACCCCATTTTGGAAACTAGATCCCCCAAGGAACTCCTATAGATGTGTGATAAGCACTTTGAATCTCCAAGTCCTTCACAGAAGTTTATAACGCAGAGCCGTGAAAATATAAAATCATTTTTTTTCCACAAAAATAATTTTTAGTCCCCAATTTTTTTTCCCAATGTTAACAGGAGAAATTAGAACCCCCAAAGTTGTTGTGCAATTTTTCCCGAGTACGCTGATACCCCATATGTGGGGATAAACCACTGTTTGGGCATACGTCGGGGCTTGGAATAAAGGGAGCACTGTTTGACTTTTTGAACGCAAAATTTGCAGGAATCAATGGTGGCTCCATGTCGCGTATGGAGACCCCCTGATGTGCCTAAATAGTGGAAACCCCTCAATTCTAACTCCAACCCTAACCCCAACACACCCCTAACCCCAACCCTAACCCCTACACACACCTAACCCTAATACAAACCCTAATCATAACCCTAACCCCAACACACCCCTAACCCTAATCCCAACTCTAACCATAAACCTAACTACAAGCCTAACCCTAATTCCAACCCTAACCCTAATTCCAACCCTAACCCTAATTCCAACCCTAACCCAAATTCCAACCCTAACCGTAATTCTAACCTTAACCCTAATGCTAACCCTAACCCTAGTTCTAACCCTAAGGCTGGGTTCATATTGCGTTTTACCAGCCCGTTCAACACGTAGCGGTGACCGGCTGGTAACGGTATAGCATAACGCGATCGCGTTATGCTATACCCGCTAGCGCAGATGAATCAGCAGATAATCAGCCGCGGATCCGCAGCAAAATCCGCCGCGGATCTGCAGGGAATCAGCAGCGAAATCCGCCGCGGATCAGCAGCGAAATCAGCCGCGGATCAGCAGCGAAATCAGCCGTGGATCAGCAGCGAAATCAGCCGCGGATCAGTAGCGAAATCAGCCGCGGATCAGCAGCGAAATCTGCTGCGGATCCGCAGCGAATCAGCAGCAAAATCAGTCGCGGATCAGCAGCGAAATCCGCCGTGGATCAGCAGCAAAATCAGCCGCGGATCCGCAGCGAATCAGCAGCGAAATCCGCCGCGGATCAGCAGCGAAATCCGCCGCGGATCAGCAGCGAAATCAGCCGCGGATCAGCAGCGAAATCAGCCGCGGATCAGCAGCGAAATCAGCCGCGGATCAGCAGTGAAATCCGCTGCGAATCAGCAGCGAAATCCGCCGCGGATCAGCAGCGAAATCAGCAGCGGATCAGCAGCGAAATCAGCCACGGATCAGCAGCGAAATCCGCTGCGGATTCGCAGCGAATCAGCAGCAAAATCAGTCGGGGATCAGCAGCGAAATCCGCCGCGAATCAGCAGCGAAATCTGCCGCGAATCAGCAGCGAAATCCGCTGCGGATTCGCAGCGAATCAGCAGCAAAATCAGTCGGGATCAGCAGCGAAATCCGCCGCGAATCCGCAGCGAAATCCGCCGCGAATCAGCAGCGAAATCCGCCGCGGATCAGCAGCGAAATCAGCCGCGGATCAGCAGCGAAATCAGCCGCGGATCAGTAGCGAAATCAGCCGCGGATCAGCAGCGAAATCCGCTGCGGATCCGCAGCGAATCAGCAGCAAAATCAGCCGCGGATCCGCAGCAGATCAGCAGCGAAATCCGCAGCGGATCAGCAGCGAAATCCGCAGCGGATCAGCAGCGAAATCCGCAGCGGATCAGCAGCGAAATCCGCCGCGAATCAGCAGCGAAATCCGCCGCGATTCAGCAGCGAAATCAGCCGCGGATCCGCCGCGGATCAGCAGCAAAATCCGCTGCGGATTCGCAGCGAAATCAGTCGCGGATCTGCAGCGAAATCCGCCGCGGATCCGCAGCGAATCAGCAGCAAAATCAGTCGTGGATCAGCAGCGAAATCCGCCGCGGATCCGCAGCGAAATCCGCAGCGGATCAGCAGCGAAATCTGCAGCAGATCAGCAGCGAAATCCGCAGCGGATCAGCAGCGAAATCCGCCGCGAATCAGCAGCGAAATCCGCCGCGATTCAGCAGCGAAATCAGTCGCGGATCAGCAGCGAAATCAGCCGCGGATCAGCAGCGAAATCCGCCGCGGATCTGCAGCGAAATCCGCCGCGGATCCGCAGCGAAATCCGCCACACGTTGCGGATTTTGCTGCGGATCCGCGGCGTATTTTGCTGCGGATCCGCGGCGTATTTTGCTGCGGATCCGCGGCGTATTTTGCTGCGGATCCGCGGCGGATTTCGCTGCTGATCTGCGGCGGATATCGCTGCGCATCCGCGGCTGATTTCGCTGCTGATCCGCCGCGGATCAGCAGCGAAATCCGCCGCGGATCCGCAGCAAAATACGCCGCGGATCCGCAGCAAAATCCGCAACGTGTGCACAGGGCCTAATAGGAAAAAAAAATAAATAATAATCTTTATTTTTTTTATTTGTCCCTACCTATGATAAAGGGGGGGTTCATTTACTTTTTTTTATTTTGATCACTGTGACAGTTTATCACAGTGATCAAAATAAATTTTTGGACACTGGGGGGCGCACTGCGCATGCGCCGGCCGGCGGGCGCACTGCGCATGCGCCCGCCATTTTCCAAGATGGCGGCGCCCATGAAGAGGCCCGGGCGGACGCCGGGACCGATCCAGGGACATCGGTGGATCGGGAGAGGTGAGTAGGGTGGTCGGAAGGTTAGGGGGGGGATCGGAAGGTGGGGGCACCGGAGCAAAGGAGGTGGGGAGCTGTTAGTGATGGCGGTGACCGATCGCTGCCATCTTTCGGTGGCGGCGGCCGATCGCCGCCGTGACTCGGTGTGGGGGGGTCAGGTCTCGGTGTCCAGCCATGGCAGATGCTATTGCAGCATCGGCCATGGCTGGATTGTAATATTTCACCAATTAAATTGGTGAAATATTACAGATTGCTCTGATTGGCTGTTTCACTTTTAACAGCCAATCAGAGCGATCGTGGCCACGGGGGGGGTTAAGCCAACCCCCCTGTGGTGAAGCACAAAGGGTCCTGTAACTGCGGGTCGGGTGACCTTTGAGTGACCCCGGTCTCCCGGCCCGCAGGAACGCGATCCTTTCATGAAACAGGGTATGCGTCATAGGTCGGATTGGCACCGACTTTCATGACGCATACGCTGTGTCAAAGGTCGGGAAGGGGTTAATTTGATCAACGCTAAGTTCATCCAGGTCCAAGACTTGAATCCACATACTCTGCCCAGACCCATACCCATAATCACCATCGACTTCACCCCCTTGAGACAGGGGCTTTTTACTCAAGTCGTCCGTGACTTACGGCTTCAAGTGGGGGCTATGCACTCTGAGTTGATAGACTGTTATGTGCTAGAGAGTCTACCTTCACCTGTGGTACTGCGAGTTCCTTGGATCACTCCTGTCATAGATTGGCAGACTCAGGAGGTTGTAAAATAGAGTGGGTATTGTCAAGGACACTGCTTGGGTACCCGGTTTGCTAGAGTGGATCCCAGTCTGTGCCAGTTACCTGTCCGATTTTGGGATGTGTTCTCGGAGCAGGGGTGCAAAGAACTCCCTCCCCATCGTCCTTATGATTGCCCCATAATCTCATCCCTGGTGCCAAGCTGCCTAAAAGCAGACTCTATAATATCTCTGGTCCAGAGAGGCAGGCCATGAAGGACTACATAACGGAAAGCTTGGGTAGAGGTCATATCAGAATATCCTCATACCCAGTTGCTGCAGGGTTCTTTTTTTGAAAAGAAAAAAGATGAGGGGTTACGCCCATGCTTGGATTTCCGCGAACTTAATGCGATCACTGTCCGTGATCCTTATCCACTCCCTCTGATTCCCGACCTCTTTAATCAGATCGTAGGGGCAAAGTGGTTCTCAAAAATGGACCCCAGCGAGGACAGCGTTCAATACAGGTAAGAAACACTATGAGAATCTGGTGATGCCTTTTGGGTTGACGAATGTGCCCACCGTCTTTCAACACTTTATAATTGACGTCTTTAGTCACCTGGTAGGCAGGTTCATAGCTATCTATCTGGATGACATATTAATTTGTTCACCTGACCGTGAGTCACTTCAGGTACATGGCTAGCAGGTCTTATATATACTCAGTGACAATAAGTTATATGTCAAACCTGGGAAGTGTATGTTCTCAGTTGAGGAGATCCCGTTCCTAAGATATGTGTTATCGTCCACTGGTTTTCACATAGATCTGGCGAAAGTCCAGGTGGTATTGGATTTGGATCATCCAGAGGATTTGAAGGTGTTACAAAGGTTTTTAGGTTTCGCCAACTACTACCGTAAGTTCAGAAAAAACTTTTCGGCAAAAGCCAAACTTCTTATGGATATGACCAGGAAGGGACAGACTTTTCCAAGTGGAACAATCCCCCAAGGAGGCTTTTGTTACTTTGAAGAGGTGTTTTTCATCTGCACTGATCCTTATTCAGCCTGACGTCTTTCAGCCTTTTATCGTTGAGGTCGATGCATCAGAGGTGGGAGTAGGGGCTGTACTGTCGCAGGGTGAGTCTCCTGGTAAATGGCAACCATGTGCTTATGTTTCTAAGAAACTGTCACTAGGGATGAGCGAGTAGTGAAATATTCGGACTTGCTATACTCGTAACGAGTAGGTCCTAATACTCGGGTATTCGTTACCAGTATAGCGAGTCCAATGCAAGTCAATGAGAAATGCGAGTACATGCGAGTAATGGGTGCATGTTTGTTTAAATGGAGGCGATAATCAGGAGTAGGAAGTGCGTGGGTGGAGAATGTGTGTGGGCAGAGACTATGTGTGTGCGGAAAATGTGTGCGTGTCTATGTGCAGGGGTCTGTGTGTATCTGTGTGTGTGGGGGGTCTTCGGGACTGTATGTGTATGTGTGCGCAGCTGTGTGTGTGTGTACAGGTCTGTGTGTAGGCAGCATCATCCGATGGGACTACAAGTCCCATCCGGCTATGCCTGCTACAGTGACAGCATTAGTGGATGATGGGACAGTAGTAGTCCCATCATCCAGCTAATGTGTTGAACAGTAAAAAAAAAAACAACACATACAGTACATACACAGAGTACATACTCACCATATGCAACTAATTCCACGAAGCACTCGATCACCAGTAAAAAAAAACCATAATAAACACAACCGTATACTCCCTGTCCCGACGTAGTCCATATAATAACGATTGTCCCATGATGATCTCCCGTGGAGAGCTGTCACATCAGCAGCTGTGACCGCTCTCCTGGGGCTCTGGAGATAATGCTCCCGCTAGATAGATATATAAGACCAAGGCCGATGTTTAGTAATGAACATAATAAAATGGTACATAAAGAGTTAAATAAAGACACACACAAATTCTGCATGCAATATCTGTTGAATTTTTTTTAAAAAAAGGGAAAACTAATGGCATGGGCTCCCGCGTAATTTTCCAGTCCAGAGAGGGAAAGCCAGCGACAGGGGGCAGATGTTTATAGCCTGGGAAGGGGTTAATACCCATGGATCTTCCCAGGTTATGAATATCAGTCCGCAGCTGTCTGCATAGCCTTTTCTAAAAAAAAATGACATGGGGTCCCCCTATAATATTAGCCAGAAAGGCTACGCAGACAGCTGCGGGCTGATATTCATAGCCTAGAAAGGGGCCATAGATTTCGCCCCCCCTGGCTACAAACACCAGCTCTCAGCCGCCCCAGAAATGGCGCATCACTAAGATGTGCCAATCCCGGCACTTAGCCGCTCTCTTCCCATTGCCCTGTAGTGGTAGCATATGGGGAAATAAGGGGTTAATGTCACCTTTGCATTTTAAGGTGATATCAAGCCCGGTTAGTAATGGAGAGGCATCAATAAGACGCCTATGCACTAATAATCCTTTAGTTATTAATGGATTAAAATAAGACACTGCCAGAATAAAGTATTTTAATGAAATAAAACAACACACAGATTTCCAATATTTATTGTACGCCTAATTCCGCGAAGCCCTCGATCACCTGGAAAAAAATAAAATAATAAACACAACCGTATACTCCCTGTTTCGATGTAGTTCATATAATAACGATTGTCCCACAACGATCTCCCGTGGAGAGCTGTCACATCAGCAGCTGTGACCGCTCTCCTGTGTACAATGACCGGAGATAATGCTCCCGCTGTGGATCACTCCGCCGAGGTCACCCGAGTTCATCTTTTCACTTTACGGCACCATTGCTGCGTGAGAAATTTCTCACACAGCAATGGTGCCATAAAGTGAAAAGATGAACTCGGGTGATCTCGGCAGCGGAGTGATCCACAGCGGGAGCATTATCTCCGGTCATTGTACACCGAAGCCCCTGGAGAGCGGTCACAGCTGCTGATATGACAGCTCTCCACGGGAGATCGTCGTGGGACAATCGTTATTATATTGACTACGTCGGAACAGGTAGTATACGGTTGTGTTTATTATTATATTTTTTTACAGGTGATCGAGGGCTTCGTGGAATTAGCTGTATATGGTGAGTATGTACTCTGTGTATGTATTTGTTTTTGTTTTTTTTACTATTCAACACATTAGCCGGATGATGGGACTACTATTGTCCCATCATCCATTAATGCTGTCACTGTAGCAGGCATAGCCGGATGGGACTTGTAGTCCTATCGGACGATGCCTGCCTGCACACAGACCCGCACACACACACATACAGCCCCGCAGACCTCTGCACACACAGATACACACAGACCCCCGCACATAGACACGCACATATTCTCAGCACACACCTAGTCTCCGCCCACACACAGTCTTTAGAGCCTATGATAAGTCATCATATGACTGTGATGAGTCATCTATGATGCTGCGCAGCCAGCCAATCATAGTAATTCCACAACCAAGAAGGCTTCGGCATTACTGTGATTGGCTAACAACATGCTGGGCGGGAGATCAGAATATTGCCAGGCGAGTAGTGAAATACTCGCTAGTATTCGAGTACCGCGAGTACCGCATTACTCGCCAAGTACAGAATTCTTGCGAGTATACTCGCTCATCCCTGTCACCTGCTGAGAAAAATTATGACATTGGTAACAGAGAACTCTTAGCAATCAAATGGGCTTTTGAAGAGTGGCGTCATTTTTTGGTGGGAGCAGTTCATCCAGTTATGGTAATCACGGATCATAAGAATCTGGTATATTTGCAATCGGCAAAACGTCTTATGCCTCGACAGGCAATGTGGGCATTGTTCTTTACGAGGTTTAACTTTTTGTCACATGTAGGCCGGGGAACAAAAACATTAAGGCCAATGCCTTATCTCATTGTTTTCCTGGGGAAGGAAATAAGTGTGAACCGGTACCTATTCTCCAAAAACGGGTGGTTATGACGGCCATATGCTCTGATCTCGAAAGAGAGGTTGTTGACGCTCAGGGGGACGCCCCTGCTGCCTGTCCACTTGGTAAACTATTTGTTCCCGTTAATCCTCGTAGAGTCTTAGTGAACATCATGATTCAGTCTTGGCTGGACACCCTGGTAATAAAGCCACCGCTTACTCTGCGTTTTTGGTGGCCAGGGGCTCATCAGGATGTCTGGGAGTATGTAGCCGCCTGCAGTGTCTTTGCATGTTTTTTGAGACCAATCATACTCGTCTGTCGAGGGCTCTCCAACCATTGGAGATTCCCAGTAGAAAGAGAAAATCCAGCTCAACGATGAAGTGAAGATAAAAAAAATCTTTATTCACTTGTCATTCCAAATACAGAGGAGTATCAGCATAGATGGCAGCAGATGAATGCGTTATCAACACGTTTCAGGTGACGCAGCACCCTTAGTCATTTACCAAAGCCCAAATCCTTGGCGCAAATTTTTTGTTAAGGAAATAATTTGATTACATGGGATCCCGACCAATATTGTTTCTGACCGGGGCTTGCAGTTTGTCTCCAAGTTTTGGAGGGTATTTTACACCCGTCTAGGGATTCATTTGTCATTTTCTTCCGCATTTAACCTGCAGTCTAATAGGAAAACTGAATGGCTTAACCGGAATTTGGAGACGTATCTCAGGTGCTTTGTGTCTGAGAATCAGGAGGACTGGGTTACCTATTTACCGTTAGACGAATTCGCTGTAAATAATCATTGTCAGGAATCGACAGGTAAGTCCACGTTTTTCAGGGCATATAGGTTCTATCCTCAGTTTAGTTCATTTAATAGTGGTTGCGGCCAGGTACTGCACATACACCCCCTATTGATTTATTTGAATAGGGGGCAGATATGCAGTACCAGGCTGCGGCCACTATACAGTCAATGGCACAGCTCCATAACTGGTCAGTTGAGCCTGCCGCCAACACCTGTAACAGCTGATTGGCAGGGGCAACCGAATGTCGCACCCCCACCGATCAGACATTGATGACCTATTCTAACGATAGGCCATCCGTGTAAATGTCCCGGACACCCCTTTAGTACATTATCATTGTTGGTAGCCTGTCCCTCTGTTTGCAGTGTTTGCTCTACAAAAGTAAGGACGAAAAAATCACATTACTTCTATGTCCATTCATGTTTATTATCAAAACTTCATCCATTGTGCATTCTCATGTCAGGAACGCTTGAGACATAGACCACAGGACTCTGGATTTTGTTCATTTTTGCATTGTTTTCCATTGTTTAGATTAAACAAACAAACATGGAAAATTGTAATAGAAAAAAGTTCAGCTCGTAATCAAAAACGAAGATTTAACCAGTTGCAGAATTGATATGTTGCTACAACTACAAGTATAACAATTGATACAAAAGGTATTTAGTGGTCTATGTAAAATAGAAAAATGACACATGTAAATGCCCTATGTTGTAATAGCAACTAATCAAAACTTTTTAGAATTTTTTGTCACCGTCCCCTCAAACAAGCACTAACGTTCACGTATACAACAGTGTACAGAGTTCAACTCCTTTTCTTCGGTATAGTTCAGACCAGTCACACACTGCTACGACCTGTGCACTCTGCCATGCTGCTAGCAGAGGCTGTTTTACCTCTGCAGCATGGGAGGAGCCCAGGAGCACTGAGACTGTTTGGATTCAGCCATCTGGCCATCTATAGAGTACGATGAGTACCCCTTCACCTCGAAGCCTGTTCTCACCTTCTTGACCAGGCCAATTTTTACAATTCTGACTACGGTCACTTTATGAGGTCATAACTCTAGAACGTTTCAACGGATCCTGCTGATTCTCGTGACATGTACTTTTTGGTAGTGGTAAAATTTCTTTGATATTACTTGCATTTATTTGTTAAAAAATGGAAATTTGGCGAATAATTAGAAAATTTCTCAATTTTCAAACTTTTAATTTTTACGCCCTTGAATCAGGTGAGTCATATCACACAGAATAGTTAATAAATAACATTTCCCACATGTCTACTTTACCACAGCACAATTTTGGAAACATAATTTTTTTGTTAGGAAGTTATAAGGGTTAAAAGTTGACCAGTGATTTCTCATTTTTACAACAAAATTTGCAAAACCATTTTTTAGGGACTCCTCACATTTGAAGTCACTTTGAGGGGCCTATATGACAGAAAATACCCAAAAATGACCACATTTGAAAAACTTCACCCCTCAAGGTACTCAAAACCACATTGAAGAAGTTTATTAACCCTTCAGGTGCTTTATAGGAATTTTTGGAATGTGGAAGAAAAAAATAAACATTTACTTTTCTTTCACAAAAACTTTCCTTTGGCCTAATTTTTTTTACTTTCGCAAGGGTAACAGGAGGAAATGGACCGTACATTTTGTAATTTCTCCTGAGCATGCCAATATCCCATATGTGGGGAAACTAGACCCCTTAGGGAACTTATCTAGATACAGTACAGACCAAAAGTTTGGACACACCTTCTCATTTAAAGATTTTTCTGTATTTTCATGACTATGAAAATTGTACAATCACACTGAAGGCATCAAAACTATGAATTAACACATGTGGAATTATACATTACACTTTACAAAAAAGTGTGAAACAACTGAAAATATGTCTAGGTTCTTCAAAGTAGCCACCTTTTGCTTTGATGACTGCTTTGCACACTCTTGACATTCTTTTGATGAGCTTCAAGAGGTAGTCACCGGAAATGATCTTCCATCAATCTTGAAGGAGTTCCCAGAGATGCTTAGCACTTGTTGGCCCTTTTGCCTTCACTCTGCGGTCCAGCTCACCCCAAACCATCTCGATTGGGTTCGGGTCTGGTGACTGTGGAGGCCAGGTCATCTGGCGTAACACCCCATCACTCTCCTTCTTGGTCAAATAGCCCTTACACAGCCTGAAGGTGTGTTTGGGCTCATACTGCATGTATTGAGCACCTTGAACCCCCAGGTGCTTCACAGAAGTTTATAACGTTAGGCCGTGGAAATAAAAAAAAATATATCACATTTTTCCAAAATAAATCTTTTTCGCTCCATATTTTGCATTTTCATAAGGGTAACGAGAAATTGCTGTATTCAAGTTGTTTAACTTCTCCTGAGTACGCTGATACCCAATATGTGGAGGATTACAACTGTTTGGGTGCACAGCAGGGCTTGGAAGGAAAGGAGCGCCATTTGACTTTTTGAATGTAAAATGTACTGGAATAATTAGCGGACGCCATGTAGCGTTTGGAGAGCCCCTGATGTGCCTAAACAGTGGAAACCCCCACAAGTGACCTCATTTTCGAAATTATAACCGTTTGGGAATTTATCTACAGATGTAGTGACGATTTTGACTCCATAGGTGTTTTCCACAAACAAGCAGCAGTGGATGTTGCTGAGTGAAAATTGCAAATTGCATTGTAGTTACCAGCACATTATGCCCATCTCATTCTTCTGGAGACACGCACCTGTAAATTAGGTGGGTGCTCATTTAACATTTAACATTTAATACCAGCTTTTAACCGGGACGGGCTTAGGGAGTAAGGGCATGTGTCAGTCTCTGTAACCCCTTACGTGGTCATTACTGACAGCGGCATCAGAGGGGTTAAGCTAGCATCGATCATTGGCATTGCTACGGGGTGTCAGCTGTCATCCGCAGCGCTCAGTGTGAGGCAGTGCGATCGATGTGCCGTACTTGTACTGCTGTTTAACCACACCTAGAACCTCACACCACGATCATAAGTCCTGATTATAATAATAAATTTTTATTAGATAATAAAAAATTCACAGGAAAATTGAAGTTAAAAACATGTAACAATGTAAAGAATATATGCTAAGACAAGGGGCAACTAAGTCCAGGTATATTGGCATACACAATTCAATAATGGTGACAAATCACCAAAAATTGTGACAAAACACAGGTGCCAATCTAACAAATGCTCAGTATATGAATAAAGTATGCGTATAGACCAGGACAGACGAAATAACAAACTTAATAAAGTCAAATAACTGCTAAATGCTAGTAGTCACTTACAATTTGTACAGCTCCTGGTCACCCGGATAGACGCCCACCCCAAAGCGCGTTTCGGCACGTTGCCTTCGTTAGGCTGTTGTACTGCTGTTTGCGGTAATGCATCTCCTGCAGAGCAGTACTAGTACAGCGCATGTCGGGAAGCGGTTAAAGCTTAGAGCCTTAGATCTCCTTGCCTTGATAATCTGCCACTCTGTGACCCCTAATTCTTGAAAACGGAGAGGATGTTTAATAAAAAGAAAATTTCAAAGTTGCATATTTAAAGGTAACCAGACAGCTAATAAATGCTGTTTGATCTACAGGCAGCATATATCCGACATTGTACGCAAGATTTCAGCCAAGTATATTTGACTTAGAAATGCTGCAGCATTTCAGAGAAAAACATACTAGACAAGCCGCACTGGAGACTAGTCGGATGGGCAGGTTCCCAGCAGTTTTTACCTGCACGTTCGACTGGAGTTTCAAGTCTGTCCCTGCGTGCGCGTATGAGGATACATCTGCCACTCCTCGAGAGCAAAAAGGTAGAAGTGTGGCAGCCTTGAATAAGTTCCTTTCTGAAATGCCACAAAGTTTCAGAATGAAATATATCTGGCTGGAATCATGCAGCCAGTGTCTAAGACATGCTGTTTGTGGATCGGGCAGCATATATCAGCTGTCAGGTTCCCTTTAAACAAGCAGTTTGAAATAGTATTTTCCCCTAAAAATATAAATGATTTCCCATTTTTTTAGATGAACTTTAAACAATACACAGGATAAGAAACATTAGCACTGTATTATAGATTGGTGGGTACCAGGCAGGACTGATACCATGGGCGTACCCACCATGGGGCAAGGGGGGGAGGTGCCCCCCCCTAGAAGCAGGGGCACACAATGAAAGAGAGCGGAGAAAGCAGCACAATGCCGGCTCCCTCTGCCACAGATTGCAGTGCCTGTCTGTGTGCGCAGTGCAGGAGCTGCTGTCTGACCAGAGGAGCTCCTTCCTTCCTTCCTGGCTGCAGCAGCTTAGTTTCACTTTCTGCCCTGCGGGCTCTGGTTGTCTCAGCCACTCTGGGTCCTAGTGCCCTCTGTGTGCATACACTGGACACTTCCTGCTCCTGCCTCAGTCACTGCCTGCAAGCTTCATGGTAAGAGGGGATGGAATTTATTAAATTCATTCTGCTCAGGCATGTCATGGTCACTGTGGAGGAATGTGAGAGGATGGGGGTACAGTGGGGGAGGGGTACAGGGCACTTGGGTGAATGTAAGAGGATGGGGTATTGTGGGGGCTAGGGCACTGGGGGGTTAATGTGAGAGGATGGGGGTATTGTTGGGGAGGGGTACAGGGCACTGGGGTGAATGTAAGAGGATGGGGGTATTGTGGGGGCTAGGGCACTGGGGGGTTAATGTGAGAGGATGGGGGTATTGTGGGGGAGGGGTACAGGGCACTGGGGTGAATGTAAGAGTATGGGGTATTGTGGGGGCTAGGGCACTGGGGGGGTTAATGTGAGAGGATGGTGTATTGTGGGGGAGGGGTACAGGGCACTGGGGTGAATGTAAGAGTATGGGGTATTGTGGGGGCTAGGGCACTGGGGGGGTTAATGTGAGAGGATGGGATATTGTGGGGGCTGGCGCACAGGGGTTGATGTGAGAGGATGGGGTATTGTGAGGGAGGGTGGACAGGTCACTGGGGTTGAATGTAGAGGATGGGGGTATTGTGGCGGGGAGAAGTGGGATGCACAGGCATGTGAGGAGGATGGGGGTATTGTGGGGTCAGTGGGACAGAACACTAAGGGGTGCATGTGAGACGATGGGCTTTGGGTGTGGGTGGTGGACAGGGGAGGTAGGGGGCTTTTTTTTACTTGTGAGCTCCTTAATACTTTATAATAGATTAATATTTCAGTTTATTATAACAAGGGCATAGACAGACGGCCGTATAACTCATGCGAGGATCGCACTGCAATCCTCGGACTTGCTGGTACCGCTCCTGACATGAGCGCGACTGCCATGTATAATATATGGTATATACAGCGTAGTGTCGCATACACTGCTGTATTATACAATATACAACAGTTCTAATGCTCCATACCTAATATGCAGGATAATGTACAGTGTATATGATGTAACCTGTATAAGATGCGACATTGGCTTGCCCCCCCCTAGTTTTGATCCTGGGTACGCCCATGACTGATACAGATCTTTTATATACTGTAGTTTCTACCACCAAGCGGCCTCCACTGCACATAAGGTTGTGACTTATCCTGTAGATATCAGCATATTCTGCTTACGAATGTCTATTGTTAGTGTCCATCATAATCCAGCCATTTATTATATGACACTAATTTAAGGGAAGACGCCATCGCTGAGTCATTTTTACTATTTTCTCTGCATGTTACTGTTTGTTTGACTTTTGTACCTTTTCAAATAAAATACATTTAAAATTATTTTATTTCTTGTCACCCATTTGCTTCCTTTCCTCCTGGTGTACATAGCCATCGCTAATTTGTTGTCTCTATTGATCTTCATTCAGCAAACTGTTTTTACCAATGTTACACAGACTGTCAAACAGCAGACTATGAACACAATTCATGGTCCAAAAACTTAGTGGTTACAGATAAATGCAATGTGGAACTTTAGCTGAAAAGAGGAAAGTTCAACTGAATAACAAAACAAACCGCATCATTGCCTCATAATCTTCACCCAACTGATGTCCCAAGAATGTCTAAAGACCATGCTGCGTCACACAGTCCTTACACCAACAGAGACCTGACTCACAAAGTCTTTACTTCCTTCCAGTTTTGATCTCAGCAATGCAGTCACCTGCCATAATGTCCACAGCAGGTACTCGCTCAAAATTTAACCCTTCCCAACTCAGTGATGCACATGACACACTGCATCAGAAATGGTCCAAACAACAAGTCAGCAAACGTTGCTCCTCCATAGTTAGTTCAACAATCCCCCAGTCTTGCTGACAGTTGCTAAGTTGATTTACCATCTGTATCTTTAATAACTATCTCTTGTTCGGCAGAAAGGCGTCAGTGCCCCCTTTCAGAAGTTAACCACAACATTCTGTGGGTGACCTCTCTGCAGCCTTCTGTGGTGTACAAATATAGCGTGGCACGGGGCGGTATCTGTGGGTAAAGTACTCGTCTCTTATACCTGTTATAGGTGTTATGTGGTGACAAGAAGAGGATTTGCCACATGCAAATGTGAGGCCTTACCTTAACGATCATGAACTGTTCTCGAAAATATGAAACACATCTGATAACATTTGCAACATTCTCTCTTACGAAAAATAAAGCCAAACTTTGAACATATCTATCCCAGCAGGAAACGACTGCAAACAGGATCTGCATCCTATTGTTGTAAACAGACATCAGAGATGATTTTGTTGTTTGCTTGTGATGTCAAAATTCGCTGCCAAGTCGCCTGTCTTTAATTCCGTTTATTTTTCTTTTTTTTGCTTTTGTAAAATAATGCATAATTATTTTGGCCTGGGCCTAGAGGTTAATTCAGGTAAGCCGCCACACACAATGCCTTTATGTAGGTAGCACTTGAAGAAGACAGATATATTTAAGAATTTACCGGCAAAATCAAGTTGCAACGCGCGCGGCTTTCTGTTTTCGGTTTGTGCTGCTTGTGTAAGAGGAACAGAACTGAATAGGAAACACACTGCAGGCCAAACAACAATAAGACATTATTGTACTGCTGGAAACTCAAAGTGCATAAAAATGAAGGCTATTTGCATGAATCATTTATGTATCATGCCAGCGCGCAGGGCACACGATCCCGGAAGTCTATGGTTACATTGCTAATTGCTTACAGTTCTTCAGGTCTGCCCAGATGGACTTCATTTCTTTGAGCTGTTATTATTACATCTACCAATTTGAAGTCTTCAAAGCTTTTGTTCATTCTTTATGATTTCAACCAGAACTTCACCAAGAAATGGCAATTAAGGTCAAAACCCAACCCAGCTCTGATTACACTGGACCCTGCTAATCCTATCCCTGTCCATTCAGAGAACAATTTCCAATTAGTAACAAGTGCATTCCAGTTGTATTGCAATTAGCGTCATGCATGTGAACTTGCGATGAGTCAGATTTTCCCAATTAATCTAGTGCCTTCGTAAACAATTAGAGACAATATGGGAAGCATGGTACACCTCCTGTACGAGACAGCGTGCACGACAACAATAAAGGGCATACAAGACTAGCAGCATGTTGAAACGTAACTTGTCTGACATTAGGCCTCGTGTTTCATGTACGTTTGTGTTATTTAGGCCACGTTTAGGCTGTGTGCACACATTGTGTTTTTGCTGCGTTTTTTCGATGCAGATTTGTCACAAAACCAGAAGTAATTCCTGATGCCAGCAAAGTCAATGAGAATCCTGACGTGTCATGCACTAGTTGCGTATTTATTGATTTGCAGATTTTGTGGAGATTTAAATTTGCAATATGTCAATTCTTTCAGTGTTTTTGCTGTTGATTTCACCCATATTAATGAGTGAGGAAAAATCTGCACCAAAAACACAAGTAAAAAACGCAACAAAAATTATGCAAAAACGCAACTTTTTTCCATTGCATTTTTACTGCCAAGAGGTGCAGAAATTTCGGCACCAAATACTTAACATGTGCACATACCCTTACACATTAGTATTTTGGTCAGTTTTTACATCAGTATTTGTAGGCCAAAACCAGGAGTGAATCAATCAGAGGAAAAGTATAATAGAATACTGTGTAAACAAAGCCTGGTTGACAAAGACTACATTACACAGGCAGATATTGTTGATGCTGTGAGCAGCCTCCATTAACTAACTATGCTACATGGCTGCAGTGTCTCCAGTCTTGTCTCCCATTGAGCATATCTGGGAGGTCATTGGTCAGCAATTGTAAAGGAGGGAGCTGCCAGCAGCGGATCTTGATGAAATGCTTACAGAAAGGCAGAACCTTCTTCAACAACCATTAATAACCTCTTTGATTGTAGCCAAGTCATGTAAGTGCAGGGATTTCTGCATGTGGCGCTCATACAACATACTGAATAAATTGAGATGTTTTGAAAATTTTGTTTCCATTTTTTTCAACATTTGCATATCATTAACATATTTATCCATGCTTTGATTTACAGAATTTCAATGCTTTTTATTCTAAGTGTCACAATTTCAGTGTTGAGGAGTGTAGATCAAAATTGTACCGAGCACACAGGTGAAAAATTATCTTTTTTTTTACATTAACAAAAGTATGGATATCTCACACTAGGACCTTAGGTGAAGTCCTGAATAATTAGTTTCACACTGGATATACTGTCTGACAGCCCAACTGAAAACCATGTGGCTGTTAGGCTTTGTATTCCTGGTAGCCAGTCTGTCCCATTTGACTCACACTGATGCCAGTAAAGGTATAAAATAGCTTGCCATCGGTCTATAGCCATATTTCATTTTTTTACCTTTGGAGTAATAATTCCAGAATTACATGATAAATATATATTGTGCCATGTACATTACAACTGTACTAACTTGTGGTTGTTTATCTGAACAAAAATGGCAGCTTGTGCATTTTCATAAGAGGTTCCATCTTTTTTTCAGTCCCCTTTAAAGCAACTGATTGGTTAAGCACATCACCTGATGTACCAAGCTGAACCTAATTGGTCAAAGTCACTGCATCCACGACCTTTAAACTTCTTTCAGACTAATTCAACTCAAAGTGACTGAAAAATGATGTTATTTATCACAAGTAACTGAATCATAATCTATTATTGATTACAACACAAAACTGTTGGCACTTTAACTTGTTAGGATGGTCACATCACTTTTTTGCCCCACATCAGTGGATCCTTCAGAGCTTCCATCTGATGCCCTGAAAAACAGGACTCGGGCGTATATACACCCATGGGATCATTGACATTAATGAAGCAGACGGAGTCACCCTGTTCTCTTTTAACCTCCATTTTGGAAACGTGTGCCTTTTTGAGGCATGCACAAAAGCACAGTTGACTACATTTTTGTGTTTACCTGAAAATGTAGGTGTCAAGGATAACAGTAGGGGGAATAGCACAGATCCCACCACTGCCACCAGTTTGTCACGGATACGCAACTCCGCTCCAATCATCAGGACAATTACGCAACTGACTGATGAGTGATGGACGAGGCTGTGGCTGTTTCCACTACTAGGCCAGTTATTGAGGAACTCACAGTGAATGTATGGCATATACAGCTCCGACTCCAATGCATGGAATATATATACCCTGGTACGGAGGTATATATATTTGGAGGAGATAACATAAAGAGAATTGTTTATTTATTTAATGTAAGTGTGTGCAGAGCAGCTATGAGGAACCGGAGCCCCCTCTCACCATCCTAGAAGAGCGCATGAAGATGCCGGGGAGAAGAGAGACCGAGTTGAAGTTGAGACAAAACGCTGATGTAGTGACACCACCCCTTCAAATTGGGATAGTCCTGCTGAATCTGAGATGGTTGGGACCTATGGTTATATGCAAATGAGAAAAAAAACACTTTTTGTCATCGGCATGCTGGATCTGATTTTTAACCACTAGTGGTCTAATGTGTCCATTTTAACTATCAGCGTGGCATCTGTTTTTCTGAAGTTTGTTTCCTACTGCATTTTTTTTCAGATGTGCACACCAAAATATGCAATAACAATTTTCTCTGGTTACTGTTTTTTTGCAGTTTTTTATGTATTTTACCCTTTTTATGCATCGTTGGTGCATATTTGAAGCAGCAGCATTTTTTATTTACTTTTACTGCAAAAACACTGGGATTCTGCACTTAAAATACAACTGCATATTTACATGCATCTATAAATGCACAAAGGCTTGAATTTTTATGAAGTCATATCCAGTTTTGCTTGAACTGTTAAAAGCAGTGGATTTTCAGCACAAGACAATGCAGTGGAAAAAATGCAGCATTTATGCTACATGGAATCATGGCCTAAAAAGTAAAAAAGCTTACGGCGCTTGTATGGCACACAAGTACTGTCTACTGTTTTATGATGCATTATTACTTCAGTTCTGAACAGGTATTTTGTGATGTGAGCGATTACATAAGAATTATGATGCGTTATCACTTTCAGTCTCAGTTTTATATCACATGAGTAATTAGTTAATTGGTTGATCATAAGTGGGAAAACAATTGATATATGCAATGTATCAGGGCTATATATACATATATATATACTGCTCAAAAAAATTAAGGGAACACTTAAACAACAGAATATAACTCCAAGTAATTCAAACTTCTGTGAAATCAAACTGTCCACTTAGGAAGCAACACTGATTGACAATCAATTTCACATGCTGTTGTGCAAATGGAATAGACAACAGATGGAAATTATTGGCAATTATCAAGACACAAAGGAGTGGTTCTGCAGGTGGGGATCACAGACCACATCTCAGTACCAATGCTTTCTGGCTGATGTTTAGGTCACTTTTGAATGTTGGTTGTGCTTTCACACTCGTGGTAGCATGAGACGGACTCTACAACCCACACAAGTGGCTCAGGTAGTGCAGCTCATCCAGGATGGCACATCAATGCAAGCTGTGGCAAGAAGGTTTGTTGTGTCTGTCAGCGTAGTGTCCAGAGGCTGGAGACGCTACCAGGAGACAGGCCAGTACACCAGGAGATGTGGAGGGGACCGTAGGAGGGCAACAACCCAGCAGCAGGACCGCTACCTCTGCCTTTGTGCAAGGAGGAACAGGAGGAGCACTGCCAGAGCCCTGCAAAATTCTGACAAGGTAAGATGGTCACAGAGGAGCGCCAGCCAAGTGTAGCTTTGGGTGATGTAATGCAGCTCCAGCCGGGTGCCTCAGATGAGGAAGGGAGGTGCAGAGTTGGATGAAACCCGGTCAGCAGGAGCGCAAAAACAGGGGCTAAATTAATAAACAATCTTCTTTTATTAAAACCACAACGCGTTTCAACAGGCAATTCTGTCTTCACACTGAGCACATGTGACAGACGTGACAGAGTCTGGAGATACTGTAGAGAGCAACCTGCTGCCTGCAACATCCTTCAGCATGACCGGTTTGTCAGTGGGTCAGTAATGGTGTGGGGTGGCATTTCTTTGGAGGGCTGCACAGCCCTCCATGTGCTCGCCAGAGGTGGCCTGACTGCCATTAGGTACCGAGATGAGATCCTCAGACCCCTTGTGAGACAATATACTGGTGCGGTTAGCCCTGGGTTCCTCCTAATGCAGGACAATGCCAGACCTCATGTGGCTGGAGTGTGTCAGCAGTTCCTGCAAGATGAAGGCATTGAAGCTATGGACTGGCCCGCCAATTCCCCAGACCTGAATCCGATTGAGCACATCTGGGACATCATGTCTCGCTCCATCCACCAATGTTACATTGCACCACAGACTGTTCAGGAGTTGGCGGATGCTTTAGTTCAGGTCTGGGAGGAGATCCCTCAGGAGACCATCTGCCACCTCATCAGGAGCATGCCCAGGCATTGTACAGTAGGGAGGTCATACAGGCACAGGGAGGCCACAAACACTACTGAGCCTCATTTTGACTTGTTTTAAGGACATTACAGTCCACTTTAATTTTGTGTGTGAATCCAAATCCAGGCCTCCATTGGTTAATAAATTTGATTTCCATTGATAATTTTTGTGTGATTTTGTTGTCAGCACATTCAACTTTGTACAGAACAAAGTATTCAATGAGATTATTTCATTCATTCAGATCTAGGATGTGTTATTTGAGTGTTCCCTTTATTTTTTTGAGCGGTGTATATTGTGCTGTTGAACATTGCTTCAATTATAATGCGAAAGTTTGTGAAAAACACGGATAAAATCACTAAATTAACTTTCCTGGTTTTATGTAGATGTCAGAGTTTGTCTCCATTTTCATCCCTTACAACAACCAGCTGCCCTCTGTTTCCTTGGATGTAAAGTACGGCTTAATAGATTTAATTGCATTAATCCTGTACAGGTGGTATCACTTCCGATCCTTTCTACTGTATTTCAACACCACCGTAACATTAAGTGATACTCTGTTTATTTTAGAAAGTGGCAAATTTCCTTGGTTCATTAAATGTCATATCCAAATAGTAAAATTTAACATGAATTTATGGATACTCCTGAATGGTGTTTCTCAGTTCTGGAGCCATTTCTTTTCAAGAATTGTTCTTTCTTTTCTAAGTAAGTGAATTCACCCATAACCAATCATTATTTAGTTACATAGCAGAGTCTTGTAGACACCCAGTCACCCGCTCTCTCTTCAACTGTCTTAGATTACCTAGGACTCTGAGTCCAAAAATAGGTGTTCTGGAGTATAACCGGGATGTTGCCAAGAGGGTGGGGGAGCAGTTGGAGTGAGGCCTATGCTTCTTCAGAAATTTTGGCAACTATGGGTTCAAACTTAGTGCCAGATACACTAAAGGGCTCCCATACAACAGAGTCGTAGATGGTTTTGGAGTCACTAACTTACCATTTTCATGTTCTTTTTCACCTTGTATGTGAATTTCTGCTTATGGTTAGCAGAGCTGGCAGCAATATGAGCTACTAGAAGTGTTTGTCATGACACTCAACTTCTTCAGTATCGCCCCTCCACTCATACTGACTGCTGGAGATGAAAGCTGTTGGTTAATCACACTCAGGTCTTCTGTGCTTCAGCACATGCCATCATGGCAGTGATGAGAGCAGACTGGCCAAATATTATACTGCAGATATCAAAGAGGATAAAAATTATTCAGCTCACCCAGGAGCACCTGGGAGAGTCAATCTAACACAGAAGGTGCCGAGATATTAGAGGTTCCACTACATATGAATAAATAAAGTCAATGTTTATTCCAAAATTGTTACAAAAATTCATTAGTGTATATGACATCAAAAGATTAGGCAAAAGGTCTGTAACAAATGGGAGATATTATGCATTTCGAACTTTTGATTTCCCTGACTAAGAGCCAGGGATTTCAAAGGCTCGAAACATGTAATAACTGTCATGAATAACATACCTTTTGCCTACATCTGTGCTTGCTGGTTGGAGGACTACAAGTGCCATATACTCTAAGTGAGGGCTGCTGAGCGGTGAGAGGACTGCATTTTAAGTACAGGGATGCAAGTAAGAGCATAGTTAAACACAATATCATAGTTTAACACAAGAGCACAGTTTGGTGTTTTTCTGCTTTTATCTTTACGGTTTATCCCCATTAGTATGTGCTCCATGGACAATGCTGCCAGGTGTGCATCCTGTGAGATGTATGCATGCCTTGAACAGCCGTTTGCGGGTGAATACATCTGTGCTCGATGTCAGTGGGTTACATGTTTGTAAGCCCAGATAATGTATCTAAATGTGCAGCTGGCAGCACTCAGGAGCATTGCAAACCTGGAGAGGAGTTTAGAGCTCACTGAGCAGCTCTGGCTGGGACCAGTGATATGGAGGAGGGTGGAGGTGGGAAGATCAGGACACAGAAGTACATACCCAGGTGACAGTTACAAGAAGGGGTAGAGGGAAAAGTGCCAGGGAGCTCAGTCCTGATCTGGAACAACCTAGTAAATATGCCTGTTTGACTGATAATAGGAATGCAACCCCAGGACTGTGATCACTACAGCATGATCTTGCTCCCAGCAACCAGGAAAACGACTGCTGTAGGAAGGAGGGATATAGGCGTGCAGAAAAGGCCAGATAGATGTTGGTGGTAGAGAACTCTATAATTAGGCGGACAAAAAGGGTCATCTGCTGCCGAGCCTGTGAATGCCGAACAGTGTGTTGTCTGTCGGGTGCTTGGGTTTGGCATATTGCAGATCGGATAGACAGATTGCTGGGAGTGGCTGGGAAAAACCAAGCAGTTATGGTACACATCGGTACCAATGACAAAGTAAGAGGGCGGTGGAAGTTCCTTAAAAACCATTACAGGGAACTAGGAGAGAAGCTCAAGGCCAGGACCTCCAAGGTGGTGCTTTCAGAAATAGCGTCAGTGCCACAAAGGTCACTAGAAAAACAGCGGGAGCTTGGGGAGATAAATAAGTGGTTTAGAAATTGGTGCAGGAAGGAAGGGTTTGGGTTCTTGGAGAACTGGGCCAACTTCTCTGTTGGCTATTAGCTCTACGGTAGAGACGGGTTGCACTTCAAGAGGCAGGGTGCAGCTGTGCAATAGGAAAAAATGGTCAGACGGATGGAGGAGTTTTAAAATTAGGATCTGGGGATGGAGGGTAGGTGAGATAAAAAGGGGATAGATTGAGTAGAAAGAGAGAGTGAGACAGAAGGGGTCAATGAGGATTTAGGGGAGCTGGGAAATGCAAAGAACATAGGAAGGTGAGTAGGAGTAACAAATGTGCTAATACTATTAATTGTATGCTGGCAAATGAAAGAAGTCTTGCAAACAAAATGAATTGGAGACTCTTATGTCAGCTACAGAATACGATATGGGGGGTATTAAGGAAACCTGGCTGGAAGAGAGCTATGACTGGATTACAAACAGAGGGTTACACTACATTTAGAAAGGACAGGAAAGGCAGAAAAGGTGGAGTGGTGTGTACTGTTACTGAATCTAACTTAAGACCAGTGCTCAATGACAACATTGGGGAGGAGCTGTGACAATGTAGAGTCAGTATGGATAAATGTACATGGGGATGACAATAATGGAAAGCTGCTAATTGGAGATTGCTACAAGCCTCCTAGCTGAACAGGTATAGAATGAAATGCTGCAGCAAATTAAAATGGTAGCAAATAATAATAAGGTCCTTATTAACTATCCACACACTCAGTGGGACATAGAATCTTCTGGTTGTGCTAAAAGCTGTAAGTTCGTATCCATGATTCAGGACAATTACCTTTCTCAGCTGGTAGATGAACCAACCAGGCGAGGTAATCTACTGGATCTGGTTCTGTCAAATAAACCAGATACAATTTCAAATCTACAGGTCAGGGAGCATTTGGGAAGCAGTGACCATAATATGGTAAGTTTTAAATTAATTTTCAATCAAACATTCAAAAGTGGAAATGCAAAAACCTTGAACTTTAGGAAAGCTCAATTTAACAAATTAAGGAAAAAGCTTAATTGTGTAGACTTGGACCATCTCATGGTAACTGGGGATACCGATCATAAATGGGGCGTGTTTAAGGATATACTACTATTATCCTGTAGAAAACTTATACCCCTGGCAAGAAAATGTTCAGGAATAAAAAGAAACCATTATGGATAAAAGACTGTTATGATATGGTAGCCGAGGAGGAGAGTAACAAAAATAGCAGAGGCAGCCAGTCACCCAGAGAGGTTGGTAACTAATGGATTGCATAACCCTAAACTAACCGCACAACTAGAAGCAGCCATGGGACGTACCTACGATGACCCAGACGCCTCGACACAGCCGGAGAGTTAGCTAAGCCTAGAGATAGAAAGGGGAAAGCTAACTGCCCCGGAGTAGTGCCCCAAAGGAATAGGTAGCCCCCACACATATATTGGCGGTGAGACAAGATGAAATACAAACGCAGGCAGAAAATAGAGTAAGCAAACGCTGGGGCCCAGAACTGTCTAGATAGGACAGGACAGAAAAGAATACTTTCTGCAATCCAGCAAAACCCTACGAAAAATTCCAACACTTCTGATTCCAAAAAATACTGAGACCACACGATCTCTCCCCGCTATGTCAGAACTCTGGTGTGAACAGGTAGCTACCCAGTAGCCACTGAAATAACAGGGACTGAACAAATGAACAAAGATAATTGAGATACAGAAGAGACATTTTGATCCCTTGACATACAAAGCATTTTCTCTCAAAATATGGAACACCATCCGAAAATGCTCCACATGAGAATCCCAGTCATTAAAAAAAATCAAAATATCATCCAAATAGACGATCAGAAACTTATCCACAAAATCCTGGAAATATCTTTCATGAAAGATTGGAAGACGGAAGGGGAAAGAGTGAGCCCAAAAGGCATCACTTGGTACTCAAAATGCCCCTCAGGGGTATTAAACGCCGTCTTCCATTCATCCCCATGCTTAATGCGAATAATATTATACGCCCCCCTAAGGTCAAGCTTGGTAAACCAACTAGCACCTTTCACTCGGGAGAATAAATCGGAAATTAGGGGTAACGTATACTGATATTTAACAGTGATCTTATTAAGGAGACCATAGTCAATACATGGTCTCAATGAACCATCCTTTTTGGCCACAAAGAAAAAGCCGGCACCCAAGGGTGAAGAGGACGGTCTAATATGACCCTTCTCCAATGACTCTTTGATATAAGATCGCATGGCATCATGCTCAGGTACAGACAAATTGAAGAGCCGACCCTTGGAAATTTACAATCGGGCACCAACTCAATCGTGCAATCATAACTCCTATGAGGAGGCAAGGACACAGACTTACTTTCACTAAACTCATCAGAATAATCAGCCAAATAGCCAGGGATCTCCTGAGGCTGGGGAGAGGTAGAAAACACAGGAGTGTCCCCATGAACACATTGACAATCCAATCCCAACTGGCCACAGACACAGACTTCCAATCCAAAACAGGATTATGGGTCTGCAACCAAGGAAAACCCAGCACAATAATGTCATGTAAATTATGTAACACCAAAAATTTACAATTCTCTTGGTGGTCCGGGGCTACCCGCATTATCACCTGGGTCCAAAGCTGGGGTTTATTCTCAGCCAAAGGGGTTGAATCAATGCCCAGCAAAGGAATAGAAGTCCGCAGGGGTACCATGGGAAACCCACAACGTTTGGCAAAGTCGAAATCCATCCGGTTCAGGGCTGCTCCTGAATTGACAAAAGCCTGAGCGGAAAATGTGGAAAAGGAGCAGATCAAGGTAACAGTCAAGAGAAATTTAGACTGTACATTGCCCCAAACAAATGAGCGTAAAAAACATTTTCCTCGTTTAGGGCAGACGGAAATAGTATGAGAAGCATCTCCACAATAAAAACACAACTTATTACGCTTCTGAAATTCTCGACGCTGAGCCCGAGAAACAACCCCATCACACTGCATTGGCTCAGGGGCCTGTTCGAAAGGTAACACCACCTCTCGCATAGTTTTACGTTCACGCAGGCGTCGGTCAATTTGAATGGCTAATGACGTAGAATCGTTGAGCCCCGAGGGAACAGGAAATCCCACCATAACATCTTTTACGGTCTCTGCCAGCCCTTTCCGAAAAAGAGTCGCTAGTGTATCATCATTCCATTTAGTAGGAACTGCCCATTTTTGGAATTTCTGACAATAAAACTCTGCAGTTTCCTGACCCTGGTTCAATACCAACAAGGTTTTCTCAGCTTGATCAATCACATTAGGTTAGTCGTACAATAATCCCAGAGCTTGAAAAAAACCATCAACATTAGCCAACACAGGATCTCCAGGAGTCAGGGAAAAGGCCCAGTCCTGAGGGTCGCCGCGCAACAGGGAGATGACAATTTGAACCTGCTGCACTGCGTTCCCCGAGGACTTAGGTTTCAAGGCAAAAAACAATTTACAATTATTCCTAAAGTTCAAAAATTTAGACCGATCCCCAGAAAATAAATCAGGCAGAGGAATCCTAGGTTCCATATCAGAAAGCTGAGTGAGATAAGCAGAAATTCCCCGAACTGCAGTAGCGATCTGCTCAACACGACCAGACAACTGCACAATCTCCATTGAAGAAGAAAGAAAATCCTCCTACAGCCACCAGAGAAGAAGAGGAAAAAAAAACTCTGATTTTTTTTTTTTTTTTTACTATTCTTTCCTTCTTTTGAGTACCCTTGGATTACGGTTAGGCCGGTGATTCTGTTATGATATGGTAGCTGAGGAGGAGAGTAACAAAAATAGCAGAGGCAGCCAGTCACCCAGAGAGGTTGGTAACTAATGGATTGCAGAACCCTAAACTAACCGCACAACTAAAAGCAGCCATGGGACGTACCTATGATGACCTAGATGCCTCGACACAGCCGGAGAGTTAGCTAAGCCTAGAGATAGAAAGGGGAAAGCTAACTGCCCCGGAGTAGCGCCCCAAAGTGTGAACAGGTAGCTACCCAGCAGCCACTGAAATAACAGGGAATGAACAAATGAACAAAGAAACTGAGAAACAGAGACCAGCGCAGGTCCCAGCAGGGGGACCCGGCTGACCTCACTCAGAAGGCAGAAAAACAAAAGAAAACAAAACCACAGAAACAAGCAGAAAATAGCTTATCTGAAAGTTGCAGGAGCCCGCATCAGCTGACTTCCAAACTGGACCAGGAAGAGAAAACTAATCACAGGCGAGGATCATGGGAAAGTTACTCCCTTAAATCTCCCCAGTCATCACTCCCAGATCGTCCGCAGCTGGATCCTCAGCTGAAGGGCCTCTGTCAGTCAAGAGAGCTTCATTAATATCAACAGCCACCAGAGGGAGCCCCAACTCAGAATCCATAGCATTCACAACATAAGACAATACAAAGTTTAGTAAGACAAAAACAAAGGATATTCAAAATCTTGGCAACTACCATTCAATTTCAGTATCTTGCCTAAAATCTCTCTTGTAATGCCTACTAAAAATAACTGTTTATGTGCCAGGGAAGGAGAAGAGGAGGGATAATTGAGTGACGATAAGCTGGTGGTAAATATTTAATCTACTTTATTGACTGATGCACAATTAAAAGTATTATCCAAGGAACTTTCCTATTGTCCATCTAATGATGTGCTTGGTTTTGATTAGAAAATGATTTACAATTTTTTAGGAGATTACAGATTAAATAATTCTTTTCAGGATCAAAATACAGATAAATATTACAGGGTGACATATCTCCTGATATCCTCTCTCTACAAGGTTTGGGTCTTTTTAATAAGTGCAATTTTCATCCTCCTTACAGAGACCATTTTGTAGGGTCTAATATAAAGTTAGTGCAGAGTAATAGGAGATGTTCGTATAGAAGATCTAGAGGTAACTTGTCTATTTCAGAATGGGAAGCATTGAATGAGTAAAAGAGGTATAAGTTTATAACTATGGTCGAAAGTTGTAATCGATAGGGCCAAATAGCTATGGCGTTTCCCAGCCTGATAATATCAGCCACCAGCTGTCTGCTTTACCTTGGCTGGTTATCAAAAATAGAGGGGACCCCATGTTTCCTTTTTTAATTATTTATTTAGTTCCCAGCTTTGTAAATTCAAGGTTACGATGGTCAGTTAAAACAACAATTTGTTGAGCTGCTCCTTCTAGACGATGTTTCCATTCTTGGAAAGCAGCAAGGATGATATCTAAAAGCTTTTTGTTCCCAACATCATAATGCTTTTCTGACATGGTTAAACTTCAAGAGAAATAGACACAAGGAAGTAGCAAACCTTTTGTTCCTTTTCTCTGTAAAAGAATGGCCCCTACTGCACAGTTTGAAGCATCCATGTCTACAATAAAGGAATGTTTAGGATTGTAATGAATCATTATAGGAGCTGTGGCGAACTTCATCTTCAGGCAAGAAAAAGCATCTTGTGCTTGAGGAAATCAAACAGACGATGTGCCTTTTTGTGTTAATTTAGTGATTGGTACAATTATACCTGGAAAAACTCTTAATGAAACGTCTGTAAAAATTGGCAATGCCCACAAATCGTTGGACTTCTTTCATGTTTTTTGTCATTGGCCACTCAATGATAGCTTGAATCTTGCTAGAGTCCATTTGCAGTCCTTGAGTAGAGATTATATACCTCAATGTCTATGGGACTGGTGGCTGAAGTAGGTGGATAATGGTTAATGGATAATGGTGGATAATGGTTCCAGGACCAGTTTGAATTCTACTTTTCCAATCTTCCAATCTTCTTTCTGATAATCGGCTGTCTATTTGAATACAATGGCTTCTAGATCATTAAGTCATGAGTTTCAAATATGGGGCTGGCCCAGGCTAAAGCTTTATGTGTCAGTAGCATAATGAGCAAATTGTCTCTTTAGAGAAAAAGAGGACTTGAACTCTATAGCTCCACCTATTGGAAGCAGCGATCCTACAAGTCACAATCAACCCTTTAACGAGTCTTGCAATATGACTTAGGATAAAAGCCAAATCAGTATCTCAATTTGCAGACACGGTGTTTCGGGCTATTGGCCCTTATCAGTGCAAAGTATGAGAACTGATTTGGCTAGGTGAGAGGCTCTGGACTGGGGTCTAAGTGGTAAGGTTTCTCCTTGTGGAGAGTAACATACCAGTTCTGGCTTGTCAAGGTAAGGAGGCTTATTATGCTTGCAATAAGTAGCATAATGTATACACAATACTTTTAATGTCAGTATGGAATTGAACAGGCTGTGCATCAAAGTAATAGAAGTCCTTTGGGACAACAAATGAGTTGTAGGGAACAATCCGGAGATAAATGAGAACAGTCTGGGTAAGACAGTTCAGGAGCTGGAGACTGGAACTAGGTTAACAGCTTGACACAATACTCAAGCAATCAGTGAAAGATCCATGTGGCTTTAAGTAGGCCCAAACAGTAAACAAGATGGATTCCATAAGTTCAGAATCTGCCATCTTAGTAAAGGGCAATTGCAGAATACAACAGTAGCCTCTAGGTGAACAATATAGCAGCCGCTAATGGTCAAACTGTAGAAGGACAACAGGAATTCTGAACAAGGTAAGGAGACTTATAAGCCATGCAATGCTTCTGTGGGGAATTAAATATGCAAATTGCCTCTTCGGTGAGGAAGATGATTTGAACTCTAGTGCCCTCTGCTCTTAAAAGTCAATATCGACCGTTTAACTGGCTTTGGCACATGACTTAGGATAAAAGCCAAATCAGAATCTCAATTTGCAGACATGTGTGTCATCATGTTGCCCCTCTTCAGTGCAAAACATAAGATATAATTTGGTTGTATGAGAGGCCGCTGACAGGGGTCCAATGAAAGTAAATGTTAAAAGGTGACTTATCACATTCAAGAATAATCTTGGTATAAGTGTGGGTATTCCTGCTCCCAGAAAAAGTACAGAGGGCTCCCTCGAGTTGCAGCTGCAAACACATAGAATTTCATCTTGTTACTCTTCATTTATTAAACCTGTCAGCAGGATTGTGCACAGTAATACAGTAACAGTATTTTTTTAAATATGTATAATATTCATTATGTAAACTAGTGGGCACGAGCACGAGCATACCATTAACTCAAAACTGAAAATAAATATTAAACAACAACCACAATATAGATTTCATCAACCAAGGTATCATTTTAATCAGTATAACGGCACAAACCTGACACTGTCTGTAGGTTGCTCAGCACAATCCTCCTGACAGGTTCCCTTTAATGTATGTATGCCAAAACTAGCAGAAAAAAACATTTTGCACAAGCCCAAGTTTAGCAAAAGGGGTTGTGGTAAACAGCCGCTCCACAGATATAATATTATTTACATCAGAAAATGAACTAAATTATAATGTGAGTCTCCTAATAAATTTGTTGTATCCTTCTACAGATGACTCGCATATAGGACTGATGTATGGCAGACCAGTCCTGTTAAATACCCCCCTCTGTACTACTTAATGTCTGTCCTTTTGGCTATTTATATGAAAGCCAGGCACTTGGAGAGCTATCAAAACGCCAGAGCTCCAGCCACTATAATGAATTTTGGACCTGTTCAAATAATAATAACATTAATAATTAGAGATGTGACAGCACTAAAATACTCGAATGCTGTTATGACCACCCTGGTAGCACTAAAAACCTACTCACACAAGACGCTAGCGGCAGGGCAGCAGAACACCTCTGTAACGGGCTGGGTGGTGGAACCACTGCGCAGGAACCAAAGGAAGACCTGGAGGGGTGTGACGAGGAACCTCACCTGATCTGACCATGAATAAGTAGCAGCATATGATACCTAGATCCGAGGAGAGACAAAGGAGGTGGTCTAGGTGCTACTCCAGGACTGAACTTGGGTAGATGGCAGCTGACCCCCTAAGAATGGGTAGCTGAGGTGGCCCGATGGAAGACGGCAAGTACCATGGATGCAGATGGGACCAGCTGACGGGAAAATGAGAACTAACAAGTGCAACTGGGCCAGGTGACGTAGAGGTGAGCACTGGCAGGTGCAGTGGGACCGACTGACGTAGAGATAAGCACTGGCAGGTGCAATAGGATCGACTGACGTAGAAATGAGCACTGGCTGGTGCAATGAGACTGGCTAATGTGGAGATGAGCCCTAGCAGGTGTAGTTGGACCGCTTCTAGGAAGTTTCGCCCCCAGCAGTTTGCCCCAGCATTTCGCCCCCAGCATTTCGCCCCCAGCAGTTCGCCCCCAGGTACACTTCGCCCCCGAACATTTCGCCCCCAGCATTTCGCCCCCAGGATGTTTCGTCCCCGCACATTTCGCCCCCGAACATTTCGCCCCCGGCAGTTCGCCCCCGAACATTTCGCCCCCGAACATTTCGCCCCCGGCAGTTCGCCCCCGAACATTTCGCCCCCGAACATTTCGCCCCCGGCAGTTCGCCCCCGAACATTTCGCCCCCGGCAGTTCGCCCCCGAACATTTCGCTCCCGGCAGTTCGCCCCCGAACATTTCGCCCCTGAACATTTCGCCCTCAGCAGTTCGCCCCCGAACATTTCGCCCCCGGCAGTTCGCCCCCGAACATTTCGCCCCCGAACATTTCGCCCCCGAACATTTCGCCCCCAGCAGTTCGCCCCCGAACATTTCGCCCCCGAACATTTCGCCCCCGGTAGTTCGCCCCTGAACATTTCGCCCCCGGCAGTTCGCCCTCGAACATTTCGCCCCCGAACATTTCGCCCCCAGCAGTTCGCCCCCGAAGATTTCGCCCCCGGCAGTTCGCCCCCGAACATTTCGCCCCCGAACATTTCGCCCCCAGCAGTTCGTCCCCGAACATTTCGCCCCCGCAGTTTGCCCCCGAACATTTCGCCCCCGGAACATTTCGCCCGGCAGTTCGCCCCCAAACATTTCGCACCCCCGGCATTTCGCCCCCGAACATTTCGCCCCCAGCATTTCACCCCCAGGATGTATTGCCTCTAGCAATTAAAGACCTGCCTGAACTGAACGTTCGCTTATCACTAATAATACACCATATGAGTCTAAAATATACAATTCTGATCAAATGAGTTTTTTTAATTCTAAAACATTGTTTTCTAGATAAGTCATTCTACAAACAGACAGGACAATAGTAAGATTTCATTGTTTACTAAGGAGGTCGTGCCCCCTTGGTAGCAGAAAGGATCCTGGCTCCCTGTGATACATTCAGGGCTGCTTGTTCACAGCCCTCTGCAAAGCTCCCCTTTACTCTCCGCTCATGTGCTCTGTCCTGGATCTGATATCCAGCTGACCCCGGGGCAATGCTGGCGGAATGCTGGCATTCTGCTTGCATTGCCCATAGAAGTGAACCGCTGGGTTCCGCGATCTGCAGTCACCCGTTCGCTTTTGTAATACCGCATTCCGCTATCTGTGTCAGAACAAAAAGAAAAGCATTTTCTTCTTTTCATTCCGCTGCAGGTTAGCGGAACGGCGGTATTACAGAAGCGAACGGGCGGCCTGTAGTGCATATGTAGCGGAAGTGTGAAAGCACCCTTATGCTGCCACTGTTTTAGAACTCCAAAGCACGTGTTTAATAGCATTTTTGAGAGCGCTTTTGTGAGCGCTCTCGGTAATGACCCATAAGATACAGGCTATTGATGAACGCTAAGTGCTCAAAAATAGCTCCTGTAATAAAATAAAAAGAGCTGGCCGAAACAACACCTCGCTTTGCCAGCCATTGACTTAGGCTACTTTCACACTTGCGTTTTTTAGCGCTGCGCATCGTGCGCTATTGGTCGCATGTGCAATGTTCCCCTATCATTAACTTGGCTGGCGAAGGGTCTTGCGCTTGCACGCGCTCATTAGCGTTTGGCGTGCGCTGCGCATTTTCCAGGTGTGCGCCCAGACGCGCTAGACGCTACATGTTGCATTTTTTTTTCAGCACATCAATTAAAAAAAGGCGCGTGCGCACGTGTGCGCACGCTATGCGCATATAAATATCATTGCCGTCTATGTGGGCGCTGGCGTGCGCGTGGCTGTGCGCTTACAGCGCTTGTGCGCGTACGCGATTTTTTAGTAAACAATGTCTAGACACTTGTCCAATTACCCCCTAGACAAGATACATTGTTTGTGAGGAGTCTAGATAAAGGAGTGTACAGTCATGGCCAAAAGTTTTGAGAATGACACAAATATTTTATTTTCACATGATCTGCTGCCCTCTGGTTTTTAGGTGTGTTTGACAGATGTTTTTATCACAGACACAAATATAATAATTGCAAACATATGAGTAACAAAAGCTTATATTGACAGTTAGAATGAGTTAATGCAGCAAGTCAATATTTGCAGTGTTGACCCTTCTTCTTCAGGACCTCTGCAATTCTCCCTGGCATGCTCTCAATCAACTTCTGGACAAATCCTGACTGATAGCAGTCCATTCTTGCACAATCAATGCTTTCAATTTGTCAGAAATATTTAGGTTTTTGTTTGTCCACCCGTCTCTTGATGATTGACCACAAGTTCTCAATGGGATTAAGATCTGGGGAGTTTCCAGGCCATGGACCCAAAATCTCTATGCTTTGTTCCCTGAGCCATTTAATTATCACCTTTGCTTTATGGCAAGGTGCTCCATCATGCTGGAAAAGGCATTGTTGATCGCCAAACTGCTCTTGGAGGGTTGGGAGAAGTTGCTCTTGGAGGACATTCTGGTACCATTCTTTGTTCATGGCTGTGTTTTTAGGCAAGACTGTGAGAGAACCGATTCCCTTGGCTGAGAAGCAACCCCATACATGAATGGTTTCAGGATGCTTAACAGTTGGCATGAGACAAGACTGGTGGTAGCGCTCACCTTGTCTTCTCCGAATGAGGCATTTTCCTGATGTCCCAAACAATCGAAAAGGGGATTCATCAGAGAAAATAACTTTACCCCAGTCCTCAGCAGTCCACTGCCTGTACCTTTTGCAGAATATCAGTCTGTCCATGATGTTTTTTCTGGAGAGAAGTGGCTTCTTTGCTGCCCTCCTTGAGACCAGGCCTTGCTCCAAGAGTCTCCGCCTCACAGTGCGTGCAGATGCACTCATACCTGCCTGCTGCCATTCCTGAGCAAGCTCTGCACTGCTGGTAGCCCGATCCCACAGCTGAAACACTTTTAAGAGACGGTCCTGGCGCTTGCTGGTCTTTCTTGGGCGCCCTGAAGCCTTTATGGCAACAATGAAACCTCCTTGAAGTTCTTGATGATGCGATAGATTGTTGACTGAGGTGCAATCTTTCTAGCTGCGATACTCTTCCCTGTTAGGCAATTTTTGTGCATTGCAATGATGACTGCACGTGTTTCTTTAGAGATAACCATGGTTAACAGAAGAGAAACAATGATGCCAAGCACCAGCCTCCTTTTAAAGTGTCCAGTGGTGTCATTCTTACTTAATCATGACAGATTGATCTCCAGCCATGTCCTCATCAACACCCACACCTGTGTTAAAGAGCAATCACTGAAAAGAGGTTAGCTGGTCCTTTTAAGGCAGGGCTGCAATGATGTTGAAATGTGTTTTGGGGATAAAGTTCATTTTCTAGCCAAATATTGACTTTGCAAGTAATTGCTGTTAAGCTGATCACTCTTTATAACATTCTGGAGTATATGCAAATTGCCATTAGAAAAAGTGAAGCAGTAGACTTTGTAAAAATTAATATTTGTGTCATTCTCAAAACTTTTGGCCATGACTGTACATAAAGGAAGGTGAGACCCCTACTCAGACTGCCTGGAGACTGCATGCTGATAAAGAACCTGAAGATACAGCCTGGATCCCTATAAAAGGCCTGCAAACAGCGTGCACCATACTACACTGCCTGGAGACTGGAAGATCCATCTTGGACCACAAATACACAGCCTGGATATTGCCTGGAGACACTGCGCCTGGACTCAAGACCGATCCAAAGTGCAAGAATGTGAGTATTCTTTAACCAAATGACTGGCTGTCCTTATAATGTAATATGTGCTCATGTAATTTTTTTTTTTTTTTGCAGCATGTCTTCTGGATCCGAATATTCCCCATCCCGGCAAGAACTGGCCGAAGCAGAGCATGATGTGAGTATCTTCCTGCCTTTGGGTAAGTATAGCTGCTGAATCTACAAATGTCTAAAATTTGTGTTCCTTTTTCAGACATCATCGTCGGACACGGCCATTGAGGAGTCTCAGGAGCAGTCGCAGCTGAATCAAGTCCCGGTGGCGAGACGGAATGTAAGTATATAGCCTTTGAATGTCTATTTCTTTTGTACTCCTATTGTTATTTTCTTTCTAAAAAATATACAAGATTGTAATTTTTATTTTGTTTCTTCTAGGTTCCACAACGGGACGACGACCTGTATGTGGACAACGAGGCCCTCATCTGCCAGGTCCATGAGCGTGTCCCGTTGTGGGACAGCCGTGATCCGCAGTACAAGGACAATGTGGTGACCCGGCGGCTATGAAACGAGGTGGCTGCAGCGTTGATGGATGGCTGGGACAGCGCCTCTCCAAACCTGAAAAAGGCGTTTAGTAAGTATTTTCATTCTCTGTAATGCTGCACTCACTGTTGTTCCTGATGGCACTGATGGGTTTGCTGGCAGATATATTCTACCAGCAAACCCAACAGTGCCATCTGGTTCAACAGTGACTGCCCTGTTTATGCTATTGCAATGTGTTGTGCATTCTATTGCGTTTTTTATTGCCCAGTCACTCTTGTTCCTCATGGTAATGTTTTTGCTGCCAGATATATTCTAACAGCAAACACAACAGTGTCATGTGTTTCAACAGTCACTGACCTGTGGATTCTTGAGCTATGTGTTGTGCATTCTATTGAGTTTTTTATTGCCCAGTCACTCTTGTTCCTCATGGTAATGTTGTTTTTGCTGCCAGATATATTCTAACAGCAAACCCAACAGTGCCATCTGGTTCAACAGTCACTGACCTGTGGATTCTTGAGCTATGTGTTGTGCATTCTATTGAGTTTTTTATTGCCCAGTCACTCTTGTTCCTCATGGTAATGTTTTTTTTGCTGACAGATATATTCTACCAGCAAAAACAACAGTGTCATGTGGTTCAACAGTGTCTGCCCTGTGGATTCTTGAGCTATGTGTTGTGCATTGTATTGAGTTTTTTATTGCCCAGTCACTCTTGTTCCTCATGGTAATGTTTTTTTTGCTGACAGATATATTCTACCAGCAAAAACAACAGTGTCATGTGGTTCAACAGTGACTATCCTGTGCATTGTATAGCTTTTTATAATGCTGCATTGACAGTTTGACATTTTCATTCAGGTATGTGTGTTGAGACTGATTTTGCCCTGACTGCATTGTATAATTTTTTTCTTTTTTCCCAACAGTGAACAAAGTCCGCACACAATGGCGCTCGATGAAGGACCGCTTCAACACTGATGTTCGAGCAGAGGGACAGGTTCGCAGTGGTTCAGCAGCAAGGCCCAGAAGGAAATATCGCTACTATCGCGAGTTGGCGTTCCTGAGACCGGTCCTTGCCAGCAGAGCGTAAGTTTTTTTTGATTTTCTTTTAATTTTTAATTTTTATTTTTTTCTACAGCTGATGCTTCTTGTTAATGCATTATAGTAATGTTTTGGTTTTCTTTCCACAGCACCTGGAGCAGCAACATGCAGCCTGTCCCTGAAGCGGTCCTTCCTCGGACGACCTTGGACTCGTCCCAGCCATCCGACAGCCTGGAAGCAACTTGCAGGTCAGCAACACGGACAGCTGGTGACCAGGAAGCTGGTCCATCAGGTCTTCCCCTCTCCCAGGTCTCTGCCACTGGTTATGCGGGCACTTCCCGCCAGCGGCAGAGGGCCATGGAGAGGAATGTCTTTCCCGAGTTTGTTCACTTGAGCGAGGCCTTTCATGGCAATATCAAGTCGCTTGGAGGCACAGTTGGAAGCGGTTTTTCACTGATGGAACGGGTTTTACCCACATGGATCACCGCTTCAACAGTGTCGAACAGCGTCTTGATCGCCTGGAGGCCGACCTCAACAGACCAGCGCACCATTTTTTCAGTAAAATTGAACGGGGCATGGCGGAACACCTTAGTCCTGAGCAACAGCTGAGTGTGATGCAGGCCTGCAACACTGCTTACTTGCAGGCTATGCAGCAGAATCGGTACGTGCAGCAGTCAGTGGTTGCATATCCAACAGTGCCACCACTGATTCGCCACACATCACTACCGACTTCTGCTGCATACCACTGCACGGCCACCAGCATTCCGAGTCACCACTACACCACCACAAGTCCGAGTACTGTTGGACACTCCACCGTCGCCACCACCATGGCAAGCGCTGCTCCTGTGTGGAGCAACACCACCACAGACACTGGTCCACAGTCATGGACTCAAGCCACCGCAGTACCTGCTTGGGCCACCGCACCCACTTCTCCTTCTAGTAGTACTGCCAGCAGTCAGCAACCATTTATTGTCACCGCACCCACTTCTCCTTCTAGGAGTACTGCCAGCAGTCAGCAACCATTTATTGTCACCGCACCCACTTCTCCTTCTAGGAGTACCGCCACCAGTCGTCAACAATTTCCGGCCACAGCACCCACTGATCCTATGAGTACCGCCACCAGTCAGCAACAATCGATTTCAACGGCACCCACTTCTCCTCCTTGGAACACCGCCAACCCTTGTGCTACTCAGAGCACTGCCAACACTTCCACCGCCACTGCCACCACCGAGCATGAGAGCGGTGACCCACATTCACTCTTTTTTTGGGTCAAGGCCACGGTCAACCAGCTCAAGGCGGACACAGAGAAGTCGGTCCATGCATGGTACTCCTGTCCCCAAGAAGAAAAAAAACAAAACTTTGTTGGTCCATCCACCCTCTCCTCCTAATGTGTCTCAAACTGCCTCTACTTTGATGTCTGATCTTCCTTCACCCACTACTTTTGTTGCCCCTTCCCCTCGAACCCCTTCATCGCTTTCCAGCCGCTCTTCATCTCTGCACACCCCCAGAGTATCGAAATCTCCACCAAAACGTCAGTCGCAATAAAAATTTGTAATATTATCTGTACAAATCACATTTCTCTACAACTTCTGTGGCAGTGACAATACCAATGGCATGTTGTACACATATTGTACTAATCTGATTTTTCTATAACTTCTGGGGCAGTGACAATACCAATGGCATCTTGTACACATATTGTACTAATCTGATTTTTCTATAACTTCAGGGGCAGTGACGATACCAATGGCATCTTGTACACATATTGTAGTAATCTGATTTTTCTATAACTTATGGGGCAGCGACTATACCAATGGCATCTTGTACACATATTGTACTAATCTGATTTTTCTATAACTTCTGGGGCAGTGACAATACCATGGTCATGTTGGACACAAATTGTACTAATCTGATCTATCCAAAACCTTTGTGTGAATATAAATATTTTCTTTTTGTACTCAAAAAAGTACCGTATATACTCATGTATAAGCCGACCCGTGTATAAGCCGACCCCCCTAATTTTGCCACAAAAAACTGGGAAAACTTATTGACTCGCGTATAAGCCTAGGTGAAAAATGATTATGCCCCCATATGATGTTCCACAGATTATGCCCCCATATGCTCCAGATTATGCCCCATATGCTCCACAGATTATGCCCACATATGCTCCATATTATGCCCCCATATGTTCCACAGATTATGCCGCCATATGCTCCATATTATGCCCCATATGCTCCATATTATGCCCCCATATGCTCCAGATTATGCCCCATATGTTCCACAGCTTATGCCCCCATATGCTCCATATTATACCCCCGTATGCTCCAGATTATGCCCCATATGTTCCACAGCTTTTGCCCCCATATGCTCCATATTATGCCCCCATATGCTCCAGATTATGCCCACATATGCTCCATATTATGCCCCCATATGCTCCAGATTATGCCCCCATATGCTGCACAATTATGCCCCATAGTATAGGCCTCATATGCTGCTGCTGCTACTGCAAAAAAAAAATGACATACTCAACTCTCGTCGCTGGGGGCCAGGTGCCGGTGTCCTGAGCAGGCGGGGGGTGTCACCGCTCGTTCAGGACCCCGGCACCTGAGATATTTACCTGTCCCTCGGTCCAACGCAGCACACTAATCCCTCGGTCCGACTCCTCTGTGTGTGAATGATCAGGCACACTAACGACGTCATCGCGCCCTCTGCCTCATCATTCACACACAGAGGAGTCGGACCGAGGGATTAGTGCGCTGTGGTGGACCGAGGGACAGGTAAATATCGCTATACTCCCCCCTCTCCGCCGCGCGTCCCTGCAGCCTCTCCTCTTCTCCCGGCGCTCTCCGCAGCGCTTCTGTCCTGCAGCGGTCACGTGCTACCGCTCATTAAAGTCATGAATATGTGCATATTCATGACTTTAATGAGCGGTGCCATGTGACCGCTGCAGGAAGGAGCCGGAGATCGTGGGAGAAGCAGGGGGCTGCAGAGTCCGCGGCCACGGAGAGGTGAGTATAATCCGACACCCCGCTCCCCCTCCCCCGCCGACCCCCGTATATGACCCGCGTATAAGCCAAGAGGGGGACTTTCAGCCCTAAAAAATGGGCTGAAAATCTCGGCTTATACATGGGTATATACGGTACTAACTGATCTATACAAATGTCATCAAAAAACTCATTGCCAATTCAAATGTTGTTTTCCTGTTGTACAAAATAAATGTGCCAATCTTCTTTTAGTAATTTTGGTTTGCTTTGTGTTTATTTCGCCGCCTACACACTGCGACGTACACACACTGCGCCGTACACACACTGCGCTGTACACTTTGCGTTTTTGACTACACATAACTACAGGAATGACACATGTTTGTGTACTTCATGGAGATATGTTTACTCCAAAACACAAATATATTACTTTTTTTTCACCACCAGTCTGTCTGTCTGCTAATATTGCACAGACTGAATAGAGGATGGTGTTGAGTGCAAGGCATATCTATTTAACCTTGCCAGATATACTAAAAAGTGAAATGAGTGTGGTGTGTTTTTGACATTATTTCACTTTGTGATACAAGGCCATGGATTCTAGATATAGCTTGTAATTGAGCACATCCTCTATTCAGTGTGTGTTGAAGAAACAGAGGAGATGATGGTGAAAATACACTTTATATATGTACAATACCCTGGCCTTGTATCATTACTATCACACCTGGGCAGGTGAATACACATGAGTTTTAACCAGCAGCGTTGCTTCAGTCTGCATTTATTTGAAGCATACTATAGCGATGCATCAGTTTGTAACTCATGTGTACTCACCTGCCCAGCCTTGTATCATTACTATCACACCTGGGCAGGTGAATACACATGAGTTTTTTAACCAGCAGCGTTGCTTCAGTCTGCATTTATTTGAAGCATACTGTAGCGATGCTGCTGTTTAGAACTCATGTGTACTCACCTGCCCAGGCCTGATACATTCTGAAGTGACGATGCGTTATTTGGGGCATCACCACTTCAGCATGACACCAGGCATTGGTATTGAACAAGATGTATAATCTTTATTATCTCTGCGTTCCAAATCAAGTCACAGTGATGAAAATACAAATTATATTTATAGTCACATGGTCAGGAATAAAAATTTACAGATACTTGTGCATCCCCAAATCAATTTTTTAAACAGCAGGCCAGGTGACACAAATATTTGTTGTGTTATCTCCACCGTCACTGAAAATGGAAGCAAAAGTGGAGAGATAATAAAGGTCATACAACTTGTGTGCATGTATAGTTAACTACCTAGTCAGGATTACAAATAAATTCATGATGCACCCAAAAATATGCTTCATGAATTCACTGGTAAACCTGGCCATTTCATCATTGTTTTTGACTTTAAAAACAGAGACTGCACGTGGTACAGGTATAAACAGAGGTATTTTATTAACATACAAAAAAAAGTTATTTTATTAACATACAGACTAGAACATTATTTTACACCATTTGATCTTGCCATTCCACCCGTCCTACATCTGAGATGAAGTAGGCCGCAAATTGGTCTCTCATTTGGCCGACTTCAACAGAAGACCTGAGAGGGTGCTGAGTGAACTCAGGCAATGGGTTAGGAGCTGTATCATCAAGTTCAAAGTTTGGGTGCTCTTTCGCCATGACAAAGTTATGTAGCACCACACAGGCCTTCACAACTTCATCCACTGTTTGCACTTTCAGATGAATGGCTGTGCCCAGAATGCGCCATCTGGAAACCAGTATACCGAAGGCGCACTCTACAGTTCTTCTTGCCCTGGTCAGCCTGTAATTGAAAATTTTTTTGTTGTGGTCCAAGTCCCGGCTGGAGTAGGGTTTTAGCAGGTGTTGGCTCATCTGGAATGCCTCATCCCCAACCATTACAAATGGCATTGGTGGACCTTTGGTGTGGGGAACAGGCCGTGGCATGGGGAAATTAAACTGGTTTCCATACAATCTCCGTCCCATGTCCGAGTTCTTAAACGCCTGTGAGTCATTCCCACGGCCAAATGCACCAATGTCCACCGCAACAAACATACAGTCTGCATCTGCAATGGCCATGAGAACTGTTGAAAAGTACTTCTTGTAATTGTAGTACTCCGAGCCTGTTCTTTTAGGTTTGATGATGCGGATGTGTTTCCCATCAACTGCTCCCAAACAGTTGGGGAAATTGCAGGTTGTCCAGAATTTTTCGGCTATTTCTAGCCACTTTTCGGTGGTGGGCAGGGGCATAAATTCCGGGCAGAGAACAGTCCACAATGCCCGGCAGGTGTCAACAACAATTCCTGACAACGTGGAGATACCAATCCGGTACTGGAAGTGGAGTGAAGACAGGCTCTCTCCAGTAGCAAGGAATCTAGAGAAAGAACAAAAAAATATTATTGTATATGTTTTTGTAAAACATTAATAAACAAAAAAATGGCATAAAAATAATTCTGCAGGTCTTTGTTTACTAGGTGGCAGAACAATAATTCTGTCATCTTTGGAATAGTACATGGCATAAGTAATACAATGATGCAGGCATTGGTTTCTCAATAATACGTACCGTAATGTCACCAGGAGTCTTTCCTCTGGAAGAATCGCCCGACGGAGCTGTGTGTCCTGTCTCCTGATTAATTGTTGGACCCGAGCAAGTAAATCCATGAAGGTTTGTTGTGACATCCGGGTGTAGTCGGTAAATTTCTCCGGGTTTGACTGCAGCTCACTGTAGAGGGTGTGATACGCTCCATGGCTCTCCCGGAGTTCTACAATGGGATGTACCCACAAACGCCGCCGCTGCCGTCTCCGATGTCTCTGTCTCTCCCTTTCTTCATGGCAAGCAAAGGCATAAGCCTGAGCCATAGCCATGTCCAGATCCAGGTTGAAGTGGAAAGTCTTCATAAGCAGATCCATGTTCACCAAGGCAAATGCAAGCAAATGTAAAAAAGGGCTGTGAACAGGCTCTATATAAATATTTTCAATAAGACACACCCACTGGTGTCCCATTGGTGGGTTCTGTTGCAAGAATTTTTCAAGGATTTTCATCATGTGTTTTGCACAGAAAAAACGGAAACGCATACAAAAACGCTTTAAATAGCATAGAATCACTTTTTAATCGCTGCGTTTTTTAAAAGCAATGCGCACTCTTCGACTGCAAAATATCGCAGCGATTACACGCGTTTGCACGCGTTTTTTTCATGCGTTTTATGTGCGCTCGATACGCAGTGCTAAAAAACGCAAGTGTGAAAGTAGCCTTACATATTCAACAGTGGCAATCTTCTTAGCGATTTTCCAGTGCTTAGCACTTGGGAAAGTGCCTACTGTGAAAGAGGTCGTAGGGCTAAAACACAAGGCCGAAATTCCCTGCCTAATTTGGGGCCGAAACATCCTGGGGGTGAAATGCTGGGGGCGAAATGGTCTGGGGCGAACTGCCGGGGCGAAATGTTCGGGGGCGAACTGCGGGGGGCAAAATGTTCGGGGGCGAAACATCCTGGGGGCGAAATGCTGGGGGCGAAATGTTCGGGGGCGAACTGCTGGGGTCAAAATGTTCGGGGGCGAAATGTTCGGGGGCGAACTGCCGGGGTGAAATGTTCGGGGGCGAACTGCTGGGGGCGAAATGTTCGAGGGCGAAATGTTCGGGGGTGAACTGCCGGGGACGAAATGTTCGGGGGCGAAATGTTCGGGGGCGAAATGTTCGGGGGCAAAATGTTCGGGGGCGAAATGTTCGGGGGCGAACTGCTGGGGGCGAAATGTTCGGGGCGAAATGTTCGGGGGCGAACTGCCGGGGGCAAAATGTTCGGGGGCGAACTGCCGGGGGCGAAATGTTCGGGGGCGAACTGCCGGGGGCGAAATGTTCGGGGGCGAAATGTTCGGGGGCGAACTGCCGGGGGCGAAATGTTTGGGGGCGAACTGCTGGGGGCGAAATGTTCGGGGGCGAACTGCCGGGGGCGAAATGTTCGGGGCGAACTGCTGGGGCGAAATGTTCGGGGGCGAACTGCCGGGGGCGAAATGTTCGGGGGCGAACTGCCGGGGGCGAAATGTTCGGGGGCGAACTGCCGGGGGCGAAATGTTCGGGGGCGAAATGTTCGGGGGCGAACTGCTGGGGGCGAAATGTTCGGGGGCGAAATGTGCGGGGAGGAAACATCGTAGGGCGAAATGCTGGGGGCGAAATGTTCGGGGGCGACGTGTACCTGGGGGCGAACTGCTGGGGGCGAAATGCTGGGGGCGAACTGCTGGGGGCGAACTGCCGGGGGCGAAACTTCCAACTCCCAGTTGGACCAGCTGATGTAGAAATGAGCACTGGCATGTGCAACGGGAACAGCTTAAATGGGAATGTGTGCAGCCCATTTAAGAAAGGGGAAGTGTATGTGTGTGCGCCCTAAGCACAGTGCCCGGGACCTGCATGCAGCGCACACAACCCTTGCAGCTGCAGACCCGGAGATAGGAGATGGAGCAGGACGGTGCTGTGGTGTTAAGCATGCTGGTGTCGCTGCAGGAGAGAGAGACCAAACATAGAGTCGCCGGAGCTACAACCTCCAAGGCATAGAGGGACAGTTTATGCCAGGTGTCCAGCTTTTAGACCCAATAGCTGGTGGTCGAAGAGGAATTAGGGAGTACACTGGTTTTGTCAGCCAGATATTCCTTGACCATCTTTAAAAACTTTTCCCTTCTTGTCAAAAATACCCCATCATCATGGTCCGGATGCTGGATAGTGTCATGAAACTGGTCCAGGTCTTTCCAGTGTACTCCTGCCTCTGCAATCCTTGGTGGGTGTTTCCCTTGCCTCTCCTACTTGGTTGGGCACGGAAGCTTGCCCCCTGCCACTAGGGTTGTCTTATGGAAATTTTTTCAACATTTTCCACAATGGCCTTCTGGTGTAGCACCATTTTAGAAGACCTCTCGGCCTCAGGAAAAAGAGATGCAAAGTAATCCTTATAGCATGGGTCTAGCAGGGTGAACAACCAGTATTCTTTTTTTGGCCAAGATGAATGTAACACAAGGGTCACGGGAAAGTCAGCGATACATAAAGTCTGCCATATGTGCCAAGGTCCCTACAGTCAACACTTCCCTGTCTCCACCATGATAACTTCTCTCTATCTACTCCTCCTCCTTTATCTCTTCCTCTCCCCCACCTCAGCCCAATCATGTAGGAAAGATGGGACAAAGCTTGTGTGGGTATTAGCCTCTCTTGTGCTATCAGCCTGCTCCTGTTCCTCCTCCTCTTCCTCAGCCTCTACCTCCTCATTGTTACACAATCTGAGCTGAGCAGATGAGAGGAGACTGGGCTTGGTAGTATCTTCCAGTCTCATGTCTCCACCTGGTCAGCATGCAAAGCTTCATGTTAAATTGCCTGCAGCGACTTAAATAAACACAGAAGTGGGATTGCAAATAACCATATTTGTAGAGTCCTCAAAGTCTTGGAAAACCACACAACTGTCAGACATACATGCTGACCAGAATACCAACGAGTGTGTTGGATCTGGTACTCAACAACTGGCCTGTGCTGCTCACAAAGCCTTGCCAGCTTGTGCAGTGTGGAGCATGTGGGCACATTGCACACCAGTAAGTGCACAATACCAGAGTGTTGGCAGCTGTAGCTGACTTGCGGAAATGGGCGCTGATGCGGTGCACCTTGATTGGAAGCTCCTGCAATTCTGGGTAAGTATTCAGAAATTGCTGAACTACCAAGTTGAGCACATGGGCCAAGCATAGTACATGTGTGAGCTTGCCAAGCTTCACAGCTGCCACCAGGTTGCGTCCATTATCAGCATGGCTGGTTGTAGGTTCAGCAATGAGAGCCACCGATCTGTCTGGTCTGTTATTCCTTTCAATAACTCTGCCATGGTGTGAGGTTTGTCTCCTAGACAAATTAGCTTCAGCAGAGCCTGTTGCCACTTTGCTGATGCAGTGCTGCAGAGTTTCCAGCTTCTGATAAATGCGGACGACGTGCTCTGATATAGCACATTGGAGATGGAGGATGAGTAAAAACAGGAGGGGGTGCAGGAACTGATGTATGACATGGAGGAAACCCTGATAGATGGAGAGACAGCAATCATTGGGGTCGAGAGCACATGTGCCATGCCAGGGTGGGACTCAGCCCCGACCTCCACAATGTTCACACCAGTGTGCCGTCAGGGAAATGTAGCATCTCTGGCCACAAGCACTTGTCCACAAGTTGGTCATTAAGCTGACAATACCAGTAACCACGTTGGTAAGGGCACAGGTGCTGTTCCTGGACACATGCTGGTACAAGGAGAGGACGCCACAATGGAGGAAAAAGTGAAGGCTGGGGACCGAGTATCGAGGGATGGCTGCCATGATGAATCGGCAGAAATCCTCCATGTCAACTGGCCTAAATGGCAACATTTCTATGGCAAACAGCCTGGAAATGTGCCCATTTAGCCATTGGTCCAATAAGTGGGTGGCTGGAAACTTTCTTTTTTGTTCCAAGGCCTGGGGTAGGGACAGCTGAACGCTGTGCTGAGACAAGGATTTGGAAGTGCCTGATGATGGTGCATCTGAATGTGGAAGGACTTGCTGGGAGGGAGGCATCTGTGCCAGTGTTATGAACAGGGACTGGAAAGCCCCTAGCACATGGGAAGTGGCAGTGATGTCACCTGCTGGCACTAATCGTGGACCCAGGTGTTCGGCCCACTGAGTCTGTTGCTTAGATGACATGTGCCTGATTATGCTGGTGGTGCTTAGGCTCTTAGTGGTCAGGGCGCTGCTGATCTTGGCATGGCACAGGTTCTAAATGACCATTTTTTTGGTCTCAGAACTCTAAAAAGTCCCAGACTGGGAAACACCTAACTCTTTGGCAGAGAAATTCAGGCGTGTCATTGTTCTGCGGAACAGTTACCCACCTTTCTGCCTCTTTCAGTGCTGACGATCCCTCCCCCCAGCGCTACTGGCTTCGTTCTGCATGCCAGATTCCCAGTTTAGGTCAGTGACTTCGTCATCCACCACCCTGGTCATCTGTCTCATCATCATTTTCCTACTAAGACAAAATTTGCCATTCCCCGCTGTCATTTTCTTGAGTTTGGGGCTGCTCTAAGTTTTGTGCATCGCTAAACAGCATCTACTCCTGTCCCTCTTGGAACATGCAGGGTGAGAGGCCACAATCAAGAAGTGATGTTGTAAGGAGATCCTCGAAGTGTCTTAGTGTGGGATCATTAGTCTCCTGTGACATGGTGGGAGGAAGGAGGATTCGGGAATTAGATGTAAACCATTAAAGGATTATTATTATTATTATTATTATTTTTTATAGTGCCATTTATTACATGGCGCTTTACTAGTGAAAATGGGTATACATAATAAAAAACAAGTACAATAATCTTGAATAAAACAAGTCACCGACTAGTACAGGAGGAGAGAGGACCTTGAGTGCGATGACTCACAGTCTACAAAAAATGAGTGAGGATACAGTGGGAAAGAGGAGAGCTGGTCATGCAGTGGTATGGTGGATCGAGGGTTACTGCATGTTGTATGCTTGTCGGAAGAGTTGGGTCAGAATGTAATAATTATCCATAATTAGGGCTCTTGCACACGACTGTAAAAATTGGATGAGTGCTATGCATTGCTTTGACTGATAGCACTAATCCCCATGTCATTCCATAAGGCCATGAACATGTCTGATTTTTTCCTCGGACCTAGTCCTTCCGAGGCAAAGTAACAGCATATATGGTTTGCCTCAGATAATCAGATGACACTGTCATGCATGTCTATGGGTCCGATTTTCACAGAATGACAGAATGGAGAGGGTTGAGAATTTTTTTTTTAATTCTTGGATCAGAGTTTGATCACAATGTGATTAGCATAATCGGCCGATTTTCACGGATGAGAGAAAATATACTGCTGTGACCCTAGCCTTAGGATAGGTCATCAATATCAAATCAGTGGAGATCCGACTCCTGGCACCCACATAATCAGCTGTTCTCGTGAATAGGAGCTGTACTGCAGTACCTGGCCATGGCTACTACACTTTGAATGGAGTTACGTGGCGCACACCTCTATATATCTAGCAGTGGCTATGCCTGGTAATTCTATACTGCAGTTTTATCCAACTCAAGTGAATGGGAATGAGCTGTAGTAATGATTGGATGATAAGAGTTTGATCCCCACAAATCTAATATTGATAGGACACAAGTACGAAGATCCCAATAACACGTTTAACCCATAATCATAGTGGATTACCGTTGCGCGTATCTTGCATATTATTATTGTTATTTTACACTACAATATATTTTAGGTATTAACTTCTAAACCACTTTAGATTACCAGGACTATGACTGTCATAAACCCTAAACTTATTTATGTTAACATGTACGATGTGATTTATGTAAAAAATCTCCAAAGTCTGCCAATGGAAATCCCCAATTGAAAAATTAGCATTTGCCCCTATCAGGATAACAATGCTTCTTGAAAAGCTGGGGGATGGCTTCTTAGACCTTTTCCAGAAACAAGTATAAAGAAGAAATGTCTGATCTGTACAATGAGTTATGAAAAATGTGTTCCAGCCTTGTGTTATTTCTAACACAAACACCATCAATGCTCTCAACGTGTTTTGCACACCCTGCTTAGCTTAAAATGTGTTTGACATTCTGGATCTTTCTCATGTTAATCAATCTTCATTTCATATTCTTAACCTGGAAAGCAAGCGAAAGACTGTTTTTGTTTATTCCCTCAGTTTACAGCAATCCCGGGTAAGAGAAACATCTGCTGGAGATGGCAATAGTTTATTGTCTCAATTTGGAAACTGTTAGATGGTAACACTTGGCCATCGACAATGTAATGCTTTCATAATAAACATTGATTTCTTTACCACTGGTAAAATAAAGACACACAGCACCGGAAAATATTCATAGTTTATCAATTTACGTCTTCACTCGAAGTCCAAAGTCATGTTTTATACGTAACCAGCCAACTGGCTCCCATAATGTTCAGGAGGCAGTACGGTATATTTTAGGTTTATATGTAGAGCACTATTACGCTAAGTATGTCCATTAATAAAAAAGAATAATAAAAAGCCTGAGCGGTTAATAGACTCGAACCGGCTCATACAGCTGCGTAATTCTTTACAATTAATTTATGAATGTGTCCGGGCTTTGTTTTATTCCACAGAAAGGAAATGCAAGCTAAGTAACGGAGGAACGATCACTCCCTACGAAAATATTTTATAGCCAAAAGTTTACTTAATCTTGGTCCGTAAATGAAGCATACATGGTCTATATATAATAAAGTTGGCTGGATCAGAATATATTAAAATATGCATAACATGAAACATACGCTTAGATGCAGGTGCAGGCATTTCAGAGTATCAGATGTACAAGAGTCCATAAACATTTATTAATAGAAGGTTAATTGCCTATGTGATTTTTGTGGTCATAATGCAACCTACTCCCCTCCCGATCTAATATTATGGGTATGGAGAAACCATTCTGATCTAGAGAAATACATTAGCCATTTGGTAGAACCTGTTTAGTACCTTTAGCTTTCTTCTAGTTAGGCCTTTGGGTTGGTTTTTTATTAAAGTGTTAATGCGCTTGGCATTTAGTTATCCAACTTCTCAGTGAGGTATAAAACAAGCCGGATAAAATAAGATTTGCAGAATGCACTATGCCGCTCAGAACAGCTATGAATATAATGTTATATAATCGCATGGCTTACAATGTATTATACAAGCCCATTTACCCTTCCAATAATCATGGGATGAAGTAAATACTTACAACTTTCAGAAAGAAGTAGTAAAATGTAATTGGAAGCTCCTGAGTCCCAATACGAAATCTGTAACGGAGCCTCCGTGTATTATGTGCAGTGCCATTTATACTAATGAGGTTTTCTTCTACGAACAAAGTTAATTTTAATGTTGATTTTTATCAATAGATCTTGGATTAATAATAATATCCACAATTGGATGTGTTTTAATAAAATGTTCCTGTGCTGAGATAATCTTATATATGTGCCTCTGCTGTGTACTGTGTAATGGCCGTGTCTGACAGTGCAGGAACATTGTCTGATCATACCACAGCTCCTGAGCAGTGGAGGAAGCAAAAGAGAGTATACAGACAGGACAGCATGGGATAACAGCTGATTATTTTTGTGAGATAAAGTGTTTCCCTGTTTGTTTTTTAAAAAATGTTTTACCACAAAGAAATAATTATTTGCGATCCCCTGCTGTAATGTCTGTATCCTCTCTTTTGCTTCCTCCCCTGCCTGGGAGATGTGGTATGATTAAACCATGTTCCTGCATGGTCAGACACAGCCATTATACAGTACACAGCAGGGACAGATGTATAAGATTATCTCAGCACAGGGACATTTTATTTAAACACATCCAATTGTGGAATTATTATTATTCCAAGATCTATTAATTAAAAAGTACTTTGTTAGTGTGACAACCCCTTTGTGTATCCCATTCAAATATCAGGGCCCAGGTGCAACGTCTACCTCTAATCACCTGTACCTATAACCCTGAAATGTGAAATTTAATGGTTGAGCAATGACCAGAGATATAATCTGTTCCATTCTCATGCCGAAAATATGGGGAAGTAAGGCCACGGTCACAAGTTCAGTATTTGGTCATTTTTTTACATGAGTATTTGTAACTGGCGTCACACTAGAGAGGAATACGGACGAGTGCTATGCGAGAAAAAATCACATAGCACTCAGACCAATGTTAATCTATGGGGCAGCTCCCATCAGCCGATTTTTTCTCGCCCGTATTATACGGGCCGAGAAAATAGCAGCATGCTGCGATTGTCAGCATATTACAGGCGTAATATGCCAATGCAAGTCTATAGGGGCAAGAAAACTAAAGATTACACACGAACCAGACGTGAAACAGTGTCACCAGCAACCACCCTCACACATCACACCACCTCCTCCATGCTTCACGGTGGCAACCAGGCATGTAGAGTCCATCCGTTCACTTTTTCTGCGCGCAAAGCAGTAATCAAAGCAAAAGGTGGCTACTTTGAAGAACCTAGAATATAAGACATATTTTCAGTTGTTTCACACTTTTTTGTAAACGTGTATGTATAATTCCACATGTGTTAATTCATAGTTTTGATGCCTTCAGTGTGATTCTACAATTTTCATAGTCATGAAAATACAGAAAAATCTTTGAATGAGAAGGTGTGTCCAAACTTTTGGTCTGTACTGTATATTTATAGTTCATACAGTTCTACATAGCAGAATAGTCTCTAATTCAATTGTCGGCTTCTGTAAAATCATTACAGAACCCAACATGAAATGACACATGGTTTACATACAGTAAACCATTTCATTTCATTTAGTTTGATATATGTTTTTGACTAAAATTATATGAGTGTATGTGTGCAAAATTTTGCACATGTAGGTGTTAATTTAACGTATAAATTTGTTGTAAAAAAATGCGTGGGCTCCCACGGTATTTTCTCTGCCAGACAGGGAAAGCCAGTGAGTGAGGACCGATATTAATAATAATAGCCTTGAGAGGGACGATTGTTTTTAGGCCCCCCTGGCTACTAACATCTGGCCCCAGCCACCCCAGAAAAGGCACATCTATTATTACATGCGCCTTTTCTGGCACTTAGCCTGTCTATTCCCAATGCCTTTAGTGGTGGCTAATGGTTTAATAAGGGGTTAATGTCACTTGCTATTGACACTTACCTGCCCAGATCTTAGAACAAATGCACTACAGAATGCAGCCAGCCCATAAAGCAAGATATTAGCAGCACAGGTGCAAAATACCAGATCAAACAGCCACTCTCTACATACCCATTCAAGGAGGGAGTGACTGCCCAGTATACAATTGCACAATAGAGGCCCGCATAGGGTGCCGTTCACACAAGGATACTGCATAGTGTCTGGTTCACAGCCTATTAGTCACGCCCCTACTATTCGACTAGGCGGGCTGGCCAGCACACTCTCAATGCGTACCAGTGTGAACACCCCTCATTTGAGACCAAACTGCTTGGGCTTGGCTGCACCCCGAAAAATATAGTGCAAAAAATACAAAAATAGTGGGGTATTAGTTGATATTTTGGCCAAAATGCGTAAGCTTGTAACCTGCGCCAAAGGTCCCCATGCTTACATTCGACTAGGCGGGCTGGCCAGCACACTCTCAATGCGTACCAGTGTGAACACCCCTCATGCGAGACCAAACGTGCTTGGGCTTGGCTGCACTCCAAAAAATATAGTGCAAAAAATACAAAAATAGTGTGGTATTAGTTGATATATTGGCCAAAATACGTAAGCTTGTAACCTACGCCAAAGGTCCCCACGCTTACTAGTCCCTACACTAAACTATTCAGTTTAGCATTCAGGCCAGCCCGCCTAGTCGAATAGTAGGGGCGTGACTAATAGGCTGTGACCCAGACACTATGCAGTATCCTTGTGTGAATGGCACCCCATGCGGGCCTCTATTGTGCAATTGTATACTGGGCAGTCACCCCTCCTTGATGGGTATGTGGAGAGTGGCTGTTTGATTTAGTATTTTGCACCTGTTCTGATAACATCTTGCTTTATGGGCTGGCTACATCCTGTAGTGCATTTGTTCTAAGATCTGGGCAGGTAAGTGTTGCTGCCTTTTTGTTTGCTGTATAAATTAAAATTTTTGGAGACCTTGAGTCTCCTTTAGTGGCTTTGCTGTGTAGTAAAGGGTTAAAAAAAAACACACACACATTAATTAAAAATTATTTTAATGAAATAAATACACATAGTTTTTGACCAAATTTTATTACACTGCTATCCATGTGAATCCCTTGTTCTCCTGTAATAAAAATAAAATAAAAAAGCAACCATATCCATACCTTGTCCACCGTTCAGTCAGGTCCCCCGCTGCAATCTATGACAAGGGGTTAACTGGTTTACAGCAGGGACCAGTGCTAATGCCCGGCTGTAAACCACTGTAGAATGAATGAATTCATGTCTGCGCAGCTGACCGGTGATGAATTGATTAGCGTGGGAAAGTTTCTTAATTTTTTCCCATGCTCTCAGATCACCTCAGGTCAGCCTGGGACTCCGCACAGCCTCACAGACTACCGCTGACATCAGTGAGGCTGCGCGGAGTCCCCGGCTGACCTGGCCAGGGGGGCCCAAAAACAATGGTCCCTCTCAAGGCTATTAATATCTGTCCTCACTCACTGGCTTTCCCTGTCTGGCGGAGAAAATACAGCGGGAGCCCATGTATTTTTTTTTCAACTAATTTACCCGTTAATTTAACACCTACATGTCCAAAATTTTTCACACATGCACTAATCTAATTATTAGTCAAAAACATACATAAAACTAAATTAAATGGTTTACTGCATGTAAACCATGTGTCATTTCATGTCTGGTTCTCTAATGATTTTACAGAAGCCGGCAATTGATTTAGCGGCTATTATGCTATGTAGAACTCTATGAACTATATATATATATATATATATATATGTCTCAATGACATGTATATATATATATTCTATGTGTATATACCTATTCTTTCGTTTGTGTTTTAAAACCTGTCATTGGGATCCATTATATGTCCGTTTTGCAAGCCAACAAGAAAATCTCGCCATACGGATGCAAAACGAATGTCACATGGATGCTTAGATGTGAGAAAATCGCTTCTTCGCATTACAATCAGATGACATACGGATCACTGTTCAGGGAACATTTCTGCGTATTAATACGACCGTATTTTATACGTTGTGTGTGACTCCAGCCTAATACTGTAGAAACACGTCACCACATCTGTATTTTTCACCCACTCCTGGTTTTGGCTTACAAACAGAGACAGAGGAATATTTGGGGTTTCCTGATCGACTGTCTTCTTCGTTGGGGTGACAATCTGATTAAACAGGGTTTCCATTTTAATTTAATAGTTCTGTACCTAGATGTGCTCAAACCTACTTGAGTAACATATTCTAACATTGTTTCTTCTATTGGCCTTTCTCATTTTATGTGTTTACATACACATTAGTATGTTGATCATGTCACATTAAAGAGGTTGTCCACTAGAAAAACACATTATAAATGAGCCCAGAGAGCTGAAAAAAAATATAAAAAAATAATACTTTCTGGACCAGTGAATGACTTTTCTGGAGTTGGAAACTTTTAGTATTTAGAAAACGCATTGTGCAAATTGAAATCTCAGAGACACCTGCCATCAAATCTTGCTGCAGGTCTTTTGCAGTCACTTGGTGGTTGATGGAGACAGCATCCTATGTCCGCCTCGTCCGGGTAGTATAACCAGTGTTTCTTTAAGGCCACACGCACACGTAACATTGAGTATTTGGTGAGTTTTTACCTCAGTATTTGTAAGCCAAAACCAGGACTGGAACAATCAGAGGAAAAGTATAATAGAAACACGTCACCACTTCTGTATTTATCACCCACACTTGGTTACATACTGATGTAAAATACTGACCAAATACTGAACGTGTGAACGTGGCCTAAGGGCTCATCGACACGACTGTATTTTCAGTCACAGTACTGTCTGTGAAAAAAATAGACCGTACTTGGACCAATGTTACTCATTGGGGCAGTGCAGGTGAGCGATTTTTGTCACTCACCGAATTTGCTTGTGAAAAAAATCCCAGCATGCACCAGTTTCTTCCGTAAATTGGATGAGACTCGCCCATTCAAGTCTATGGGTGCATGAAAAAATCGGATGCCATATGGAGCCACCGTATTAACATCCAATATTTATGGATACATTATAATTCTGCAACTTATGTGAGGCAGTGACCGGTGTCACATGTAGGGGTCGATGTGTGTTCCCCCCAGCCTGCGCATGGAGGCGTATTGAGGCCATCAGAGTGCATTGCAGTCACAGGCGTAGCTGTGATTGCAATGCAGAATAAAAGTGAGGATAGGTCTTGGACATGCTATTTGTCCAGGGCAGATTTAGGGAAAACCTACTCTGGGCTTTTGTGTTTTGAAACGGACTACAGAATGTTAGTGGTGCAGTCACTTTCATTCCCCGGCTGGGTTTTCTATGTGGCCCATGGCCACAGATTCCAGTTAAAAACCCTGCAGTAAAGGGTTTGGGTGTGTCAGAGTCAGTGTCAGTGTTAGTTTGCTTTTTGCAAGAGTGCAGAGCAAAAAGCTCTGCAGAGCTCCACCTGTGTGAGGCAACACAGGTAAGCGGAGCCAAACAGCCAAGGGAGCTGAAAGGCCTTGCACCCACAGCATACATGGTGGTGCAGTCAGGAGCCAAACAGCCAAGGGAGCTGAAAGGCCTTGCACCCACAGCGTACATGGCGGTGCAGTCATCCACGGCAACCGGTCTTGGAGGTGGACTGTCTTGTGCCCGGCTGTCAACTGGATGTGGACTGGCGGGTTTATCGAATGTAATCCAGAGGATATGGTTCCCAGCTGCGATCCGGAGGATATCGTGTGCTGTGTTTTGCTGTGAGTTGAACATCAAAGAGACTTTTGTTTTTGAAATTTGCTGGGTCACTGTCTCTTCACTGCTCAGTGTGGATACTGTGCACTACACATAGAAAACTGTAAATGGTCCTGTAAGTGATTACTGCTATAAAAAAATGGTTGGTATAATGATGACAAATGGAAAATAATCATCCCACTTTTCTAGATGAAACTCTGAACAGTTCTGTATATGCTCGTGTGAACCCACCTTTGATTTTCAGAACTACCTTCCAACTGGATCTCTAGGAACATTCAATGCTTTGGATCTTGTTGTATCTTTTTCCTTGTTTATACAAAGCAATGATCTCTTCACTTAACTTTTTTGTCCTCTTAATTGAGTTAGGGTGTATTTAGACCTGCTGACCCATCTTGTTAAATGACCACCAATTGGCTACATTTTTATCGTTTTAAAAAAAACCTGCATTTTGTAAAAAAAAAAAAAAATTGGTGTGTGTTGCTAATTTTTGAGACCCATAACTGTTTCATATTATCATCAATGGAGCTGTGTGGGGCTTGTTTTTTGTATTGTGCATTGGTTATACTATTGATAGAATTTTGGGAAACACTATGTTTTGATCACTTATTTTTGCATTGTTTTGTGTCATTGCAGCAACTGAAAAAGTGCAATTCTGGCATTCTGAATATTTTCCTCTTTACAGCGTTTAACAAGCGGGTTAATTAATTTTATATTTTGATAGATTGGATATTTCTGGGTTCAACGATACTAAATAAGTATTTTTTTTGTATTATTTTTTACATTTCTTTATTGTTAACTGATGTAAAGGGGGTGATTTGAATTTTAATATATTTTGTATATATTTTTAAATACTTTTTTTTACTTTTTATTTTATTTGTTAGTCCCCTTTGGGGATCTGAACCTATGACAATTCGATCACTTGTAATATATTGCTATAAATAGTAAAAATGACAGTCTCCTATGACATCCAGCCACACGCTGGACATCACAGAAGAAATCACATGACAGGCACAGAGGCCCTTCAGGTGGTCTTCAGGCTGACAAAGCAACACATCAGCTACCTGCAATCAAATTGCGGGAGAACGAGCATGGGCGCCTAAAATAATGTCTTGGCTAGATTGTGGCACTTAAATGCCTTTGTCAGTAAATTACAGCAGCAATTAAGAGGTTAACAGCTGCGATCGGCAGGTGTGCACAACTGAAGCAAGTAATAAAGCCATTGATTACTTACTTAAGACATCACCTGATTTGCAAATGTGTGCTGTTATAAGGGTATGCAGTTTTGATCAGTCCAAAATTGATTGATGGCTTTTCCTCCCACCCCTCTTTCCTCATGCACTGCTCATTATGGCAGTCTTTTGGTGTCTCCCGTGTGTCTACAGATAGACACGCTTAAGGATTCTTTCTTCCAGTCAGTGGCTTATTTCTATTGAGGTCTCTAGCCTTCCCCTAACTAGCATTGAATAGCATTGTGCTTGTTTAGGTCTTTTTGCTGTGCACATTTTGGGGAGTTTTTTTTTTCTTGACCTCCATACCATTGTCGTAGCTGTTTGCGTTCTGACCCAAAGTCAGATATGCTAGATCACCAGTGAGGCCGAATTAGGAGTTCATGCCCTTCATTGACAAGCACTTGGAGACAAAGAAGACTGCACACCGATTGTGAACAAGTCACTTTATCTGATATAATAAAACACAAGGCAGTAATTTATACCATTTACAACAAAATATGATTCTATGCATCTCATGTAGCCCCCACCGTCACCTCAGGGTCATACTTTATTAACCATATACCCAGAACATGTTGTAGCAGACTATTTAGACCATATATGATAAGAAGCATAGTTGACCTTCAAAGAGGAGACTGACAGACTGCTGTCTCATGGGAATAAATTCTAGCAATTAAAGGCAAAAGGCAACTAAAGAATTAAAGGCGTTTAAAGGCAAACCATTAACCCTTCTATATCACCATGCACTCCCAATTATGATTGATTCATGTTTAATCCATTGCTGTAGGGGTTGACTGGAACACACTGTCTACATGAACAGGTCAATTTGACATTTGATTATAGTTGCTATGTATTGTCTGTTATTATCTATCCTCATGAGTGATTGCTATATGCTATTTTGTGATCCTGTTATAGCTTACTGCTAACTGTTATTTGTCTACTATTGGTTTAACACACCGTTTTAAAATCTGATAGTCACCCTTTAACTTTGAGGGGCACGGGTGGACTGCCATGATGTTTACATGTTTTTCATTGTTTTTATTATTTGTGTCCTGGTGTTTGAATAAAGCTATATATTTTATCATTGTTTTCTTGGTCTGAGTATTGAACAGGTGTGCATACCCGTTATGTGTCTGGTCTTTCTTGCTTTTTGTTCATGCTGTATTTCCAGGCACGATGTGGCACCCTGGTAGTTACATACATTGACATGCATACTATTTAATGGAGGTGCACCCTATTTCTCTTTTGTTACAAAAATTGATTGCATGCAGCTTTCGCAAAAAAAAAACATTTTTTTACAGCATGACCCAAATAGAATGGGCCAATTTAATCAAAATGGAAAATATCTGGTAGTCACCCTGCTAAGCCATTTACAGCAAGAAAATACATTGTCAAAAACATATTTGTTTAATGCACAAACTGCACTGTGTGAATTTACTTTGAGGAATTCTTATGAGGGTAGTGAATAGTTTTGAGACTTTAGTAGTTATTAAAAGCGACATTTTGTGTCAAATTTGGAGAAACCATTATTCTATTGGTTGTAAGTCACAACTCAGTGCAAGTCTAACAGAGGAAAAGAAGGAAGTTCCAGCTTCAGAAGTTGCAAAAATGTATTGAGTATGAGTAAAAAAATGTATATCTTTGTACCGTGTCAACCACTGAGGACTCTCAACTCTAAATATTTGAGTAAAAAAAGAAATTCCGTCATGAGGGTAGACACAGCTGCTCCATTTAATTTTTAACTCAATACATTTTTGCAACTTCTGAAGCTGGAACTTCCTTCTTTTCCTTTGCACATGTGGTCCCTTGCAATTCCATGCCTCAAGGACGTCTGAAAGCCGAGGTGAGCTGGTCTATCTTTTACTTAAGTCTAAGAGAGCCAGAACGAGGCCAGGACGAGGCTCACTTAGACTTACACTGAAAGCATGTGACCATCACCTCTGACTTCCGATCATTCAGAAGTTGCGGTCACAAGATGGTGGAGTGGGACCAGAGCCACACTGAGAAGAGCCAGTGGCTGGTGAGTAATAGACTAGGGTCAGGTAACTTAGTTTAGTAGTGAGTCGCACAACACCAGGGTTATGGGGTACTCGGCACCGAGCCCGTTGAAGTCTATGGGGAATGTCACAAGTAGCAGAGCTCGGTCCGTTGCCCTGGGCGCTCATACAAAGGGGGATATTTACATTGGATAATAATAATTGTTCGTGACGCCACCTGTGGTTTCTGATCAGGTAGACCAGCGCTGCAGGGTTAATCTTCTGAGGGGATGTTACTGGGCAGCAAGATGTTAAGTCTTCCACAGGTAAGACTAGATCCCTCAAAGTATATGGCGGTGCAGGGTGCAGGCAATAAGTCAGTCACACACAAATCAGTCTCTTTCCATACCTTTACTGGTGGTAATTGCAGGTACGTCCCGGGAAGCTGCTCAGGGTGGAGGATGCACATCCAGGTAATCACTGAGTAGGTTTAAGGCCTCCTTACTTCTTAATGTGTGAGTTTCCAACCTGCCTGAAGCGAAGTTCAACTCTGTATAGAACAGCTACGCCCGGCCGACATTGTGGTGGAGCCTTCTTTTGGCAAGAACTAAGTCTATGGCTGATCAGGCCTGACTCCTGCTCTCCCTGACCCCGGTTACGTATCAGCACAATAGGGCCCCTCTGCGACTTGAAGTCCAGCAGGGATTCCGGTTTTTCTCCTACTAGCCGTGAAGGTTCTAGCAAGGCTTCGGACCCGGCGTCCGGATAACAGAGTGGAGGTGCTATGTCACCTATGTCACTCTCTCGTCTTCTTTTCACCACTCGCCCGTCGCCCTACTCTCACCCTTAACATAAGCACGGGTAGCAGTAGGTGTAGTCGTCAGCTTCCTTCCTTCCACAGCTCACTGACCGTTTCTCAGTTAACTCGATGTTCTGACAACTGTAGTCCCCTTCCTTCTTTTCCTTCAAAGACTCTGTCCAGAGTGGCTATCAGGACCTTCCGTCAGACTGATTTCATGCTCGCTCCGAGAGTCACTTTCCACATGCATAGGGTATTAGCAGTCAATCTGTTCTGAGATAACAGCTTGCAATCTTTCGTCCTCTGTCTCATCTGACAGGAAATCTCCGTCCGTCTGGCTAGTATGACTCACTCCTGAATCACACCAAGACTAGAATGTCTCTGAGCTCTGACAGGAATCCTCTCCCTCTGGTGTCCTGAGGAGATCTGATCTGTCTGAGGTACAACCAACAACTAGAATAGCTGACTGGCTAGAATGCCTACTGCTGCATTTCTCCACACCCCTAAATACCTGAATCTAAAGGGCTCCCTCTGGTGGCTCCTGGGAAGTGTGAGATGTGAATGAATATCAGGTTTTGTAATTACCTTTTTGTGCATACTCCAGGGAACATGTGTACCAAGCGCAGCTCCAAGTCACCACTCCAGCACTGAAATTAAAAAAAACTCTGGAGTGGTGCTTTAACAAACAAGAGGACATGCTTTTAGCATGACCAAAGCTTTTATCAGTGTTTCCTAAGCTTTAAAAATCTGTCATATGTAAATGTACTTTTCATTGAATTATGGATACGTCTTTATTAAATGTAAAAATATAAAATTTATGTTAAGGTAAATTATAAATGTCCAAAAAATATTGTGCTGATAAATTGCACATGTTATATGAATGATCATCAAGAAGAAGTTTCTGAACTTTAACAAACTATATTCATTGCTCCAACGTCCTTCATTTGCATTGTTATAGTTTGGCTCGGACAACAAAATGCATGACAACAGCATATGATGAATTCCTGTGGATCCTGGAGACCAGAACGTTCTTGGATCTCACTTCAAAGTGTGTCCTCTACAGCCAACTGTAACATATGTCATCACTTGTCATCTTCCATGTTACTTTATCACTGAGGGCAGGTACACAATGTGGATCAACCTTGAAAATTTCTTTGAAAAATTACATATTTTGGTGAGACACATAAATATTGCATGGCAGAACAGCAGCAGATTTTGAATAGAAAATCCATGGAAATACACAGTACAGAACAAAGGTCATCCAAATCAGTGGCAGTCACAGACAGAAAAAGGCCACTGTGCAAAAAAGTCTCCTCTACAATTCAATAGTTCTGTCTATGACAGAAGCTGCTTGCTGCTTTAGTGCTAGATTTGGCCCCCATACTTCTTGAGCCCTTGCGCGGATGCACAAGTTGTAAGAATGATATGTCCACAAATGCTCCAAACCCCATCTTTACATTGTGACAAAAAAATTAGTGCGAACATGAAAAGGAATTGTAAGTGGATTTCAACCTGTTCAAAGTCGATCTATAGTTGGTACTCATCTGTCCCGGCTCCAGCATCAGGCTTTTCCTTCTCCTCTTTTCCATCTCCTCTTTTCCATCTCCTCCAGGTCCCTGTCACGTCAGCACAGCTCCTTGGCTGAGAGGTATGTGTGCTTATGACGGCAGCTCCTCTTAACAGTTTTGATATGTCTCGAGCTCTGTTACTTCAGCTTGTAGATGTCCTGACACATGACTAGGATGGTTGCAACTTGAATTATGTCACAGTTACCATGTTTCTCACAATATCGGAGAACCCCTTTAAGTCATTATAGGTGAGCTCAGGTGGCAAAATGCCACCTTAGTATTCAGGTACTTTGAGTACTTGCTGCTACTACAGTGGAGAAAAAAAGTATTTAGTGAGCCACCAATTGTGCAAGTTCTCCCACTTAAAAAATGAGAGAGGCCTGTAATTAACATCATAGGTTAATTACTACTATGAGACTCAAAATGAGAAAACAAATCCAGAAAATCACCTTGTCTGATTTGGCAAGATTTATTTTGCAAATTATGGTGGAAAATAAGTATTCGGTCACCTAAAAACATGCAAGATTTCTGGCTCTCACAGACCTGTAACTTCTTCTTTAAGAGGCTCCTCTGTCCTCCACTCATTACCTGTAGTAATGGCACCTGTTTGAACTTGTTATCAGTATAAAACACACCTGTCCACAACCTCAAACAGTCACAATCCAAAGTCCACTATGGTGAAGACCAAAGAGCTGTCGAAGGACACCAGAAACAAAATTGTAGCCCTGCACCAGGCTGGGAAGACTGAATCTGCAAGAGGCAAGCAGCTTGTTGTGATGAAATCAACTGTGGGAGCAATAATAAGAAAATGGAAGACATACAAGACCACTGATAATCTCCCTCGATCTGGGGCTCCACACAAGATCTCACCCCGTGGGGTCAAAATGATCACAAGAATAGTGAGCAAAAATCCCAGAACCAAACAGTGGGACCTAGTGAATGACCTGCATAGCGCTGGGACCATCGTAACAAAGGCTACCATCAGTAACACACTATGCCGACTCAGATCCTTCAGTGCCAGACATGTCCCCCTGCTTAAGCCAGTACATGTCCGGGCCCGTCTGAAGTTTGCTAGAGAGCATTTGCATTATCCAGAAGAGTACTGGGAGACTGTCATATGGTCTGATGAAATCAAAGTAGAACTGTTTGGTAAAAACAAAACTCGTCGTGTTTGGAGGAGACAGAATGATGAGTTGCATCCAAGGAACACTATACCTACTGTGAAGTATGGGGGTGGCAACATCATGCTTTGGGGCTGTTTTCCTGCAAAGGGACCAGGACGACTGATCCGTGTACATGAAAAAAAGAATGGGTACATGTATCATGAGATTTTGAGTGCAAACCTCCTTCCATCAGCAAAGGCATTGAAGATGAAACGTGGATGGGTCTTTCAGCATGATAATGATCCCAAGCACTCTGCCAGGACAATGAAGGACTTGCTTTGTAAGAAGCATGTGATGGTTCTGGAGTGGCCTAGCCAGTGTCCAGATCTCAACCCCATAGAAAACCTTTGGAGGGATTTGAAAGTCCGTGTTGCCCAGCGACAGGCCCAAAACATCACTGCTCTAGAGGAGATCTGCATGGAAGAATGGGCCAACACACCACCAACAGTGTGTGCCAACCTTATTAAGACTTACAGAAAATGTTTGACCTCTGTCATTGCCAACAAAGGATAAATAACAAAATATTGAGATGAACTTTTGTTAATGACCAAATACTTATTTTCCACCATAATTTGCAAAATCTTGCCAAATCAGACAAAGTGATTTTCTGGATTTGTTTTCTCATTTTGACTCTCATAGTTGTGGTCTACCTATGATGTCAATTACAGGCCTCTCTCATCTTTTTAAGTGGGAGAACTTGCACAATTGGTGTCTAAATAATTTTTTCCCCACTGTACATTGCTGGGCTCTGCTATCTGCTACAGAAGTGTTTCCTGACTTATCTAGCTCTGCTAAAATTGCTTGGCTTCGCTACAACTGCTGGACTCTGTTCATTGAGTCTCCTTAAAACCCAGCAGTGCACAGGTGCTGGGTCTCTCTGACCTTTCCTGACACCTGCACACTGCAATACTTTGCTCTGCCCTCAACAGGGCAGATAAGTACGCCTGCACAGGAGTGCGATGCCGGGGAGCCATGAAGCAAGCAGGAGGGCGGCATCCCAAGAAGATGGGAGGTGCCGCACCCAGACCTGCGACTCCCATCAAATCAACAGCCCCCAGGTGAGTAAAATAAATCTTATTTTTCTTATCTTTCAGGTTGGATCGGGGCTTACCTACAGCATTGTAGTATGCTGTAGATAAGCCATGAAAATCAGTGGCCACATCTTATAGCGGCCAAAATAGTTGACTGGTTCCCTTTAACCCCTCTCTGACATTAGACGTACTATCCCGTCCATAAAACCCGTGCCATTCTGCCCATGGACGGGATAGTACGTCATAGGCGATCAGCTGCGCTCCTGAGGGGAGCGCAGCTAATCGCCGCCGGGTGTCAGCTGATTATCACAGCTGACACCCGTGACTTTGTGTCAGGAGCGGTCACGGACCGCTCCCGGCACATTAACCCCTAGCACACCGCGATCAAACATGATCGCGGTGTACTGGGGGCACAGGGGAGGATCGCGCAGGGTGGGGGCTCCCTGCGCGCCCCCCTGAGACCCTCAGACCAGCGCGATGTGATCGCGCTGTTCTGAGGGCTTCCTCCCTCCCAGGACCCGGATCCAAGATGGCGCCGGGGTCCTGGAGGGAGGCGGCTTCCTCAGTGCCTGCTGAGAGCAGGCACTGAGAAGCCTGCAGCTATGCCTGAGCGATCGCTGGTGTGACAGAGTGCTGTGCACACTGTCACACCAGCGATTTGATAAAATACAGTGATGTCCCACCCTGGGACAAAGTAAAAAAGTTAAAAAAATAAAAATAAACATGTTATAAAAAAAAATCCAAAATAAATAAAAAAAAAAAAAAATATTCCCCAATAAATTAATTTCTTCCTGTAAATAAAAAAAACAAAACAATAAAAGTACACATATTTGGTATCGCCGCGTCCGTAACGACCCCCCCTATAAAACTGTCCCACTAGTTAACCCCTTTAGTGAACCCCTTAAAAAAAAAAAAAAAAACGAAGCAAAAAATCAATGCTTTATCATCATACCGCCGAACAAAAAGTGGAATAACGCGCAATCAAAAAGACCGATATAAATAAACCTGGTACCGCTGAAAACATCATCTTGTCCCGCAAAAAACGAGCCACAATACAGCATCATCAGCGAAAAAATTAAAAAGTTATAGCTCGCAGAATAAAGCGATGCAAAAATAATTATTTTTTATATAAAATAGTTTTTATTCTATAAAAGCGCCAAAACATAAAAAAATGATATAAATGAGGTATCGCCATAATCATACTGACCCGAAGAATAAAACTGCTTTATCAATTTTACCACACGCGGAACAATAAAAACGCCTCCCCCAAAAGAAATTCATGAATTGCTGATTTTTGTTCATTCTAACCTCCCAAAAATCGAAATAAAAAGCAATCAAAAAATGTCACCTGCTCAAAAATGGTACAAATAAAAACGTCAACTCGTACCGCAAAAAATAAGACCTCACATGACTCTGTGGGCCAAAATATGCAAAAATTATAGCTCTCAAAATGTGGCGATGCAAAAAACTATTTTTGCAATAAAAAGCGTCTTTTAGTGTGACAGCTGCCAATCATAAAAACCCGCTATAAATAGTAAATCAAACCCCCCTTTATCACCCCTTTAGTTAGGGAAAAATAATAAAATTTAAAAAATGTATTTATTTCCATTTTCCCATTAGGGTTAGGGTTAGGGTTGCGGCTAAAGTTAGGGTTAGGGTTGGCGCTAAAGTTAGGATTAGGGTTAGGGTTGGGATTAGGGGTGTGTTAGGGTTAGGTTTGTGGTTAGGGTTGGGACTAGGGTTAGGGTGTGTTGGGGTTAGGGTTGGAGTTAGAATTGGGGGGTTTCCACTGTTTAGGCACATCAGGGGCTCTCCAAATGTGACATGGCGTATGATCTCAATTCCAGCCAATTCTGCGTTGAAAAAGTCAAACGGTGCTCCTTCACTTCTGAGCTCTGCCATGCGTCCAAACAGTAGCTTATCCCCACATATGGGGTATCAGCGTACTCTGGACCCCAAGAGTTATTGTGCAATTTGTCCTATTTCTTCTGTTACCCTTGGGAAAATAAAAAACTGGGGCGAAAATATCATTTTTGTACAAAAAAAATTATTTTTTTGTTTTTACGGCTGTACATTATAAACTTCTGTGAAGCACTTGGGGCTTCATAGCGCTCACCACACACCTAGATAAGTTCCTTGTGGGGTCTATTTTCCAAAATGGGGTCACTTGTTGGGGATTTCCACTGTTTAGGCGCATCAGGGGCTCTCCAAATGCGACATGACGCCCCCAGACCATTCCATCAAAGTCTGCAATCCAAAACGTCACTACTTCCCTTCCGAGCCCCAACGTGTACCCATACAGTAGTTTTCTCCCACATATTGGGTATCAGCGTACTCAGGACAAATTGGGCAACAACTTTTGGGGTCCAATTTCTCCTGTTACCCTTGTAAAAATAAAATATTGGGGCGAAAAAATCATTTTTGCAAAAAAAAAAAAATTTTTTATTTTTACGGCTGTGCGTTATAAACTTCTGTGAAGCACTTCGGGGTTCAAAGTGCTCACCACACATCTAGATAAGTTCCTTGTGGGGTCTATTTTCCAAAATGGGGTCACTTGTGGGGGGTTTCCACTGTTTAGGCGCATCAGGGGCTCTCCAAATGCGACATGACGCACCCAGACCATTCCATCAAAGTCTGCAATCCAAAACGTCACTACTTCCCTTCCGAGCCCTGACGTGCGCCCATACAGTAGTTTTCTCCCACATATTGGGTATCAGCGTACTCAGGACAAATTGGACAACAACTTTTGGGGTCCAATTTCTCCTGTTACCCTTGTGAAAATAAAATATTGGGGGCGAAAAAATCATTTTTGTAAAAAAAAAAAAGATTTTTTATTTTTACGGCTGTGCGTTATAAACTTCTGTGAAGCACTTCGGGGTTCAAAGTGCTCACCACACATCTAGATAAGTTCCTTGTGGGGTCTATTTTCCAAAATGGGGTCACTTGTGGGGGGTTTCCACTGTTTAGGCGCATCAGGGGCTCTCCAAATGCGACATGATGCACCCAGACCATTCCATCAAAGTCTGCAATCCAAAACGTCACTACTTCCCTTCCGAGCCCTGACGTGCGCCATACAGTAGTTTTCTCCCACATATTGGGTATCAGTGTACTCAGGACAAATTGGACAACAACTTTTGCATTCCAATTTCTTCTGTTACCCTTGTGAAAATAAAATATTGGGGGCGAAAAAATCATTTTTGTAAAAAAAAAAAAAAGATTTTTTATTTTACGGCTGTACGTTATAAACTTTAGTGAAACACCTGGGGGTTCAAAGTTCTCACCACACATCTAGATAAGTTCCTTCAGGGGTCTAGTTTCCAAAATGGTGTCATTTATGGGGGTTTCCACTGTTTAGGCAGATCAGGAGCTCTCCAAACACGACATGGCGTCCAGCCAATTCTGCGTTGAAAAAGTCAGACGGCGCTCCTTCCCTTCCAAACTCTGCCATGCACCCAAACAGTGGTTTACCCCCACATATGGGGTATCAGCGCACTCAGGACAAATTGCACAATAACTTTTGGAGTCTTGTTACCCTTGGAAAAATAAAAATTGGGGTGAAAAGATCATTTATGTGGAAAAAATATGATTTTTAAATTTTACGGCTCTACGTTATAAACTTGTGTGAAGCACTTGGGGGTTCAAATTGCTCATCAAAAATCTAGATAAGTTCCTTAGGGGGTCTAGTTTCCCAAATGGGGTCATTTGTGGGGGGTTTCCACTGTTTAGGCACATCAGGGGCTCTCCAAATGCAACATGGCATCCAAACTCAATTCCAGCCAATTTTGGTTGGAAAAAGTCAAATGGTGCTCCTTCCATTCCGAGCTCTGCCGTGCACCCAAACAGTGGTTCCCCCCCACATATGGGTATCAGCGTACTCAGGACAAATTGTTCAACAACTTATGTGGTCCAATTTCTCCTGTTACCCTTGGGAAAATAAAAAATTAGTGACTAAAAGATAATTTTTGTGGGAAAAAAATAGGATTTTTTATTTTCATGCCCGGGCATTATAAACTTGTGTGAAGCACTTGGGGGTTCAAAGTGCTCACCAAAGATCTAGATAAGTTCCTTAGGGGTCTAGTTTCCAAAATGGGGTCACTTGTGGGGGGTTTCCACTGTTTAGGCTCATCTGGGGCACTGCAAACCGAACATGACCCCCATTAACGTCTGCATTCCAAAACGTTACTACTTCCTTTCCAAGCCCTGCCGTGCGCCCAAACAGTTTCCCCCCACATATGGGGTATCAGCGTACTCAGGACAAATTGGACAACAACTTTTGGGGTCCAATTTCCTTGGAAAATTCAAAAATTTGGGACTAAAAAATCATTTTTGTGGAAAATTGATTTTTTTTTTTTCACACCCAGGCTTTATAAACTTTTGTGAAACACTTGAGGGTTCAAAGTGCTCACAACAGATCTAGATAAGTACCTTAGGGGGTCTAGTTTCCAAAATGGTGTCACTTGTGGGGGGGTTTCCACTGTTTAGGCGCATCAGGGGCTCTCCAAACGCGACATGGCATCCAATCTAAATTCCAGCCAATTTTAGTTTGAAAAAGTCAAACGTCGCTCCTTCCCTTACGAGCTCTGCCGTGTGCCAAAACAGTGGTTTTCCCCCACATATGGGGTATTGGCGTACTCAGGAGAAATTGCATAACAACCTTATCTGTCCATTTTCTCCTTTTACCCTTGTGAAAATAAAAAAAAAGTTTGTAAAAGATCATTTTTGTGGCTAAAAAGTAAAATATTCATTTTTTCCTTCCACGTTGCTTTAGTTACTGTGAAGCACCTGAAGGGTTAATAAACTTCTTGAATGTGGTTTTAAGTACCTTGAGGGGTGCAGTTTTTAGAATGGTGTCACTTTTGGGTATTTTCTGCCATATAGACCCCTCAAAGTGACTTCAAATGTGAGGTGGTCCCTAAAAAAATGGCTTTGTGAATTTTGTTGTAAAAATGAGAAATCGCTGGTCAACTTTTAACCCTTATAACTTCCTAACAAAAAAAATTTTGGTTCCAAAATTGTGCTGATGTAAAGTAGACATGTGGGAAATGTTATTTCTTAACTATTTTGTGTGATATGTTTCTCTGTTTTAAGGGAATAAAAATTCAAAGTTTGAAAATTGCAAAATTTTAAAAATTTTCGCCATATTTGAGTTTTTTTCAAAAATAAACGCAAGTTATATCGAAGAAATTTTACCACTATCATGAAGTACAATATGTCATGAGAAAAAAGTCTCAGAATCGCGAAGATCCGTTGAAGCGTTCCAGAGTTATAACCTCATAAAGAGATAGTGGTCAGAATTGTAAAAATTGGCCCGGTCATTAACGTGCAAACCACCCTTGGGGGTGAAGGGGTTAACACAGTCCCTTAGTATATAGTGTACTCACTTATTATGTATAGCACAATCCTTTAGCATATAGTGTACTCACTTATTATGTATAACACCATCCTTAGTTACATAGTTTCCTCTTTTGTTATGTATAACACCGTCCCTTAATACATACCATCCTCTCTAGTTATATATGGTGTCGTCCCTTATTATATAGCTTCCTCTGCTGTTATGTACAGTGCTGTATCTTACATAGTGTATTCTTGTTATTTTGTTATTCACAGCTCCCTCTTTCATTACATAATCCGCTCTCTTGTTAGATATAAAATGACTGCTGATGGAGGAGCCGGTGACCAGACTACCAGTCCATTACCTCCTCCATTTGAAAAGATGCTTTCCCATGCTCCATCAGCCATCATTGCATTATATATCTAACAAGAGAGGATGGTATGTAATAAAAAACAGGGCTCTATATAATCCAATATGTAAAGGACGGTGCTGTACATTGCAAGAGAGGGCACTGTATAAGGGACGGCAATATACATAATAAAGGAGACTATGTAATATATATGCATGTATGTGTGTGGCTATAAATATATATATATATATATATATATATATCTTTTTCACCATAAAAGGAGGGGGGCCCAGACACATTTCTTGCACAGGGGCCCCAAGCTGTCAGTGTCCGCCCCTGGAATCTCCCGACAAACCCAGTTCTGCTGAAAACTGGGTTCTACTAAAACCAATAGACTCTACAGTAGACTCTAAAGTCTACATGCCCCTGTTAAAATGCTAGGTTTGTGTCATGTAAAAAAATCACATCAAGTAGAATCATTTTAGATCTTTTTCCACCTTTTAATGTCATCCATGATCTGCACAAAAGAAAAATAAAGAGCTAAAATAATGTGGTTGCATATACAGTATATGAACACCCTTAAACTAATACTTTACTGAAGTGCCCTTGGAATTTATGACAGCATCCAGTCCTTTTGGGCAAGTGTCTATCAGCATTGGCTATCTTTGTTCACTCTTCTTTGCAGTAGCTCCAATCTGAAAGATTGAGAGGGCCTCTGCTGTTTACATTGCCTTCTTCAGTTCAACCCACAGATTTTCAATTGTTTTTAGATCTGAGCTCTGGCTGGGCCAGTCCAAAACTTTGATCTTCTTCTGGTGAAACCAGTCTTTTGCTGATATGGAAGTATGCTTAGGGTGGTTGCCATACTGAAAGTTGATATTCCTCTTCATCTTTAACTTTTTAGCAGAGGCTTGAAGGTTTTGTTGAAAAATTGACTGATATACGAACTGTTCATAATTCCCACAACCTTGACAAAAGCCTAAATTCCAGCTGCCAAAAAAAAGCTACATGGCATAATGCTGCCGTCACCATGCCTCACTGTGCGTATGGTGTTCTTTTGGTGATGCACAGTGTTGGCTTTATGCCAAATATTCCTTTTGGATTCATGGCCAAAAAGTTCAACTTTGGTCTCATCAGACTACAACATGTTTAACCACATGCTTTTGGCAGACTTAATGTACTGTCGTAGCCAAAAGTCTTGGCACCCTTGAAATTGTTCCAGAAAATGAAGTATTTCTCCCAGAAATTATTGCAATTATACATGTTTTGTTATATACTTTTTTGTTTTCTTTATGTGTATTGGAACAACACAAATAAACAAAGAAGGCAAATTGGACATAATTTCACACAAAACCCCAAAATGGAGCTGGGCAAAATTGTTGGCACCCTCAACTTAATATTTGATTGCACAGTGTAGGCGACCAAAAGGGAAGATACTGATATCTCCCAGAAAGTTAAGCTGGGCAAAATATTAAAACCGGGTAGTACTGGTTGGTGCGGCAGCTTCGGTGCTGAGTCTTTTATTATGATAGTTTCGGGCTGGGTTTTATTGGAGTGATGAAGAAGATTCTGTGATGCGACTCATCACTCCCACTCATGCTTCAATATGGGTTTTGCTGGGGGCTTAGCCAGCTCTGCTAAGAGAGGTTGCCTCATTACTGACAAAGAAAAGGCTGAAGGGAAAGCTTCAGACTGTTCACAGCCTCTGGACAGACACGATGTGATACTGAGGAGGGAATGCACAGTGGTTATATGTACTAAATGCCGAGTTGCTGGAAAGCCAAGCCCGCATACATCGCTGGTAGCGTGATTCAGTGGAATGGTATGTTAGGTAGCGCCTAGCAAGGCATGACTTTGTTGTTTTTGGTTTCTTTACTATTTGTTACCTTTTGGTTGAAAATAAAGCCCTATGTTTCTTTATATGGATTATGTCTGCCTATGTCATGCCATGATGCCCTACTATGCCCTAGTACAGACCCGGGCAAGGGGCGGCCCGCGGGCCGCATCCGGCCCGCCGGCTGTCAGTGACCGGCCCGCGGAGGCAGGGGTGGGATTCAGCCCAGGGGTGGGATTCAGCCGGTTCTCCCCGGTTCGATGGGACCGGTTGTTCAAAAAGCAGCCGGTTACCCGAACCGGGGAGAATGAGAGCGGCGATCCGGTACTATTTTGCACCTGAGAGTCGGCGGTTCCCTGTGCCGGCTGTCAAGCTGACAGCCGGCGCAGAGAAGCTGCTGCGTGCCGGCTCCCAGGAATCAATTGCACTGGCGTCTATACAGACGCCAGTACAATTGAAGCTCTGACTGCGGGTCAGAGCGACGCCAGCAGCGTGATCAGGTCATGTGATCACGCTGCTGACGTCACTCGCCGGCGGCGCCCAGAAGGGGGACCTGCTCTGGTGGTAAGTGTGCTCCAGAGGAGCTGAAGAAACCACTGAAGACGGGGGTACATAATGTGGGGTGACATGGGGGAGTACTTTATTGTGGGGGGATTAGGAGTGGGAATGATGGGGGGAGTACTTTATTGTGGGGGGATTAGGAGTGGGAATGATGGGGGGAGTACTTTATTGTGGGGGGATTAGGAGTGGGAATGATGGGGAATACTTTATTGTGGGGGATTAGGAGTGGGAATGATGTGGGAATACTTTATTGTGGGGGGATTAGGAGTGGGATGTGGCGGTACTTTACGTGTGGGGGGATTTGGAGTGGAGATGGGGGGCTATTTTATGTGTGGAGGGATTTGGAGTGGGGATGGGGGGCTATTTTATGTGTGGGGGGATTTGGAGTGGGGATGGGGGGCTATTTTATGTGTGGGGGGATTTGGAGTGGGGATGGGGGTATTTAATATGTGTGGGGGGATTTGAGGGTACTGAAGAGTATGTATGTATGAGGAAACAGTATGGGGGATGGTTGCAGACAGTATGGGTGAACGGGTGAATGTATGTGGACACAGTATGGGGAGTCAGGGGTATGTGTGAGCAGACAGTATAGTGAGGGGGTAAATATATGAGGAGACAGTATGCTGAACAGGGGGGGATGTGTGAGGAGGGAGGGGAATAGTGTGAGGTGACAGTATATTGCAGATATTTTTATCTAGGGGCATTATAATGACTCTTCTGTCTTTAAGGGCATCATGCGGAGAGTTGGTGCAGAAGAGCGGAGAAGATGGAGGTCTGCAGAGACGGCTGTGGATGAGAAAACTCATCATGGGATCTGGACAAGATGAAGAAAAGGAGAACGACTCCAGAGACAGCGTGTTAGGGTTCGAGTTCCCGCTCCTGCACAAGGGGAGTCTCGAACCAGTGCCGCTGCGGTCTCCCATTCGTCTCCGGCCGCAGTGGAGCCTGCTCAGCAGAGACGTCGTTCCAGGCGTCTTGCCCACTCCACTACTGGGCAGTGACTTGCTGCTGCCTTTCCTGGATCTGCTATTGTAGCCAGTTCTGGAGCAGACGTCTTTGGGATAAAGTCCTGCATTTTCCCTTCTGAGCGTGCCCAGAGTGAGATCTCTCATTGGAGATCAGGGGTCACATGCTCAGGTACTGCAGCGGCTCCTATTGGCCCGCCAGGAAGGCCCTGTTACTACTAGTCTTCTGAACAGGTTCTCATTGGTCCTTGTTCCTGGAAGGTCCTGTGGCTGTTGCTATAAAAGGGTAGCATGGCTGGGCCGCCATGCGCTAATATCAACCATTGTATGCTATGCGCCAGTGTGGTCATGCGTGTGTGTGGTTAGGGACCCGGCTGAAATAAGCCACTAGAATACCGACTTAATCGGTGAGGAGTTTAGTGTGCTAGCTGGTCAGGGTCGGTGTCCTAGATGCCCTAGATTACTGGCATAACCGGTGAGGAGTTTGATTGCCATATTCAGGGTCTGGCGTTCAGACGCCATAGATTGCGGGTGACTCCCGCGAGGACATTAGCGCATGACCACGTATTATGCTCGCTTAGCAATTAACCGTGTGCCTGAGAGCCTGACAGGACACGGCGTTTGTTCTCAGCGGCTCTGTGACGTAACAGGGTTCGCTCTCGACGCTAGACAGCGCCCTAGCGTTTTACTTTGCGGCTCACTGAAGCTAAGTGAGTTCGCACATATCGCCATATAGCACTGTGGCATCCCGTTAGCGGCTCTGTGAATTAACAGTGTCTGCACTTACTGCCACAACGCGCTACGGCGTTTATTTTAGCGACTCTGCGGGATAACAGAGTTCGCTACTTTTGTCATCTTACTAGCAGCAGGCTTTGCTTGCACGGTGGACCCCGGGCTGCGAACGCACCTCTCCACTTTATATATTTGGTGCGTTCCGCAGACCCTAACATAATATTAGCGCCAGGGTCTGGCTAGTAAAATGGCGGACGAACAGCATCTATTGCAGTACATCCAGCAGCTGAAGGGTAGGTTGGAGGCTCTTGAGAGCACAACCTCAGCTGTGGATGTTACCGCAGTCGCTGTTCAGGCTGCTAGCGTGGCTGCAGCCAGTTTGTCCTCTGCCACCTCTGCCCCTACATTATCCCACCTCCCGCTTCCTGACAAGTTTGCCGGTGATAGCAAGCAATGTCGGGGATTCGTGAGTCAGTGCTCTATACATCTTGAGCTTCTGGCTGCACGTTTTCCCACGGATCGGGCACAAGTGGGTTTTGTACTTTCTCTACTCTCGGGCAGAGCATTGGAGTGGGCAACGCCGCTGTGGGAGCGCGATGATCGTGTGGTGCAGAGTGCTCCTCGTTTCTTGGAGGCTCTTAAAAAGGTCTTTTTAGGACCCCAGGTCACCCACGATACGGCGCTACAACTGCTGGCATTGACACAGGGTTTGTCTTTTGTCAGTCAGTTTTCCGTCCAGTTTCGGACTCTGGCTGCTGAGCTAGATTGGTCTGATAAAGTTCTTATTCCTATCTACTGGCGGGGACTGGCTGACCATGTTAAAGACGCTTTGGCTACCAGGGAGATTCCCGCCACACTGGAGAAGCTTATCTCCATATCTACCCGCATTGACCTCCGTTTTCACGAGCGGAGGTTGGAGCGGGCCCAGTGTAGGCAGAGGTTTCGGTTGGCTCCTACCTTTGCCAAACCTCTCGAATTCCCCGATCTGGCGTCCGAACCTCAAAAGGCCACAGAAGTTCCTCATGCAGGACCTAAGTCTCGGTCCGTCCGAGTATCCGTGGTTTGTAACCATTGTCAGCAGACAGGACACTATGCCAACAGATGTCCACAGCGATCGGGGAAGCGATCGCGTCTAGTGGCCCTGGGAGGAGGTTCACTAGAGACAGCGGCATTTTCCTCCAAGATAACATTTAAAGGGACAATCACTGTTGGTACTTCCATTCTCACCGCCGACCTTTGTGTGGACTCAGGAGCAGAGGGGAATTTCATGTCCTCTAGCTTTGCTCGCCGTCATGCAATACCTCTGGTGGCGCTTGACAAATCAGTGACTGTTCGGGTAGTGAATGGGTCGTCATTGCCCTCACAAATTACTCACCAGACTGTCCCACTTGCATTGTCTGTATCTCCTTCCCATCAGGAATTTATTTCCCTACTCGTCCTTCCCGAGGGAATAGACGAGATCCTACTAGGTATACCTTGGCTCCGTTTCCACTCCCCACATATAGAGTGGACTTCGGGTAGGATACTGGGTTGGAGTGATGCATGTACAGGCAGATGTTTCAGAAGTTGCGTTCAGGTTACCACTACTGAGTTACCCGCAGATCTTACTCCACTTCCCAAGCACTACTGGTCATATGCAGACGTGTTCTCCAAGAAGGCTGCGGAGACTCTTCCGCCTCATCGCCCCTATGACTGTCCTATCGACCTCTTGCCTGGCGCAGAACCTCCTCGGGGAAGGGTCTATCCCCTCTCTCTTCCTGAGACAGAGGCCATGTCGCAATATATTCAGGAGAACCTGGCAAGAGGGTTTATTAGGAAGTCGGTGTCACCGGCAGGGGCGGGATTTTTCTTCGTGCAGAAGAAAAACGGAGAATTGCGTCCGTGTATTGATTACAGGGGTCTTAACGCCATCACCGTTAAAAACAAGTACCCGTTGCCCCTGATCTCTGAGCTATTTGATAGGCTTCGGGGAGCAAGGGTATTCACTAAACTAGATCTGCGCGGTGCTTATAACCTGATTCGCATCCGTGAGGGGGACGAATGGAAGACGGCTTTTAATACCAGGGATGGGCATTACGAATATCTGGTGATGCCCTTTGGGCTCTGTAATGCTCCAGCCGTTTTCCAAGACTTTGTCAATGACATCTTCCGGGATATGCTCTCCACCTCGGTCGTAGTCTATCTGGATGATATACTCATCTTCTCTCCAGATATTGACTCCCACCGGAGGGATGTTGGCAGGGTCTTCGACCTCCTACGGGCAAATTCCCTTTACGCAAAGTTGGAGAAATGTGTGTTTGAGCAGGAGTCCTTACCTTTCCTGGGCTATATCATCTCCGCCCAGGGATTGGCTATGGATCCTGCCAAACTACAGGCGGTGATGGACTGGCAAGAACCCCACTCTCTAAAGGCGGTGCAGCGCTTTATGGGGTTCATTAATTACTACCGTCAGTTCATTCCCCACTTCTCAACTTTGGTAGCTCCCGTGGTTGCCCTTACCAAAAAGGGAGCTAATCCCAAATTGTGGTCTGAAGAGGTCTCCAAGGCCTTCACGTCTATTAAGTCTCATTTCGCTAGAGCTCCCATCCTACATCGCCCCGATGTTGATAAGCCATTTATATTGGAGGTGGATGCCTCGTCCGTTGGTGCTGGAGCAGTCCTCTTCCAAAAGGATGCTCAAGGTCGGAAGCATCCATGCTTCTTTTTCTCCAAGACCTTCACACCAGCAGAGAGGAATTATTCCATCGGGGACAGGGAGTTGCTAGCAATGAAGTTGGCCTTCTCGGAGTGGAGACATCTGTTGGAGGGAGCTCGCTTTCCCTTCCAAGTCTTCACGGATCACAAAAACCTGGTATATCTTCAGACAGCCCAGCGGCTTAATTCTCGCCAAGCCAGATGGTCCTTGTTCTTCTCCCGGTTTCATTTCACACTGCATTTCCTCTTGGGAGAGAAGAACATTCGTGCCGACGCTCTCTCTCGCTCTGTGGTGTCCTCGGAGGAGGAGGTGGAGGAGCCTCGGCTTATCGTCCCCACAGAGAGCCTGAGAACAGTGGCCCCGGTTTCGCTAGAGTCTGTGCCCCCGGGCAAGACTTTTGTGCCTACTAATTTGCGACCGGTGGTACTCTCTTGGGCACATTCGTCCAGGGTGGGTGGACACTTTGGGGCAAAGAGGACATCTGAGTTGCTGGCGAGGACATATTGGTGGCCGCATATGGTCCGTGATGTTGGGGACTATGTTCGGGCGTGTGTCTCCTGCGCCAAAAATAAGTCTCCACGACAACGGCCAGCTGGGTTACTTTACCCTTTGCCGGTGGCAGACAGGCCCTGGGAGATGGTTGGGATGGACTTTGTGGTGGGCTTGCCCAAGTCTCGGGGTTGCACCATCATTTGGGTAATCACCGACCATTTCTCTAAAATGGTGCATCTGGTGCCACTACCACGGTTACCTTCTGCACGGGCTCTGGCAGCGTTGTTTGTTAGGCACATCTTCCGTTTACACGGCATGCCGGACAAGATTGTCAGTGACCGAGGTCCCCAGTTTGCGTCTCGGTTCTGGAGAGAGCTTTGTCGTCTACTCAGTATTGAGTTAAATCTCTCTTCAGCGTACCATCCTGAGACGAATGGGTTGGTAGAGAGGGCCAACCAGACCTTGGTCACCTATCTACGACATTTTGTCTCAGCCAGGCAGGATGACTGGGCATCCTTGCTACCATGGGCTGAGTTTGCATTAAACAATGCTGTGGCTGATTCCACCGGACAGACCCCATTCCTCCTGAACTACGGTCAGCATCCGCGGGTACCAGTGCCTATGCCCGTGTCTTCCGCCGATTCCAGGGTGGCAGACTGGGCTGTGGAGGCACGGGACATTTGGGACCGCACGCAGGATGCCATTCAGGCCTCCAAAGAGAGGATGAGGTCTTCGGCCGATGCCCATCGGCGCCCCGCTCCTACATTTGCTCCTGGGGATTTGGTGTGGCTCTCCGCCCGTAACATCAGGCTGCGAGTTGAGTCCACTAAGTTGGCACCCCGCTACCTGGGTCCTTTCAAGGTCCTCGAGCAGGTTAACCCTGTGGTATACCGTTAGCTCTTCCACCACGCCTGGGTATCTCCGACACCTTTCACGTGTCCCTCCTGAAACCCGTGCTCATGTCCCGGTTTTCTGAGTCATCTGCCGGGACATCGGGTTCATCTGCGGATGACCATGAGGTGAACGCCATCGTGGGGTGTAAGGTGGTACGGGGCAAAAAGTTTTATTTGGTGGACTGGAGGGGCTATGGGCCTGAGGATAGGTCTTGGGAGCCTGCCGAGCATGTTCACGCTCCGCAGCTCATCGCTGCCTTTGAACGCAGGAGCCCAGAGAAGGGGGGCCCTAGGAGGGGGGTAATGTTAGGGTTCGAGTTCCCGCCCCTCAAGGGGAGTCTCGAACCAGTGCCGCTGCGGTCTCCCATTCGTCTCCGGCCGCAGTGGAGCCTGCTCAGCAGAGACGTCGTTCCAGGCGTCTTGCCCACTCCACTACTGGGCAGTGACTTGCTGCTGCCTTTCCTGGATCTGCTATTGTAGCCAGTTCTGGAGCAGACGTCTTTGGGATAAAGTCCTGCATTTTCCCTTCTGAGCGTGCCCAGAGTGAGATCTCTCATTGGAGATCAGGGGTCACATGCTCAGGTACTGCAGCGGCTCCTATTGGCCCGCCAGGAAGGCCCTGTTACTACTAGTCTTCTGAACAGGTTCTCATTGGTCCTTGTTCCTGGAAGGTCCTGTGGCTGTTGCTATAAAAGGGTAGCATGGCTGGGCCGCCATGCGCTAATATCAACCATTGTATGCTATGCGCCAGTGTGGTCATGCGTGTGTGTGGTTAGGGACCCGGCTGAAATAAGCCACTAGAATACCGACTTAATCGGTGAGGAGTTTAGTGTGCTAGCTGGTCAGGGTCGGTGTCCTAGATGCCCTAGATTACCGGCATAACCGGTGAGGAGTTTGATTGCCGTATTCAGGGTCTGGCGTTCAGACGCCATAGATTTCGGGTGACTCCCGCGAGGACATTAGCGCATGACCACGTATTATGCTCGCTTAGCAATTAACCGTGTGCCTGAGAGCCTGACAGGACACGGCGTTTGTTCTCAGCGGCTCTGTGACGTAACAGGGTTCGCTCTCGACGCTAGACAGCGCCCTAGCGTTTTACTTTGCGGCTCACTGAAGCTAAGTGAGTTCGCACATATCGCCATATAGCACTGTGGCATCCCGTTAGCGGCTCTGTGAATTAACAGTGTCTGCACTTACTGCCACAACGCGCTACGGCGTTTATTTTAGCGACTCTGCGGGATAACAGAGTTCGCTACTTTCGTCATCTTACTAGCAGCAGGCTTTGCTTGCACGGTGGACCCCGGCTGCGAACGCACCTCTCCACTTTATATATTTGGTGCGTTCCACAGACCCTAACACAGCGTCATCTATAAGGTACCTGGATGTAAATATTATTTGTGATACTGACTAATTCTCATGTCTTTATTTGTTAGGAGCATTAAAGGGGTTCTCCAGGTCTGTGTCACATAGAATGACTGCAGACTCAGCACAAACCTGGAGAACCCCTTTAATGCTCCTAACATAAATAAAAACATGAGAATTAGTTAATTTCAGAATTCTCACAGTGCGCACTGCACGCTGTCAGGATTCTCTCGTGCCGGTGATTTACATACATGCAGTCATGTGCTGACTAGACATGTGTGGCCTCACTCAATGAAAATGAACAGAGCGAGGCCGGGCACGTCTTGTCGGAATGTGGCCAGAAGTATATAAATCACATGCTTGTGCTGACATGACCGTGTACTCTCGCCACCGGTAAGGGAGAATCCTAAAAGTGTGCAGTGCATTCGTTGTGAGAATTCAGAAGCTGCAATGTCAGGATTCAGCTCTGCAGGTCCCAGTAGTCATCACATGGACACTTCACTCATGCCATTTTCATACTTATGGTCCTGTGACAACGAGCTTCTCCTCCTGCTTCTCTCAGTTTTTCACTGAACATTGAGAGCATTAGGGAGAGCAGCTCGTCGGTACATGACTAAGTGTGCAAATCGCATGTGTGCAAATTCTTGCCCCGGGTGCCAGAAAGCCTAGATACGCCTCTGGCCGCAACACACCGCCAGCCCCAGCCCCCGCGGACTGATCTCTGCAGTGCGGCGATTGGGTAGCGGCGCGCCGCGGCCATCTTCAGTCACGAGGAGGAGCTGAAGAGAGAGGAGAGAGCAGAGGCTGCGAGGCAGAGCTGCAGAGTCTCTGAGGTACTGTGTGTGTGAGCAGCTGCCTGAGCTGCGGCGCTACCTGGGGCTGGCCTGGCCTGGAGACTATTTGGGCAGTATGTGCTAAGTTCTATTTGGGCAGTGAGTATAGTATGTCACTGTATTATTTGGGGCTGGGCAGTGGGCCCTCAGCACTGTATGACAGTGTGAGCAGCTGCCTGAGCTGCGGCGCTGCCTGGGGCTGGCCTGGCCTGGAGACTATTTGGGCAGTATGTGCTATTTGGGCAGTATGTCACTGTATTATTTGGGCAGTATGTCACTGTATTATTTGGGCAGTATGTCACTGTATTATTTGGGCAGTATGTCACTGTATTATTTGGGCAGTATGTCACTGTATTATTTGGGCACTGTATGAGGTATTATATGAGCACTATGTGATGATATTATTTGGGCACTGTATTGTTTGAGCATTATGTGACGGTATTATTTGGGCACTCTGTGACTGTATTATTTGGGCACTGTATTATTTAGGCACATTCAGTGCCAGGAGCCCTTCCTTCTTGCCTGCGTCTCCTTAGCTGCTGCAGAACCTCATTTTAAAGAGGGAAGGGAAGGAGAGTGGAGTGGTTTTTGTGAAGCTATGAGGGGCTGCCTTGCTTCTGCAGAACCTGTTTTTGCCTAAAACCTTTTATGTGGAAAAAAATAATCACACCTGGATCCTGCAGTTCCTCCAGGACTACAAGTCCCAGCAGAACGTGGGGAGCAGTGATGTAATCCTTCAGCCTCTGACTAGCTATACCTCCCCCCTTCTTTAAAAAGAGGTTCTGCAGCTGCGGAGGGAACATATATGTATGAATCACAACCCAGCTGCTGCAGGAACCTCTTGAGGGAATCCCATTCCGCAGGCTTCGGGGGTGTGGCTTCAAAAATGGGTGTGGCTTAAAAGGGTGTGGCTTAAAAATGGGTGTGGTTTACCGACGCACAAACACAGAACCTGTTGTTAAAAATTTGAATCCCACCCCTGCTTGTGTGCTGTTCTTCGCATATCCACCTCAGATATTGAACCTAACTTCAATGAACTTGTTCAGGCCCAAAACAGGCTAGATTACTCTCATTGAACATTTTCATGTTATTGAAATGTTTAATTTTCTGTTCTTTACGAAGTTTAAGGGATGCCGTTCGTTAAAAAACTAACATGATATCTTGACCTAAAATAGCAAGTTTTTTCCAAACACTGTTAAAGTTAACAATTTTCTAAAGTGAACAATCACAAGCTGGTTGCAGTTCAACATCTTATCATTAAATAATGATGTAATTAGGTCCTCAGTATTTTCATTGTATTTTAAATCTTTGCATCGTTTAACATACTGTTTGTTTATGAAAAGATAGCATATGTATATATACAGTATTGGGTAGAACGGAGTTAATTATATTAGTCCGGCCCTCTAAAACCATCCCAATTTCTCATGCGGCCCCCTGGCAAAATTAATTGCCCACCCCTGCCCTAGTATGTTACACTTTTGTAAATAAATATGTGCAATCAATCGCTTTCTATAACCATCATCAAGCTTCCAGGCACCTCAGAACTCTCCAGCGCATAGTTTCCATCCATTTCTGAGGGCTTCTTGAAGTATGTTTGGGGTAATTTTCCTGCTGGAAGAACCATGACCTAGGGCGCAATCCTACCTTTCTGATACTGGGCACTACATTGCAACACAAGATCCTTTGGTAATCTTAAGATTTCATGATGCCTTGCACACAGTCGATGTACCCAATGTCAGAGGTAGCAAAACGACCCAAAAACATCTTTAAACCTCCACCATATTTCACTGTAGATAGTGTTCTTTTTTATAGGCCTCACTCTGATAAACAGTAGAATGATGTGCTTTACCAAAAAGCTCTATCTTTGTCTCATCTGTCCACAAGATGCTTTCTCAGAAGGACTTTGGCTTACTCATTTTGGCAAACTGCAGTCTACCCTTTTTATGTCTCTGTGTCAGCAGTGGGGTCTTCTTGTGTCTCCTGCCATGGCATCTCATTTCATTCAAATGTCAATGGATAGTTCACACTGAGCCCACAGGACAGCTTGAATTTCTTTGTAACTTGATTGGGGTGGCTTGTTCACAATCCAAACTATTCTGTGTTGCAACCTTTCATCAATTTTGCTCTGTAGTCCACATCCAGGGAGATTGGCTACAGTGCCATGGGTTGCACTCATCTTGATTATGTTGTTCACCATGTACAAATGAACATCAAGATCTCTGGAGATGGACTTCTAACCTTGAAATTGTTGCTATTTTACAACAATTTTGGTTCTTAAGTCCTCAGACGGTTCTCGTCTACTCTTTCGATTCTCCATGCTTAGTGTGGCACACAGAAGATTGAGCCAACACCTCCCCTTTTTATCTGGTTTCAGGTGATTGTCATATTGCCCATACCTGTTACTTGTCACAGGTGAGTGAGAATGCGCATCCCATGCTTGAAACAAAATTGTCTACCCACATTTTTGGAAAGGTGCCAACAATTTGATCCAGCCCATTTTTGGGGTTTGTGTGAAATGATGTCCAATTTGACTTTTTTTCTTTGATATTTTTTTGTCTTTTTCAAATACACACAAATTAAATAAATATGTATATAACAAATCATGGGAATGCAATAATTTTCTGGGAGACAGACTTAATTTTCTGGAACAATTTCAAGGGTGCCAACACTTTTGGCCATGACTGTAGGTATGTGCAAAACATAGTTGAGCAGCTTGGATATTTTATTATTTTTCTTTGTAAAAAAACAACAACTTCAGTCCTGGCATCCTATTTTACAGGCCAGACATACAAACAATACATACAGAATACAACCAGCCTCCATGACTTATTTTCTTATTTTTTCAGCAATTTTTGAGGAATATCATACTTTAAGTAATGATACTGTGGTGCCAAATTGAAAGGGAATCTGTCACCCTAAATTGGCGGGATATTTAAATGATGGCAGTCAGGTCAGATGGGCGGTGTTTTGGGTACTTGCCTTAACCTGTTTTTCGCCGCTGTCTCCATTATTTCTGGGAATTGTAGTCGTTGCCCTCCATATAACGCGCCTGCCATTGCAATCTTGAATTGCGCACGCGCAGTATGCTTTGCCCGCAGATTGCAATGCGCAGGCGCGTTATATGGAGGGCAACGACTACAATTCCCAGAAATAATGGAGACAGCGGCGAACAACATGTTAAGGCAAGTACCCAAAACACCGCCCATCTGACCTGACTGCCATCATTTAAATATCCCGCCAATTTAGGGTGACAGATTCCCTTTAAGCCATTTCTTAATGACCATCCTCACCTTGTTTCATGTTATATCCAACACCTTGGGAATTTTTAGTATCCTCCTTGCTGATAACTTTCATCAGCAATATCCCTTTTCTGTGTTGCAAACTACTTAAGGACCATGGCTTTTGCTGTAAAACGAAACTAAGAACATCTCATGAAAATCCTATTAGAACAGTTTAAACTTTTGGGGGGTTAATCTTAATCACTGTAAATGATGGCAGCTGTGTACTGACAACTATTAAAATGAGTTGAAATGTAATTAAATTTGGAACACAATCGGATCTTCAATTATAAAACGGTGTGAAACCACATTATTATAGTTTTGCTCTTTTATATTTTATTTCCCTCTCTCAAAATGATTTGTTTGTTCCTCAATGGTTTTGTACAGACTATATAAGATATTAAAGGCGAAAAAGTTCTGGCATTTTAGCATGAGTGTGTTGACTTATTACAATATATTCACTGATACTATGTGTGGACTGATCCTCATTGTGAAGAGCCACTTATATGTGTTCCAATATGTAGCTTTAGGATGCAAGATGTGAGATAATACCTTCTCTCCATGGGGTATACCCGAGCAAGTTGTAGGAGTGTTCAGTAGGTAAAATATCAAAAGTAACAGACTTCAGGGACAATGAATATATTTACTTGAAACTTCTTAATGGATAATGACACATTTGGTTGCCTTTTTCACCTAAATGCATGTATTTTTGTAAGAAAAGCAGTTTTTCATTTAGGTTTTATTAATCATTTTCCTTCCATTGGGTTCTACAGCCTCTATGCATCAAAGTTCAGATATTGAAGAATATCTTATAAAGTGAAATCCAACAGTAAGCTAGCCTAATTGCTGGTTCTGTAGCCTCTTTCACTGAATGGTCTTTTAGGCTAATTTATGAAGTGGAAAGTTGATTTAGTTATAAATCAGCTTAGGAGATCATTTAGAAGAAAATAGTGGCTACAGAACCAGCAATCAGATAAGCTTACTGATTCATTTCATTGTAAAACCCATTCTGCAGCCTGTGTACTGCTACGTACATACAGTACAAAGCATCCAATTCTAAAAAGTATTCTGCATTGGGCCATATCGAAACTATTAAGTCTTTGTTCACACAGTGCGCTTTTGCAGCGTTTTTTTGCTGCGTTTTTTATGCTAATTTTAAGGTGCGTTTTACAGTAGCAGCAAAAGCAATGAGATTTCAGAAATCTCATACAAACACATTGGGTTTTTTCCTGACTTAATTGGAAAACTGCTGCGCTTTTGAAAACTGTAGCATATCACTTCTTTCAGTGTTTTGCATAATTTTTTCACCCATAGAAAGCAATGAGTAAGTGTAAAAACGCAGCAAAAAACATAAGTATCAGGTTTTGCTGTGTTTTTAGTGAAAAAAAAGCAGGTACAGTGGTATGTGAGACTCATTCATTTTTGTGATTTTTCTCAAGATTAAACCATAATGTCTAGGTCTCCTCACCTTAGAATGGCAGTTAAAATTAATACAGTTTAATTAAATTAGTGATATGTGTAAAATATACATTATCTGACCAAGGTGTGAAATTGAACAATACCTGACCAACTCAAGGGCCAACCAAAGTGTGAAAGTAAACAGTGTCTTACAAACTCAATGCTCTGCCAATAATCTTAGGTAAACTATTCCCAACCAATCAACCCCCCCTTCTGTTGCATTTGTAATAGTGTATTTTTTCATAAACTCATGTTCAGAATAAAGAAATTAAACACGGCACTCATACAAAAATGAGTTATAGGTGCTCAAGTAGGGTATCCAGCCCGTCGTAGTATAAATAGAGAACTTGGCACTCAAAGTTATGCAAAAGGGAGTTCCATTTATTAGCATCCAGAGAATACATTGTAAATGGACCTTCATCAGAACTAGCTGGTTCAGAAGAGCAGTTGTGAGGATTCTATATTCCATTTACAACGTATTCTCTGGATGCTAATAATTGGAACTCACTTTTGCATAACTTTGAGTGCCAAGTTCTTCTCTATTTATTCATGTTCAGAATAGTCACTATTTTTTCAAACATAAAAATCTTTTTTCACTAAATATTAAGATCAAATTGTTCTTTTTTCCAAAAAGGTTTTATAGTTTCACATATGTCTTACGTTGGTGACCTAACACATTGCATTGTTCATGCTCCTGTGGTGGACAAAGCTGTACTTTGGGATCCTGAAAAACGCAGCAAAAATAGCAAGAAAATTCAGCAAAACCTATTGTTTGTAAGCAGCTTCTTTACAGCCAAGAAAGCACGTTTTGCCTGCAGAAAAAAATGTAGCAAAAACACAACGTGTGAACATAACCTGAGTATTTCAGGAGACATTTCTACACTAAACATTTGTCTTTTGCGGAAAAATGCTCCATAAAATACCCTTAGTTTTGTGTGCATTTTTTTAATATGTTTTTTTCCCCATGCATTTGAACTGCTTCAAATCTGCAAGGAAAAAATATACAGCATGTGGATAAGATTTCAGAAATCTCATTTACTTTGCTTGTACAGTACAATGCTGTGGTTTTTCATGGCAAGAACATGTGGAAAAGTTGCAAGAGAAAAACAAGGCAAAAATGCAACATTTCAACAAGCATGCTAAAACTAAGTGAAGGAATGTAAATAGCACAGGGTACTTAGTTGACACCATTTTAATAAAAAAAAAGTGTATAAGCCACCACAACAAGGTGTACCCAATTGGAATGGCTCATTTTGTTTTTATCTTAGGTTCTGTCTTTTAAATGGCCACAGTGTGAATATGCACCTACACATTGCACTTATACCAATATATGTAATGGTTCAATTCTTTGGTTTTGCTTTAGTTTTTTGTACTTTCCACAAACAAGGCTATGCCTTCCCCCCATGCCTTTTAAGCTGTGCATTTATTTATATAGCTTTCCACAGGCAGGTGTCTGAACAGTCGGGTTTGGGTCCTGCCCCACCTCCATCTATGTTGAGGCCCGCTGACACATAATGAGGTGAACCATAAAAGTTAGGGTCCGTTTCTATTGGGTACACATTGGGATGGTTTTTATGCTTGTTTGATCAAAATAGTGATCATCTAAGTAATCTAAGTTATTTACATTTACTATTACTATTTATTTACTACTGTAACTAACGATCCACCAAACCGCTGCACGTCCAGCTCTACCCTCACCTACTGTATCCTCACCCATCTCTTGTAGATTGTGAGCCCTCGCGGGCAGGGTCCTCTCTCCTCCTGTACCAGTCGTGACTTGTATTGTCTAAGATTACTGTACTTGTATTTGTTATGTATACCCCTCCTCACATGTAAAGCGCCATGGAATAAATATAAAATATAAAATAATATTAATAAAAATAATAATAATAATACAGGGTATTTGCCCATTTTTTTTTTTTGGCCACAGTGTGAATGTGCACCTACACATTGCACTTATATCAACATATGTCCTGACTCATTGCTATGATTTTCCCCCATGTAAATACGTAGACTAAGGGTCCCGTCACACTCTTCAATGTCCCAGCGACCCCACCAACGATCCAACGAGGATGGGATCGCTGGGACATCGTTAACTGATCGCTGTGTGCTGTCACATGGCGAGCACGCTGGCATCCAATGTACACATCGGGTAACTAAGCACAGCGCGGCACCTAGTTACCCGATATGTACCCTAGATACCGGCTCTCAGCGCTCTACAGCAGAAGCTGGGAGCCGGTAACCAGGGTACATATCGGGTAACTAGGTGCCGCGCAGTGCTTAGTTACCTGATATGTACATTGGATACCAGCTCCCAGCTCCTGATCGTTGGTCTCCCGCTGTCACACGCAGCGATGCGTGCTGGCCAGCGGGAGACCAACGATGTAAAAATGGTCCAGGCCATTCAACGACGATCAGCGATACCCAGCAGGGGGCTGGTCATCGCTGTGTATCACACTAAGCGAGATCGCTGGCTAGGTCGCTGTTGCATCACAAAATCGGTGACGCTTCAGCGATCTCGCTAGCGATCTCGCTTAGTATGACGGGGGCTTAAGGCTCCGAGTCATCAAGACTAGCAGTTTTCTTGCCAGTCTTGATAAGGGAGCTGGGTGGAGTCAGACCCTTCTGAATCATGAAGGGATGGACATCTTTTCATGAATCAGGAACATGTCACAAGTGCCCTGTGCCTGTGAGCATCACAACAGAATTCTTAGAGTAAGATTTCTGGCGTAAGGAACGCCACAGCTCACCGTGAATTGAATGAGCTGTAGAGTCCTGTCCCTGCTGCCCCGTCACATCAAGCTCTGCCGACTTTGACAGAGCAGGAGAAACTGGCAAATTTGCTTTGATAAATCGTTAACTAAAAGTTTCTTGTGCCTCTGTGCATCACGACAGAATACTTAGAATAGTCCTTCACTAAAGTAAGATTTCTGGTGTAAGGAACGCCATAGCTCATCATGAACTGAATGAGCTGTAGAGTCATGTCCCCACTACCCCGTCACACCAAGCTCCACCACTTTGACAGAGCATGGAGAAACTGGCAAAATTGCTTTTATAAATCAGAGACTACAAGTTTTCTTGAAGTGGTAAAGGGGAGGTTTTATTTTGCTGTGGAATTAGCCAATAAAAACAATTTATTATGGATTTTTGTGTATGCAATTGAACTGGCATAAAAAATGGTTAAAGGCTCTAAATGTAAAGATGTTTAAGGGAAAATTAAAAAAATATATATTTTCTATTTAAATAATACAAATTATACTCACAAACTTGTCTAAAAGTATAAAACCTGTATTTTTTATTCCTGTAATCCCCCCTTCATGCTGATAAGATTCTGTTTAATGAGTGAAACAAGCCTCATTCATTTTCCATAATTAATTGAGTGTAAAGGAACTTACAGAGCTGCGCACCTTACACAATTTCCTATGGAGTCATATTAACTCCCTCCTGTGAATAAAGTAATATGGAGCCAACAAATGAATAAATGGATAGAAACTACATGTAGAGATGTAAATTATCATGCATGAATGACAAAGTGCTTGACAGCCTCAGGGGGTGCATTAACGTTATTGTAAACTTATTGGCTTCGTGAGTAGTAGATTTTACACAGCAGAAAATGGGAATTCTAAATTAAAGCTAAAAGCTGGCGGAAGAGTCACGATCATAATTGCTATTCTATTTTACCTCTATTAGTAGAAAAACAAGTAATTGCTGATGTTTTTATATATTTCTTTTTATTTTAGGTCCATTTCCTACAAAAAGTCATAAAACATAATGTTCATATGATATCCTGAATTAACCTCTGAATTGTTACAAAAAAATTTTAGGGCTCATTCACATGGCTGCATTTTCTTTGAAGTATCTGTGAAATGGAGGGGTGCAAATGAGTGAATTCTTTCACTGACTGATGCAGCATGCACTAGTTTCTTTTGTAAATCGGATGGACAGAAATATATTATCTTGTGAATGAGTCCTTTGTAATGCATGTGGTAGTGGAACCACTGTGACATGGACTGAGGAGAGCCTGGAGGGGTGTGACTAGGCAAACAACTGACTCTCTGCTAGAGCCCCTGATGATGTGGATAGACTTGGCTCCAGATGAACACCAGATACTACTCAACGACAGACCTCGGACACATGGCAGAAGACCCCCAAAGGGGTAGGAAGTGGAAATGACCAGGAATATTTGGCCCAGTAGGCACAGGCAGGTGCTGGCAGACATGACTAGTATACAGACAGGTATGGCAGGTGCTGGTGGAAACAGCTGATATACAGGCAGGCAGGCACGGCAGGTACTGGTGGACATGGCTGGTATACAGCACAGGGGACCTCACAACTAGCAAGCGTGCAGACAAGTTGAAAGAACACGTTGCTCAGGCACCTCACAACAGGTGGAAGTGACTTAAATAATAAATGTCTCCCAGCTATTGGCTTGGGACACTTTAGGAATATGCATGCTGTCTCTTTAAGAGACCAGGAGTGCATGCGCATGCCCTAAGCACAGCTCCTGGGGATCTGCCAGATGTGCCCAGACCCCAGGAGACCACAGCAGCAGGAGGAAGAGTGGGCCAGGGGCCGGGGCGATGAGTGAGTCGGCATCACTGCTGGAGAAGAGGGGATGGGAATCTTCCTGGGATGCCAGCGTTACACCCTTACATTGTACAGCCAGAATCATCTTCAAATTCTGAGTGTCAAAGCAGAAAAACATCCCTCACAAAGATGTGATGGCAGCCACAACAGTTGTTTCCAATTGTTGATGATATTGCAGAAACAATGAAGAGGTTGACCACAACCTTCCTATTACTGGAAAACCCATAAATCATGATTCTAATTTCTTGCATAGCAAATGAGTAGAGACAATTTAAAATGACAATAATGAATTTTGAATCTGTGGCCATCTACAAAAGTGTCTACCTGTCAGGATTCCTGTTGGCCTTCTATAGTTTGACCACTAGCGGCTACTAATGTTCACCATGATAATTGTGAAGGATTACCTCCCACCTTCCTACAATCCTGTGGAAGAATGCCCTGTGGAATATAAAAGGGGATCTGCATCTATTTCCAGTGAGACTCTACAGGACTGCACCAAGGAATCATGGCACCAACTGGAGGAACACAGATCATCAAAGACAAATAGAGAACCCAGATAGGGACAATCAGGTCACCTGGCCACATACTCAATGTACCCTGTCAGCTTTCTAAGATTTCTGCTACCTCCTCTCTGTGGGTGCCCGCCAAAAACTGGGTGCCATTAGTTGATGTAGTTGGCCCCAAAGTCACAGATGTTCTAATTCCCGTGAGACTCTGCCATTTCTCTCATCCTGTGTATTTGCTGGGACTGTACTATATGTTGTAGACTGTTGGTGAACCAATAAAGTATCACCACAGTGTGTTACCCTCACCCTGTGTTGTTTGAGTGGTATTCAACCCACGAGGAAGGAGTTTGCGCATTCAGTGGGATGAGCCCTTGGTCCATGCGATCTTTCTAAAGGCACCTAGGCCAGCGAACGAGAGCACCTACTTACCCTCATCGTGACCCTTAATCATTGTGCAACAGCTTCATACTGTTGCTCTATGTCAGGGTTAGCAGTCTGTTGTAGAGTACGCCACAGAACTCAGATGGTGAGTGATTAATATGGAATGGAATCATGCAGCAAAATTATCTTTTTTTAAGAACGGACTCTCCAGCGCACTGAAAGATGATCTATCCCGGGCCAATGCTTCCACAAATTTTGATGACTTCATTCACCATTGTATTTGAATAGACACCTGATTATCAAAGAGAAGATTGGAAATGTGGAATTGCAGCACAATTATCAAGGTAAACATTAGCAGCCATTAGCTAGTGGTCAAACTGTAGAAGGACAACAGGAATCCTGATACTACCTGGTTCTCAGAACGTGTCTTAGGAGGGTGTGTTTATTGCCATGAATATGTATTTTTTGGGGGCACCTGGTGTACTTATTGCCATTCTTCTGTATCTGGTATTGTTTTTCTTTTCTTCCTGTTTTCTTGGACTGCCTTTCCATTCATGAGGTATAACACCCTCCTCTTTGTACTGAAATTTTGCTTTTTTAGCCAAATGTGTATTATCCTCAACTCTTCTCAGTTGGCATCTTCTCTCACCATGCCCTCTTGTCTAAGAAGTTTTCATGTACGTACAAGACAGAGGGGTCCATTTATCAAGAATGAAGAGGCGCAATAGGAGAATAAGAACTGTGAGAGATTCAGGAGAACAACTACATTTAGATCAGGTAAAAATAAATAACAAATACTGTATATATCAAGTAACAGGTCCCGTTTAATGGAAATCTGTCACCAGGTTTTTCCTACTTCATCTAAGAGTAGCATGATCTAGAGTAGAGACCCTGATGCCAGTAATGCGTCTCTTACTTTTCTGGTTTCTGTAGTTTTGATAAAATCAGTGTTACCAGTTCTCTGAATGCTGAGCTCTGTATAACCTGGTGTAAGGTTCTATGTATATATTCCTGAAACTCAGTTTGTTCGTCAGCCATTTTACTTTCTGTCTTGCTGCAGCTATCTTGCCCTCAGTCAAAATGGAGTTTCCAGCTTGCATGTTCCCGCCCTGATTCTCTCCTTTGCTTCTTAAGCAGCCACAGCTGAGCAATCAGTGCTTCAGAATCTAGCCTGCAGTGAACCTGTGACTTGACTCCTGTGAGCCTTGGACCTTGTACTCCAGCTATTCCTACTGAGGAACTCTGAAGCACTTGTGGACTCTGAACCCTGCTCTTTGAAAGACCCACGTTTGCATGGACTTACGGTAACAGAGAAGAAGATCCTGAATCTGTATTGGAGAGTGATTGCTGAGCTTGAATTGCTCTGGCCTGCTGTGTCTCCTGTTTCTGTGTCTGCAAACTGTGTGACTATTTCTGCCAACTTGTATGAAGTAATACAGGACTTTTCTATATCAAACCTGTGTCTCATGTATGTTCATCGCACCCAAGCACAAGACGCTATATGAACTGTACTACATACATTACAAGATTCTGAAGCCAAAACGTTAGTGTCTGCTGGGTCTGGAAGGCTGTGTCTGCTGTACTGTGGATATCAGACGTCCGGTTGTACTTTCTGTGATGACAGTGGTTGTGACTTCTCACAACCATTCCAGGTGAGCAATTCCCTTAAGTTTTTTCTTTTTGCAGTGTTACCACAGGTAAACACTATTGTTTTTTTTTTTTCCTTTCTTTTCTCTTTTTTGTCTGCTGTAACTCTGGATATCAGATGTCTGGTTGAAACTTTCTGTGATGATAGTGGTTGTGACTTCTCACAACCATTCCAGGTGAGCAGTTCCCTTAATTTTTTTTCTCTCTGCAGTGTTGCCACAGGTGAACACTATTGTTTTTTTTTTTTCTCTCCTCTTCTTCCAGTAATCCTGTCTTAAAAGATCTGGAAAATGGAGGCCCGCATAAAGGAACTTTGCGGAGTGACTGATAATATCCTTGCAGATTTGCAGAATATAAAGACCCGTTTTACAAATCTACAGGACCTCAATAATCACAATTTGCAAGTGGTTGGACAGACTACCCAGGATTTGCGAGCCAGGATTGAGGTTCTAGAGGGGCGAGTCCAGGCTCCTGCCGTAGCCCCGAGTGCTGGGATTCCCAAGTTGCCCCCTTTTCGTTTTGGCGGTGAACGTGAGAAATTCAGGGGATTTATTAATCAATGCAATCTTTTTTTTTCTGCACATGCTTCACAATTTCCCACTGAACGATCTAAGGTGCTTACTATAATTATGTTGCTTACCAACAAGGCTTTAATGTGGGCAAACCCTCTGATTGAGACTGAGGATGATTGTTTGAATCACCTTGATGATTTTATTTCAGCCATGGGGCAGGTGTTTGATGACCCCAATCGAGGTGCAACAGCTGAAGCAGCCATGTTAGCTTTGCGCCAAGGTAAGCACTCGGTAGCTGAATATGCCTTGGATTTCAGGAGATGGGCCCTTGATACCACCTGGGACAGTTCCGCCAAAAAATCTATTTTTCGAAAGGGGTTATCTCCACTGATTAAGGATGAACTTGCTCGTGCCGACCCTCCCACTGCGTTAGGTGACTTTATTAACTACTGCATCCGTATTGATACTCGTCTGACTGAACGCAGGCAAGAGAGATGGTTCGAAAGCAATCGTACTAACCTTTTCCTACCTTCCTCTCCAGCTAAGGAACCTTTGAGTAGGATTACACGGGAACCTGAACCTGAACCCATGCAGGTAGACTCTTTACAACGACGGGTTAGTGATGCACGCAAGGAACATCGTTTTAAGGAGAATCTATGTTTCTATTGTGGTAAGTCAGGGCACTTCATTATAAACTGCCCCAGCCGTTCTCGTAAGACTACTGCAGCACTCATTCATTGTGAGTGTTGTGAGAGGGGATCTGTCAGGTCCGAGCCTCAGGCTCCAGAGAGATCTGCAGCAACAGATCTTGATTTCTCGGACTTAAACTCCGTTACCTCTGAGGACGTTGACTGTGTAAACGCTGCCATTTTTCAAGTTTCCTCAGCGGTGTCCCAGCTGAGTTGTAAGAAAAACAATTCTCATTGCTTTCTTTCCATCAAACTCTGGGTTGACTCAGCTTGGGTGTCTAGCTCTGCTATGATCGACTCAGGGGCAAGTGGAAATTTTATGGATGTCTCCTTTGCTCTGAAACAGGGAATACGTTCAGTGAAGAAGGCTACTCCAGTACAGATGGAAACTGTGGATGGCTCCCTGCTGACCTCTGGACCAGTGGATCAGGAAACAGAGCCTTTGAGGGTTCTTATGGGTAAAGATCATCAAGAGAAACTGTCCTTTATGCTTATCTCTTCTCCCCACTTTCCCATTATTCTAGGGCTACCATGGCTGCAGGCTCAGAATCCTACCATTAACTGGGAGACCAAGGAATTACACTTTCCAGAGAAACAGATGAGTCCAAAAGTTTCAGCTTGCTCTGTTCCTAAAGGAATCATGTCAGTCCCTGAACTACCAGCTGTATACCAGGACTATGTGGATTTATGTGACAAGAAGAACGCTGACCAGCTTCCTCCTCACCGTCCATATGATTGTCCAATTGAATTATTGCCTGGAGCAGAGATACCTTTTGGTAAGATCTACCCCCTGGCGGGGCCCGAGCTAAAGGCTTTAAAGGATTACATAGATGAAAATCTAGCCAAGGGCTTCATACGCCCCTCTTCATCTCCTGCAGGTGCACCCATCTTCTTTGTAAAGAAGAAAGATGGATCTCTGAGACCATGCGTAGACTATAGGGAACTCAATAAGGTTACTATTAGAAACCGTTATCCATTGCCTTTAATCCCTGAGTTATTGGAGAGAGTGCGACATGCCAAAATTTTTTCTAAACTAGATCTTCGTGGGGCCTATAACTTAGTCCGTATTAGACCTGGGGATGAATGGAAGACTGCATTCAGGTCACGCTATGGACACTTTGAATATCTAGTTATGCCTTTTGGTCTGAGTACCGCCCCAGCCACTTTCCAACACTTGGTGAATGACATTTTCAGGGATCTCCTAGATACATTCGTGGTAATTTATTTGGATGATATTCTAATTTTTTCTAACTCCACAGAGGAACATCATGGACATGTGAGAATGGTCTTGGAACGTCTAAGACAAAATCATCTTTACATCAAACTTGAAAAGTGTGAATTCCATATGACCGAGATTCAATTTCTGGGGTATGTACTGTCTACACAAGGAATTAGTATGGATGGAAGCAAAACCCAAGCCATCAAGGATTGGCCAAGTCCTAGAAATGTGAAGGAGGTACAGCGCTTCATCGGGTTTGCCAACTTCTATAGACGTTTCATTAGAAATTTCTCTGAGGTAGTGTCACCTATCACTCAACTTACCCGGAAAGAGTCTAGGTTTTCCTGGACTCCCCAAGCCCAGGAAGCATTTTCCCGTCTAAAAGATAAATTTACCACTGCACCTATCCTAGTACATCCCAACCCCGAGCTTGCCTTCATAATAGAAGTGGATGCTTCAGACTGTGCCGTTGGAGCTATACTCTCTCAGAGAACAGGTGAGAAGAATGTCTTGCATCCCTGTGCCTTCTTTTCCCAGCAGTTGTCTTCGGCTGAGAGGAACTACGATGTGGGCAATAGAGAGTTGTTGGCCATTATTGCCGCCTTCAAAGAATGGAGACACCTTCTTCAGGGAGCTGCACAGCAAATAGTCGTCCTGACAGACCATCTGTCACGCGGTCTTATGATATTTGTACGATGTCAGTAAACTATTCTTAAAAGAACAACACTCTATACAACATATAGATTAGCAACATCAGCATGTAAATATAGAATAGATTTACCTGACACGATATCCGTTGAACTCAGGGTTAATCTTGAGGACTTGATACACTGTCACAGGAAAGAGGAGGACCGGGGGTCTAAACTAATCCCTCACCTTGGAGGTACTGATAATGGTTCAGAGGTCCAAGTCTCCAGCCTAACCCTGTCTCCTATCAGTCCCTGAACCCTGTAATCAGTCCTAAGAAGGATACTGATTACCACCAAAGGAATACGGGCTGATCTCTGCTAAATACACAGATTAGACATATTAGACAGACTGGAGAAAACACAGACTTGCATACACACTCAAACACAGAAGGAACATAAATGATCTGGGATATTAAACTCTAAGCAAGGTGAGCTTAAAACAACTAAGGAGCTCTTTAACTTAAGTCTCTACAGATACAATCCTATCTGTGGTCTGCATGAAGAATTTCACTGGCAACTCCCAACACAGACAACCAGAGATTTAAAGGAAACCAATCAACAAATAATTAATTGCAGCCGGGAGAAACTGCACCCAGTCCCAGAACTGAGCACAGACAGAATTAACTCCCTAACTGCCAAACACAAAGAAACAGCAACTCAGCTGTGAGAAGTCAGAATGTGCAACCGCGACGATCTTCGTGGCAATGCACACATGACAGTACCCCCCCTTCTACGAGGGGCCTCCGGACCCTCAGGGCCAGGTTTGCCCGGGTGAGTTCTGTGGAAGGTCCGCACCAAACGATCTGCGTTAATGTCAGACGCAGGAACCCACGTCCTCTCCTCTGGACCATACCCCTTCCAATGCACCAAGTACTGAAGGGACCGGCGATTCAGACGTGAGTCAATGATCTTTGACACTTGAAACTCCAAGTTACCATTGACCACCACTGGAGGAGGAGGTAGAGGTGATGGTATGACTGGTGCCACGTACCTCTTAAGTAATGACTTGTGGAACACATTGTGGATTTTAAACGTAGGAGGGAGGTCCAGACGAAATGCCACAGGATTAATTATGGAACTGATCCTGTACGGCCCGATGAATCTGGGGCCCAGCTTCCAGGAGGGAACTTTAAGTTTTATATTCCTGGTAGACAACCATACCAGATCGTTCACATTAAGATCTGGACCAGAAACTCTCCTCCTATCAGCCATACGTTTATAACGGTTTCCCCATAGCACTCAGATTATTCAATACACCTCTCCACACTGAAGCAAGTGACGACGAGAAACGCTCCTCCTCAGGAACCCAGAAGGGACCCCCCCATTGAATGTACAAAACTGGGGATGAAAACCATATGCCCCAAAAAACGGGGACTTACCAGTGGACTCGCTCCGCCTGTTGTTAAGAGCGAACTCTGCCAGAGGCAAGAAAGAAGACCAGTCCTCCTGGTTCTCTGAGACAAAACACCGAAGATAAGTCTCTAGGCTTTGATTCAGACGCTCTGTCTGAACCATTGGTCTGCGGATGAAAAGCCGAGGAAAATGACAATTGCATCCCCCGACGTAAACAAAATGCCCTCCAAAACTTGGACACAAACTGAGACCCCCTATCTGACACCACATCAGAAGGCAACCCATGAAGTCTCACAATCTCCCCAATGAACACCTGCGCCAGAGTTTTAGCATTAGGGAGGGCAGGAAGAGCAATGAAATGTGCCATCTTACTGAACCTGTCAACAACCACCAGTATGACAGTCTTCCCTGACGACTGAGGAAGGTCCGTGATGAAGTCCATAGACAAATGAGTCCATGGACGCTCCGGAAGTTTCAAGGGTAAGAGGGTCCCAGACGGACGGGTATGAGGGGTCTTAGAGCGAGCACAAACCCCACAGGACGCGACAAAAGTTAAAACATCTTTATTAACGTTAGGCCACCAAAACCGGCGAGAAAGGAGATCTAAAGTAGCCTTACTCCCTGGATGTCCTGCTAAAGCAGAATTATGATGTGCCTCAATAACCTTTTGTCTCAACTGATTTGGGACAAACAGTCTCCCTGGAGGTCCTGCAGGGGCGTCCCCCTGAGCCTCTAACACCTCCTCCTCAAGCTCAGAACATACAGCCGACACTACCACCCCCTCCTGAAGGATAGGAATCGGGTCATCCATTTTCCCGGCCCCTGGGAAACTGCGAGACAAGGCATCCGCCTTAACATTCTTAGATCCAGGGCGATAAGTGACAACAAAATTAAACCTGGTAAAAAATAACGACCATCGAGCTTGTCTGGAATTCAGACGCTTAGCAGATTCCAAATACAGCAGGTTCTTGTGATCAGTAATGACGGTGACCGGGTGGACTGCCCCCTCCAAAAAGTGACGCCATTCTTCAAAAGCCAACTTAATGGCCAAAAGTTCCCTATTGCCGATATCATAATTCCTTTCGGCGGACGACAATTTTTTAGAAAAGAAAGCGCACGGATGCCATTTACCAGGGGACGGACCCTGGGACAATATTGCACCCACCCCTACGTCAGACGCGTCCACCTCCACAACGAACGGCTGTGATGCATCTGGTTGGATGAGAACGGGTGCCGAAGCAAAACATTTTTTCAAAGAGGAAAAAGCTTGGCAAGCTTTGTCCGACCATTTAGAAAAATCCGTCCCTTTTCTTGTCATGTCAGTGAGAGGTTTGACAACAGATGAGAAATTACAAATAAATTTCCGGTAGTAGTTAGCAAACCCCAGAAAACGCTGCAGAGCCTTAAGATCCTCTGGCTGATCCCATTCAAGCACTGCTCTCACCTTTTCAGGGTCCATACGGAAACCGGAGGCTGACACCAAGAAACCCAAAAACTGAAGTTCCTGTACGGCGAATACACACTTTTCCAGTTTGGCGTATAGTTTATTGTCTCGCAAGATCTGCAACACCTGTCTCACATGCTCCTGGTGAGACACAAGATCTGGTGAGTAAATTAAAATGTCATCCAAATATACGACCACAAACAGCCCCACAGATGACGAAAAATGTCATTAACAAAATGTTGGAATACTGCTGGTGCAGTAGTCAGACCAAAAGGCATGACCAGGTTCTCATAATGTCCCTCCGGCGTGTTAAACGCCGTTTTCCACTCATCCCCCTCTTTTATCCTAATCAGATTATACGCCCCCCTGAGATCCAATTTAGAGAACCATTTGGCGCCAACAATTTGATTGAAGAGATCAGGAATCAGAGGGAGTGGATACGGATCCCGAACAGTAATCCGATTAAGTTCGCGGAAATCCAAGCAAGGGCGTAGGCCTCCATCTTTTTTCTTCACAAAGAAGAACCCCGCGGCCACTGGGGAAGATGAAGGTCTAATATGCCCTTTGGCCAGACTTTCCGAAATATAATCTTTCATAGCCTGCCTCTCAGGACCAGAAAGGTTATATAACCTAGCTTTAGGTAACTTAGCATCAGGAAGGAGATTAATAGAGCAGTCATACACGCGATGAGGAGGCAACTCCCGACACCCCTCCTCAGAGAAAACATCCCCAAAATCCTCCAAAAAAGGAGGCAATGTACTAGGCACGACCGCACTGATGACTGTGTTCATGCAGTTGCTTTTGCAAAACTCACCCCATTGGCTTATTTCTCTGGACTGCCAATTAATCACAGGGTTATGTTTAACCAACCAAGGAAGTCCCAACACAATAGGAGTAGGTAGACCCTCCAACACATAACAAGATAATAGTTCCCTATGTATTGCCCCTACCCGAAGGTCAATGTTATGAACCTCATGAACAAAGCTACCTTGGCCGAGAGGCCTGGCGTCAATGGAGAATATAGGGATCGGTTTGACCAATACACTCAGATGCATACCTTGAGCCTGAGCAAACTGAGCGTCAACCAGATTAGCCCCGGACCCACTATCAAGAAGAACAGAAAATCTCTCCACTCTCGTACCAACCACCACCTCCACTGGTACAAGGAACTGAGAAGAACTAGCGGACGAAATACATACTCCCAGGTTGTCGTCCACCACACAACCTGGGATTAACAGTTTTCCGGCGACTTTTTGCTCAACAAGGCACGGATGGACATCCCCCAACAAAATGTCCCTCTTTCCCGCAGAAGAAACACCTTCTAGTCCTGCGGCGTACCGCCAATCCCCTCCTACGAAATGATGTCCCTCCCAACTGCATAGGCTCCTCCGAACAGACAAGGGGAACCTCAACATAAGGGACTTTAGTAGTAGGTGGAGAAACAACAGGGAGTGGAGTTACCTCGCACCTCTCCCGGAGCCGTCTATCAGTACGGATAGCTAGGGCCATAGCAGCCTCCAGTGATGGAGGAGAATCATACTGAGCCAAAACGTCCTTTAATTTGTCAGAAAGCCCATGACAAAACTGGCTTCTAAGAGCTGGGTCATTCCACTGAGTATCTGTGGCCCATCTACGGAACTCAGAAGCAAATTCCTCCGCCGGACGATCTCCCTGCTGTATCTTACGTAATTTTGTCTCAGCAAGAGAGACCCGATCTGGGTCATCATATACCAAACCCAGGGCAGTAAAAAATCGATCTACTGACTGTAGAGCCGGGGATCCCGGAGGAAGGGAGAAGGCCCAGGATTGAGGGTCCCCTTGTAGGAGCGAGATAACAATTCCCACTCTCTGCTCTTCACTCCCTGATGATCGAGGCCGAAGCCGAAAATACAATTTACATGCTTCCCTGAAGGTAAAAAATTTGTCTCGCCCACCAGTGAACCTGTCCGGGAGAGCTACTTTAGGTTCAAATCTGGTTTGCTCCGAGGGAGACAAAACTTTGGACTTAATGTCCGTCAGCTCCATGGATAATCCCTGCAACTGCAGAGCCAGCTGGGCTACTGGATCCATGGCAACTGGGAATAATTTTATGGGCCAGTGAAAATGTCACGCGGTCTTATGATATTTGTACGATGTCAGTAAACTATTCTTAAAAGAACAACACTCTATACAACATATAGATTAGCAACATCAGCATGTAAATATAGAATAGATTTACCTGACACGATATCCGTTGAACTCAGGGTTAATCTTGAGGACTTGATACACTGTCACAGGAAAGAGGAGGACCGGGGGTCTAAACTAATCCCTCACCTTGGAGGTACTGATAATGGTTCAGAGGTCCAAGTCTCCAGCCTAACCCTGTCTCCTATCAGTCCCTGAACCCTGTAATCAGTCCTAAGAAGGATACTGATTACCACCAAAGGAATACGGGCTGATCTCTGCTAAATACACAGATTAGACATATTAGACAGACTGGAGAAAACACAGACTTGCATACACACTCAAACACAGAAGGAACATAAATGATCTGGGATATTAAACTCTAAGCAAGGTGAGCTTAAAACAACTAAGGAGCTCTTTAACTTAAGTCTCTACAGATACAATCCTATCTGTGGTCTGCATGAAGAATTTCACTGGCAACTCCCAACACAGACAACCAGAGATTTAAAGGAAACCAATCAACAAATAATTAATTGCAGCCGGGAGAAACTGCACCCAGTCCCAGAACTGAGCACAGACAGAATTAACTCCCTAACTGCCAAACACAAAGAAACAGCAACTCAGCTGTGAGAAGTCAGAATGTGCAACCGCGACGATCTTCGTGGCAATGCACACATGACACCATCGTAACCTTGAGTTTATCAGGTCGGCTAAGTGCCTGACTCCTCGCCAGGCTCGCTGGAATCTTTTCTTAAACCAATTTAATTTTATCATCTCTTATAGACCAGGATCGCGCAATGGAAAGGCTGATGCACTCTCTAGGATTTACTCAGCAGAGACACGTCCAATTACTCCTCCTAAGACTATTCTTCCTGACTCTAGATTCCTAGGAGTAATTCATAATCAAGACCTACTTAAGGACATCAAGGAAGCATACCATGCGGATTCTTTGTTGGCTCAACCCCCAAGGGACGTAAGTCTTGTCTTTAAGAATGGTGTGTGGATTCAGGGACAACGTCTGTATATACCTGAAACAGTCAGATTGAGAGTATTGCAACTCATTCACGATTCCAAGATAGCTGGGCATAGAGGAATTCTAAAGACACAGGAATTTCTTTCTCGTTTCTTTTGGTGGCCCACTTGCAGGAAGGATGTTTTGAATTATGTCACTTCATGTGAGGTCTGTGCAAGATGCAAAACACCTCGCTCCTCACCAACTGGTCTGTTACAGCCTCTTCCCACCCCGTCCCGCCCGTGGGGATCCATTTCTATGGACTTCATTGTGGAGTTACCAACCTCTCAGGGAAGAACACCATTCTAGTGGTGGTTGACCGTCTAACAAAGGCAGCTCATTTTATCCCTTGTGTCGGCTTACCCACTGCAAAACAGACATCAGATTTGATGATTAAAGATGTGTTCCGCTTACATGGAGTACCGGATGAGGTTATTTCGGATCGAGGGGTGCAATTCACTTCTAGGTTTTGGCAAAATTTCTGTGCAGCATTGGACATTAAAGTAAACCTTTCTTCTGCTTTTCATTCCCAGACTAATGGACAGACCGAACGAACCAATCAAACCCTGGAGCAGTATCTCCGCTGCTTTATCTGCCACCTACAGGATGATTGGGTGGATCTACTTCCATTAGCTGAGTTCTCGTATAACAACTCTCAGAGTGCCTCCACTAAACAGTCTCCTTTTTACTCTAATCTAGGTTATCATCCTAACATTCTACCACGATTTCCCATAGAAACGCCTTTACCAGCAGTAGCTGAAAGAATCACGTCTTTACAGAAGAATATGGATCTTCTAAAGGAAAATCTGGAATCGGCTCAAGAAAGGTACAAGAAAGCAGCAGATAAATTTCGTAAACCTGCACCAGCTTTCAAGGTAGGAACTTGGTCTGGCTGTCAACCAGAAATCTTAAGTTAAGGATTCCATCGTCTAAGTTGGGACATAAGTACATTGGACCCTATAAAATCAGTAAAATTATAAGTGCCGTTGCTTGTCGTCTTCAACTGCCCAGAACTATGAGAATCCACCCTGTCTTTCATGTATCCCTACTAAAGGCTGCGACACCCAATACGTTTCCTGGACGTTCCTCTCCTTGCCCTGACCCAGTGCTAGTCGATGGTCAGGAAGAATTTGTGGTGGAAAGGATTTTAGATTCCAGGTTGTATAGAAATCAGTTACAATATCTGATTAAATGGCAGGGCTACCCAGTGGAGGACAACTCATGGGAACCGGTCAATAACGTTAATGCTCCTCGCTTGCTCCGTCAGTTTCATCAGAGGTACCCACACAAGCCTGGTCTGAGGTCATCCGGAGGTTGTCCTTAAGGGGGGAGTAATGTAAGGTTCTATGTATATATTCCTGAAACTCAGTTTGTTCGTCAGCCATTTTACTTTCTGTCTTGCTGCAGCTATCTTGCCCTCAGTCAAAATGGAGTTTCCAGCTTGCATGTTCCCGCCCTGATTCTCTCCTTTGCTTCTTAAGCAGCCACAGCTGAGCAATCAGTGCTTCAGAATCTAGCCTGCAGTGAACCTGTGACTTGACTCCTGTGAGCCTTGGACCTTGTACTCCAGCTATTCCTACTGAGGAACTCTGAAGCACTTGTGGACTCTGAACCCTGCTCTTTGAAAGACCCACGTTTGCATGGACTTACGGTAACAGAGAAGAAGATCCTGAATCTGTATTGGAGAGTGATTGCTGAGCTTGGATTGCTCTGGCCTGCTGTGTCTCCTGTTTCTGTGTCTGCAAACTGTGTGACTATTTCTGCCAACTTGTATGAAGTAATACAGGACTTTTCTATATCAAACCTGTGTCTCATGTATGTTCATCGCACCCAAGCACAAGACGCTATATGAACTGTACTACATACATTACACCCGGTCCACACCAGTGATTGGCAGCTTTTTGTGAACACTGTGAATAGGCAGAAAGTTGCCCGAATACTTAGCTCTGTTTTACCCCATCCACATCACTACTTGGCAGCTTTCTGTGTACACTGTGCATAGGCAGAAAGCAGCCAATCAATGGTGACTGCATGGTTTGACTATATGTCATCATGTTTTCTCGCCCTCTAGTGATAGTTACCTGCTGATAGAGACTTTTTTCAAAACTACAGTTAACAGCCCAATGACACATTGCTGTAATCGGGGCCTCAGACACTCAACATCATGCTCCTTTCATATTAAGTGGCATGAACCTGGAAACAGATTCCCTTTTACATGGTTACTTCTTAGCAAACAGCATTTTTGATTCTTGGGTTTTAGATTAATGGGTTTTTTCAGTGATAGCTAGTTGAGTTCTCTGAGTAAGAAGATTTTGACTTCCTCTGAAGTTCTTATGAAGGGTTTACTGAGGTTCTTGGAAAACCCTTCAATTGATATACAATAATAAGTTTCTTCACAAATGTATAAGCCCCAAACATCTGAAGTACGTTGCAATATTTTCTTCATTAGATCAACACTGATTGCAATTTACAGAAACACTCTGATTTCTAACTTGTCTCGAGTATTTGTAAATGATCCTTACGTTACCTTTACGGTCAAAGTTTCTACATCTAACTTCTTAATTACCATGCTGACAAATTTCTTGAAAACTCCATTTTAAACTATGCAAATGTGAAGGTGCGCTAATGATTTACGTAACTGAAGCATGCGAGCTAATGACTTTGGCCTAATTGTATCTATATCTATATCACCATTCCTGTAAATTGAGAATTCTACCCTTCGAGTGCCAGACATGTTTTTTCCTTTTGCTGCCGAGTCTCTTTCATCATTTACTTTTAAACTTTTTTCATCTGTGTCTAAATAGCAGTGGCATGTCCAGATGGAAACAACACAATTTCTGCAGTCACGGTCCCCAAGACCGGCTCTGGTACAATTATTGCAGAACATGTATTGTAAACTTTGAACACATCCTTCAGGCATTTCCAATTACTTTATTTGTACAGTCTCACAGTCAAACCAGGAACAGACACAAATATGAAGAAGAAAAAAATAAAATTATCATAGTTCTCTTTTTGGAAAAAAAAATACATTTTGCAGTCAGCTAGAGCCCTCAGTTAGCACAAGGTACTGGCTATTAAGTTTTTTGGTGATGTTCATGTCACTGTGTGTCCATGTCAGCACAGTCATTTGAAAAGGAGCAGGGTGCCTTTCAGTAACAATTGGCATTGGAGGGGTAAGTATGTGGTATCTGTACCAAAAAATTAATCAGTACAGAATATTAGGCCTAAAAACTACATTGTAGCAACTAAGAAAGTTCCATTCGAATCTGATAGATGCCAACATTTAAGAATTTTGTGCATTGCAAAAATAAAACTTGTGAGTCATTATATATAAGCGATGGCGATGGTATTCAATCCAAGAAATGATATGAGAAGTAGCTGATTGAAATGTTAAAACTTAACCTTTAATCTATTAACTAAAAAAAAAACAAAAGTGCAAAATGTGCTGATGTGCATGTGCCACACAAAACAGAAACCAAAACGAAACACAAAGTCTATGACCTAAAAACGAAGAGACCAATGGTTCACCAGAAACTATCGTCCATTATAAGGTTTCTGGTGAACCATTGGTCTCTTCGTTTTTAGGTCATAGACTTTGTGTTTCGTTTTGGTTTCTGTTTTGTGTGGCACATGCACATCAGCACATTTTGCACTTTTGGTTTTTTTTTAGTTAATAGATTAAAGGTTAAGTTTTAACATTTCAATCAGCTACTTCTCAAAACTTGTGAGTCACTTGTCGATTCCTTTTAATGGCTAAATATGATGTATCCGTTCAAGATTCCTTAGATCTTTTCATCTGGCGTGGATTAACATAATATCTGAATATATGTCCAGTATAATCTCTTGCATAAAGTAAACATTGTTTAATAATAACAATACTAATTCATGCAACCATGACAATGTCTGTAAACTGTTGTGAAGTATGTCGACGTTATATAAGCAAGAAAAATTGGTCCTAATAAATTAATAAATATACAAGTGCCTTTCATTAAATTAGAATATCATCAAAAAGTGAATTTATTTCAGTTCTTCAAAAAAGTGAAACTCAAATATTATAGAGAGTCTTTATAGAGTGATCTATTTCTAGTGTTTATTCTGTTAATGTTGATGATTATGGCTTACAGCCAATGAAAACCCAAAAGTCATTATCTCAGTAAATTAGAATACTTTATAACACCAGCTTGAAAAATGATTTTAAAATCCGAAATGTTGGCCTACTGAAATGTATGTTCAGTAAATGAACTCAATACTTTGTCAGGTGTCCGCATCAATGCGGCGTGGCATGGAGGCGATCAGGTGTCATGGAAGCCCAGGTTACTTTGATAGCAGCCTTCAGCTCATCTGCATTGTTGGGTCTGGTGTCTCTCATCTTCCTCTTGACAATACCTCTTAGATTCTCTATGGGGTTAAGGTCAGGCGAGTTTGCTGGCCAATCAAGCCAGATATTGGTACTTTTGGCAGTGTGGACAGGTGCCAAGCCCTGCTGGAGAATGAAATTTCCATCTCCAAAAAGCTTGTCGGCAGAAGGAAGCATGAAGTGCTCTAAAATTTCCTGGTAGACGGCTGCGCTGACTTTAGTCTTGAAAAAACACAGTGAACCTACACCAGCAGATGACATTGATCTCCAAACCATCACTGATTGTGGAAACTTCACACTAGATGTCAAGCAGCTTGGGTTGTGGCCTCTCTACTCTTCCTCCAGACTCTGGGACCTTAATTTCCAAATAAAATGCAAAATTTTCTCCTTGGCTCAGGTAAGACGCTTCTGGCGTTGTCTATTGGTCATGAGTGGCTTGACACAAGGAATGCGACACTTGCAGCCCATGTCCTGGGTATGTCTGTGTGTGGTGGCTGTTATGAATGTGCTAGAGATGGTTTCGGAGCAGAGGCTCCCTCTGGTGGTTACAGACAGTACTGAACCTTTCAGCGAGGAATGGCAATCTGGGTTCACTGACTGGTCTGATATAAGGGAGGTTCCCTCACATGATGGTTGCCGGTGATTAATTGTTCTTGTCTCAATTGTGGTTCCTGGTTCATTTGGAAGCTTGCTGAGTCTTGCCTTCATCTTCTGCTATCAGATAAGATATTTTCTGCTTTTATTTTTGTGCTTGCTTTTTGCATTGTTCCCTGCACTTCTGCGGAGGTCAGTCAGGTCCCTCCGGGGGGCTTGTGCTCCTCTCAGTTTATCTGAAGCCACTGTTATTTGTTCATTTTCTTTTTCCTGTATTTTCAGCGGCTGCAGCTTGGTTTTGTTCACACTGAGATCTGATTTAGTGGGTGGCGAGATCGTGTGATCTCAGTATTTTTGTAATCAGAATTGTTGGATTTTTGTAGGGTTTTCTGGGTTGCAGAAAGTAATCTCTCCTGTCCTATCCTATTTAGTCAGCTTGTGGCCCCAGCGTTTGCTCATTCTATTTTCTGTCTGTGTTCGTGCTTTCTTATTGTCTAACCGCCATTACATGTTTGGGGGCTTCCTATTTTCTTTGGGGATCTGCTCCGGGCAGATAGATTTCACCTTTCTGCTTTTAGGTGTAGTTATCTCTCAGGCTGTGATGAGGCGTCTAGGATCAACGTATTAACGCTCCACGGCTACCTCTAGTTGTGTGGTTAGTTTAGGAATCTGCAACCCATTAGTTACCAACATCTCAGGTGTTCGGCTGCCCGGCTGTTGTTCCTGTCCTCCTCAGCTACCTAACATAACAGGTGGCTCTTGAAGCAATGACTCCACCAGCAGTCCACTCCTTGTGAATCTCCCCCAAATTTTTGAATTGCCTTTTTTTAACAATTCTTTCAAGGCTGTGGTTATCCCGGTTGCTTGTGAACCTTTTTCTACCACACTTTTTCCTTCCACTCAACTTTCCATTAATATGCTTGGATACAGCACTCTGTGAACAGCCAGCATCTTTCGCTGGCTGTTCACAGAGTGCTGTATCCAAGCTTTTGTGGCTTACCCTCCTTGTGGAGTGTGTCAATGACTGCCTTCTGGACATCTGTCAAGTCAGCAGTCTTCCCCATTATTGTGGAGCCTAATGAAACAGACTAAGGGACCTTTTTAAATGCTTAGGAAGACTTTTCAGGTGTTTTTTGTTAATTATTCTAATTTACTGAGATAAAGACTTTTGGGTTGTCATTGGCTGTAAGCCATAATCATCAACATTAACAGAAATAAACACGTGAAATAGATCACTCTGTAATGACTCTATATAATATATGAGTTTCTCTTTTTGTATTGAAGAACTGAAATAAATTAACTTTTTGATGAAAAAAAGCACTTGTATGTAAATCAGGGGTGCAAAACATTTTTTGGTCCAAGAGTCATATTGTAATGCTGAAAGGGCCGCAAAAAATTTAAACTGGTACTTACATGAATAAAGATCCACTAACAGTAGATTAATACATCATCAAAAGCGAGTTTTGTGTATTTAAGAAAGGTACTTGGAAATTTTCTGCTTAATAAAATCAATATGAACACACCCAAAATTACACTATGTTTTTGAAGCAGAAACTCAACCAAATCCTCCTCATAATTTCTAACTAAGTAATGAGGTTTTTCGCTTTAACACGAAGCAGGTTATGGATTACTACATGATCAGAACCACCATCAGTACATGAATGCAGCGAGAGAACCACTATCAGTATATAACGTGAACTTGCAACTTCCAGTATGTCCTTAACAATGGTAAGGAGATACTGGAAGTTGTTGTAATCAGCCATCATCAAACTGCGGACCATATGGTAAACTCAGTGATGAAATGCAAGTCTGTATCACAATTAAACATTTGCATCCAGGTACCTTATAGGTACATCCAGGTACCTTATAGGTGACATCTTCTTTGACCAAAGTCACTCTCATATCTTTTGTCTACAACCCTTTTGTCATAATATAGATGTCATAATGAGATTTCACACCCACAGATTTCCCTCTTCTCCAGCCTCAGTAGCACCTTCCAATCCTGACATGGTGTCATTAAAAAGTATCATTATAAAGCCCCATAAGTAAAAATATTTCCTGTGCTGCCTGCCTGAATTAATAATAGTGTCTCATTTTACTTCCAGCACAAAATACTTACCCCCACAACCGCCCCTATCCATAATGTCTTCCCTACACTGCCCTTCTCTGTAATATTCTCCAATACTGCTCCTCTCGGTAATATCCCCCAACTCTGTCCCTTTCTGTTATTTCACCCCCACAATGACCCTCTCCATAATGTCCCCCACACTTTGCCCTTCTCCATAATATCCCACACACACTGCCTCACTACATAATCTACTACACTCACCCTGCCCCTCTCCATAATATCCCCACAAACATAGCTCATCTCCATAATATCCACCACTCTCTGCCCACCTCCATAATAACCCCCACTCCCTACCCCTCTCCATAATGTCAATGCACACCTTGCCTTTTGCCGTAATGTCCCCCCGAGACCATACCCCTCTCAGTAATGTCCCACCGCTCCTTGCCCCTCTCCATGATGTCCCACACACACTGCACGTCTTCAAAATATCTCCCATATTGCCTCTCTGCGTAATGTACTCCTTCACAATTCCACCCTTACTGCCCCATAAGGTGCCCTCATAGTAACACCAAACATCCTTCTTCCTTCTAGAACAGTATATTTAAACTTCTGCTCCTCCATAGAGGACTTACTTTTCCAGTTTCGTACTTGCCACCTCTGCCCTATAGCACCAATGACCACAGAAGTCGTGAGGCCACAGCATGATGACCTTATCATTATGCTGCATGATGGGGCGAGTGTGGATGGGCTCTTTTTTCCCCAGTCCCAGCAACAAAGTGTTCAATATAGGGCAATATGAACCTATTCTCCCGATGCATGTTTATGTGTGTGTACTGTATATATATATATATATATATATATATATATATATGTATTCATGTATAGAATAGTTACAGAGATATTATTGGATACTGGATGAAGAGACCTAAGTAGTGTCCAAAGTTTGCTGCAATATTTGTTATAATCTTTTCAGTTACCTGTTAATCATACTGATCCACAGAATAGAGTTAACACTTTACTTGTGCCACAAATGAAATGTGTAAAATTTTAAATGTCTAAAAACAGCAATAGGATTTCTTCCCAAAAATAATTAATGAAAGTTAGGTATTAGGTCGTATTCAGCATAAAAATGGGGCCACTAACATATCCAACTCTACTCCAAAAAAAGTTCACACAGTTCATTCTACAAAAAAATGAAAAAGTTATATCTCCTGAAATGTGACAATGAAAAAAAACTGTGGAAATAAAAATTAAATAAGGCCTGCTCCTTCAGCAGTTAAGGGAAAAATATCTTCCTTCCATGTTACATAGAATTTATACAGTCATGGCTGAAAGTTTTGGCACCCTTGAAATGTTCAAGAAAATAAAATACTTCTCATAGAACATTATTGCAATTACACATGTTTTGTTATACACATGTTCACTTCCTTTGTGTGTATTGAAAAAACATGGAAAAAAGAGAAAAAAAGGCAAATTGGACGTAATTTTACACTAAACCTCAAAAATGGGCCAAACAAAATTGTTGACACCTTTCCAAAATTGTGGGTAAACAATTTTTGTTTCAAGCATTTGATGCTCATTCAAACTCACTTGTAACAAGTGAGGGCAATATGAAAAACTAGATAAAAATGGGAGAAGTTGACTAAATCTTTGCATTGTGTATCAGTGTGTAGTGTGTTCCACACTAAGCATATAGAACAGAAAGAGGAGAAGAGAACTGTCTGAGGACTTGAGAACCAAAATTGTTGAACAATCTCAAGGTTAAAAAAGTCAATTTCCAGAGATCCTTTGTCCCCAATGTGCGACATAATCAAGAAGTTTACAACCCATGGCACTCTAGCTAATCTCCCTAGGTGTGGACAGCAGAGAAAAATTGATGAAAGATTGCAACGCAAGATAGTCCAGATGGTGGATAAGTAGCCCCAATCTATTTCCAAAGAAATCCAAGCTGTCCTGTTGGCTCAGACTGTATTAGTGTCAGCGTGAACTATCTGCTGACATTTGAATGAAACTAAACACTATGGCAGGAAACCCAAGAGAACCCCACTGCTGACACAGAGACATAAAAAGCTAGACTGCAGTTTTCCAAAATGTTCATGAGTAAGCCAAAATCCTTCTGTAAATGCATCTTGTGGACAGTTGAGACCAAGATAGAGCTTTTTGGTATAGGACATCATTCTACTGTTTACCGAAAATGAAATGAGGCCTACAAAGAAAAGAACACAGTACCTACAGTCAAATATGGTGGAGAGTCAAAGATGTTTTAATATTGTTTTGGGTGCCTTTATTGTGCGCAAGGCATCAAGAAACCTGAAGGTTACCAAAGGATTGTGGGTCGCAATGTAATGCCCACTGTCAGAAAGCTTTGTTTGCATCCTAGGTCTTTGGTCTTCTATTAGGACAATGACCCCAAACATACTTCAAGAAACACCCACAAATGGATGTAAACAAAGCATTAGATAGTTCTGAACGGGGCAACAATGAACATCTAAATGAAGTTGAACACCTGTGGCAAGATCTGAACATTGTTGATCTTAAAACATGAGAGACCTGGAGCAAATTTCAAAAGAAGATGGGTCCAATCTTCCAGTTTAGAGGTGTAAGAAGCTTGTTGATGGCTATAAGAAGCTATTGATTGCAGTTATTTATTCCAAAGGGTGTGCAACCACATACTGAGTTGAGGGCGCGGACAATTGTGTCCAAACAAAGTTGTTTATCCACAATTTTGTAAAGTTATCAACAATTTTGTCCTGCCCATTTTTGGGGTTTTGTGAGAAATGATGTCCTGTTTGACATTTTTTCTTTGTTTAATTTATGTTTTTTCCAATACACACAAGGAAATAAACATGTGTATAACAAAACTTGTATTTGCAATAATTTTCAGGGAGAAATACTTCATTCTCTTGAACAATTTCAAGGGTGCCAACACTTACGGCCATGATTGTGTGTGTATGTATATATATATATAATACAGTATATATTTAAATATTTTATCTAGAATTACTGTATTTGGAAATGTTAATGTTATACATCTTATAAGTTAGTTTGCACGATCTTCTGATTAGCAACTGGGAAATATGTGGCATTATGTTCTCTGAAGGGGATCAATGTAATGCTGTGCTTAATGCATCATGAGATTGATAGCAGAGCATAAAGAAAAAAATGTTTGGCTTTAAATATAAACCCAAATTTCAAGATGTTAGTTGAACCAAATTGTATTGAGCTCTTTATTCATGAGCTGATTGCTTCTCATAGTACACCCATAATAATGTTCAGCTGTACGAAAATATTTAAAATTATACAAAATTGTAATCAGTATTTTGTTTTACAATTTAAAACAAATCAAAAAAGAAAAAAATACTGCTATTATAGCTTTGTTGTGTAAGATCATTATTTAAGTAATACCAGGTGAAAAAATGAAAAAAATCTATAAAATGTTTATCCTATTGTTACATGTTAAACTCTGTTTTTTATTATCACATATGTGATATATACTATTTAAAAATTAAAAAAAAAAATACAGAACAAATCACAATTTTAAATTCTTTCCATTTAGTAATTTATATATTGAAGGTGAATAGGAAATAACTTGAACTATTTTTAGCTATTTTTATGGACTTAAAAATCTGAAAAAAATCTGAAAAAAATCCGAAAAGATTAGTGAAATATAAATGTTCAACAGGATATGATATGTTTTTTTTCTTCTAAAAATATTTTGTTTTATTTCCTGCTGCTGTCTTGAAAATCTATCTAAAAACTCTCCCACAAATATCAGTTTTCTCCCCTTGTTAAACTCATAGGCAACTTAGGTAGGCTGGATGTGCACCTGCATGATGCTCTTCCATCCATTGCGGGATAATGTGCCAAATATCTGCTTGCCTGTACAGTCGTTCCATGAAAATTAGCTAAGCCTTTTTTTTGCCTCGAAAACATCTGCTTTTAGTGATAGCAGCTGTGACAGTCTAACAGTCGACTAAGCTCTTCAAAATGTACTTGTACAAAGGGGCTTTTGACGAGGATGATAAATGACCAGAATTACACTACAGCTTTTAAGTACCTAATTCTAACCTAACGGGTAATGAGCAGCATACTTCTGCACCTGTCACATTCAGAACATTGCCTTTATTTGTGGGGTTTTCTTTCTTTCTGTTTTTCAAGTGGTCTTTCTGATTTCATTTTGCGTCATTAGATCTCGTAGAGTAGATCGTAATAATATTATAATTGGCTGTCAAGGGAACATTATATGCAAACTTGATATTACATTGATCTGAGTGTAGCCGTCATGACACGTTCCATTCAGAGTAGACTATCATTATTATTTTAGCCTTTGTTTTTCTCATTTCGAGCAGGAGATGTTCAGCCAGCCACTAGAAGGCAAAACACTCCGTAAAAGTTGCCAGCAATTTAGGTTCCTCCATTTATATTCAAATGTGGAGATGTTAGAAAATAGATGGGTTATTTAGGTTAGTTGGGTATTTGAATGAATTAACATGAAGCTTAAAAGGACAATGAGTTGTAAATTGCGAAGACCAATTCCTGAATTTCAGGGTTAACCTATGACTCTTATAATTTCCTATTATTTTATTTCCATTTTTCAACACTTTTACTTAAATAAGTTGTTAGGAAAAAACTGTTGCTAATGTAATATGCTTTGGGTCCAATATCTATAATTCTTTAATAAAATGCTTGGATAAATGCAGAGTGTTTCTCACTTAATTTTACAGTTTCGTATAAAAAGACTTTTTGGTTAATTATGGAGAACACTTACATATCCAGCAGGCAGTGAGCAAACTTGTGTGATTGCAAGGATTTTGAGTGTCTTGTGCCAATTTTGCATAGGTCTGTCAGTGGCGGACACAGACAGAAAATGACCCCTTGTACATGGGCCCCTTACAGTCCAAAAGTTCTGTCTAAGACAAAAGCTACTTACTGCTTTCCAATGATATGTGTGTCCCTGATCTCTGTTCCAAAGACATAGTTACCTGCAATGGTTGCCTCTTGATTAATACCAGTCATTTACAGCTTAAAGCATTATAAGACCTAATTCAGACTTCAGTGTTTTTCACGTACGCAAAATGGTACAGGTGTCATCAGTGTTTAGAACCTATGTGTCATCACTCATCAGTGTATGGTCGAGGTGTCCATTTTTGCCATTAGTGTTTTAAAAAAAAAAAATTACAAAGCTTCTCATATACATTGCAATGTTAAACACGGACCGCAATCGAATGGCACGCGGATGTCATCTGTGTACTGCATTTTTCACGGACCCATAGACTTGTATTGGCACTTAACATCTGAGCTGCCGAAAAAAAATGGACTTACCTCCATGGATTTTGTACTGACATGCAAACAGCTCCATAGATTATAATGGCTACGTATTTTATCCACGAAAAATACGGCTAGAACACGTACATGAGATCCAGACGTTGGAATGAGCCCTAATAATGGCACTATTATTATATTTCAATACAGTATAAGACAGAAGAAATTCACCTAAAAACTGCTTACAAGTATATTTGGCCATATCCGCGTATTTTAGAGAGATCGAAGGACCATCACTTGTATATGCAGGCCTCCAAACTCTCCCACCATAGATGATGCTACAAGTTTAAAGAAGCATGGACTTTTAAGCTTAGGCCGGGATCACACATGCGAGAAAATCGTCCGACACTCGCATGTGAAATCCCAGCTCTGGCGCCGGCACTCGGGAGTGGAGCGAGCGGCTGCATATAAATACATGCAGCCGCGCACTCCACTCCTGAGTGCCGGCACCAGAGCTGGGATTTCACATGCGAGTGTCGGACGATTCCTTCGCATGTGTGATCCCGGCCTTAGTCTTATCCTTTGGAGTTCTTTATGCCACTATACTTTTTTGCATTGTGGTATTCTTTGCCATTTTTTGTGAAAATGTTCACATTTTGTAAGATTAGGCAACAATTTGCCCCAAAATTTTTGTCATATATAAGATCACTCTAGGGATGACTTGAAATCATTTGTCACAAACTTTGCGACTTTTTGAAAAGTCACAATTAGTGTTGAGCGATACTGCTCGATATCTAAAAATATCGTATCGGAATGGTATCGCCGATATCACTAAATATCGTCGATATCCGATTCTGATACCAGAAGTCCCATGTAAGTCTATGGGAACAAAATATCGCAACAAAAAAAAACCTTTCTTTCGTTGTAAACACAAAATATACACACATAGAATACATATATATATATATACATGTCATTGTGACATATATATATATACATATATTTATAGTTTATACACTTCTACATAGTAAAATAGACTCTGATTCAATTGCCGGGTAAAGCCGTGACATACCCCATAGAAGTCGACGGGCTCGGTGCCGAGTACCCCCAAAACCTCTGGCTCTGTGCGACTCAACTTGGGCGTCACGAACAGGATTCTGTAGCTCGCTATAAGCGAGTCCTGTGTGCCTGAATTGAACTGGTTTTGTGCTTGAGAATTGCTAAAATCATCAGAGAATGTATTTGCCATTTTTCAGCCATATCTGCGTCACGACGAGACACTGGTGAAGAAGAAGGGCGTGCTCTTCGTGGGTGTACACTCACTCAGTGGCGCGAAAACGATGGCCGACCACTGTAAATGGTACTGCAATGTAAGATCGTGCCCCACAGCTCTTCAGTTCCGCCTCCTCATCCTCCTCAGTGTGCGGAAACTAACACGAAGGTCCTGCGTCCCTACAAAAGAGGGGCCCTCTCCAGATGCTAATGACACATGTGACTTGGCAGAGATGGCTAATGGACACGAGCAGAAGTGTGAAGGGATGGAGCAGTCAGAGCTCTCCCCCCACGGAAGCAACCCGATCGCCACGGAACCACCGTTGGGCACCCGGCCTGGAAACCCTCCTACACTGCAAGAAGCGGAGGATACCCTAAGAGGCCTGGCCCGGCACCGGGAGGAGGTCGCCAGGATGGAAGCCAGCTGGCGTGCCCTAAAACTAAACTTGGAGCGGCGCCAATCCCTCTTACCTGAAGTGTCTTTACCGGAAGGTGAGACACCCGTTCTAGTAGAGGAGTCCGTGCGGCATCCCAGCCCTTGCAATGTGATCCGGTTGACGTTGTCGCAGTGGAGGCACCCGTTCCTGCAAAAAACTCTGCACCGGCAGCACCCCAGATCCCGCTGTCTGCCCCCGTCGCTGAGACAGAAGAAGCGACACCCGTCCTCATGGAGGAGGCCGCGCAGGCACCAGAGGTCTACCTGTCTGTACCGGAGCCCCGACTGTCATCTGTTCCAGAGCCGGCTGCTTCCTCCGCAGGTGAGCGCCGCCAGGACTGGGGGCGCCAGGAGAGAGCTGCCGCAAACCGGACACTGTAAGCTGCAGTTTGATGGTGGAGACATGGAGCAGCTGGTGGAGGAGAATTACAACCGGCGTCAGGAGGAAGAGTGGAGACGTTGGGAGCGGGAAGCAGAGCGACAAAGGGAGCAGCGAGAAACCCAAAAGCTTCTGCAACGTAACCTGGAGAAGGACCGGGCAGATAAGGACCGGATGAGAAAAGATAAAGGAACCCTGTGGGAGCCGCGGCGTAAGGGTGCAGTACGGAGCTTTAAATTGAAAGGTGGTTGGGGCTTCATCCAGGAGCCTGGACTTTATTTAGAAGTTTTTGTGAACCGGCGGGACGTGGAGGCTCACCTCCCAGAAGGACACCCGGGGAGGGACCTGTTGCCAGGAGACTTGGTGACTTACACCCGACACTGGGGTTACAATGGATGGTACGCCCTAAATGTTACCAGGTGCGACCCCTACTCCCCAGAGTGTCAGGAACCTGTGAGACCCTCGGAGCCTTCAGCCTCCCACATCCAGGCCTCTGCAAAAGTGCCCACCCCACGCCGTAAATCTCCCCAGCCTCCCTCAGTGGTCTCCTCAGCAGCCCCAGCTATGGACATGATAAGTATAGCTGGCCCGTACCCGGCGCCTGTTAGGCCCCCTGGGGTTTGTTCAGTCCGGGACATAGGGTTCCAGACCCAGAGGGAGATGAAAGAGGTGGCCACACAGACCCAGATAGCGGGTCACGACTTGACTGTACAGGCCACACGACGTCATCAGGTCCTGGTGGTCCTTGGTGTCTCGGATGTTTGGCAAGCATCAGAAGAATACCAGGTGGTACCTGGAACACCCCTGCCAAAGAATTATAAATAACCCGGACAGGGTCCCTGTATGTAAATAGTTAAATTGTTGATGTACCCGGACGGGTGAATGTTCATAAAAAAGTTTTTTAATTTAATAAAAAAAAAAAAACACAGTTTTCATTACTTTTATTACAGTCTCATCCTGGGACGCCATCGATCTCCTGTAAAAAAAATGAAAAAAAAAAAAAAAAAGTATACCACCTGACCGACGCAGTCCATAGTAACGAGTGTCCCACGACGATCCAGCTCTGCTACATCAGAATGACAGGCAGAGCCTGTCATCCCGGCGCAGCACAGCTGATTACCTGCTTCCCCGGCGGTGACGTCATCGGACTGGTTTACGGCCGGGATTACCCTGCAGTCACTGCAGTTATCGCGAAAAACTGCATGTGACCGCCAGGGAGAAGATAATGGCGGCCATCAAGCAGTCCAGGACGTGACCGCCGGAGATCTTCTGCCAGGTAAGTGCCGCTGACTCCTGACAGACCCGACCGACGGACACTCACAGTGACAGTGACAAATCCGATTCCGGTATTCGATATGACGAAAATATCGGTATTCGGAATCGAAAGCCCGATACAGCTAATATCGGCCGATACCCGATATTTGCAGTATCGTATCGCTCAACACTAGTCACAATTGATTAATCGTGCAAATCAGTTAAACTTCAAAAATACACAAATTGAAAAATAAATTTACCGTAAACAAAAAAAGGTGTAACACGTTAAAATCTCAACAAAAAGAAGTGCAAATGCAAAAATGAGTCAGGTCCTTTGTCTTTAAAGCACCATTCCAGCATTTTTTTTTGTATTGCTTCACAGGAGTGATGCTTCAACTGTAATTCTCCTGCCCCTTGTCTTATACGCACCTGCTGCCGCCTTCATCTTTTTCCAGTATTGCTTGTGTCAGTCTCCGGCGAAAAGTGACCTGACCGGCAGCTCCAGTGTTCCATGGAGCGGCACGGAGGTCACATTTCAGTACAAGTCTGTGAGAGCTTCGTCCTGGCCTCATTCTGTCTCTCATAGACTTGCATTGAGCACTTGTGACTTAACTTATGACTTCTGGCCAGTCAGAAGTTACGTGCCTAAGATGTTGCTGCGGGACCGGAGCGGCGTTGGTAAAAGGTGAAGTCACCAAAAGGTGAGTATAAGAACAGGGACTGGAGGCTTATATTTAAAGCACCACTACAGCGCTGAAAAAAAATACTCTGGAGTGCTCCTTTAACAACTAAATACTTTTCTTCTACCTGGAGATAACCAAGCGCATTGAGTGCACCAGTATGGGGAGGTCAGGAGACTGATCGGCACAAAAACTACGATGCGTTTGACCACCTTAACAGCATTTCTGTAAACAAAAATCTCTTCTCAAGATTCTTATACAGCTAATTTTAGATAAATGGCAAACCACCTGCCAATTGCCTAGGGTCATCAAGTTCTAAGGATATCCCGAAGACAACTTTTTCCCACACTAAAAATAACACTAAAACCAACACAGCATTATTTGGCAATGTTTGTGGCAATGTTTGGAATTATGTGGGAACTGAGTTTTTATTAGATGATAACTATATGACAATATTATGCAAGATTCTAAGCAGTGTTATTCTGACAATATGGGTCCGATTCATAAATGAATTTCTGCCAGTTTTTTGCGTGAATACCTCTAAATTAGTGACTTTTTGATTAGTGACAAATTCATCAAATAATTTGTTCCTTCTTTCAAGTTATCTTTTGTTATTATTTTATTATTGTTCTGATTTTTACGTCAACTTGGCTTCTCCAGAGGTTGTAGGCAGATTCATGAAAGGTGACTTATTTAAAAAGTCACAACATTTGGCACATCTCTACTCCAGTCCTCGTCTAGAGTGATTTTATGTACATCATGCAAAAAGTCACATTTTTAGACATTTTGAAAATTCTGTGATTATTGCACTAAAGAGTTCGTAAAATGGTAAAGGAAACCTGTCACCAGGTTTTTCCCATATAAAGTAGGGTCAGCACTTGTACGCCCCCCCATTACTAGAAAGCTGTGTATCTGTCCCCAATGCACTCTGCATACATTTTTTTTTACTTTTTAACTTTGTCCCACTGTGGGACTTTCATTTTTTGCAGACTGATCGCTCGTCCAGCATGGGAATGCATCAGCATCCCTGTGCTATGCAAACTGTCATCTCTGCACTGACAGAGAAAGTTGCTGATCATTGACTGTGCATGATCAAGCAACTTTCCTAGCTCTGGTGACCCGAATGTCATCATGACAATATTGGGTCACCATGGCAATGATCAGGACCTCACGTCATGGCGCAGGGTCTCCAATCCAAAGGCAGAGGGGCTGTTATCACTCTGCCGGCTCCTGGAATGCTGTAATTGCATTTGATCACAGCATTTAGGGGGTTAAAGTGCTGGGAGCGGTCTTTGAGCGCTCCTGGCACCTAATTCCAGGTGTCAGCTGTCAGAATCAGCTGACCCCTCGTGGCAATCACCCGCACACAGCACATGTGCGCGCACGATTGCCAAGCCGTAATAATACGTCCCTGCTCAGATAGGCACAGGGACATATTATTATGACAAATGGCAGAAAGGGGTTAAAGGCGGAAAAAGAAAAGCTATTTTTGGGCTTTGTGCATAATTCAAGAATAGCTTGAGCCATTTTGATGAATCTCGCACAAAACAAATCTGCGAAAACCAAAAGTCACAACAAAATTATATTATCTTATTACGCTGGAAATGAAGAATTACATCCTGTGTATTAATTGTGTGTTATTATCATTAGCACTATATGTTAGCGTTAGCTGGGCTGTATATAAAGTATTATGTTGGAGTATAATTTAGGCATTGTATGGTGGTTGTACTTAGGCACTCAATGACTGCATGGTTATCATAAACTAATTATATGGCCAACTATACAGTCATGGCCAAAAGTTTTGAGAATGACACAAATATTATATTTTCACATGATCTGCTTCCCTTTGGTTTTTATGTGTGTTTGACAGATGTTTTTATCACAGACAGAAATATAATTGCAAACATATGAGTAACAAAAGCTTATATTGACAGTTAGAATGAGTTAATGCAGCAAGTCAATATTTGCAGTGTTGACCCTTCTTCTTCAGGACCTCTGCAATTCTCCCTGGCATGCTCTCAATCAACTTCTGGACCAAATCCTGACTGATAGCAGTCCATTCTTGCACAATCAATGCTTTCATTTTGTCAGAATTTTTAGGTTTTTGTTTGTCCACCCGTCTCTTGATGATTGACCACAAGTTCTCAATGGGATTAAGATCTGGGGAGTTTCCAGGCCATGGACCCAAAATCTCTATGTTTTGTTCCCTGAGCCATTTAGTTATCACCTTTGCTTTATGGCACGGTGCTCCATCATGCTGGAAAAGGCAATGTTGATCGCCAAACTGCTCTTGGAGGGTTGGGAGAAGTTGCTCTTGGAGGACATTCTGGTACCATTCTTTATTCATGGCTGTGTTTTTAGGCAAGACTGTGAGAGAGCCGATTCCCTTGGGTGAGAAGCAACCCCATACATGAATGGTTTCAGGATACTTAAGAGTTGGCATGAGACAAGACTGGTGGTAGCGCTCACCTTGTCTTCTCCGAATGAGGCGTTTTCCTGATGTCCCAAACAATCGAAAAGGGGATTCATCAGAGAGAAAACAACTTTACCCCAGTCCTTAGCAGTCCACTGCCTGTACCTTTTGCAGAATATCAGGCTGTCCATAATGTTTTTTCTGGAGAGAAGTGGCTTCTTTGCTGCCCTCCTTGAGACCAGGCCTTGCTCCAAGAGTCTCCGCCTCACAGTGCGTGCAGATGCACTCACACCTGCCTGCTGCCATTCCTGAGCAAGCTCTGCACTGCTGGTAGCCCGATCCCGCAGCTGAAACACTTTTAAGAGACGGTCCTGGCGCTTGCTGGTCTTTCTTGGGCGCCCTGGAGCCTTTTTGGCAACAATGGAGCCTCTCTCCTTGAAGTTCTTGATGATGCGATAGATTGTTGACTGAGGTGCAATCTTTCTAGCTGCGATACTCTTCCCTGTTAGGCCATTTTTGTGCATTGCAATGATGACTGTACGTGTTTCTTTAGAGATAACCATGGTTAACAGAAGAGAAACAATGATGCCAAGCACCAGCCTTCTTTTAAAGTGTCCAGTGGTGTCATTCTTACTTAATCATGACAGATTGATCTCCAGCCATGTCCTCATCAACACCCACACCTGTGTTAATGAGCAATCACTGAAAAGAGGTTAGCTGGTCCTTTTAAGGCAGGGCTGCAATGATGTTGAAATGTGTTTTGGGGGATAAAGTTCATTTTCTAGCCAAATATTGACTTTGCAAGTAATTGCTTTTAAGCTGATCACTCTTTATAACATTCTGGAGTATATGCAAATTGCCATTAGAAAAAGTGAAGCAGTAGACTTTGTAAAATTAATATTTGTGTCATTCTCAAAACTTTTGGCCATGACTGTAGATTTTTCTTGGGACCTAGGAGCTTCAAGTTGCATCTCTGGTTCTTATGATTATTTTGATGATAATGAAGTTAACAAAAGTGTAACTTGAAGCTCCTGGACCCTATCAAATACTCTAAAATAAGTCCTAACCTACTGTACCATGTGCCATTTCTGGTATTGATGTTTTCTTCAGGCACCCTCGGGCACGTAAGTCTGGGTGCAACTGTTACATCTGCACCTAATGCAGCTACACATTGATGATGAAAAGATTTTTGTCTACAAAGACTTTTAATCAATTGTCTTTGTACGAAATATAAAAAAAATTAGCATTAAAAATATGAATACGAATACCTGCATTAAGAATGCGCTTTCTAAAGTCGGGTGTATAGAAAGGGCTTAAGGGGTGATCCTGCCCCAGAACCAGCAGGTGATGGCTGTGAGTTACATCCAGAACTTGACTCTAACAATCTCTGACAGTGGCATTTAACACACGTCAGCATGTCATTCCGCTGGTCGCGATGGGTTGTTATGACAGCTAGGGGGTGTGCTGAAGACCCCGTGCAAGTCATTACAGAGCTCCTTTGAAACCTAGCCTGTGGCTTCAAAGGAGACCTTGATTTCTGCTGTATACAGCTATGCTGTGGCATAACTGTATACAGCACAAGCGATTAGATGATCACAGCTTCAAGTCCCTTAAGGGGACTGTTAAGAACAGTGTAAAGTAAAAAAAACGTTTTCAAAAACATTAAAAAACATTAAAGTTTAAATCACCCTCCTTTTCCAGAAATTTAAAATAAAAATAATAAAAAATAAAAAAATACACATGTGGTATCGCTGTGATCAGAAAAGTCTGGTCTATCAAAATATAGAAACAATTAACCCAATCGGTAACCAACACGAACAAAAAAATTCAAGAGTGCCAAAACTACGTTTGTTGGTCGCTGCAAATCCCTTCACTGGCTCCCAATTTCCCAGCATATCCAGTTTAAACTACTAACACTGACCTACAAAGCCATCCATAACCTTTCTCCTCCGTATATTTCCGAAGTAATCTCTCAATATCTTCCCTCACGTAATCTCCGGTCCTCCCAAGCCCTCCTTCTCTCCTCCACGCTTATTCGCTTCTCACCCAATCGCCTCCAAGATTTCTCCTAAATATCCCCATCCTCTGGAATTCTGTGCCCCAACATGTCCGGTTATCCACCACATTTGGATCCTTCAGACGGAACCTGAAAACCCATCTCTTCAATAACCACGTGGCCACCTCAACACCATCGGAGCTACTGCAACCCCAACCTACTGTCCTCAAGGGCAGGGTCCTCTCCTCTCTGTATCAGTCTGTCATTGTTAGTCTACTGTAAGTGATATTTGTATTTTGATGCAACCCCGTCTCATGTACAGGACCATGGAATTAATAGTGCCATATAAATAAATAATAATAATACCACTAAATTGTTGCAACAAGCAATCGAAATGTCACATCTATCCCAAAATGGTATCAATAAAATGTTGTCTCACCCCGCAAAAAATGCGCTGTCATTCAGCTACATCAACCTAAAAATGAAAATTGTTACGAGTGCTGGAAAATGGCGACATAATCCTTAAATTTTTTTTTGCAAACTTCAATTTTTTTTTTTTCATGAACAAAATAATTTAAAAAAAATGGACATTTGGTATTTCCAATAGACATACTGATAAGTAGAATCATATTGCAAGGTCATTTTTATCACAAAGTGTACACCCTAGAAACAATTCTCAAAATACAATGTCAGAATTGCATTTTTTTCACAATTTCTCCCCACTTTTTCCCTTTTTTCCCATTACATTACGTGGTATAATTAAAGGTGTCATTCAAAAGTACAACTCGTTTTGCAAAAAAAAAAAGCCCTCATATGTCTATGTGGACAGAAAAATAAAGAAGTTATGGCTCTGGGAACAAGGGGAGTGAAAATTGGAAATGACAAAAACGGAAATTCTTGTGAATGGGTTAATAGGAAATTACACGTACACAGATACAGAGAAAGTCATAAGAGATGAGAAAATGAAGGCAGTAGACAAGGTAGAATATTAATAGGGGCCAATATCCCATATCACCTCCAGTTATCTGCAGAATAAATAAAGAAAACTAAAAATTATAGAATTAATGGAGAACTTCTTAGTACAGGACTCAAATAATAAGACAAAGATTGAAGGATTCCTGCTCATTGTTTCTGACAAATGTGCACATGTAAGGTTGAAAATTCCCCTGCAATTCTAAAACATTAAAATGTCCTACTTGTACAAAATAAATGTGTTTCACCTTGTGAACCCGTCCGTGTACACATTTGTTTCATGATAGATGGTTAAGGAACATTTTAATTTCCTTTTACATTTATAAATGTTGTAAATTTTCTTCTTGTTAATTTCTCTGACTTATTTTCTAATTGCAACTTCCAGAAAGGTAATGAGAAGAATTCACTCATTTTAGACTTTATTATAGTCAGTATCTTAAAGAGCAGGAAAATATAAAGCTCGCATTAATATTTTTTATTTTTTTAAAGTTGGGAGGAACGCTCATGAGCGACTGGTTTCCAACAAGCAGCATTGGCCTCCAGGGTCTGTACTTTAGGACACTCCTAACCATTTAATTTTAGCCTTGGGAGATTATTATTATTTTATTTCATGGTGCTTTACATGTGACTTGGGATATACATAACAAAAAAACAAGTATAATAATCTTGAACAAAACGAGTCACCGACTGGTACAGGGGGAGAGAGATATATGTGACTGCCATTGCTCACAACATACAGACGGCCAGCAACCCTCCACATTAGGGTATATCCACACAATGTTTTTTTCAGGAGAATTGTTCCTGGAATCCTCCTTAAAAAAGTATGAAAAAACACAAAAAGCATGAACATATGTATCGGGGTTAACAGAAATAATCTGCCCATATTTCTGGTGGCTGACCGCTCGCAATTAATACGTGCCGCTTTACAAAAGATGTCAGAAATGACACAAAAAAGAGGCTTCAAGAAAAACACAGATGGCATTTTCTTAAAGAATTTTTTACAGGAAAAACTCAGCAGATACTCCGGAATCTAAAAGACATCATGTGCCCATACCCTTACTCTATCTTCTTCCCTTAAAAAGGTGTGCGAACCTCGTGTTCAGGTAGTACCCTGCTCCTGAGCCTCCTGCTTGCAGGTGGTGATGCTCAACTGGGAATTGACAGTTCGGACCAGCAGCATCGTAGCACTACTGGTTTGAACTGTGTGAACTTCCATGAAACAAAGGTTTCATTCACACAACCGTATTTCCGTATTTCTGGTTTTAGTGCTGTCTGTGAAAAACAATGTTATTCAGAGGGACAGTGTAGACGAGCGATTGTTTTTCACTGACCAAATCTGTGTATGAAAAAAAGTCCCAGCACGCACTGGTTTCTTTCGTAAATCAGATACGACCTTCAAGTCTATAGGTGCACAAAAGAAATGGATGCCATACGGGGAGACAGTGTAGTATCTGATTTTTTACGGATGCATTGGAATTATGTAACATAGGAAACTGTAAATGGTCCTATAAATGATTAATAGCCGCTGAATCATAGACTCATAGAATGGTAGCGTTGGATGGGACCTTCAGAGTCATCGTGTCCAACCCTCTGCTCAATGCAGGAGTGAATAAACCATCTCAGACAGATGTCTGTCCAGCCTCTGTTTGAAGACTTTCATTGAAGGAGAACTCACCACCTCTCGTGGCAGCTTGTTCCACTCATTGATCGCCCTCACTGTCAAAAAGATTTTTTTTTAATATTTAATCTGTATCTTCTCCCTTTTAGTGTCATTCCATTGCATCTTGTGTTTCCATATGCAAATGAGAATAAGGATGATCCCTTTACACTGTGACAGCCCTTCAGATTGTATACGGATGACAAGTAAGTACAAAATTCATCCAACTTTTCTGGATGAAACTTGAACAATGTTATCCAAAAAAGTGGGACGATTTTTTTTCTCACTTGTCATCCATGTACAATCTGTTTTTTTTTTTTTACCCAGCAGCTATTAATCACTTACAGGACCATTTTCAGTTCCCTATGTTATAGAATTGCAATGTATTGAGAAAAATCGAATGCTGTACTGTGGCTCCATATTGGATCCTATTTTTCTCTGCGTATCCATACACTTGAATGGTTGAGTCTCATCCGAGTTAGTGACTAGCGTATCTAGTGCACGCTGCAATTTTTTCACACATTGATACAGTCGGTGAAAAAAATTGCTCATAACGACTGCATCAATAAATAACATTGGTCTGAGTGCTGTCCATTATTTCCACAGACAGCACTCAGACCAAAAATACAGAACGAGTCCTAACAGAGACAGCTTTGCCTGTGAAACACTAAAGGAACACAGGGACACAGAAGCTGGCCGGATCCAGCTTGAGAGCAGAGATTCGGCCAACTTCAGAGCAGCATTTCCAAGCTCTAAAGCAAATAGCAAAACCAAGGAGGTTGGTACAAGGGTAATGTGTAAGAGCAAGTTCACACTGTGGCCATTTTCCAAACACAACCCAAGAAAGAAAACAAAATGATCAAATACCCTGTAGGAAGGAAGTAAATAGATAGCAATAGTGAAACAACAGAACAGACTGAGCTCACCCATATGAAGAGCCAAAGCACGAGGCTGGCGGTACTGCAGGATAAGCCATCAAGGAAAGGAGGATTCCAGAGTCAAGATCTTCAATCAAAACACAAGTTAGCTAAGAATAAAAAAATGTAGAAAACATCACAACCCCTTTGAAAGGAAACTGAGCAGATGCGTTTCAGGCAGGAATTGTTCAACATTGCTTATAGAAAAACAAATTGGTCTTCGTTTTATGTAACGTTCCATTCAGACAGGTAGTCAAATGCTCCAATCAGGTGAAGGGAGATAAAATCAGAAAGCCAATCTGAAAAACCAAAAAAATAAATTAATATTAATATCATGCTCTGGTGGTCTCAGAGTATTTGGAAGTGCTTGGAGATTTAGTTTTGGTCGCCGCAGCTGCATGATTTGTGACTGCTAGACAGTCTGAATACATGTGGGGATTCCCTAGCAAACAGGCAATCCCCACATGTATTCAGGCTGTCTAGCAGCCACAAATCATGCAGCTGTGTTGACAAAAACTAAATCTCTGAGCACGCTCAAATACTTGGAGACCACCCGAGCATGCTTGGGAAAACCCGAGCAACGAGCATACTCGCTCATCACTAATTAACATATAAAATTCATTCATAATGATAAATGATGTCTTGTCTACCGTTCATACCTAATGGCAACCTTTTTTTAATTGTAGATCCACCTGGATTTCCCAATTAAGGAGTTTCCTCCTGTGGTCTCCACCTCTGATGGGTCTATTAACCCGATCTATGCCTATTACTTTACATGATGTGATTTCACCTCCATGATATGTTGAAAAATGTTTGGAGGTGGCTGAACATGTAAAATTAATTGATGCTTCTGACAGGTGTCATCTTATGCGGGCTTTTAAACGACCAGTTGTGCTGCCTACATATTGAATGTTATAAAATTTAAAAAAATAGCAAGGAAGAATTACAAGTAATAAAATTATTAATGTTGTATGTCTAAATTGGATAGCGGCACCCTCTTTCATTCCTAATGTGATGGAAGGCACTGGTAAATGTGATGTTATCAAATTACGCTATCATCATAGATACCACCTAGATAATGTTCATAAAACAGAACAGATGGCTTCAGAGCTCTGTGAATAACTTTGCCTGTTATACGCCCTAAATATAACAGGAAAGTTGTGTTTCCATCATTGATTTAATAACCAGCAAAAAAGTTATTAGAAGTTGCTCATTTAACTCACAGCAGATTGTATGATACATCCACGGAAGAGGCTGGAGAAGCAAAAATGCATAAAAAGATGTTAAAAACTCAAAACATAGGTCAGAAAAGTTTAAATACAGAATAGTAAATTGACTCCTTTTTTTAATGAAATTCATAGAATTGGCTAGTGGCTACATGTAAAATTTTAATTTTTTGACACATCTCCAAAACAAAAAGTAGAGAGTATACCAGCTGCTGCCGGCAGGGTTTTGCACTAAGCTCAATGATGAAGTGAGAACAACTATACATGAAGTACGTGTTGTAATATATTCACTCTTAGGAAAGCACACCTAAAGAGATAATAGGAAAATTCTATTCAAAATGGACACCTTAAATGAGCCCAGACCTGGTGTGCTCCGTCAGGAGATGTTGGAGATAGTCTGCAAGCAAGAGTTCAAAGAGTTACATCAGAGGGGCACTTCATGGCTGAGAAAGTAGTACATGCTTTTAAATGTCGACCTCCAAAGTCAGGACTACGAGAACTGCCAAGGCAGCTACGTTATGATGTTTACATAACCCCAAAGAAATAAAAAGAGAGTCACAGGAACAGTGAAGCAAAGCGACATACACTCTTGGTGTGCCTGAGATCCATCAACTAATTTTAGACCAACTTAGCTGAAACAATACTATTCATGTTGCTGCTGTTTACATCTAAGCCTGTGACTCAACTCTGATGTGTAACCACCAAGTTCTATGCTTCACATCTGATATGTGATCACCAAGCTCTGTCCCACCTCTCAGACAATCCAAATTAAGCGACAGAGATGCTCAGAAGAAGATAGACCACTCTTTACAATGTCTGATTTTTCATAAGACTGTTCTCTTAGCTGCTAACAGGAAGTCTTGCAGAGTGACAGATAGGTAATTTATTTCTAGACTTAGTATACCTTCAAGGTTTTTCATTTTTGGAGATATATAATTGATTTACATGTTGTCCCTGTAATGACCTTATTTATATCATACATAGTCTCAAGTATTCACATGGGCGACCTCAAGTACAGTGTTTTGCTTATTGACGTCTTGATAATATAATCTAGTTTCTTTCAATTTAGTCCATCTTCTTGATTACACATCTGATTAACTTCTAACATCGATCTGACAAGATTGGTGGAAACCCTACAGAACACATTGAAAAAGTTCAATTTCTCTGATTGATGTTATAAGTGATTGCAATTACAATCCATCTCTCAGTTCTGTAACAAGGGGAAATATAGAGAAGATTGAACAATCCAGAACTAAGAGACATCAATGAATGAAGTGTCACCATATAGTGAAGCTCCTGTAAGTAACATGCCTGCAGTGTAATTGCCAAAGGAAATCCAACTCTCGGAGATTGCTCTGTCTCTGCTTGGGTTTGTAGGTTTCTTTCTTCAAGCTGTGGTGTAGGTGATGTCATCTTGTTATTGGTCATCCTCTTCCTCTTTTGACATTAATTCTCACCAATTCTTTCATTGAGTTACATCTTCTCATTTATGTAAAAAAAAAGATCCTTCCTAATTATTTCTCCTACAAGTGAATGAAAGAATAGCTACATTAGGCCACCCACCCTCCAAGTCCCATACTGGTACCAGGCCTTCACTCTACTGACGGAACATCAGTGGTAATAATGGAGATTTAAAAGGGTTATTTATCATCTTGTCATGTCATGGCAAGAAAAAAAACTCTAGTGTCCATCCTTATCACTGACACTGCAAAAACAATATTTCATACCTTAATCATTTCTATAGTTAGACTGCTGTAAATCATTATCAATAAACAATATTCAAATTCAAGAAGGGTCTGGATATTTTTTCTTTTTATAAAATGTTCCAAGTTATTGGTAAAAGATTTTTTGGGCTGGAACATTGATACAGATATTTGGTTTGAAGAAATTTTCCATAGTATAAGGAAATTTAAATCTGCCTTATAACAGGGTTTGGCCTTCTGCTTCATCAAGGATTTCTGATTCTAGGTTTTTCTCGACGAACTTCTGTTTTTTTTTTTTCAATCTTATTATGTAAATACTAATTGGCAATACACCTTTCCAAATTGGCTCAGACTAAATCCAACATAAACACAGTAACTAGTTTGATCTTTCTGTTTAGCAGTTATATTAACATCTAGTTACCCATTATTCTCAGAATTAAAATACCAGACTTTCATACCAGTCTATACAGTTCTCCGCAATGTTGCACCATCACACATCTGTTTTTTTCTCAATTTACTAACACATTCTTGCTTTTCCTCAGCCAGTGGCCTACTGTACATCTTTCATCTTCAATTATTACATACTCTTAGGCCGGGGTCACACTAGCGATGAATACGGACGAATACTATGCAAAAAAACATCGCATAGCACTCGGACCAGTATTCATCTATGGTGCAGCTCCCATCAGCGTTTTTTTTTCTCGACCGTTTTCTACGTGAGAGTGAAATCGCAGCATACTGCCATTGTCACCGACACTCAGCCGAGTCTCAGCTCACTCGCACCCATATAAGCCTATCGGTGCGAGTGAGACAAAGCACATCACTCTGATATCATCCGAGTGCTGTGCGATATACTCTGACCCCGGCAATGGAGGAGATGGAAAAATTTATTTCTCTGCCTCCTCCGCAGCTGTGCTCCGATCCGCTCTGTGCGAGAGGCTCGGAGCACAGTCGCATGGAACTCGGCTCCCGCTTGCAGCAGAGCAGGAGCCGGGGGTCAATAGCATATCACATCTGATGCTCTTGCATCGGATGCCATACACCATATACACCATACACTAGTCTGACCCCGGCCTTACACCTATATACAGGACCTCTTTTGTGCCTATGGTGTATGGGCATTAACAAGACCCATTGTCCCATGTCAGACGCACAATACTGTTAAATACCTGTGATAGTTGGACACCCTGTTTTAGATTTTGTTGTACCCATTGTGTGCTACTTACTGCCCCAGACTTTTAGACTTGCTTCTACCATTTTCAGTTTTAAATATGTCTTGAAAAATCACTTCTTTAAGGAGATTTATGTCCTACGACCTAGATGCAACCTGACCTTGTCACAAATATATTCACTTGACCTTGCATTCAGCTAGCTTACCTTGTCATAATTACCTTGTTATAATCCTCATGTCAACAGAAGGGTCTTATCAATAGGACTAAAGAACAACCTTGTGCCTGTTACTTTGGCATTTCGCTATGATATGGTAGCACATTTTCACTAATGATGGGTTTAACCTCTGCCCATCACAAGCTTAAAGTGGTCAAAGTAATTTGTCCATCCACTGTGCAGTTAAAGGGAACCTGTCACATCCAGAAATTCCATTTACCTGCAGATAAAGGGGTAATCTGCAGTTAAATAACATTAAGATCCTGTTTAGTCAGCTTACTGGAGGAAAATGATGTTATTCTCCCTGCAGCTGCTCCCTTTTGATCATTGGAGCCATGCAAGAAGCTATTGCAGTCACCTCTTTCTCCACTGCACTTTGATTGACAGACTGCTCTGTAATTACACACACTTCTGCAGTGAGACCAGTGAGGAGAGCAGACTCTGCTGTGTGAAACATGTAAGGACAGATGCTGAGCTCATTGCTACTCTCAATGCAGAGCTGTGTGTGATTGCAAAGTCTTGGGTGTAGACTGAGGAAGAAAGTGATTACTAATAGTCCTTCAGCTTTCATTTCATGACAGTCAGCATGGCGGGAGGTGCAATACAGCTGAGTTTTTTCTCATTATAAACACTTCTAGCAGCTCTCCTCCCACAATGTTCACAGCTCTGCTGTACTGTCCCTCCTCTCCCCCACATTGGTTGCCATGAGATGATAGCTGTGTGTGTAAAGGGTATGCCACACTAAACAATATCGCTAACGGGATCGCTAAAAAAACGTCACTATTTAGCGATCCTGTTAGCGATGTTGTTTAGTGCGGCAGCTTCCAGCGACGAGCTTCCTGCTGTGATCTCGCTCGTCGCTGGAATCGTTCCGGACCCTATTTTCTCGTCGGCGCTCCCGCTGGTAAGTATATATCGCTAGTGTGGCACCTTTTCTTAGCGATTTAGCGGTACTTTTGTACCGCTAAAGTCGTTAAGAAGATCGCTAACGGCGATAGCGTCGTTACCTATATCGCTAAATGTGGCCGCATTTAGCGATATAGAAACAATCCCGCTAGCGATCGCATTAGTATGCGTCGTTATTGTGATCGCTAGCGGGATTGTTTAGTGTGGCAGTACCTTAAGTAATCACACACAGCTCTGCAATGAGACAAGTGAGGAGATCAGACTGTCATTACAAGTCTGACACAGAAGAAAACCTATTCTAAGCATTGTGGAGGCCCCTCTGTCATTAATAACACTCTGCTGCCCGCACTCATCAGACAATTACACAATTGACTGACTATTGATGTACAAAACAACAGCTGCTTTCACTACTAGGCCAGTTATTGTGCGCTCCCCAGTGAATGTATTGTACATACACATCCGATTCCAAACATGGTATATATACTTCGGTATGGTCATCTCTAAGCTCCGTAATAACCACAGAAAAAACTAGCTGCCACCACCAATCGTTTTTACAGACCGATTGCCAACTATTTCTGGTAACATAAGGCCTCGCAATGCTTCAGGGGTGTGGTTTATAGAGCAAGACAAATGCAACTATTCAATCTTATATGTTTAATCCAAAAAATTAGGTAATGTTATATAAAAATCTGCAAGAGATAAAACAAAGTGGTTAAAACAATAACAGTATATGTGTGTCGACCCGCCACCACAATTGTGGATTACCAGGGCAATGGGGTACTCAGAGCCGAGCCCGTAGAAGTCTATGGGGATTGTCACAGGTAGCTGTGGCTCGGTCTGTGGCCCTGGCGGTCTGGCGTATGTTGGGGGAATATTTACAGGGGATAGGTTTATATACAGTTCGTGACGCCACCTGTAGTATTCTGGTAATTTGTACCAGCGCTGCTGTAGATCTCTGAGGGATGGTGAGGCAGCTAGATGTCGGGTCCCCTACAGGTGGGACTGGTCCCTCAAAGTCTATGGGATTTGTGAAGTCGGTGCAGATAAAGAACACAGTCCACACGGTCAGCGTCTTTCCATACCTTTACTTGTAAGATGTTCAGGCAGGTCCCAGGAGGCTGATCCAAGGAGAGTGTATCTTGAGACAGCAGCTGGACAAGTTAGGGGCCTCCTTTACTTCCAATACAACGAGTACAACCAGCCTGAAGCGTAGTTCCCTCAAAATCTCCAGCTAATCTATAGCTGTACCTGCCCAGTCAGCTTTGTGTTAGGAGCCTTCCTGTGAAGGAGCTGAATTCTTATTTTGTCCTGCAGAAACTCAAAAGTCTTCACTCCCCCTGACCCCAGTTACGTACTGACTATAAGGGGCTTGTCTGCCGCGACCTAGGGTCCGGTAGATTCCTGGTTTTCTTATCACTCTGCTTGAAACAGTAGTGATCCTTCGGTCCCCAGTGACCGGGTGCAATGTGCTGGACTTCTTCAATCCGTAAGCACTAATCCAATAAATCCACTTTGCCTTTCGCCTTGTCCACGCTGGTAACATAAGCACTCAAACTAGCCAAGGGTCGAGCAGTCACTTCTTTCTTTTCCTTCCTTCAAAGTTAGCTACAGATGCTCAGTTATCAACAGGCAGGAGCACGTCTCTGAACCTGATACCGTCCTTTAGACAGGGATGCTGAAGGCTTTCTGTACTAAAACTTCTCCTTTCTTCAGTGTATGCTGAGGAGGTGATACAGCTCTGACTAGACTAAGGTGAATTCAAACACCTATACCAGACTCCACGATATGAACTGATGATAAAGCAGGCTAGACTCCTTCCTCCCTCCAGACGTCTTCTCTCTCTGAAGTCTAGACACTCACTCCACACGTCCTCACTGTCCGAAGACAGGAACTAGACTAAAAATCACTCTAACACATACCTTGACCACTCCCTCAAGAGTAAACTCCACTACCCTAAGGGTGTGTCTAGTATATGTTGAGTGAATGAATATTTAGCATTAAACTGCTGTCTCGCCACACACTCTCCAGGTACTGCGTGTGCCTACCACCAGGGCTACACATTCCCCCATGGTAAAAGACAGCACTCCCGGGCTGTAAAATACAAAAGAGACATTTTGTTTATGCAATAAACATCAAACAATAACTTCTTCCCATCCGGGAGGTGAGAATATCTTGAACGTAGCAAACTTTATAGAAAAATACAAATATTAAATAGCATTCAATAAATATACAAGATACTTGTGAAGGACCCGCACCAAACCTTCAACGTGGGTCCTGGTGGGCTGCAGGACGTCCAATTGCAGACCTCACTCAGTGCCACACCACACGGGTTTTGTTTTCAGAGGTAGTTGTAATGGTTTATGTAAAACCAAGAGAAAGCACCGAAGCGCAACTATTTACAAGTAAGTTCTGGGTTAGCATAGTCCTTAACCTCCAAGTCCAATGTAAAACCTAAGACATATTATATAATATCAAAGTGCATAAACTTTTTCTGGTTACTATTTACCATTTATCATTTATCATTTACCATTTACCCAGCCGGGCATTCTACAGTAGAAATATAATATTTCACTATATAAATTGTGCAAAACTTTACAAAACATTTCAAACTTTTTACTTTTGGTAGACCCGATATGGATCTCACCAATTCTTCACTATCTTATTCATTTTCTGCAAATACACTTTCCACTACTTTTTCCACCCCGGGGCTGGAACAACGCAATGGGCCCTAGATCCCAAGACTAGCAAATCATGTGCTGCGATCAGGGTCTGGGTGCCACAGTTCTGGTGCGAACCTCTAGGGGCGCAACGGGTACACTCTCTCCACATGACACCGATTGCGTCTCAATCACAGTTAGCGATATGGACCGCGTCAGGGATTGCGATTGCGACTGGGTCGCATGTTGCGATGTAGCGGTGGCTTTAATTTGCGATGAACTCTGGGTCGCTAGTTGCGATGACTTTGCAGGGGCGATGCTGGGGCACGGCCGGATGCTGCTTGAGCTGGAAACGGGGACGCTGCGGTAATGGTGACGGTACCTGCGTCTGGGACGGGGTCGCGGACGATGGCGACGTTAAGGGCATACCATCCCTTCATTCCCCAGTGCCGCGTATATGTGACGATATCTCCATTTGCTAAGTCCCTCCCGGGATGGCCTTGCGGCAGGTGAGATTCTACGTCACGCCTGCTGACGAAGACCGCTGGGTAGAGGCCCGGTTCACGGATAAAGCCCCAGCCCTTCCGGAGCTGGAACTCAGTCACACACCCCTGCCGCCGCGGTTCCCTCAGGGTACCTTTATCTCTCCGACACTCTCTTTGTCCGCGATCAGCTCGGCATATTGTCGCTGACGGTTCCTCTGAGTTTCCCGCTCTTCCTCCTGCTGACGCCTCTTCTTCTCCTCACGACTCTGCCATTCTTGTTCCCACTGGCGGTATAGGCGACGTCATCCAGGCGCGCCATTTCGTCCCAGTCCACATCTGGTAGTGACGGACAGGACCCCTCCGGTGTCCCTGCCGGGGACCGATCATCTGCTGCGGCCTCTTGGCCGGGCGGGCGTTCCGGGATTGGCTGTACCTCCTCAACCTCCTTCGCTTCCACCGCTTCACCGGTGGGATCGGGATCGGTACTTTCGGGGGCAGCCTCCGGTTGCTCCTTCGCCTTGGGCAGCAGACTCTTCGGTATCTGGAATCGTGGGGGTTCGTTGAGGGGAGAGATCACCGTGTCCCACAGCCTCCGCTGTTCCAGGGTGCGCCGGCGTCTCTCAATTTCTTCAAAGCCAGGTTGGTCCTGGACCATCTTCCTCAGGCGTGCATTTTCTTCTCTCGTCTCAAGCAACGCCTGCTTCAGGTGCAGGATCACGGATAACTCCGGTGTTGGTGGCAGCTTGGCTGGGGCACGGGGCCTGCCTTCCTCCGCTTCCCTGCTCGGCTGCACACGTCCTGCCTCCATGATGTTCCAGAAGATTCTTTCTTCTTCCTGCCGAGACATCCGGTCTCTTCCGTGGAGGTGGGGTTTGCGTCTCCTCCTCCTCGCAGGGAAGGTGAAGAGGAGGCGGACCTCCTTTGCTGTAGGGCAGGATCGCATGTTGTAATAGCACTTTGAGAGGGCAGGCATTTTCTTCGCGCCACAGGGGGGTAGACGCCCACGAAGGTACGCCCACCTTCTTCTCCAGCGCCTGAGGGCGCGAATATGGCGACAAAAATGGCGATTTTGGCGCCAAAAGTGCAAACAATCCTTTTCACAAAAAACAAGTCCTTAGGCACACAGGGCTCGCAATTCTGCGAATTTCGGATCCTGTTCGTGACGCCAAAGTTGTGTCGACCCGCCACCACAATTGTGGATTACCAGGGCAATGGGGTACTCAGAGCCGAGCCCGTAGAAGTCTATGGGGATTGTCACAGGTAGCTGTGGCTCGGTCTGTGGCCCTGGCGGTCTGGCGTATGTTGGGGGAATATTTACAGGGGATAGGTTTATATACAGTTCGTGACGCCACCTGTAGTATTCTGGTAATTTGTACCAGCGCTGCTGTAGATCTCTGAGGGGATGGTGAGGCAGCTAGATGTCGGGTCCCCTACAGGTGGGACTGGTCCCTCAAAGTCTATGGGATTTGTGAAGTCGGGTGCAGATAAAGAACACAGTCTCACACGGTCAGCGTCTTTCCATACCTTTACTTGTAAGATGTTCAGGCAGGTCCCAGGGAGGCTGATCCAAGGAGAGTGTATCTTGAGACAGCAGCTGGACAAGTTAGGGGCCTCCTTTACTTCCAATACAACGAGTACAACCAGCCTGAAGCGTAGTTCCCTCAAAATCTCCAGCTAATCTATAGCTGTACCTGCCCAGTCAGCTTTGTGTTAGGAGCCTTCCTGTGAAGGAGCTGAATTCTTATTTTGTCCTGCAGAAACTCAAAAGTCTTCACTCCCCCTGACCCCAGTTACGTACTGACTATAAGGGGCTTGTCTGCCGCGACCTAGGGTCCGGTAGATTCCTGGTTTTCTTATCACTCTGCTTGAAACAGTAGTGATCCTTCGGTCCCCAGTGACCGGGTGCAATGTGCTGGACTTCTTCAATCCGTAAGCACTAATCCAATAAATCCACTTTGCCTTTCGCCTTGTCCACGCTGGTAACATAAGCACTCAAACTAGCCAAGGGTCGAGCAGTCACTTCTTTCTTTTCCTTCCTTCAAAGTTAGCTACAGATGCTCAGTTATCAACAGGCAGGAGCACGTCTCTGAACCTGATACCGTCCTTTAGACAGGGATGCTGAAGGCTTTCTGTACTAAAACTTCTCCTTTCTTCAGTGTATGCTGAGGAGGTGATACAGCTCTGACTAGACTAAGGTGAATTCAAACACCTATACCAGACTCCACGATATGAACTGATGATAAAGCAGGCTAGACTCCTTCCTCCCTCCAGACGTCTTCTCTCTCTGAAGTCTAGACACTCACTCCACACGTCCTCACTGTCCGAAGACAGGAACTAGACTAAAAATCACTCTAACACATACCTTGACCACTCCCTCAAGAGTAAACTCCACTACCCTAAGGGTGTGTCTAGTATATGTTGAGTGAATGAATATTTAGCATTAAACTGCTGTCTCGCCACACACTCTCCAGGGTACTGCGTGTGCCTACCACCAGGGCTACACATATGCATTCACATAAAATAAAATGGATAAACCAAAGAAAATTACTAGACCTGATGTCTCAGGAATGACACAGATCTTTGCAGAGGGGAGCGCTCTGATTGTAAACAGTGCAGTCCTGCAGCTAATTGTATCTACCAGCAAAGAACAGGTTAAAGCTACTCCCTTTTGGTGCCCCCAGATGGGGACTGGTAGATGGGATGTGGCTCAAGTACCAAAAATTATGTGATGCCTGATCTTAAGGATATCAGCCCCCCTGGAGGTCTCAGGAGGGAGATATTAACGCCGTGTTTCCTATCATGATTTTAACTTTCTATAGATAGGAGACATGGCATATCCAACTTTGTCCATCTGGCTGTTATTAATTTGGGGCTGATGTACAGACCGCAGTGATGTAAGTAAATGCGTTATGTTCCTCACTTTGTCACTATGCCGAAAATATGTCTCCCATAACTAGAGTACCTACACCGGTCACAAGAAAAACAATGTCAATAACTAGTATCCGGTGCTGTCCTGGCTACCTGTAATTCTTTTGAACACAGGAAGCCTTATTTACACAGGAGAGAAAGGTGTCCCCTCACAGCCTGTTGGACATACTTTGTGTCTGCTCCCCATCAGATAACTGACTTCAATTACCTGTTCACAGCAGGGGGGCAGAAAGCAACAGTGTTCAGATGGAGTGTTGGAGTGTTAGCACTTATTCCATTTACAATTCAAGATGAAGTCATGCCTCTATGCTCAATATGAGGGTGACACGTCCCATCTCAAGTGATGGTTTAAAGATTGCTCCTGTTTCACCAATTACAATTATGATAACCTCAAAGACACCTCCTGTTTAAGATTGATCAACCTAAATCAGTGGAAGTACACAACACCAGAGAACAAACTCAGGAAATACCCAGTGAGTCGTATCAAAAATTATAACTTAAGGGTATGCCACACTGAACAATATCGCTAACGGGATCGCTAAAAAACGTCACTATTTAGCGATCCCGTTAGCGATGTTGTTCAGTGCGGCAGCTGCCAGCGACGAGCTTCCTGCTGAGATCTCGCTCGTCGCTGGAATCGTTCCGGACCCTATTTTCTCGTCGGCGCTCCCGCTGGGTAAGTATATATCGCTAGTGTGGCACCTTTTCTTAGCGATTTAGCGGTACTTTTGTACCGCTAAAGTCGTTAAGAAGATCGCTAACGGCGATAGCGTCGTTAACTATATCGCTAAATGTGGCCGCACTTAGCGATATAGAAACAATCCCACTAGCGATCGCATTAGTATGCGTCTTTATCGCTATCGCTAGCGGGATTGTTTAGTGTGGCAGTACCTTTAAACTTTACAAGCTAATATTTCCACAACATAAAGAAGAGATTAAAATATAAAAACTACATTTTATTCAGCTATAAAGGCACTTTTCAATGATGTGACCAGTTTAACATGCTAAAAATTGTGAAAGGGTCTTCTTTAAACAAAACTTACCTGCAGAATACCCATATATCTGCAGGTAAGTAGTGTTTCTGGACGTGACAGTTTCCCTTTAAAGGAAATCTTTCAGCAGGATTTTGTTATTTAATATGAAAGTAACATAATATAGGGTACAAGACCCTGGAGATGTGTCACTTATTAGGCTGTGTGTTGTAGTTACAGCACAAACAGTGTTTTATCAGCAGAAGATTAACACTGCCAGCACTACAGGTCACGCGAAGAGCAGTCAGGCTAATCGGTGTAACACCACTCCCACCACTGATTGGCAGATTTCTTACAGTGCACAGTGTACACAGAACGCTGCCAGTCAGGGCTGTGGGCAGGGTTATACACAGGAAGCTGCAAATCTGGTGTAGATGGGGTTATACACAGGAAGCAGCAAATCAGGAGAATGAATGGGGTTATACACAGGAAGCTGCCAGTCAGCGGTATGGGCAGAGTTGTACATTATACATAGGAATCTGCCAGTCGGGTGTAGAGACTGGGTTATGCATAGTAAACTTCCAGTCAGGGGTATGGATGGAGTTATACACATAAAGCTGCCAGTCAGGGGTATGTGCGGGGTTATACACAGGAAGCTGTCAGTCAGGGGTATGGATGGGGTTATACACAGGAAGCTGTCAGTCAGGGGTATGGATGGGGTTATACACAGGAAGCTGTCAGTCAGGGGTATGGATGGGGTTATACACAGGAAGCTGCTAGTCAGGGGTATGGATGGGGTTATACACAGGATGCTTCCAGTCAGGGGTATGCACGGGGTTATACACAGGAAGCTGTCAGTCAGGGGTATGGATGGGGTTATACACAGGAAGCTGCCAGTCAGGGGTATGGATGGGGTTATACACAGGAAGCTGCCAGTCAGGGGTATGGATGGGGTTATACACAGGAAGCTATCAATCGAGGGTATGGGCGAAGTTATACACAAGAAGCTGCCAGTCAAGGGTGAGGATGGGGTTATACACAGGAAGCTATCAATCGTGGGTATGGGCGAGGTTATACACAAGAAGCTGCCAGTCAGGGGTGTGGATGGGGTTATACACTGGAAGCTATCAATCGGGGGTATGGGCGAGGTTATACACAAGAAGCTGCCAGTCAGGGTATGGATGGGGTTATACACAGAATGCTTCCAGTCAGGAGTATGCACGGGTTATACACAAGAAGCTGCCAGTCAGGGGTGTGGATGGGGTTATACACAAGAAGCTGCCAGTCAGGGGTGTGGATGGGGTTATACACAGGAAGCTATCAATTGTGGGTATGTGCGAGGTTATACACAAGAAGCTGCCAATCAGGGGTGTGGATGGGGTTATACACAGGAAGCTGCCAGTGGGTGGTATGTGCGGGGTTATACACAGGAAGCTGGTAGTCAGTGGTGTGGATGGGGTTATACACAGAAAGTTGTCAGTCAGGGGTATGGACGGGGTTATACACAGGATGCTGACGGTCAGGGGTGTGGACAAGGCTTTACACAGAGCAGAACACTTAGCTCTGCAACATTTACATTAGGCAAAACAGGTAAACTATGAAAATTTAACCAAGCATCCCAGTAAAGGGTATGCCACACTAAACACGTTAACGAGATCGCTAAAATACGTCACTATTTAGCGATCTCGTTAGCGACGTAGTTGTGTGTGGCATGTAGCAACGACGTGGCCCCTGCTGTGATCTCGTTGATCGTTCACTAGAGTTCTGGACTGTATTTTGATCGTTGGCGTCCCGCTGGTGAGCCTGAATCGCTGTGTTTGGCACCTTTTGTGAACGATGTGCGACCTCGTTAACGACGCATTAGTCAGCGCCGCAGGCGGGACTTTGTTTTCTTTCGTTAACGCTCTTGAGCTCCAATTGGTGACCACAACATCTAATAACTGCGCCCCCATCTATTGTTTCCAGAGCGCTTTGTGCCCCAGCTATGCACAGATATAAGACGCTATTGTGATCGCCTAGCTTGGAAACATTATCTTGCGATCGCAACAGCATCTCATATCTGTGCTTGGCTGGGCGCATGGCTGCTGCGATCACTTTTCGTCGCAAGTGCGATTTGTTTATAGCGTACGTACGTCGTGACGTCACGACGCCGGCGTCGTTCATGCGGCGCTATTACTTTATGGTTATAATGGCGGAAAGACAGCGTGCAGCGGCCTGGGGGGACAGAGAGGTGCGGTACCTGATAAAAAAGTGTGATGTATGGGACTATTGGTGCAGCATACCCACAGAACGTCCCATGCATCACAAAAAATATGTCCTGCGCCGGATTCAGAGGGGCCTTGCTCGGCGTTTCGGGGTCCAGCGAACAACGAAGCAGATACGGAAGAAGCTGGCGGACCTGCGCTACCGGTCGAGCGATAGGGTAGCCAGCATCCGGGCAGAGCTTCGGAGGCGTCGTGGTGAGTGTTGTGACGGGAGTACCAGTAGTGATGGGAGTACAGCAGTGACGGGGTTTGTAGAAGGATTATTTCACTGAATTGTATTTTTTATTTGCAGCACCACCTGCAGCTGCACCACCGTCCCCCGCAGCCCCTGCATCACCAGTTCTCAGCACCCCTTCACCTGCAGCCCCCGCATCACCTGTTCTCCGCACCCCTTCACCTGCAGCTACCCCGCCTCCACTGTTGGGGTCATCGTCCCCAGCCCCATCCACATCCCACCTAGGATTCTCTCCCCGTGACGCGTATGCTGGCTCGCCATCAGGTAATTTACGCACATAATATAAGCTTCCGACAAGTTTGACAACTTTGTTATATCTTAAAATGTGAAATGGCTGTTGTGATATATCTATTTTTCTGTGTTTCCCTAGCCGGCAGTGCCGCAGGTTCTGGGTGGGCCGTAAGTGGGTCGTCGGTGGATATGCAGTCACCCCAAAACCGTAAGTGCACAGCATATCATTTTTTTTATGTTTTGGCGCTTTTATAGAATAAAACCAATTTTATATAAAAAATCATTATTTTTGCATCGCTTTATTCTGCGAGCTATAACTTTTTTATTTTTTCACTGATGATGCTGTATGGCAGCTCATTTTTTGCGGGACTAGATGACATTTTCAGCGGTGCCACGTTTATTTATATCGGTCTTTTTGATCGCGTGTTATTCCACTTTTTGTTCTGCGGTATGATGATAAAGCACTGATTTTTTTTTTTAAGAGGTTCACTAAAGGGGTTAACTAGTGGAACAGTTTTATAGGGGGGGTTGTTACGGACGTGGCGATACCAAATATGTGTAATTTTATTGTTTTGGTTTTTTTATTTACAGGAAAAAATGAATATATTGGGGAATATTTTTATTTTTTATGATTTTTTAAAAAAAATTTTTTTTTTACTTTTTTACTTTGTCCCAGGGTGGGACATCACTGTATAGGGTCAGATCGCTTGTGTGACAGGGTGCATCAATCTGGCATGCTCTGAGGGTCTCAGGGGAGCACGCAGGGAGCCCCCTCCCTGCGCGATCCTCCCCTGTGCCCCTGGTACACCGCGATCATGTTTGATCGCGGTGTGCCAGGGTTAATGTGCCGGGAGCAGTCCATGACCGCTCCTGACACATAGTAGCGGGTGTCAGCTGTGAAATATCGCAGCGTTTACAAGCGTTAGCACGGTTTTTTTTTTTTGTTAATGCACTTCATGTGCGCTCAAAACGCAGCGCAAAAAAACGCAAGTGTGAAAGTGTACATGTTGATGTTGCAACTGAATTCCCTGTTAACTGTTACCATTACCTCCACAGAAATCCCCACTGCCCAGGACCTGCGGATGTCCCAGCGCCGGATGATGGCAGCCGTGCAACAACACGGGGTGATGCTGGAGAGTTTTCTGGCTGCCCTAGAAAGGGGGGCCAGTATTTAATTTTTTGTTTTTTTTTTTTTTATTATTATTATTTCTATTTAATTGTTTTTTATTTTTATTTTTTTAATACTGTTTGTTATATATATTTTATAATATATATGAAAAAAAAAAAATATTATATATATTATGTTTATCTACGCAGGTGTGTTGTATTTTTTTTTTAGAATAAGGATTTAGCGCTAGTGTGCCCAGGGCCGTTAAAAGAAATGTTGTAAATTTTTGAAATTTTTTTCATTACATTTTTTACCAATGCTGGTAGTCCTATGACCCCAAGTAGAAACATGTAGATGTAATAAAAATACAAATTTTTAATAGTTGTTAACAAAATTGATGACATAAATAAGAATACAAGACCACACTTCACTAGATAAATAAGATTTTTTATTACAAAAAATGTAAGTATTTTAAAAAAATATACAACAAAAAACTTTAGAACAAAAATTAAAAACTACAACTGCTGGTAAGATGGATCATTGCCATTACCACGTTGCCTCTGCGGTGTATAAAAATAAGGGGAGCACCAACGTTTTGGTCTGGTGGATTTATCCCAATTGGGTTCGGCACAGGATTGTGCGGCCATGAGTAGTCCGGGTACTGCGGTCTTGGCATGACGACATATCTGTTATCCTGGTTTCCAAAAGACGCTTGAGTCAGTACCTCAAACATGAGTCTCTCTGCATGAATCCGCTGTACAGGATCCAGTGTAGGCAGCTTCTCATTAGCGAAGTATGCAAACCCTGTTATTTTAGTTTGGTCTTTTTCTGCGGTAAGAATTTTTTTTCGCAATTTCAACCAATTCTGGAATAGCCGAGGTGGGAGCCGAGGTGGGAGCCTTCCTTTTCCTTCCTGAAAGTGAAAGCCGGCGCCGCACAGATGAGGATGGTGGCTCAACTGCTTCTTCATCTTGGATCAACGCCATGCTGTCTTGTTCAGTTGGAGGTGTGGAGACCGCCTCTTCTGTGTCCTGCATGAACAAAAAACAAATGGTAAATCACAAAGAAAAAGAAATTAATCTTCACACTATAACACCCAAATACTGAATAAATGTGAAAACGACACTTGTAAAGACAAAGAAATTTATCTTCACACTATAACACCCATATATAGATAAATTATCAGTACATGAAGGGATATATTCTGCCATTTTATCTACATTTCACAATTATATTTTTTAAATTTAAGTCCACTTTGGCATGTACATTAAAATGTGTTGTAATACAAAGGTACTTACATGTATGACAGGGGAGTCCGGCTGGATCCACCAGTTTTTGGTACGCATCCTTCTTTTTAAGCCTGTTACAGTAATCAGCCGACTTTATTTTCCACAGGCACGGCATTGAGCGGTACAGCTCGATAAACTCCAGCAAAAATTCCTGCTTATCGGCCATCTGTAATAAAAAAAGGATTATGTGAGAACGGCAGAATGGTTAAATAAAATGCTTACATACCCTACAACATAGAACACAGCAAGGATCATAAAATGGTGGTGGTGGGCGCAGCTGGAGTAAACAATGGCAGAGCTGGGATCATAAAATGGTGGGCGTGCCTGAACAAAACAATGGCAAAAAAAAAAAATAAATTGATGGACCACAATGGTTAACAACAGCAGAGATCTAAAAATGGATCTGTAAAATTAAAGAAAAAAATAAAAATTAAATGTGACAAAAGAAATACCTACCTTACAAAACTTGTTTGTGATTCTGGAAAAAAAAAAAAATAGGGAAACTAAATAGCGTCACAAACTAGATCGCAGAGGATATAACGCCACAGACTGGATCGGAAAAAAAAAAACCCAACGCCGTAGACTATAACGCAGCAACCGCAATAGTGGCGCAAACTGGATCGCAGTAGCTATAAAGGCTAGCAGGACACACTGGAACGATGCTGGAGATTTGAAAGAACCGCTTCTGCTCGAGAGCAATGGAGAGGAGTGCTGGTACGTCATCTTTTATGACGCGGTCATCCAATCACAAAGCGGGAGATCTGTGATAAATATCTATGAGATAAATAGTGACCACCAATCTGTGATGAGGGGCGTGCAAAAGGTTGCGCTCAGTCACGCCTATCGAGGTCGTGATCTTTCACAGTACATGCAGTGTGGCACGTCCCAACGACCGCCAAAGTCATTAAATAGATCGCTAATCGGTGATGCGTCGTTAATGAGATCGTCCAGTTTGGCCGCTACTAGCGACCTTAAAACTATCACACCAACGATAGCGTCGTTATCGTGATCGTTAGCGGGAACGTTTAGTGTGGCAGTACCTTAAGTGATACACACTTGGAATCATGCTGCTCTCAGATTATATAGCAAAAACCTGCTGACTGATTCAGATTAACTTTTAATTGTAAATGAAACTAAATTGACCTGCAGGTGGATTGAATCAGCCCTGATGTGCTTCCGGTTGTGTTATCAGTAAGTGATGAGTTAACACTGTATTACAGTATTTTATTAAAATTATTAATACGGTAAGTAGCTGTGAAAGCCATTATTTCTGAGTAGTGTTACACAGCGCTACATCACGCTGCATCTGTTGAAGGCAACATAGACCAGAGATCAGTCCGTCACATTCTGTGTGCTTCTCTTCTTGGATAATAAAGGAGACTGCAGCGGACATTACACTGTGCCTTTTTTTCATTGAGTGGGATTTGGATTTGCAGAAGTCTGTCTCTATTAATAGATTATTTTTCTCTCCATCTTGCTGACTGATATAGAGATTTACAATGACCTGTAGGCTTTTACGTTTTGCAATTTGCCAGGCTCTTGATAGAAATCCACATTTTCGCCAGCCACTTAATTCCTTCCTGAACACCCTGTTGTAACACTGACAGCCAAAGCCTGGGACAAGAGCTAAGAAAGGAATGTCCATTTTAACAAGTCATTCTTGTCTGTGTTAAGCTAACAGTAATCCAATCTTCATTTTGCTTTTAGCGCCTTTAGTCATGCCATAAACCTTATTTTGCAGCTAACCCAAAACAAGATAAGACAAATTCTTTTATCATGTCAGCACCTGGTGAATACGGATGTCTTTCACCCACTAGCTGAATATAAGGGGAGCTGACTTTTCCTCTATTCATGTTAATGTTGGTGGATGGTAGGATAAAATGAATCAGCTGCGCACATTTTTATTTTATTTTTTGTTTTTAGATTATTTACGGCCAGTGAGTTTTTTTTATGTCCCAGTACCAGACAACAGACATATGCAGGATTTATGTGCAATAACAGAAAACTGGTAAATGTCTATAGGACTGGATATTTATTATTATAAATGATCCCCTTAAACTACATGAAGCCTACTGTATATGGGAAAAGCTATTGACCTAATCTATATACAAGACAGATATTATATCTTATCTTCTTTAGTTCCAATCTGACAAGTACAATCGTCAGAACCCAAAACTTAGGCTTGTCATCATTAATTTAGTGTTTAAGTAACATGCTTGTGCCGTAATAACCAAACCCTTCCTCTGTTGTTTTATAGTGAAAATTGGGTTTCGAAAATGCCATTAACTTGGTATTAAATATGCATGAATGCTGGAAACCTACAGCTACCTCTAGGGGGAGCTAATTGTATACAGACTTTTAAGTCTCCTGTTGGTACCTTCAGGCAGAAAGGATCTCATCATATAACTCTATGGTCATATAGTAGTTTCTTTCAAGCACCATTGAAAGAAAAAGGTGTATATATATATTATTTATTAGCAAAGTGCAAACATGTTGTAATTTATTGTTTTGAATATTGAATGTTCATCTAGATTCCCTGGTTCCTACTTTGAGATTATTTATATACTTCTTGATAAGGATAAACTCTTTGCCGACTTAAGGGTATGCCACACTAAACAATATCGCTAACGGGATCGCTAAAAAACGTCACTATTTAGCGATCCCGTTAGCGATGTTGTTCAGTGCGGCAGCTTCCAGCGACGAGCTTCCTGCTGTGATCTCGCTCGTCGCTGGAATCGTTCCGGACCCTGTTTTCTCGTCGGCGCTCCCGCTGGGTAAGTATATATCGCTAGTGTGGCACCTTTTCTTAGCGATTTAGCGGTACTTTTGTACCGCTAAAGTCGTTAAGAAGATCGCTAGCGGCGATAGCGTCGTTAACTATATCGCTAAATGTGGCCGCACTTAGCGATATAGAAACAATCCCGCTAGCGATCTCATTAGTATGCAACGCTAACGAGATCGCTAGCGGGATAGCTTAGTGTGGCAGTACCTTTAGAATCCTTTCCTCAACCAACCCCCAATGACCCATTCTGGGCATTAAAGTAGTACTCTAATTTTTGTTAAATTAATCTTGTCACCTTATTTATTTTTTTCCTTCTATATGAAAATCCATGGTATATTTAACTTCAGTTAGGTCATGTGATAACATAGAGACCCAGTGGAAATTACGTGGCTTAATATTCTCTGAAGATGGTCACCATCTCATAAAAGTTCCTGCATGATGCAACTGCATGGACTGTACCACTGAAGTTCTCCACAAGAGGAAGACAGAAGCTCCTATCAATGTTACTGATAATAACTGCACAGTTACGGCCACACAAGTTCAGCCTTCTGTCTGTATACTTATAATATATTTGCTTATTTGGGAGGATATTGAAGGAAGGATCATAGTGTCATCCCAATAGACAGATGACACTGACTCTAGATGCCCATATGATGATGTGATGATGTATCATGGAATTTATAGCAGGATACAGAGGAGTAAAATGCAGGATGAGAGCTCTGAAGCCGAGAAAACAGGAGGCTGAACTACTTGGAAGTATATATACCATGAATAAAAGCATACTTTCCAAAATCTCTGTTGGGGGAATAGGAATGTTTAACTTTTGCTCATAAAACTTGGTCAGCAATGCTCCTGGCCCAACTTTGAATGGCCATTTTTGCATGGGGTTTATGTAAATTCTGACCCCTTCAGGCCAAGATGCCCTCAATTTGCTGGGATTGTGTCTAAAAATTTGGGACAGTCTCGTCAAATTCAGAACTCAACAGTTATGTAAGAGACATGCTCAGTGTGGCAGACAATCAGTTCGGGTGCAATTATGGAAGAAAAAGTAGGAGTGCTTCTCTAAGGCTAGGTTCACATTGCGCTAGGAGCATCCGTTTAACGGATGCGTTAAACGGTTGTGCTAACGCTGATGTCATTTTTGACATCTTTATACCCCTTGCGCTAACGTATGCGCTAACGCATGGTAGCATTTTGTTACCATGCGTTACCATGCGTTAGCCATACAGGTCTATGCACAGCGAACGCGTCCGTTCGCTGTGCGTTACACCTAACGCACCCCAAAACGCTGTAGACAGCATTCGATGGCGCGTCACAAAGTAACGCATCATCGCTAAGGCTAGGTTCACATTGCGTTAGGGGCATCCGTTTAACGGATCCGTTACATAGCGGCACTAACGCACCCATTGGCCTCCATTATAGTAACGCATCCTAACGCATGCCAAATTCGGCATGCATTAGCGATGATGCGTTACTTTGTTGGTTTTGCAAAATAAGAAGGGATATTCCCCCATTGTGTCAGGCCAGCCTGACAGCCTTTCCAATCTGAATGCAGCACATACCAACTATATTCCATACTGCCCATTTATTGCCTGTTTGGAGGAGCTTTTATTGAGACACCACTGTAAAAACCATTGACTGCATGGGCTTATATAGACTTCAGATTTACTATCCTCATTGCATCAGCTGATTGAGGGTTAAACTAATAGGAAAAACTATGTCCTGCCCTTATCTTCCCAGCAATTCATTTGAAACATTCTGCACTTCAGTGATAACCACATTAGAGAAGCTGATACAGAAGTTATTTGATAAGAAGAGCAAGCACTGTGATATCAGAGAGCAGCAGGCATCAGCAAACTTTGCAGCAGCACAATGTAGAAGACAGGGAGGAGAACAATGTCTAAAAAATACCTGCTTCAAAGCAAGTTCCTGCTACTATCTAAATAATAGAAAAACATTATGTCAAGGATAATGCAGGCGGGTAATGAGGTTTTAACATATCACTATAACTAAAGGTGACTGTATTCTTGACATTTTTTTTTAACAGTTGCGCTCACTTTGTGGCAAATTCAATACGTGGGAATAAAATTAGTCAGAATTGAAAACACATTTATATGCTCTGAGGTCTCTCAAAATTACAAAGCATCATAAATGGAGGGCAAGGAAGTGGTTCAAAAATTTAAAAATCACGTGACCACGTGTGGTCTAAGATCTGAAGAGCAAGAGGAGGATCTGACAGCAAGCCAAGGACAATTTTATTTCAGTTTTTATAAATTTTTGACACCTTCCTAACTTTATAAAAAATCCAGAAGAATGGCGACCTCTGGCTAATCTAAATTTTTTCATAAATTAGTATTGAATTCAAATTATTGAGAATAGTTTCGGTTATGACTATATTATCGAACTGTAAAGGAGTGGAGAAGCTGTCAATACCCCTCTTAGAGATCTCATAGCGATATAATGTATAATGACCGAGCACTCCGCTCCCACAGGTGGTGATTTTAATTACACGGCTCCTACTTTACCCATATATGCAGGCATTACTGACAGAGGTGCATATTCGCCAGAAATTCAGATATCAGCCTAATAGAGGTATGTTCACATTAGGTTAGGGACTCAACAGAATTGAGACCACCTTGACGATGGTTGTTGAGCTTTAAAAATGTTTGGCCAAATGTTTATACAAGCGCCTCAAATTTTTCCTTATATTCCAAGCCATATTGCTATTCAAAATTTCATATATTCTATGTTGTCATGCTTTAGTATGCTTGAGTGCAGCCTTTTTTGGATGTTTTACATGAGGGTAGCTTCCTTGGTTTGCACCTAGTTCACATTAGTCTGGATGTCCCAGTCAGGTTTTTTGTCTTTTGAATGTTAACTTGCTGACTGAGCACTCCGCTCCCACCAGGTGGTGATTTTAATTACACCAGCTCCCTACTTTACCCATAAATGCAGGCATTACTGACAGAGGTGCATATTCGCCCAGAAATTCAGATATCAGCCTAATAGAGGTATGTTCACATTAGGTTAGGGACTCAACAGAATTGAGACCACCTTGACGATGGTTGTTGAGCTTTAAAATGTTTGGCCAAATGTTTATACTAAGCGTCTCAAATTTTTCCTTATATTCCAAAGCCATATTGCTATTCAAAATTTCATATATTCTATGTTGTCATGCTTTAGTATGCTTGAGTGCAGCCTTTTTTTTTTGGATGTTTTACATGAGGGTAGCTCCCTTTGGTTTGCACCTAGTTCACATTAGTCTGGAAGTGCCAGTCAGGTTTTTTGTCTTATGAAGGGTAGTTGCGACACACTTTGGTGCGTATGGCCCTTACAAGGGAAAATGGAGGCACCCATTTTGATCTGTTTGCTTAGTGTAAAATGTAACAGAAGTAATGTACCGTCACTTTTACCGTGATGTTCCTCTCTCTGCACTGCGCAGAAGATGTATTTTCTAAGCGTCATGCCTGCTGTTTGTTGTAAATGCATTTGAACAGTTCATTCAGTAAAGAAAAGTTTATTTTTACGCTCTGGTCTCCCTCATCTCTACTTCAGCAGGTCTTGACCTGCCATGTCAAGCAGAATCATGAGGTCTGCAGTGACTATTGCTAAGGTAACAGCACACACACCAAGCCAAGACCCCCATTTTTCTGTAATGTCCGGGAACACAAAAACAACCCTCGGCCAGGGTGTCTGCCGGTGTCACAAAACATTTATTAACATTTGCAGGGTCAGACAATAGCTATACTGGGTGCAGATATAACAGTCCAACTGTACCTATACAGTGGGAAAAATAAGTATTTAATACACTGCCGATTATTCCCAGCTACAGAGAATGGAGAGGTCTGTATTTTTTATCTTTAGTTACACTTCACCTGTGAGAGACAGAATCTAAAAATGAAAACCAGAAAATCACATTGTATTAATTTTGCATAATTAAATTGCATTTTATTGCATGAAATAAGTATTTGATCACCTACCAACAGCAATAATTCTGGCTCTCACAGACCTTTAGTTTTTCTTTAAGAAGCCCTCCTACTCGGCACTCATTACCTGTATAGATTGCACCTGTTTGAACTTAATACCTGTATAAAAGACACCTGTCCATACACTAACTCAATCGCAATCCAAACTTTCCACCAAGGCTAAGACCAAAGTGCTGTCTAAGGACAACAGAGACCAAATTGTAGACCTGCACAAGGCTGGGATGGGCTACAGGACAATATGCAAGCAGCGGGGTGAAAAGGTAACAACTGTTGGTACAATTATAAGAAAACGGAAAATACACAAGATGACTGTCAATCTTCCTTGATCTGGGGCTCCATGCAAGATCTTGCCTCATAGGGTAAGAATGATTCTGAGAAAGGTCAGTAATCAGCCAAGAACTACATGGAGGGACTGGTCAATGACCTAAGAGAGCTGGGACCACAGTCTCAAACATTACCATTAGTAACATATTACACCGTTATGGATTAAAATCCTGCAGGGCACGCAAGATCACTCTGCTCACGACAGCCCATGTCCAGGCCCATTTGAAGTTCACCAATGACCTTCTAGATGATCCAGGGGCATGGAGAAGGTCATGTGGTCAGTTGAGATCAAAATAGAACTTTTTGATCTCAACTGTATTAACTCCACTCGCATTGTTGGAGAAAAAGAAGGATGAGTACAACCATAAGAACACCATCCCAACCATGAAGCATGGTCGGGAAACATCATACTTTGGGGTGCTTTTCTGCAAAGAGGAAGGAACAACTGAATCGTATTGAAGGAGGATGGCTGGGGTAATGTATTGTGAGATTTTGGCGAGCAACCTTCTTCCCTCAGTAAGATGTGTCATGGCTGGGTTTCTAGCATGACAATGACCAGAAATTTACAGCCAGGGCAACTAAGGAGTGGATCCGTTAGAAGCATTTCAAGGTCCTGGGGTGGTCTAGCTAGTCTCCAGCCCTAAACCCAATAAAAAATCTTTGGAGGGAGCTAAAACTCAATGTTTCCCAGTGACAGCCCTGGAACCTGAAAGATCAGGAGAAGATCTGTATGGAGGAGTGGGCCAAAATCCCTGCTGCACTGTGTGCAAACTTGGTCAAGAACTAAAGGAAGCGTCCGACCTTTGTAATTGCAAACAAATGTTTCTGTACAAATATTAATTCGGTTTTCTATGTATCCAATACTTATTTCATGCAATAAAATTAAATTAATTATGTATATGTATTTTTTAAGATTTGCCTCGCACAGTTTGAAGTGTCCCTATGTTAAAAATTACAGACCTCTCCATGAACTGCAAAATCGCAGTGTAACAAAGACCTATTTCCACACTGTATATTTTATGTAATGGAGTCTTGCTGCAGACTTGCTTTAGGCGAGAGCTTTGGTGACATCTCTGTATATTACCTACATCATGTCTGAGTACATTCTATGCCAATGTACGCAGGGACTGGCATAATGCAAGCTCTGTATCCACTGTGACAGTGACATTTTCTTTACTGTTGCAAGTAACGTATGAATTTTTTAACAAATCATAATCAATGGAATTATAACAACAGGGCAGTAATAAAGTCCATAAAGACACGTTGGGAGTTGTGAAGAACAATCGCCACGAAGACCTCTGATCTCACCGCACAGAACTCTTTGGGATGAATTAGAAAAAATTGTGAGTCCTAGCCTCCAACATCAGTGTCAGACCTCCAATGTTTTCTGGGTGAGTGGTCAAAAAAATTTCACAGACCTCAAAAATCTTGTAAAAATTTTCCAAAGAGTGTAAGCTATTATATATACAAGGATCAACTCCATGTTAATGTCTATGATTTAAATATCTAATTGTCTTATGTGATTTTTAGATTTTTACCTTAAATTAAGGTGAAAATCACATTGCAGAATTACATCAATATACTGATGTTATATGGCATTTATGTAAATAATTCCCTGCATTTATACCATGGGAAATAATACACATTCAGAATATGGGTGGTCTTTATCCTCATCGTATGTCTTAAAATATTCTAGTAATAATAATTCTCAGCAAGAAAAAGGAACCTGAAAAGAATTTAATTCAATAACATTAACTAAACACAATTTTCTCATTAAAATGTAGACATTGGACATTTGAGTTGCATGACTTCATCCCTGAAATCAATACAAATTCATCCACAGCCAGATATCAGCGTTGCTTGCAGAAGGCACACTGGGCTCATTTTTTCCCAGACCCTGCCCTAAAAACATTTTTTTTACTGCCTCTAAAATTTCATTCAGGCATTTATTCAATTTTTATTTTAGTGTAATGTAAAATTTGGAAAGTAAGGGCAGGTATCAATCCATTTTGTACATGTGCCACATAAGAAGGTATAACAACAAAATTTACTATTGGAAATATTTATTGGAGCCAGTTTATGATATTTAAAGAGATGCTATCATTTGTTTAGCAAAATTTATTTGAACACCTTGTAAACATCCCTGAGCCCCCCTGATTCTGCTTTTTTTCCATTTTGTGCTGCATCACTCCATTGCAGAGATATTATGTAAAATCTCTGCTTGCAGTCCACCTGAGTGATTTGGTAGAGTCATCTCTGGGGATGTGCCATTTCACCCCTACCTTCTAGACGTGACCAATCACAGCTCAACAGAGTCTGATCATCTCTGGGGATGTGCCATTTCACCCCTACCCTTTTAGTGACCAATCACAGCTCACAGAGTCTGATCTCTTGGGATGTGCCCTTCACCCTACTTCTAGATTGACCAATCACAGCTCAACAGAGTCTGAGACTGCTTGATTGCTAGATCAACTGCTCAACTGTGATTGGCAGCCTCTCAGAGGGAGAGGTGAAAGTGTACAGCCCCAGAGAAGACTGAAGAAACGCCCAGTTGAGCTGCAAGCAGAGATTTCACATACAGATTTCCAAAAGCAACAAATGTGAATATCTCTGCAATGAAGCAACATATCGCAAAAGGGAAAACAACTGCAAAATCCAGGGAGCCCAGTATTTACAGGTATCACTTTTTTTAGCAAGTACGTAACTGCTCTCTTTAAAAGGAAATACCAGATAGAAGTTCTTCTCTTAGTGGCATAATGCTTTTTGTAACTTTTACACTGTAAACAATAAAAATATATATATATATATATATATATATATAATATATATATTTTGCCTAAAATACAAAGGAAATGTGTCATCTTTAACTTTAGCCCTTTTGGAGATCATTTCATCTTCAATTTGCATAACTGTTCACAATAAGAGTAATTTTGACTGGGTTGCCCAAACTTTTATATGCCACTGTAGAAGTGTAAAAAAAATTTCAATATTAAATTATTGTCTACATTCTGCCACCTTGTGGATATTTTGTATCTGACAAGGTGAAGAATGCAATACATTTCCCTACTAGTCATTATGTTGTTCCAGTATTATGGGTGTTATTACCAGTGCGGCATTATTAGCAGCTGCTGTCCGGTCCAGCAGCTAAGAGGCCTATCTTTACTCAGGGCCGAGGTGCAGGTAGTAATAATGAGAATCAAGTGAGTAAAAATTGTTTGCAGATGACTAGGAAATGAAGGAAGTGTGAGAGAGCAGGTTGTGGGGTGCAGTGACGGGCAGGAGGAAGAGCAAGGGTTAACAGTTTATTTAACAGGGAAATACGCCAGGCAAAGGGTTAAACAGGGGATTAAACAGTATAAATGCCAAAGGATATTGTGAGTTGAAGAACAACGGTTCAGGTAACGGCAGTTCCTATGAAGCATTTGTGTCCGGAGTTCCACAAACTGTAACCCTTGCTGGGAATTCAATAGCGCCGGTAACGGCTGGTGCGGTGTCTTTTCCAGGAAGGTCCTTTGGGCATCAATGCCCTGTCTTCTGGCGGCAGTGGTCGGTGTCAGGTACCTTCCACTGGGCCTAGTCCATATACTGCAGTGGCTGACAAGGGTGCGGGCCACAGTCCTTACGACCACTGATTCAATATACACTGGTGAAGTCAGGGCGCTAGTGTCTGGGCAAATATTTGCTGGCACTTTCAGGGCGCAAGTGTCAGTCTGTATGTGTTCCCTCTTATGTAGCATGTGTGCTGTACTCACGGACACTGAGTGTATGTCGCCTTTCTCTCTGATAGTCACCGGCACACTGCACCTTCTCTCTTTAGTCACCGGGCACACTGCCCTCCTGTACCCAGCACTGCACTCTCTCGTAGTAACCAGCACACTGCACTCCTTTGTCACCACACATGCCTTCTCTGTAGTCAACGGCACACGCACCTCTCTGTATACCACCTCCTCTCTTTTAGTCACCGGGCACACTGCACCTCTCTCTTTAGTCACCGGCACACTGCACCTCTCTCTGTAGTAACCGGGCACACTGCACCTCTCTCTGTAGTAACCAGGCACACTGCACCTCTCTTTTTAGTCACCGGGCACACTGCACCTCTCTTTTTAGTCACCGGCACACTGCACCTCTCTCTTTAGTCACCGGGCACACTGCACCTCTCTCTGTAGTAACCGGGCACACTGCACCTCTCTTTTTAGTCACCGGGCACACTGCATCTCTCTCTGTCTGGCCCCGCTGCTGGCGGCTGGAGACTGTGGACACTGACCTGCACGCTGCTGATGATCCCAGGACGGAAGACTCCTCTGCCTGCTGCTGCTGCTGCTGGACGCACGGCTTCCCTCAGCACTGCGGGCCCGTGCTCTCTGAGGGAGCGGGAAGCATAGTGCGCCGCTCACCTGACTGCATGCTGCTCTCTGTTTACGCCAAACTGCCCTGCTGCGTGCGCTTTTTTCTTTTATATCCCGGCCCTCCTCGATCAGCAGGAAGGTCCTCCTCACTAGAGCTTCCCACAGGCAACAGAGGAAGGCCTGCCTTGTTAAAGCTTCCCCAGGGAACAGGGGATGCAGCCTTTCTAGTTCCGGACTAGGCACGCAGGTACCCGCGTTTCGTCGTCCCCCTTACAGAAGGAAGGAAAGACACAGAGGGAACAACAGAGATGAAAATAATCATAAGCAGTTACTCTTGATGCAGTAGATACAATTCAAGCTTAAACCTGAGAGAAACAAAAATAACAAATACGTAAGTAAAAAAGCACTATTGCTTTTTACTTACAGCATGGTATATGTTCATTTTGTTTCTACATTAGGTTTTATCTGTTTAATGGCCAGTGTGAATATGCTCCTACACATTGCATGTATACCAATTTATACTCCACTTCATATTTTTTGTTTTAATATTCACATTCAGCCAAAAGCCTTATGGCCGTGCTGAGTTTCCTGGAGGTTTAGAGTAGATTTTCTCAGAAATGCTGCACTTACAGTGTTGGAGCCAGGTACCTTTATACTGCTGTTAACCTGTAGAATAACCCTATATCTGCAGGTTAATAGCATTATCTCACATAAAAGGTTCCCTTTGACGGAAAGGCAGTGAACATAGACAAAATTGAAAGGGAACCTCTCGCGTTACACATTACGTAAAATTGGTAGATACATGTTCCTGAGTAAATTGATATATAGTAGAAAGTTGTATATACATCCCTGCTCATATAGTGCTTAGGAGTCCAGTGGGTGGGTCACTCCTGATTGACAGTGTTCCCTGTATAACGGAATGGCTTTGACTTTCTACCTACAGTTATCTATCACATCTATAGATATGTTAATGTATAATTATACCCTGGTATACAGTGATTTTGGTGCCAACGATGTCTGAATGGTTTTATATTAAGTTTATGGTGCTGATTAAGAAAATGACTTTGGTTTTACCAAATTGGCTCTAGTTTCTGAGATATTTAATAGTTAATTAATTAATTGCAGTAGAATTCTGGCTTCAAAAAGTTGTTTTTATAGCATTTTGAACCTACAAATTGAAATACAAAATAATTATAAGGGATAAGTCATTACCCAAGACACTGCTAAAGAGTCAAAATTACCAAAAACTATTGCATTTATATCGGTCACAAGTCGCTTGAGGGAATGAATTATTTTCATGAATGAATAATCTCAAAAACTAGAACCAATTCAGCAAATATAATTGGATTTTTTAATTTGGCGCCCTCAAAATACCCTAAATATATTCCAAAATCCTTATCACCTGAAAAAAATATATCTTTTTAGAGCCTTGTGTTATCTATCATCTTGTGAGTTTCCACGGTCAGGAAACGCTGCGTGTTTGCGCATGTGCGCAGATCAGCGCCAAACACGCAGCGTGCCAATGTACAGCATGTGGAGGGGATTTCAAGAAATCCGTCTCCACTATGCGTAACAATACGCAGGTGCAAAACTGCTAAAGACATGCGGGGTCTTTTAGACGCACAGTCCCGCGTATTCGGCACGTGCGTCGCGCAACTGATTAACACAGGGCTATGTGGCCCTTGCGCTCTTTCCGAGTTTCGATGTCCTTTAACACTCCGAATCGCCTCAGAAGGGCGGCTTAGACGGAGCGAATTCGCTCCTCCAAACCTATGGTTCGGACCGTGAACAAGCCTTTAAACTGTATGTAACGCTCATTAACAAATGGAGAGAATCAAGTTAGGACTGACTACACTGTGGGAATGAGACCTGAGTGTGTTTTATAGTCAACGCGTTTTCGGCGCCAGCAAAGCACTTCCTCAAGGTCTAGAATAAATGAAGTAGGTTTGAATGCAACGACCCTTCTGTGGTATTCTTTTAAGCCTATTTTGTGCACTTTTGCCCCTCTCTAGTTTTTTATCTCTCATCTAAGCCCTCTAAGATCTTGGTGCAAACTCCGATCAGAACAAACACTTCTAAAATATGAATCTTCGAAAAAGGAGAGGGGAAACGCAAAGACTTGCCCCTTTTCTTTTATCTTCTATCTGTTCATCGATATTTAAGGGAACTGGTCAACACTAAATTGCCCGGAATATTAAATGATGGCAGCGGTCGAAGACGTGTTAAGGCAAGTACCCAAAACACCGCCCATCTGACCTGACTGCCATCATTTAAATATCCCGCCAATTTAGGGTGACAGATTCCCTTTAATTAATTTCTCACCTAGACAAATTAGACATCCTGCTTTGTACCGATGAGGAGCGAACACCCTGAAACACGTGTCTGCAAATGGATTTTCTGCTTTTGCTTCTTATTTTAAGTGATGTGGCAAAAGCTTGTTAAAGGCTCGATATTTAATTTTAGGATTGCTACATCCAGAAAATGGTATTAGAGTTCCTGTTCTGTTCCTCTCTGGAGATGCAATTTGCATAATAAAAAGTAAAAGATATTTTTTTATTTGTTTTGTTTTTATGGTGTATTTAACATTTAATATTTCTTCATTTATTTTCTTTAATATTACAAGTGTAAGTAACCAAGATGATAGAAGAATGTAAGCTTTTATCTAATCTGATTATTAAAATTATTATTACTAATTCAGTTCCATTCTGTGCAACTAAGGTAACATTCACACAGAAAAATATCTTCTTCAATTTTGGCTCACCTCAGCAAAATGTGCTTTTCCATACTTCCCATGGTTGTGGTACATTGTGTTATTCTTACCCTACTAAAAATACATTTTTGGAAGAAGAAAAGACATCTGGAGTGTGTTTACAGTGAGGAAGCAGGTTTCGGGGATATTAGAAACAAATTAGTGCTGCATTTGTACCGCATATTCAAACCATATTCTATCAGACGACATCCAATTTTATATATCCATATGGCTCGGTATATAAGAATTCACAGGAAGAATCAATATGTAATAGTCTGGATGGAAAGAATAGTGAGCCACCCAAACTAAATAAGACACGAGGAATACCTACCAGCTGCTGTCACGACAGAAAGGAGAAAATTAGGGAAGTTTATAGATTAAATTTATTTTATGCTGGGATATTGGTCTTTTTCGGTTTTTGGAGAGGACGGGTTGGCTCCAAGGGCCATGGAGGTGCTGAAAGCGAAGGGAATTGTTTTATTGTTTATGTTTGTCTTTATTAGCACTATGAGTCAGTCCCCGCACATTCGCACATGCAAGTGGCCGTGCAAGCAGCACACTGTGCAGATGTACACTCCGTCTTCCAGTGTATTTTAGCCAGTAGTGTTTCATTGCATGACAGCTGCTGTGCATTTCAATGGAAGGTACGTCACTCCTGGCAAGTCCAACTTGGTAACATGTCCAATATCTCGATATATATGTGTCCGTGTGCGAGACCATGCTTTCCCAACTTGTACTGCAGCCAAAGTTTGAAAACTGCCTTCAGGAATATTCAGTAATTCGGCATGCGGAAAGCAAAATTGTATGGGTAAAGCAGACCCCTTGTGGCAGACCACAGCCATATACGTGCCTTTTCTTTATCCAAAATACAAGTAATGGTAGTAAAAATTTAAAGACACATTACCCAATGTTACCAGTAATATAAATTCATAAGGGACAAATGATATGATTTTTCAATAGTTCAATAACAGTTTGCAAATCATGTCTTGGCCTTAAGACAAAGATAAAGCTGAAAGCTATGGCGGAACAGATGGCTCACTGCTGCACTCCCTGCGGCCTACCAGAGGTCCAGATAGGCCAAGCTAAGGTTTAATAACCAGAAAAATATATTAGGGCCTAAATTGGAGCCATACTAAAAGAGAACAAGAACCACTAAAATTTAACTTTTAATTGTGATCATTAAAAAACAATATACAATATTCTAATATCCTAATATGGCGAGTTAGGTGGTCCATCTCAGATATTAACACTTCAATTATATTTCAATAATCAGGAAAAATTCTAAGGGAGACAGACACTTCGCCTCAGTATCGGAGGTTGGCACCATAGGGGATTCGTTATGGTGCCCCGGCTCCACGTAGGTTATCCCTTGCCTGATCCTAAAAGGGCCTCCCTCACCAAAGCCAACTCCACCACCCAAATAAAGTGAATTACAATTCCCTGATCCCCTGATGAACCCCTTGGCAAAACTGGAAGAGGGGGAAACACGTCGGGATGGGTTATTCAGCTTGAGATAAGTGACAACCTGTCATCTTTACTAAATGCTTTCATTGTCCTCTATTTTGATCTTATTGAATATGGCTTACATCCATTTCTGATGTTTGATATGGCTTATATATTCTTTTGGTATACAGGCCAAGGTTTAAACCAGAAGACAGAGTAAGTTGTTACTCGCTGTGAGAGCAACATGAGGTTAGATGTTGTTCAATGTTTGGCAATTTGCTTAGTTATGCAAGGTTCACCTTGTGAAATGGATCCGCTAAGCCCCAGGTCCAGGTGGGTAGACGAAACCTAGGCCTCAGTACAGCTGGCAGGACATGGAGACTGAGGACGTGGCACACACAGGAGTCTTGAGAACGGCAGGATGGATGAAGTGAAGTATGCAGGAATGGAAGCAGGAGGTGGAGAACACAGGACTAGAGTCTTGAATAGCACATAAAGAGCTATGTGTTTCAGGGAACCCCAGATACATGTTTCCACTCTGGGAACCCCTCATTTGATTCATGCTATATTCGCAGAATCCGTGGTAAGGGCTCTAGGTGCTTCAGGATTCCTGGTAAACCCCAGCTTAGTATCACAGAGCTAGAGAGATAGATAAGGTCTACCTAGAGAGCTACGGTCATATAGTTCACATATTTTATGGAGTATATAAGTTATGAAATGATTATATTATCTATTATCCATCTATCTATCTATCCATCTCATGTCTATTTGTCTGTCTATTCATAAAATTGTCCTAATATGTTGTTTTCCAGATATTGTCATTTCATATTGAACCTACGCTATGCCTTACAGAAAACAGGTGATGTAGCTTTTATAAATGCTAGACTATATAACATATAATCGTGTGATAAAGAATCTTTAACTGCAAGCTCCTTTCATTGTTGATTTGCTATCAGCCATTCAGCAGGAGCCTTCTGGTTTTCGTATTCTAAAATTCAGAGTTTACGTGACTGTGCCTCATTTCTGGGCGAATAATTTATAGCAACATCAATAAATAATAGCTACGAGTTATAACTGTCCAAACACGGTGCATAATACCCACTGAAACATGCTTATAAAAAGCAGCTTCTAGCATTTGCCAGCTCCTAGTGTTTGCTGGAATGACGACAACTCATTCTTATAAAGTCAGCTTCAGAAGAGAATCCTCCTTGGTTGTAAGCGTCCTTAAAAGATGGGATTTAGAGTTTGTATTAATTAGAAAACTTAACAGCATGAGGAATGATTCATTGGGCAGATTAACAAGCTTTATACCGTCCTGTGCTTACTATATAACCTAAAGTATTATGCGATAAAATGCAGAGTGCTGTATAGAGAGGTAAAATACAAGACTGTTTTGTTCATCATGAATTTTAATTGAAACATCCATTTAGTTTAGAAATAGAGCACATTTACAATAACTTTTGTAAGGATATACTGAACATTAGTTCTCGTAGCAAGCATACAAAATTAACTGACCCTTCACCCGGGCGCAGAAAAGCGAGTACATATTTTTTTCTGGTGCCCTAAATTTCCCTTCCGCTGCCTCCTCCGCTGAGAATGGTGTTCTGGTCCTCCTACATGGAAGACACAGTGACATAGAGAGTGCAGTGGTCACTGACCCATTTATTCCCTGCCTTCCCTCTGCTGGTTCAGACTTACCACTGCTTCCTAAGGCACTGAATAGGACCTTCTAGACACAGTAAGACTGAACATTGATCTCAGTGGACAAGGCAGTGGAAAATGGAGGGCACAATTTAAGATGACTATAGATTTAAAATGTATAAACTTTTTTCAGTGCCACGGTGCTGGGTCGCTGTCACGATTCATTTCTGGCTTCGTGGCAGCTCTGGTTCTGCTATAATTTAAATGTAGCTTTTTTCCTTTCAGGCCAGCAATGGTTAATGTCAGTTTCCTTGCTGGCTGCTGCTTTGCTGCTAGTCAGCTGATGTGTGTGGTGACCACTCCCACCATCCTTTAAATAGTCACCGGACGCATCAGTTGACTGTTAGTGATAGAGTTTTTCTCTGAAGACCAGCCAATGAGCTGGAAGCTCTCTGATGCCAGCATGTCTCAATGCCTGATGTCCAGGTTCCGCATCCTCTGCTGTGTGGAACTTGCTGCAGAAGCTTGAAAGCAAAGTTTTCTTATTCCCTGTCTTTGTCTGTCTCGTGGCTGTCACTATCCTCTGTTATGATTTGGCAGCTGAGGAGAGCAGGCAAAAAAGGCAATACACCAGAGAGGTTGGAATCTACTGGATTGCAGTACCCTGACTAACCACCACAACTAAAGGCAGCCGTGGAGCGTACCTATGTTGGTCCTAGACGCCTCGTCACAGCCTGAGAAGCTAACTACACCTAAAGATAGAAAGAGGAAAACTATCTGCCCCGGAGCAGATCCCCAAAGAACAAAGGAAGCCCCCAAACACGTAATGGCGGTTAGACAAGAGGAAATACAGACACAGACAGAAAATAGTATGAGCAAACGTTGGGGCCCAATCTTCCTAGAAAGAAAAGGATAGGAAGGACACTTACTGCAATCCAAAAAACCCTAAAAAAATACTAACTCACTAATTGCAAAAACACCTGAGATCACACGACCTCTACCACCTAAATTAGTTCTCTGGTGTAACAAAACTAAGCAGCAGCCACTGAAAAAACTGGAAAAGGCAAATGAACAAATAACAGTGGCTCAGATAAACTGAGAGGAGCACAAACCCCCGGAGGGGACCTGGCTGACCTCCACAGAAGTGCAGGACAAAATGCAAAAAGCAAGCACAAAAATAAAAGCAGAAAATATCTTATCTGTTAGCAGAAGATGCAGGCAAGACACAGCAAGCTTCCAAGTGAACCAGGAACCAAAGTTGAGACAAGAACAATTGATCACCGGCAAACCTGATGGGAGGGAACCTCCTTATATAAGACCAGTCTGTAACACCTGATTGCCAATCTTCACAATCTTCATTGAATAGTTCAGTACTGTTTGTAACCACCAGAGGGAGCTTCTGCTCAGAATTCATTTCTAACGCATTCACAACAGTACCCCCCCATTGAGGAGGGGTCACCGAACCCTCATTTGGGCAACCAGGTCGGTCAGGATGAGCTCTGTGATACGCACGGATCAGTCTCCTAGCATGGATGTCCGAAGCAAACACCCAAGAATTGTCCTCCTGACCATAACCTCTCCACTTAACCAAATACTGGAGTTTCCGTCTAGAAAAACGAGAATCCAATATTTTCTCAACCACATACTCCAGATTGCCCTCAACCAAAACAGGGTCAGGAGGCGCAGCCATAGGAACCACTGGCTCGACAAACCTCTTCAATAAGGACTTGTGGAACACGTTATGGATCTTAAATGTCCCTGGAAAAAGTAAACGAAAGGAAACAGGATTAAGAATCTCCATGATCTTATAAGGTCCAATGAACCTAGGCTTAAACTTAGGAGATGCAACTCTCATAGGGATATTTCTTGAGGACAACCAGACCAAGTCCCCCACTTCAAACCGAGGACCATCAGTCCTATGCCGGTTGGCAAACCGCTGGGCCCTCTCCTGAGAGAGGGACAACCTCTCCACTACCTGGTCCCAAATCTGCTGCATACGCTCCACAACAGAGTCAACACCTGGACAGACAGAAGCCTTCTTTCTGTCCCGAAGAAAATCGAGGGTGAAACCCTAAATTGCAGAAAAATGGAGACATCAAAGTGGCAGAGCTAGCCCTATTATTAAGAGCAAACTCAGCCAAAGGCAAAAAAGAGACCCAGTCATCCTGATCAGCAGACACAAAGCATCTCAGATAAGTCTCCAATGTCTGGTTTGTTCTCTCAGTTTGTCCATTGGTCTGAGGATGAAAAGCCGAGGAGAAAGACAATTGAACACCAAGTTTAGAACACAAAGTCCTCCAAAATCTGGAAACAAACTGGACTCCTCTGTCAGACACAATGTTCTCAGGAATGCCGTGTAACCGAACCACGTGCTGAAGGAACAAAGGCACCAATTCGGAGGAGGAAGGCAACTTAGGTAATGGCACAAGATGTATCATTTTGGAAAACCTATCACAAATCACCCAGATAACGGTCATTCTCTGAGAAACAGGGAGGTCGGAAATGAAATCCATAGAGATATGGGTCCATGGTCTCTTGGGCACAGGCAATGGCATCAACAAACCACTAGAGCAAGAGCAAGACTTGGAGCGAGAGCAAGTCCCGCAGGACTGCACAAATTCCCTGACTTCACGAGACAAAGTAGGCCACCAAAAGGACCGACTAACCAAGTCTCTGGTACCAAAAATTCCGGGATGACCGGCCAACGCGGAACAATGAATCTCAGACATCACACTCTTTTTCCACCGGTCTGGGACAAACAATTTCCCAATAGGGCAGCGCTCGGGTTTATCCTCCTGACACCCTTCCAGAGTCAGTCTCAAATTGGGCGAGATGGCGGAAAGAACTACACCCTCTTTCAAAATAACAGCAGGATCAGATAACTCAGGAGAGTCCGCAAGGAAACTCCTCGAGAGGGCATCCGCTTTAACATTCTTAGTGCCAGGAAGAAAGGAAACCACAAAATTAAAACGTGTGAAAAACAAGGCCCACCTGGCCTGTCTAGGATTAAGTCGCTTGGCTGATTCCAGATAAACCAGATTCTTATGGTCCGTGAGGACCACCACCTGATGTTTGGCTCCCTCCAGCCAATGTCTTCACTCTTCAAAAGCCCACTTCATGGCCAATAACTCCCGATTACCCACGTCATAATTACGTTCAGTTGGAGAAAATTTTCGAGAGAAAAAGGCACAAGGGTTACTTTTAGAGGTCTCTGGATCTCTTTGGCACAAAACGGCACCTGCCCCAATTTCAGAGGCATCAACCTCCACCTGAAATGGCAGAGAAACATCAGGCTGCCGTAGAACAGGAGCAGAAGTGAATCTCTGCTTAAGTTCCTGAAACGCAGAGACTGCCTCAGGAGGCCAATTCACCACATCAGAACCCTTCTTGGTCAAATCAGTCAATGGTTTAACAATAACAGAGAAATTACCAATAAATTTACGATAAAAATTGGCAAAACCCAAGAATCTCTGAAGAACCTTTAATGAAGTAGGTTGGACCCAATCACAGATGGCCTGAACCTTGACCGGGTCCATTTCAATAACAGATGGGACAAAATGAATCCCAGAAATGAGATCCTCTGTACGCCAAAAAGACACTTTGATCCCTTCACATACAGAGCATTCTCTCTCAAAATCTGGAACACAGTCCGAACATGTTTCACATGAGAGTCCCAGTCATTGGAAAAAATCAAGATATCATCCAAATAAACAATCAGAAATTTATCCACAAAATCCCTGAAAATGTCATTCATGAAGGACTGGAAGACGGAAGGAGCATTAGTGAGCCCAAAGGGCATCACTAGGTACTCAAAATGCCCCTCTGGGGTATTAAATGCCGTCTTCCATTAATCCCCGTGTTTAATGCGAATAAGGTTATACGCCCCCCTGAGGTCAAGCTTGGTAAACCAAGTAGCACTTTTCACCCTGGAAAACAGGTCAGAAATCAAGGGTAACGGATATTGATATTTCACAATGATATTGTTCAAGAGACCATAATCAATACACGGCCTTAATGAACCATCCTTTTTGGCCACAAAGAAAAAACCGGCACCCAAGGGTGAAGAGGATGGTCTGATATGACCCTTCTCCAATGACTCCTTGATATAAGACCGCATAGCGTCATGTTCAGGTACAGACAAGTTAAAAAGGCGACCTTTAGGGAATTTACTACCAGGCACTAATTCAATAGCGCAGTCATAGCTCCTATGGGGGGCAAGGATGCAGATTTACTTTCGCTAAACACATCAGAAAAATCAGTCAAAAAGTCAGGAACATCCTGAGCCTGGGAGAGGCAGAAAAAACAGGAGTGTTGGCATTAACACATTGGCAGCCCCAACTGGTTACAGACACAGATTTCCAATCCAAAACAGGATTATGAGACTGTAACCAAGGGAAACCTAGTACAATAATGTCATGCAGATTATACAGCACCAAAAATTTGCAACTCTCCTGATGATCAGGTTCAACCCTCATTATCACCTGAGTAGAGAACTGGGGTTTATTCTCAGCCAAAGGGTAGAATCAATCCCCAGTAGGGGAATAGACTTCCGTAGGGGTATCAAGGCAAACCCACAACGTTTAGCAAAATCAAAATCCATCAGGTTAATAGCTGCTCCTGAATCAACAAAAGGCTGAGCAGAAAATGTGGACAGGGAGCAAATCAGGGTAACAGTCAACAGAAATTTAGTCTGAACACTACTCAAGACAACTGAGCGTGCAAAACGTCTTCCCCGCTTAGGGCAGACTGAAATAGCATGAGAGGCGTCACCACAGTAGAAACATAACCCATTGCGTTTTCGAAACTCATGACGCTGTGCCCCAGAAGCCACTCTATCACACTGCATGGGTTCAGAAGCTGGTTCACAAGGCAACACTATTCCACGCAAACCTCTACGCTCACGCAAACGTCTGTCAATTTGAATCGCCAATGACATAGAATCATTGAGACCAGAGGGAGCAGGGAAACCCACCATAACATCTTTTACATTCTCTGACAGACCCTTCCGAAAAAGGGCTGCCAAAGCATCATCATTCCATTTGGTCAGGACTGCCCACCTTCGGAATCTCTGACAGTACAACTCAGCGTCCTCAAGCCCCTGATTTAATGCCAACAAGGCTTTTTCAGCTTCATCAGTGACATTAGGTTCATCGTACAATAACCCCAAAGCCAGAAAAAATGCATCAACATTACTCAAAACAGGATCCCCAAGTGTCAGGGAAAAAGCCCAATCCTGAGGATTGCCACGCAGGAGAGAGATGACAATTTGAACCTGCTGTGCTGCGTTCCCTGAGGACTTAGGTTTTAAGGCAAAAAACAACTTACAGTTATTTTTGAAATTCAGAAATTTAGCTCGATCCCCTAAAAACAAATCTGGCATGGGATCCTAGGTTCCACAACCGGCAACCCTGCAAGATAGGTAGCAATACTCCGAACTTCAGTGGCAAGCTGATCCACACGGCCAGACAACTGTGCAAACTCCATTGAGAGAAAAAAAAATCCTCAGCACCCAGAGAAAAAGAGGGAAAGAAAAAAAAAAAAAATCTCTGACAACTCTGACAACTTTTTTTTTTTTTTTTTACACTATCTTTCCCTTCTGTGAGTACCATATAATTTTCAGTTAGGCCGGTGATACTGTTATGATTTGGTAGCTGAGGAGAGCAGGCAAAAAAGGCAATACACCAGAGAGGTTGGAATCTACTGGATTGCAGTACCCTGACTAACCACCACAACTAAAGGCAGCCGTGGAGCGTACCTACGTTGGTTCTAAACGCCTCGTCACAGCCTGAGAAGCTAACTACACCTAAAGATAGAAAGAGGAAAACTATCTGCCCCGGAGCAGATCCCCAAAGAACATAGGAAGCCCCCAAACATGTAATGGCGGTTAGACAAGAGGAAATACAGACACAGACAGAAAATAGTATGAGCAAACGTTGGGGCCCAATCTTCCTAGAAAGAGAAGGATAGGAAGGACACTTACTGCAATCCAAAAAACCCTAAAAAAATACTAACTCACTAATTGCAAAAACACCTGAGATCACACGACCTCTACCACCTAAATTAGTTCTCTGGTGTAACAAAACTAAGCAGCAGCCACTGAAAAAACTGGAAAAGGCAAATGAACAAATAACAGTGGCTCAGATAAACTGAGAGGAGCACAAGCCCCCGGAGGGGACCTGGCTGACCTCCACAGAAGTGCAGGACAAAATGCAAAAAGCAAGCACAAAAATAAAAGCAGAAAATATCTTATCTCTTAGCAGAAGATGCAGGCAAGACACAGCAAGCTTCCAAGTGAACTAGGAACCAAAGTTGAGACAAGAACAATTGATCACCAGCAAACCTGATGGGAGGGAACCTCCCTTATATAAGACCAGTCTGTAACACCTGATTGCCAATCTTCACAATCTTCATTGAATAGTTCAGTACTGTTTGTAACCACCAGAGGGAGCTTCTGCTCAGAATTCATTTCTAACACATTCACAACAATCCTCTGTGTTTACACCATCTGCAATGGTGAGGCTAGCATCCTTGCCGGCCAGTGCACTAGGCAGTGTATAGTGAGGTGACAGCTAGGGACGAGGTTTTTGATGGCATCGGAGGGAAGGACCCACATAGAGCGTTAGGGGAGCTAAGGGATAGGCACAGGCTGTGTTAGAAGGTGCCCCATCCCTCCTTCCCTATTGTTAGGGCCTTCCGCTCCCTTTTTCCATCCCCAATGTTGGTGTTTGTGTGCCATCCTCTGGACCGAACTTTGTGGGTCGTGACAGTCACTTTAAGCTTCAACAGAAATTCCTAGTGGCTCCATCCTATATTCAGGGCTCAAGTTATTTTTTCCATTTCTTGTTTAGTTACAATTTGGCATTTATGAAGGTCCTTCCATTATAATCTAACAATACTGTAGCAAGTTTATCTATATATTGTAGGTGCTGTGCTACCCTTCAGATCAGTGGAGGTCCAAGTCCTGAGACCGCCATTGATCACTCAATGGTATACAAGCAATTTACTCAACATTCACAGAGTGCACAGGCCTGTAGACTTTCCAGTGAGCCCACACACCGCGAATAGAAAAATGTTTTAAAGAAAAAAGTTAAGTCATAAAATATCGGTTTTAAAAAATGTGAAAATGAAAAATTGATGATTTGTTTCAGTCATAACGTGAGTCTTACAAGGAAAAAGCCGAATAGCAAAACTATTAACAAAGATATTATTACACTTATAATATTATTATACTTTATTTTATATATTTCCATACTTCATTTCCTAGCAATTATGGCATTTCATGTTAGATGGAAAAAAAATTGTAAAACAAATTAAAGGAAAATTTACAAGCAGATTGAGTATGTGTAGTTGCATTTAATTTCTTTTAAAGACTATTAGAAAATATGTCATGCGTTCAGGTGTACAATTTGTTGAGGTGGCAAATTAACACTTGTCTTTCAAAAGGGCACTATTGGCACTGATGACTTAAGCAACCAAGGGTTGCACCTCCATCACACATCTGATTTACTACTTTTAGAATGACAAAAGTGCTGATTTGGTGATACGGTGTAATCACCCTCTTATAATGTGGGGATGTGGTTGTGGTTCAGAATTAGCCAACCGCATTTAAGTTCATTTTAAATAGGTCAGTACACAGCTGCTATCATTTACATTGATTCTAATTACCCTATATACAGTGTAGCTGTCCTAGTAGGACTTTCCTAACCTTTTCTTAGTTACATTTTATCAACAAAAGCCATGGTCCATTAATAACTTACAACACAGCACTTAATAACTTACACCACTTCTCCTGACTGTAACATCACTGAAAGTTACAGTCAGGAGAAGAGTACAAAAAAATCCAAGCCATTAGATATACCATGGAACACTGTGAAGATGGTCAATAAGAAGTGGTATAAATTTAGTACAATAGTGTCATTAACTGAAAATTGCTGAAAAGTTAAGAAGAAAATTGGTCCGGGAAGATGACAAGAAAACTTCAACAACATTAAAGGGATGCGGGAATTTGTTGGAAGCACTGGTTGTGAGCTGAAAGTGAGAACAATATTTCATAATCTTCATATGTCTGACCTGTGGATATAGTGGCAAAAAAGCTTTCCTTACAAGGAAAACATCCAAGTCCAGCTATGCTTTACTAAAATTAATATCACGTCTGCTGAAAGAAAGTGGGAAAAAATTATGAGATGAAGAGACCAAGGTTGAACTTTTTGGCCATAATTCCAAAAGATGTTTGGTGCAAAATACAACATTGTGCAGCATCAAGAGAACACCATACCTACAATGAAGCATGGTGGAGGCAGCATTATGCTTTGGGGAAGTTTTTCGGCAGTTGGAACAGATGCTTTAGCCAAAGTGAACAGAATTATGAACAGTTTCAAATAGCCTTCAAATAGCTTTTTAGCAGAAACCTAAAGGTTAACGATGAAGAGGAATTTCACCTTTCAGGACAACTACAACTCTAACCATACCTCCATATCAACAAAAGAATGGCTTTGCCAGAAGGTCAAAGTTTTGGGATGGCCCAACCAATATCTAGACCGGAATCCAAATGAAAATTTGTGGGTAACCTGAAAAGGGCGCTGTATACAGGAGATTCCCTCACAATCTGAGAGATTTGGAATGCTTCTGCAAGGAAGAGTGGACAAAGATTATTATTCACCGAGCTTCGAGCATCCATCTCTCCAGGTGAGACATAACAGCAAGCAAAGTTATCATAACAGATGATAAATGGTGTAGTATTAAAGACAGGTCTGTGCCTATTTCAATCCAGTAAAAATAACTTGGTACTCAACTTATAGATTCCGTTTTCAAATGAATTTTATTATGGCAGTCTGTAAAAGTTTTGGTCCATAATGGACCTTCATCAGTCTGACTGCTGTAGGTATGGTGGAACAGTACCGTCATGGCCAAAAGTTTTGAGAATGACACAAATATTAATTTTTACAAAGTCTACTGCTTCACTTTTTCTAATGGCAATTTGCATATACTCCAGAATGTTATAAAGAGTGATCAGCTTAACAGCAATTACTTGCAAAGTCAATATTTGGCTAGAAAATGAACTTTATCCCCCAAAACACATTTCAACATCATTGCAGCCCTGCCTTAAAAGGACCAGCTAACCTCTTTTCAGTGATTGCTCCATTAACACAGGTGTGGGTGTTGATGAGGACATGGCTGGAGATCAATCTGTCATGATTAAGTAAGAATGACACCACTGGACACTTTAAAAGGAGGCTGGTGCTTGGCATCATTGTTTCTCTTCTGTTAACCATGGTTATCTCTAAAGAAACATGTGCAGTCATCATTGCAATGCACAAAAATGGCCTAACAGGAAGAGTACCGCAGCTAGAAAGATTGCACCTCAGTCAACAATCTATCGCATCATCAAGAACTTCAAGGAGAGAGGTTCCATTGTTGCCAAAAAGGCTTCAGGGTGCCCAAGAAAGACCAGCAAGAGCCAGGACCGTCTCTTAAAAGTGCTTCAGCTGTGGGATCGGGCTACCAGCAGTGCAGAGCTTGCTCAGGAATGGCAGCAGGCAGGTGTGAGTGCATCTGCACGCACTGTGAGGCGGAGACTCTTGGAGCAAAGCCTGGTCTCAAGGAGGGCAGCAAAGAAGCCACTTCTCTCCAGAAAAAACATCATGGACAGACTGATATTCTGCAAAAGGTACAGGCAGTGGACTGCTGAGGACTGGGGTAAAGTTATTTTCTCTGATGAATCCCCTTTTCGATTGTTTGGGACATCAGGAAAACGCCTCATTCGGAGAAGACAAGGTGAGCGCTACCACCAGTCTTGTCTCATGCCAACTGTTAAGCATCCTGAAACCATTCATGTGTGGGGTTGCTTCTCAGCCAAGGGAATTGGCTCTCTCACAGTCTTGCCTAAAAACACAGCCATGAATAAAGAATGGTACCAGAATGTCCTCCAATAGCAACTTCTCCCAACCCTTCAAGAGCAGTTTGGCGATCAACAATGCCTTTTCCAGCATGATGGAGCACCTTGCCATAAAGCAAAGGTGATAACTAAATGGCTCAGGGAACAAAACATAGAGATTTTGGGTCCATGGCCTGGAAACTCCCCAGATCTTAATCCCATTGAGAACTTGTGGTCAATCATCAAGAGACGGGTGGACAAACAAAAACCTAAAAATTCTGACAAAATGAAAGCATTGATTGTGCAAGAATGGACTGCTATCAGTCAGGATTTGGTCCAGAAGTTGATTGAGAGCATGCCAGGGAGAATTGCAGAGGTCCTGAAGAAGAAGGGTCAACACTGCAAATATTGACTTGCTGCATTATCTCATTCTAACTGTCAATATAAGCTTTTGTTACTCATATGTTTGCAATTATTATATTTCTGTCTGTGATAAAAACATCTGTCAAACACACATAAAAACCAGAGGGCAGCAGATCATGTGAAAATATAATATTTGTGTCATTCTCAAAACTTTTGGCCATGACTGTAGAGGATGAAAAGCACTATATAGGCTCCTATTGTAATTCTGTAGCTAATTCTCCAAAAGCCCGTATGGTAGGGTCCAATAATGCATTGGTGATAAGGGGTTGAATAAACCATATTGTAATATGACCAGCGGTGAATACCGCGTCCTCCCTGGTTTATTCAACCCCTGATCACCAATGCGTTATTGGACCCTACCATATGGGCTTTTGGACTACTAGATACAGCATTACAATAGGGGCCTATATGGTGCTTTTCATCCTCTACTGTTCCACCATACCTACAGCAGTCAGACTGATGGAGGTCCATTATGGACCAAAACATTTACAGACTGCCATAATAAAATTCATTTGAAAACGGTTTCTATAAGTTGAGTGCCAAGTTCTTTTTGCTGATTCAAATTGGTTTGGGTTACCTACTTGTGCACCCTACAGTAGTGCCACGCTATGCTGCACACTATATTTCAATCCAGTGACAGTAAGACAGTTTTCTTGACAAACACTTCTAAATCTAGAAATCATTATGAAGACTGATACAATGACTGGACATCCATGTATAAGCTACTACAATCTCATCATATTTAGCAATCCCTCATCAGGCAAAAGAACCAACAACTTTCAGAAATAGTCTATCTGAAAGGCCAGCTCAGCTACCATTTTGAGTTTTACTGTGAAATGTCCAATGTATTTCCTTGTGGAGAGTGACAAGCCAGGCCTGGAACGTTAGAGTGAAGAGACTTAAATGCCATGCATGCTGCACTGGGAAATTAAATATGTGAATTGTAGGTCTTGCTTGTCACTCTACAGAAGGAGAAATGTTAACCCTTAGATCCCAGTCTTAAGCCTCTCACCTAGCCAAATCAGATCTTATACTTTGCACTGATGAGGGGCAATATCCTGAAACAACGTGTCTGCAAATTGAGATTCTGGTTTGGCTTTTGTCCTAAGTTACTGGGAAAGGTTCGTTCAATGGTCGATGTTGACTTTTAGTATTGACTTCCAATAGAGTTTTAGTCTTCTTCCTCTCTGAAGAGACAATGTGCATATTGTTACATGTCAAGAGTTTAATTGGTGGTCGTCCTGGTGCTGAGATCCTCACTTAAACATAAGGACAGAAGCACAATATAGCCTAAACATTTGTAATGCCTCCTTTCCCAGGAGAGGCAATCACAGTCAAAGTGCCACAGCCCTCAGCTAAATGCTTCTGCCCAATCAGTCCTATAACTGGTGCAGATCCCAACACCTAGATCCCCATCAATACAAACTTAACACTTGTCACTGTTACTTGTCATAAATTTGCTAAAGCGGTGTTAACTATTACTACTCATTACTTACTCGAAGAATCTGACTCAGTTGCTCTATAAACTCATTGAAGGTCAAGAATACTACAGGGATATTTTCAGCATTTTCCAGTCTAAAAGTGTGAAGAGTGAGAATAAAGCTAATTATGACAACTGATAATATTCCTGATTAATTCTCCTGAATCTTGGCCTTCTATGTGGGAATCCTGACGATTTGGTGCATTCAATCTCAAAAAGGAAAATAGTTTTGATTTGCAGAGATGATTGTACAGATATCAAGAACGTTTCGCCGGAAAAGCTGAAAGCATGAGTACATGATTGGCTTGTCGTTCTTCACCATGTACGTCAGTCATCTGAGATTTGCGCAGTTACTTGATTTATTCATTTATGTTGACATAGGAATCGACAGAGCGTTTCTTTTCGTGAATGTGCATTAAAGATTTCACGTGTATTTAGACGCCTTCACTTTTCACCTATACAGACATCTTTATGTTTCTAAGCTCTTAATTTAAACTGGAATGAGACATTAGCTATCACTTAGAAATGGTTATCTATTTCCTTAGCAAGCTTTTAGTTTCTTTTTTTACATTTTTACATAGAAAGGCATTATCAGTGTTATGCTCGAGTATATAATGCCAATGTATTGAGATACAGGTATAGCAAGCATCAAACGAAACATTTATTTTGTGCTAATGAATGTCCAAATATCCATATTTCACTTATGATATGTCATGATGATTAGTGATGAGAGATCATGCTCGAATAAGGTGTATTCCGAGCATGCTCCGGTGTTAACTAAGTTTCTTGGGTGTGCTGAAAAAATATGTTCGAGTCTCCGTGATTGCATGTTTTGTGGCGGTAGACAGCCACAACACAGGCGGAGATTGCCTAACAGCCGAGGGACATGCAGCCGCAGGGATTCAAATATATTATCTGAGCACGCCCAAGACACTTGGATAATACTGGAGCGTGCTCTGATGATGTGTAGCCCAGCTGCGCTTGGTGCCACATGTACCCAGGAGGATGCATGGAAGGTAATTCACAATCACCCGATATTCATTCACACTTCACATTTCCCTATAGTGCCACCAGAGGGAGCCCTGTAGAGTATATAAGGGTGTGGAGAAAAGCAGCAGTAGCCAGTCTGAGCCAGTGTTGATTTCCTGTCAGAGCAGAGCTCAGAGCAGACGGAGATTCCTGTCAGATGAGACAGAAGCAGAGAGATAAACTGAACCCTCAGAACGTGCTGACTGTTAGTCCCCTATGGAAGTGGAAAGTGACTCTCGGAGTGTGCACAGATCAGTCTGACGGAAGGTCTTGATAGCTGCTTCGGACAGAGCCTAAGAAAGAAGTGAAGGAAGGGGAACTGCAGTACTTGTAACACCGAGCAAACTGAGGTACTGTTAGAGAGCGGTGAAAAGAAGGAAGCTGACACCTACTGTTGCCTGTGCTTATGTTAAAGGTGTGAGTAGGGCGACAGGCAGTGGACAAAGAGAGAGAGTGAATGAGGATAAATAGCAAGGATCGCTTACCTCCACTCTGCACAACCGAACACCGGTCCGAGCTTGCTAGAACCTTCACGGCTAGTGGGAGAAACCGGAGACCCTGCTGGACTTCAGGTCACAGAGGGGCCCTTCAGTGCTGATACGTAACCGGGGTCAGGAAGAACAGGAGTCAGGCCTGATCAGCCATAGAGGACTTAGTTCTGTCCAAAAGAAGGCTCCACCACAATGTCAGCCGGGCGTAGCTGTTCTACACGGAGTTAAACTTAGCTTCATGCAAGTTAGAAACTCACACACATCAAGAAGTAAGGAGGCCTTAAACCTACTCAGTGATTACTGGACGTGCATCCTCCACCCTGAGCAGCCTCCCGGGACATGCCTGCAAATATCACCAGTAAAGGTACGGAAAGAGACTTATTGTGTGTGTCTGCCTTATTGCCTGCACCCCTGCACCGCCATATACCTCGAGGGATCAGTCTTACCTGTGGAAGACTTAACACCTTGCTGCCCAGTTACAACCCCTCAGAGGATTCACCCTGCAGCGCTGGTCACCCTGATCAGAAACCACAGGTGGCGTCACGAACATTTCTAAATCCCCTGTAAATATCCCCCTTTGAATGAGCGCCCAGGGCAACGGACCGAGCTGCGCTACCCGTGACCTCTCCCCCATTGAAGTGAACGGGCTCGGTGCCGAGTACCCCATAAGCCCTGGTACGTGCGACTTATCTTTGGCGTCACGAACAGGATCCGAAGCTTACTATATGTGAGTCCTGTGTGCCTAAGTGAACTGTTTTTGTGCAAAAAGACTGTGTGCAGTTTTTGTGACTTTTGGCGCCATTTTCTGCCATTTTGCCGCCATATTCGCGCCCTGAGGCGCTGGTGAAGAAGAAGGGCGTGGATTCGTGGGCGTACCCGCCCCTGTGGCGTGATAGTGATGGGCACCCTGTCTAAGTGCTATTATAATGTCCGAGCCTGCCCCACTGCAAGGGAGATCCGCCTCCTCTTCATCCTCTATGCCAAGAAGAGAAAGCGAAAGTCCCGCCTCCACGGAAGAGACCAGATTGTTCCAGATGAAACACACAGTCTGGCCTGGAGTGAGATGGCGGAAGGACAGGAGACGCTGTGTGGAGGAATGGCGGTGCGCAGACCCCGTTCCCCTGAAGAGCTGCTGCCTGTGCCTGAACCGTCCCCAGGTCGGGCGGATGACCGGAGAATGCAGAAAGTGGAGGAGGTGGATGCGGCGCTGAGGGACATGGCCCGACACCGCGCAGAAATGGAGGCAATGGAGCAAAGCTGGCGTGCCCTGAAACAGCGGCTGCTGTGGGACGCGATGCTCTCCCCTCAAGATGCGCAAATGCCACCCGCGCCACCACTGGACCCAGCGGCTGATGAAGAACCCGGAGGCCGGCCCCAAAAGAGCTGATCCTGACTCCGCCGAGGACGCGGCGGGAGGGAAGGAGGCTGAGGAGGCCCTGCCCGGACCAGAATGCCAGCCAGGCCTGGAACCAGAGGCCGCAGCGGAATGCAGTCCCCTGGTAGGGACGACGGAGGAAATCCTGCCCGAAGCGATGGAGATCGACTGGGAGGAGATGGAGCTCCTGGACAACGTGAAATACGCCGCCCAGAAAGAGAACGAGTGGCGACGCCGTGAGCAGGAGCAGCGGCAGGAGCAGCGAGAGGCGCAGCAGCTTCACCAGAGGTACCGGAAGCAGAATCTTGCGGATAAGGAGATCGTCCGGCGAGATAAAGGTACGCTCCGGGAATCGCGGCGCCAGGGGACGGTGTGTGACTCTAAGCTCCAGGGAGGTTGGGGGTACATACGCGAACCCGGGTTCTCTCAGAAGATCTTCGTTCATCGCTGTGATGTAGGGTCTAACCTATTAAAAGGGGATATTGTCACCTACACGCGGCATTGGGGTCTTAAGGGGTGGTATGCCCTGAATGTCTCCCGAGTCAGCGACCCCGTCCCTGAAGCCGGAAATGTACCCCGTGTCTCAGCATCCCAAGCCCCAGCCACATCAGCGCCCGGCCGCGCACCTGCGTCCTATTCTGTAACGCAACAGTCTAGTGCTTCCCCAACTGAGCCACTGCGTGCACCTGCATCCCAACTGGAAACGCTGCAGAGCACAGCGATTGCTGTAGCGACTGCAACAGCGACCCCTATTGAGCCAAATCTATACTTAGAAGAGGCACCTGTAAGGCCTCCAGCAAGACGCAAAGTAAAAATTGAGACGAGAACTGTGGCTACCCAGACACAGGACATGATCTCTTGGTGATGCATTCCAGAGCGCACCGCATACTTCCAGCCCCAGGTGTGGAAGGTGCAACCATATTCAAAGAAGAACAGTAGGACCCAGACAGGGTTTACTGAACTGTAAAAAGTTATGAAGAATTGCACTTTATTGAATATGTAGATGATGTCTGAAGTAGTATACCCCAGTTGGGTAATGTGTCGTGTAAAGTGGTTATGATAGAAATGTGATTTTTCTATAAATGCTGTTTTTGAAGGACTGCGTGGCTGAGGACTTTGCCAGCCCAAAAACTGTGTTGTAAATAGTTAGCACTTCGGTGCCCCAACTTGGTTTTACGTAAAGCCATTCTATCTCTGAAGAAAAACCCGTATGGTGTGGCCTTGAGTGAGGTTTGCAGCGGAGAAGTCCTGCAGCCCACCCAGGACCACCGTGGGAGGTTTGGTGCGGGTCCTCCACAAGAATCTTGTATTTATTTGTGTGAAAGCATTTGATATTTTTCTATTTGCCATTTGTACACATTGTAACGTTTGAAGTGTCCTTACCTCCCGTAAGGGAAGACTTATGTTATTGTTGTTATTATAAAAATTGTTTTCTTTTTCAGCCCGGGAGTGCTGAATATAACTAGGGGGGGATGTGTAGCCCAGCTGCGCTTGGTGCCACATGTACCCAGGAGGATGCATGGAAGGTAATTCACAATCACCCGATATTCATTCACACTTCACATTTCCCTATAGTGCCACCAGAGGGAGCCCTGTAGAGTATATAAGGGTGTGGAGAAAAGCAGCAGTAGCCAGTCTGAGCCAGTGCTAGTTCAGCCAGTCTGAGCCAGTGTTGATTTCCTGTCAGAGCAGAGCTCAGAGCAGACGGAGATTCCTGTCAGATGAGACAGAAGCAGAGAGACAAACTGATACCTCAGAACGTGCTGACTGTTAGTCCCCTATGGAAGTGGAAAGTGACTCTCGGAGTGTGCACAGATCAGCTGATGGAAGGTCCTGATAGCTGCTTCGGACAGAGCCTAAGAAAGAAGTGAAGGAAGGGGAACTGCAGTACTTGTAACACCGAGCAAACTGAGGTACTGTTAGAGAGCGGTGAAAAGAAGGAAGCTGACACCTACTGTTGCCTGTGCTTATGTTAAAGGTGTGAGTAGGGCGACAGGCGAGTGGACAAAGAGAGAGAGTGAATGAGGATAAATAGCAAGGATCGCTTACCTCCACTCTGCACAACCGGACACCGGGTCCGAGCTTGCTAGAACCTTCACGGCTAGTGGGAGAAACCGGAGACCCTGCTGGACTTCAGGTCACAGAGGGGCCCTTCAGTGCTGATACGTAACCAGGGTCAGGAAGACAGGAGTCAGGCCTGATCAGCCATAGAGGACTTAGTTCTGTCCAAAAGAAGGCTCCACCACAATGTCAGCCGGGCGTAGCGTTCTACACGGAGTTAAACTTAGCTTCATGCAAGTTAGAAACTCACACACATCAAGAAGTAAGGAGGCCTTAAACCTACTCAGTGATTACTGGACGTGCATCCTCCACCCTGAGCAGCCTCCCGGGACGTGCCTGAAAATATCACCAGTAAAGGTACGGAAAGAGACTTATTGTGTGTGTCTGCCTTATTGCCTGCACCCCTGCACCGCCATATACCTCGAGGGATCAGTCTTACCTGTGGAAGACTTAACACCTTGCTGCCCAGTTACAACCCCTCAGAGGATTCACCCTGCAGTCGCTGGTCACCCTGATCAGAAACCACAGGTGGCGTCACGAACATTTCTAAATCCCCTGTAAATATCCCCCTTTGAATGAGCGCCCAGGGCAACGGACCGAGCTGCGCTACCCGTGACCTCTCCCCCATTGAAGTGAACGGGCTCGGTGCCGAGTACCCCATAAGCCCTGGTACGTGCAACTCAATAACACGTTATCCGAGCATGTTCGCTCATCAGTGATCATCACTAGTGGTGGTGCGCTTTGTCATAATGCCATAGAGTAATGTATATAGTGCAAAATTAACTTTCACTTAGGGCTCCATTACACATAGCGACACATCAGCGATCCCGACAACGATATGCACATGTCAGGATCGCTGGTGTGTCGCTACATGATCGCTGCTGAGCTGCCAAACAGGCAGCTCAGGCAGCGATCAGGACAGCGACACTGCTGGTAATGTCACTTAGTTACCCCCAGTGTACGTTGGATACCAGCCCGCTGGTGCAGGGAGCTGGTAACCCAGGTACACATCGGGTTTCCAGGCGCTGCGCGGCACCTGGAAACCCAATGCGTACCTTGGTTACCAGCTCCCCTGCAGCAGCGCGCTGGTATCCAACGTACACATCGGGTTTCCAGGCGCCGCCCAGCACCAGGAAACCCGATGTGTACCTTGGTTACCAGCTGATCGCTGGTCTCCTGCCTGCCACACGCAGTGATGCGTGCTGGCCAGCAGGAGACCAACGAGCAAAAAATTTCCAGGACATTCAGCGACGATCAGCGATACCCAGCAGGGGGGCTGATCGCTGCTTAATGTCACACACAGCGATATCGCTGGGGAAGTTGCATACACATCCTTATCAGTGGGTATAGCATATAATCTAACTATCCTGTCTTATCTAGACCTCATCCAACCTTCAGTGAATATGACTCTGCTAATTTTGCCTCAATCTAAACAGCAAAGCTGATTAGTGAGCTGCATATAACAGAAAGTTATCTGCCAGTGACCGCAGCCTCCGTCCCTTGATGATGTCTCATTTGAATATCCCAACATGCACTCAAATGAAGCATCAAACAGGAAGTACCGGTAGGTAAAAAAAATTAAGAAGTTAGATAATGTAGAGAGAGAACAATAGGGTTTTTTTTAAATTAAGGTATATTAGAAAAGATTAGATTAGATTGTAACATTAAATAGCAGGCCATTTAGGATTAAAATTAATGTTAGTTTTGGACCACAATTTTTAAATATTTGCCAACTTTTCGAGAATAAAGCAAATACCTGCCTGAAGATTCCCATTAATCCCTGACTTTCTAAATCCACACAGAAGGAGTTAAAGCTCAAAAAGCTGAAAGAAAATATGAAATGCAAATGATATGAAATCCGAGGAGCAACCATATTATCAGATGGTGCTCAATCAAACTTGCCTAAATGGACTTGTTGTTGGATTTTTAATGCACTGCTTTGACATGATAGTGTTTAGAGAGCAATACATGCAGAGTAAATGTAAATGTTCTGCCATTCATTCCCCACTGTTATTATACTGAATATCTAAGCATTTCCAAAATAATAGAGTGATAGAGAAATACATTGCAGATAAAAATAATCCCACACTCCAACCTATGGCCAAATATGGGAAGCTCCGCTGCAAGAAATGAAGTGGGGTCTACTATGGGGAGAAGATTGACTTGTTTAGAGATTGAAGTTAAAATGAAATTATAATCAGCCCCCACAACTGAATCTAAATTCATGCAGAATAACAGATGGCGATAGCTAATCTTCAGAACTATCATCTTACCATTTATGAGCATGTGGAGAACTTACTGTATATGCAAAAGACGGCAATAAAGAAGCCATTACGTTTTATATTAATGTTTAACTTTTTATACAAACATTTCTTTCTATAGAGTTCTGGCCGCTTATTGGCAGGCATGAACAAGCAAATCGTTTCCCATCACTCAGTGTATACTGTTAGACAGATTTATAGGTAGACGGCGTAGATAGATTTACAGTAATGATAAGCTTGTAATTGTATTAAATTGTATTGAGTTTGGAAGGTCTGGGCAGCTTTTAAGTGGGATTGACGGAAAACACAATAATTTTTGTTAAAGCAATGCTCATCTCTGCAAATGGTGCATAAAAGATGCATACATTTAATAGTCAATAAGGCAATTTGTGAAATTTATGACAGTCTGGTTTAAATGATTTTTTTTCAGTCTTAAAGGAGAGCTAACAGAAGTGCTATATAAAGCCCTTTATAAAGGCACCTTACTTCATTAGAAGTCTTTGATTAGAGGCTTGATGACTTCAACTTTAATTCATTTCTGACCCCAGGGCACCACTACCAGCCTAACTTGCTGGCCACTGCCTGTTGTCAAGCACAATCTGCCTCTTTCGGCAGAGATACTAAGGTGGCTTTATGTTTTATTCATTCGCTTTGCATTTTGTTAATTGATAAAAATAAACTTTTCCATATTTGAATATTCGTTTTTTTACTCCCCTTCTTCCCAGAGCCATAACTTATGAGTACAAAGATACCAAACATGTATAGGTTCATTTTTATTTATGTGGTGAAAAATAAATCCAAAGTTTGTAAGGAAAAAAACAAGGTTGCCATTTTCCGCATCTCTATTTTTCGTTATCTATGGCAGGGTGAGGGTTTTATTTTTTTCATGCCATTTTACCGATCAAATTAATTTACTTTATATTGTGATTAGTGTTGAGCGATACTGCTCGATATCTAAAAATATCGGATCGGAATGGTATCGCCGATAGCACTAAATATCGTTGATATCCGATTCCGATACCGGAAGTCCCATGTAAGTCTATGGGAACCAAATATCGACATTAAAAAAAACCATTCTTACCTTGTTGGTTAATTGTACATGAAGGAAAACAACAAAGACTAATGTAGAATGTATTGGGGGAGGTTGAGGAGACAATAAAGGCATACATGTTTAACCCAATGCATTGGAATAGCATTAATATATTTTTTTTTGGAAATACGTTTGGATTGACTAACAAATTCACAACGTTGTTAACCTTTTTTCTATTTTGGCAAATATGTATGTTTCACAACTTCCATGCTCTTCACCTTTTTAACTTTTGCCAGTGCCACACTTTCTCCTTCATAATCTTCAGCAGCAGCATCATCTTTCTCATCAAATTATTCTTCATCTTCACCTTCTTAATCTTCTTCTTAAACTTCTTGCTATTCATGTTTTTGTTTACATTACTCATATTGTTATTATTAAACTAATTAATCTTCTTCATATTCAAATTCTTCATCTTCTTCCTCTTCATCTTCTTCATCATATTCTTATTTGTGACAGAGATTCCTGTACTTGTAATCTGTAAAAGTATGAATTGTTCATCCTTCCGTTCTTGCTGTCACAAAAGATTTAAATTACAACAGTATTTGTCCGTGTTCAGTTTAGCCTGCAGCAGCAGGCATTTTCCAGGGGCACCACGAGGAGGAACGGACTCACCCCCATACACTGCTTAGTCTTCTTCTGCTTACAATTTAGAGCATATATTTTGCTCTTCATTTTGGTCTTATACTTCATGTTCTTCTGCTTTTTGATCTTTTGCTTATTGTTCTTCTGTCTCTTGTTCTGTATCTTGTAGTTTGTCTTAACCTTCTTTGTCCTGTTGGTGATCTTCTTCTGGGTATTCTTTTATTTTTTCTTTGTGATGGTGTTCAGGCTGGTTGGCTTCATGCTCGTCGTCCTTGTTGTCGTCATCTTCTTCTGGGTGGTCTTTAAGGTCGTCTAATTTCCGAGAAACAGCTGACGTTACTGGAACCCTGACGGGTATCAGATGGAGCAAGAGACAATGGAAGTAACGAGGACCAGCTGACTGTGCTGGACCCCGGACGGGTAGCAGAAGGAAAAGAGGCAATGTCACAACCGAGTACCAGCTGACGTTACTGTGACACGGTTACTAAGCAGGAGGTAACTGTGCTCCAAAGCACTACCAAGGACCAGCAGACGTTGCTGGAACTCGGATACGGAGATGGAGGCACCTAGGCCAAAGGCACTGGGGAGAACCACTTGACGGTACTGGACCCCGGACGGGTAGCAGAAGGAAAAGAGGCAATGTCACAACCGAGTACCAGCTGACGTTACTGTGACACGGTTACTAAGCAGGAGGTACCTGTGCTCCAAAGCACTACCAAGGACCAGCAGACGTTGCTGGAACTCGGATACGGAGATGGAGGCACCTAGGCCAAAGGCACTGGGGAGAACCACTTGACGGTACTGGACCCCGGACGGGTAGCAGAAGGAAAAGAGGCAATGTCACAACCGAGTACCAGCTGACGTTACTGTGACACGGTTACTAAGCAGGAGGTACCTGTGCTCCAAAGCACTACCAAGGACCAGCAGACGTTGCTGGAACTCGGATACGGAGATGGAGGCACCTAGGCCAAAGGCACTGGGGAGAACCACTTGACGGTACTGGACCCCGGACGGGTAGAAGAACGCACCCATGAAAATGTAAGTTGACAGGACGCAAGCCATCCGCAGTTACCGAATCACACAGTCCTACAGTGGGTGCTTATCCTATTGTCACAATGGAAACCGCCTTTATTTACATATCCCACAGCACACATAGGAATCACCTAAACTGCAGGCACCATAGAGTCGCTAACCCGAATGCAACACGACAGCACAACTTATTGGAGGATAATTGACGTTCACACTGCCAGGAAACAGCTGTCGTGCTGTAACCAGGCTGGCCAGGAGTCAGTACCCCTGCCAATTACTTACGAGCAACAAATGGTGGTGTTGTAGCCCAGGGAGTAGAGTTCAGGTGGTAGAAAGATGAACATAACAGGAGACATGGAAAACGTTGCCAAACAGTTATTTAATCTGAAAACGGACAGGCAAATTCAGGTGAGATCCATGCCTTGTTCATTTTCAGAAAAGTAAGCCGGTCTACATTCTCTGAGGATAGTCGCATGCGACGGTCTGTTACTACACCACCTGCAGCACTAAAGACACGCTCAGATAATACACTGGCAGCAGGGCAAGCCAGCACCTCCAATGCATACTGGCTAAGCTCTGGCCATGTATCCAACTTAGAGACCCAAAATTTGAAAGGGGAAGAGGCATCTGGGAGTACACTTAGAGGGAAAGCCAAGTAGTCTGTCACCATCTTACGGAAACGTTTCTTCCTGGTGACTGGAGCCGTCTCGGATGGTGTAGACCTTGCTGGCGCTGTCACAAAACTTTGCCACATTTGTAACATACAGTTCTTGCCCTGTGCAGAGGCGCTGCTTCTGCTCCTCTTGTTGTAGAGGTGTCTACACTGCCTCGACGCACAGAGCTGCTTTGTAAAGCAGTAGCAGCAGCAGCAGCTCTCTCGGCTGGAATGTACAACAGTATGGATTGCACCAGTGTGTCTTGGTACTCCTGCATTTTACGGTCCCGGTTCACCGGTGTGATGAGGGTTTGTAAGTTGTCCCGGTAGCGAGGGTCTAGGAGGGTGTACACCCAATAATCTGACGTGCTGAGAATGTGGGCGATGCGGCGGTCCTTTCTCAGGCACTGAAGCATGAAATCAACCATGTGCTGCAGACTCCCAACTGGCCAACAAAGGCTGTCCTCTGGAAGAGGCGTCATCTCTGTCTCCTCTGCATCACCCCACCCTCACTCTACATACTGACTACAGCGTTGTGTACCTCCCTCTGTAGGGATTTCTTCCTCCTCCATTGACTCCTCCTCCTCCTCATCCTCCTCACAAAGTGAGCCCTGCCCAGCCCTTTGTGAGGAACCACGTTGCGCTGACTGTCCTGAAGGTAATTGAATTTGTGACTCCTCATCCTCCACCTCTTCCAAAACCTCTTCCTTTAGTGCTTTCAGTGATTTCTGAAGCAGGCAGATAAGGGGGACAGTCATGCTGACTAGTGCATCATCTGCACTCGCCATCCGCGTTGAGACATCAAACGCATGCAAAACGTCGCAGATGTCCTTCATAGAGGCCCACTCAGTAGTGGTGAAGTGTGAACGGCGCAAATTGCGAGTTGATTGCGCCTGTTGCAGCTGATACTCCATTACTGCTGGCTGCTGCTCACACAACCGCTCCAACATATGTAATGTGGAATTCCACCTGGTGGGTACGTCACATATGATGCGATGTTCAAGAAGGCGAAATCTGACTTGCAGAGCTGCAATGCGCGATCTGGCCATGCTGGAACGTCGCAAGTGAGCGCACTCTAGGTGGACCTTGTGCAGCAGTGCATCAAGATCCGGATAGTCCCTCAAAAAACTCTGCACGACCAAGTTGAGCACATGTGCCAGACATGGTATGTGAGTGAGGTTGCCAAGGCCCAGAGCTGCCACCAGATTTCGGCCATTGTCACACACTACCAAGCCTGGCTGGAGATTAGCTGACAAAAACCACACGTCGCTCTCCTGCTTGATGGCATCCCAGAGCTCCTGCGCTGTGTGGCTTTGATTCCCCATGGGAATTAATTTCAGTACGGCCTGTTGACGTTTGGCCACGGCTGTGCTCATATCGGTCGCAACAGGTAAGCGTTCACGGGTCCATGTGGAGGTATACCGTGACGGCTCGTGCAGCGATGATTCTGAGGAACTGGAGTAGGAGGAGAAATCAATGTGCACAGACTGGATTCCTGCAATCCTTGGAGTTGGCAGAACACGTACAGCGCCACTGGCAAGATCTGTACCCGGCTCCACAACATTGACCCAATGGGCAGTGAGGGAAAGGTATCGTCCCTGGCCATGGGTACTGGTCCACGCATCGGTGGTCAGGTGGACCCTGCTACTGACGGCGTTTAGTAGCGCATGTTTAATGTTTCCCTCGACATGTTTTTGCAGAGCAGGGACAGCTTGCCTGCTGAAATAAAATCGGCTTGGCACATTATATTGTGGGACTGCCAATGCCATAAAGTTCCTGAAACTGTCAGTCTCCACCAGCCTGAATGACAGCATTTCAAGGGACAGGAGTTTTGCAAGGCCAGCATTCAGAGCCTGTGCTCGTGGATGGTTTGCCGAGTATGGCCGTCTTTTATCCCATGCCTGTGTTACCGATGGCTGTTTTTTGTTCTGGGAGTGTGACGATGACTGTGAACTTGCTGCAGTGGGTGGAATAACAGTTTGTCTATGGACAACAGTGACCGAGGTTCTTCCATGGAGATCCTGTGAGGAAGCCGAACCAGGTGTGTGAGAGCTGGAGGTAGAGGCTCGAACATGACCTAAAGATGTAGGTGCTGCTGTAGGTTGGCCTACATCTCCAGTGTGTCTTTGTAACTCAGCTACGTGCTTTGTCCGTACATGTTTCCACATATTTGTGGTATTCAGGTTCCTGATATTTTTACCTCTTTTAACTTTTTGCTTACACAGCTTGCATTGAACATAGCAAATATCATCTACAAGTCTGTCAAAAAAGGACCATGCAGTGCAAGTCATGGGAGCGCCAATTTTGACAGTTCTAGGAGAACTGCTCCCAACAGGTGCCTAACTGGAGGCTACAGGCAAGCGAGTCTGCAGCCTACCTCTCCCTCCTCTTTGTACCGTTGGGACAATCTCTTCCTCAGAGCTGCTCCCACCACCTTCCTGTTGCTCACGCCATGTTGGGTCTCGGACTTCATCATCTCCACTACCCTCTTCCAACACCTGCTGCTGTTGGATGGTCTGGGCAGCACCATGCTCCACAAAACCTGGCACCTGAGTCTCATCATCATCATAAGATGCGTTCTGCGGTGTGCTGTCCATCGGCACTGGCTCACCCGCCTCTTCAGATTGAGAGAGACACAGCTGTTGCGCATCACTGCATACTCCCTCTTCTTCAAATTGCAGAATGCTGCTTGCCTATGCCCGTGTTTGCGAGCCAACAGATTCTGAGAACAGAAGCAGAGACTCAGCTGGCTCCTGTACAGAACTCTCTGACTGCCTGGGCAATTTGACAGGCGGTGAACAGACAGATGGTTGCTCAACAGTGTTGTGTTCCTGAGAGGAGGTGGAAGGAATTGAAGTCGATGCATTGGCTGCCATCCAACCAACAACGGCTTCAATTTGTTCTTCCAGCAGCAGGGGGGCACGCCGAGCTCCTACCAAAGTGCGCATAAAGGAACGCTCATGGGTAAAACTGGTGGATGCTGTGTCACTGAGGGCGGCAGCAGCCACAGAATCCCCACGTCCTCTCCCTGCTGAAACTCCACGGCCACGACCACGTGCCTTACTCACTGACTTCTTCATCTTGGTAGATTGATAAAGAAAGTCAGAAAAGTTATAAGGTCTAAGTGTGGTTATTACGCAGAGACTGAAGTGAACACTGAAACACAACTGTTCACAATCTGTGAAAGGCTACTCCTTTGTCTACTTCTATAGTGTTTGCAACCAATGTATTGTATACGGATGGAAGCGCGTCACACTAATAGATTATATTTTAAATGGAATGGAGCAGAACCAATTGGAGATAAATGAAAAGGATGAGCCACTGAGACACGCTCAGCAGAGTACAAGCAGCAGTGCTTGAACAAGTAACTGGAGCGTGATGTGCACTCAAAAAATAAAAAACACAGACTGAAGTGAACACTGAAACACAACTGTTCACAATCTGTGAAAGGCTACTCCTTTGTCTACTTCTATAGTGTTTGCAACCAATGTATTGTATACGGATGGAAGCGCGTCACACTAATAGATTATATTTTAAATGGAATGGAGCAGAACCAATTGGAGATAAATGAAAAGGATGAGCCACTGAGACACGCTCAGCAGAGTACAAGCAGCAGTGCTTGAACAAGTAACTGGAGCGTGATGTGCACTCAAAAAATAAAAAACACAGACTGAAGTGAACACTGAAACACAACTGTTCACAATCTGTGAAAGGCTACTCCTTTGTCTACTTCTATAGTGTTTGCAACCAATGTATTGTATACGGATGGAAGCGCGTCACACTAATAGATTATATTTTAAATGGAATGGAGCAGAACCAATTGGAGATAAATGAAAAGGATGAGCCACTGAGACATGCTCAGCAGAGTACAAGCAGCAGTGCTTGAACAAGTAACTGGAGCGTGATGTGCACTCAAAAAATAAAAAACACAGACTGAAGTGAACACTGAAACACAACTGTTCACAATCTGTGAAAGGCTACTCCTTTGTCTACTTCTATAGTGTTTGCAACCAATGTATTGTATACGGATGGAAGCGCATCACACTAATAGATTATATTTTAAATGGAATGGAGCAGAACCAATTGGAGATAAATGAAAAGGATGAGCCACTGAGACACGCTCAGCAGAGTACAAGCAGCAGTGCTTGAACAAGTAACTGGAGCGTGATGTGCACTCAAAAAATAAAAAACACAGACTGAAGTGAACACTGAAACACAACTGTTCACAATCTGTGAAAGGCTACTCCTTTGTCTACTTCTATAGTGTTTGCAACCAATGTATTGTATACGGATGGAAGCGCGTCACACTAATAGATTATATTTTAAATGGAATGGAGCAGAACCAATTGGAGATAAATGAAAAGGATGAGCCACTGAGACACGCTCAGCAGAGTACAAGCAGCAGTGCTTGAACAAGTAACTGGAGCGTGATGTGCACTCAAAAAATAAAAAACACAGACTGAAGTGAACACTGAAACACAACTGTTCACAATCTGTGAAAGGCTACTCCTTTGTCTACTTCTATAGTGTTTGCAACCAATGTATTGGATACGGATGGAAGCGCGTCACACTAATAGTTAAATTGCATGGAGCTGCAAGAATTACACTGAAGGAAAAAAAAAAAGTCTGTGAGTGACATGTGCAGATGCCTACAGACAGCGTTGCATGCAGAGCAAACTGCAGCGTCACCTGCACTCACACACACCTTGCAGAGCTGTTAAAACAACACTGCAGGC
>JARQOD010000002.1:597532993-597552973 GCA_033576555.1 Oophaga sylvatica | reverse complement strand
GTTTTTTTCTTTCTTTATATTTTCAAAACTTTTTTTTTTACTTTAATTGTCCCTTTAGGAGACTTGAAGCTGTGATCATTCAATCACCTGTGCTATATGTAGGGCTCGAGACCTGCTATGTGTAGCATAAATCCTGATTTCCTATGAATGCTGGTCACAGGCCGGCATTCAAAAGGAAGCTCACAATGACAGGTACAGGGTTTTTCTGCAGAACCCCGGCTGTCATGACAACCCATCAGCAGCCCGTGATCATATGACAGGAGCTCCAATGGGAGTGTGTTATGATTCGGTAACCGAGGAGGATAACAGGAAAAATAGGCTAGGCAGCACAACACCAGAGAGGTTGGTAACTTAGAGGATTGCAGACCCCTGAACTGACAACACAACTAGAATTATAAGTGGGACGTACCTAAGATGACCTAGACGCCTTGTCACAGCCAAAGAGTTAACTAAGCCTAAAGAGTGAAAGGGAAAAGCTAAGTGCCCCGGAGTAGAGCCCCAAAGGAATAGATAGCCCCCAAACATATATTGATGGTGAGTGAGATGAAGCACAAACACAGACAGAAAATAGTGTAAGCAAATGCAGGGGCCCAGACTGTCTAGATAGAACAAGACAGGAAAGATACTGTCTGCAAACCAGCAAAAACCCTAAGAAAAATTCCAACACGTCTGATATACAAAAATACTGAGGCCGCATGACCTCTCCCCCACTAGATCAGTACTCTGGTGTGAACTGGCTGCAAGCAACAGATACTGAAATAACAGGGAAATAAAAATGCATAATGAGAACAGAGTCCTGCACAGGCCCCCGCAGGGGACCTGGCTGAACTGACACCAACAAGTCAGAAAACTGAGCAAGGCAAACGGGTAAACAAATGCCACAGAAATAAACAGCAAAATAACTTATCTGAAAGTTGCAGGACACAGCAGGGAGCAAGCAGACTTCCAAATGGCTCAGGAAGAAAGACAATCACCGGCAAGAATCATGGGAAAGCTGCTCACTTAAATCTCCCAAGTCAGCAATACCTGACTGCCAATCATCCCCGTCAGGTGGAAGACTTCTGTTAGCCAGGTCAGCTTCACTTCCTGCAACACCTACCAGAGAGAGCCCAAACTCAGAAGTCAGATTAAAAGTGTTCACAACAGGAGTGTCTTCTGACATGCTTCCTGTTAGCATGAGTTAAATGCCGCTGTTAGAGGTTGAATGCACATGACAGCTGGTGAAATCAGCTGTTATGTGCAGGAAACAATATGGGCTCTGCGTCGGAGCCTGTATCAAAAGACAAAAAAAGACAAAAAAACCTGACTGGCACATCCAGACTAATGTATCAAAGGCAGGGACAGGATCTATGACATACACAGTGGGTTCAGAAAGTATTCAGACCTCTTTAAATTTTTCACTCTTTGATTCATTGCAGCCATTTGGTAAATGCAAAAAAAGTTCTTTTTTATCATTAATGTACACTCTGCACTCCATCTTTACTGAAAAAAACAGAAATGTAGAAATTGTTGCAAATTTATTAAAAAAGAAAAACTGAAATATCACATGGTCATGGTCAAGTATTAAGAAACTTTGCTCAGTATTGAGTAAAAGCACTCTTTTGAGCTAGTACAGCCATGAGTCTTCTTGGGAATGATGCAACAAGTTTTTCACACCTGAATGTGGGGATCCTCTGCCATTCTTCCTTGCAGATCCTCTCCAGTTCAGTCTGGTTGGATAGTGAACATTGGTGAACAGCCATTTTCAGGTCTCTCCAGAGATGCTTCATTGGGTTTAGGTCAGGACTTTGGCTGGGCCAGTCAAGAATGGTCACAGAGTTGTACTGAAGCCACTCCTTTGTTATTTTAGCTGTGTGCTTGGGGTGATTGTCTTGTTGGAAGTTGAACCTTCTGCCAAGTCTGAGGTCCAAAGGACTATGGAAGAGGTTTTCATCCAAGATATCTCTGTACTTGACTGCATTCATGTTTACTTTAATTGCAACCAGTCATCCTGTCCCTGCAGCTGAAAAATACTCCCCTAGCATGATGCTGTCACCACCATGTTTCACTGTTGGGATTGTATTGGGCATGTGATGAGCAGTGCCTGGTTTTCTCCACACATACTGCTTAGAATTATCACCAAAAAGTTCTATCTTCGTCTCATCAGACCAGAGAATCTTATTTCTCATAGTCTGGGAGTCCTCCATGTGTTTTTTTTAGCAAACTATGCGGGATTTCATATGTGTTGCACTGAGGAGAGGCTTCCGTCGGGCCACTCTGCCATAAAGGCCCGACTGGTGGAGGGCTGCAGTGATAGTTGACTTTGCGGAACTTTCTCCCATCTCCCTTCTGCATCTGTGGAGCTCAGACACAGTGATCTTGGAGTTCTTCTTTACCTGTCTCACCAAGGCTCTTCTCCATGATTGCTCAGATTGGTTGGACGGGCCAGGTCTAGGAAGACTTCTGGTGGTCCCAAACTTCTTCCATTTAAGGATTATGGAGGCCACTGTGCTCTTAGGAACCTTGAGTACTGCAGAAATTCTTTTGTAACCTTGGCCAGATGTGTGCCTTGCCACAATCCTGTCTTTGAGCTCCTTGGCCTGTTCCTTTGTCCTCATGATCCTCATTTGGTCTGACATGCACAGTGAGCTGTGAGGTCTTATATAGACAGGTGTGTGCCTTTACAAATCAAGTCCTATCAGATTAATTAAACACAGCTGGACTCCAATGATGGAGTAGAACCATCTCAAGCAGGATCACAAGGAAATGGACAGCATGTGACTTAAATATGAGTGTCTGAGCAAAGGGTCTGAATAATTATGACCATGTGATATTTCAGTTTTTCTCTTAATAAATTTGAAAAAAATTTCTACATTTCTGTTTTTTTCAGTCAAGATGTGGTGCAGAGTGTACATTAATGAGAAAAAAATTAACTTTTTACATTTACCAAATGGCTGCAATGAAACAGAGTGAAAAATTTAAACGGGTCTGAATATTTTCCATACCCACTGTGGATAAGTCATAAGTCGTAAATTAATTAAAGCATTGTTACTTTGCAGAAAGTTGGCCACACTTGCCTAAAACCTTAATATAGTAATATATATATAATTATTTTTTGTAGGGATTCATTCTAAGAAGTCAGCAGTAGGCAGTTTTCACACATGTAGGCAGTTTCATTGTCCAAGCATTCAGATTTATTAAAAAGTTCATAAATCTTTTTGAGCAAAACAGATAAACGGCATTTTAGCATAAGGCAAAACCAAAATAGTCCACATAGTTGTACAGGGCTCACCCCCTTACAATATTGTCCAGATTATCATGCAAAGTCTGACAAAAGTTCAATCCAGCTCCCACAGAGACCAGGTCTCCTCTCAGACCATTATGAGCAGCTCAGCTGCCCAAAAGCTGGACTTCCTGGATTGGAGAATATGAATGACCAATCCCGCCCATCACTTACCAATCATTCTTGACATCTGAACCTGAGCTGCGCCACTAAACCAATATCTCTCAGCGCTGGAGCCTTGTTCAAGTGTGACATCACTGAGGCTAGGTACCTCGGTGACACATTCACTCCAACCAAAACTTGTCCAGCTGACACCTTACAATATATATATATATATATATATATATATATAATACAACATAGTATTCATCTTACAGTGCTTTCACATTGTGTTCAGTCACCTGTTTGGTGGCCCCATCGTGGCTTATGTCCAAACCCCTCATAAAACGGAATTTGGGCATATACGTTGATGAGACCATAGACTGTAATGGTGCTGACAGAGCAAACAGGTGCTCTGTCATGCCCCATTGGTGCATATGCCCAAGTCCTGTTTTGTGGGTGGGTCCGGACATAAATACCTATGGGACCAAAGAATGGGTGCCTGAACGCTGCAGTGTGAAAGAACCATTGCATAGTGTACAGCTGGTTGCTTAGGAGAATGGCCATCAGAACCTGGCCAAGTATATGCAGTAGTTACATTGCAGCCTGAGAAGTTAATTCTTGAAGTAAGAGTCGGCTATCTCCAGACCATTCTTTTTCTGTGCAGAAATTAGCTACTCTTACAATCCCGCTAGCGATCACAATAACGACGCATACTAATGCGATCGCTAGCGGGATTGTTTCTATATCGCTAAGTGCGGCCACATTTAGCGATATAGTTAACGACGCTATCGCCGTTAGCGATCTTCTTAACGACTTTAGCGGTACAAAAGTACCGCTAAATCGCTAAGAAAAGGTGCCACACTAGCGATATATACTTACCCAGCGGGAGCGCCGACGAGAAAATAGGGTCCGGAACGATTCCAGCGACGAGCGAGATCACAGCAGGAAGCTCGTCGCTGGCAGATGCCACACTGAACAACATCGCTAACGGGATCGCTAAATAGTGACGTTTTTTAGCGAACCCGTTAGCGATATTGTTCAGTGTGGCATACCCTCTAATCCAGCTGCTGTTATCTGTCATGCCAAAAGACCAGCCCAGGGCCCTCACCATTGGCAGTAACCAGAAGAGTTTTCTTATTCATTGCTCACTTGAGCCATGTGTTTCTTCAATTACTGTTATCTCTATATGCAAAAAGTGCTTTAGATGTCAGACCAATCTCTTACATACCCTTAATGTGTCATAGTTGCAAGCAGAAGTTACTGAACAAGAGCTGTCACTCAATGAGGAGTGTCACACAACCCAGCCCACCACTCACAGCTAAAAGGAAGTGAAAGAGATTATGGAGCTGTGGTGCTGAGGACACAAGTATAACCCTTTAAAGACATACTGACAAAATATTGCAATCAAAATTATTCATTCCCCATGGTCAATTAGGTTTATTAGAAAAATGTACAAACTTTCTGCTGTTTGCAATAAACCAATGAAACAAAACAAGAAGTTTGTCCACGTTTATCCTAAACTGACACTTTTAATAACTAGGGCAGTCCCCATCTTTAGTAGAGCACCCTTTGGCTATTATTTGCTACTGCAAAAATGATACAAGACACCAGTTTTTACCAGCTATCTTAAGGAATCCCAGTCCATTCCTCATAGGCAATAGCTGCAGGTTAACAAATATTCTTAGGTTGCCAGTAAAGTTGCCTAAAAATTTAAGAGAAGAGATCATTGCCTTGTATGAACAAGGAGATGGACACAAAAAGATAGCAAAGGCATTGAATGTTCATAGAGGTACAGTTCGGAGAAAAGTTTTTCAAGATCAATGTTACAGGAACTCTGCCTACATTTCCATGTGGTAAAATAAGGATGCTGCAACTAGATTCCAGAGAAGGCAGGTGGTGCAAAAGACCTGCAGCAAGATTAGGTGTCAGAAGGAACTCAGATTTCAGCTTGCACAATAAGGCACATACTAAACACTGAAGGTCTCCATGCCCAAATTCCAAGATGTTCAACTCTAGTGACCCAAAATCACAAGAAAAGTCACCTCCAATATGCTCAAAGCCAAAGAAATAAACAGCAAAAGTTTTAGGATCCTGTTCTGTGATGAAACAAAAATTTTGGGACAATGAATCGGTATGTTTTAAAGAGTAAAAATTAAGTATACGTTGAAAAGAACACCGTGCCTACAGTGAAGCATAACGGTGACTTACTGGTGCCTACAGTGATGCCTACAGTAAAGCACAGTAGTGACTCAGTAATACTCTGCTTTCTACTGCCATAAAAATTTGCAGTGTGTGAAGAGCAAGATGGATTTAATTAAGTGTATGTGATAACTGCAGAAAGTGTCATGGCTTCTGTGGGGAAGCAAAAGCTTTGACATCATTTGACATTCCACAAGAGAATGATCCCATGCATACCTCGAAGTCCACCAAGGCTTGCTTTCAGAAGAAGTCATGGAAGACTCAGCAGTGCCTATCACAGATGCATGGCTTGAACCCCATAGAAAATCATTGCTGGGATTTGAAGTACTTGGTCGCAGCACGCAAACTTAAGAATATTAGTGACCAAGAGGGCAATTGTCAATTAGAAATAGGCTAAGCTCCCTCAGGAATGCTGCCAGAAGCTGTAGTCTGGCTATGCATCATGTTTACAGCAGGCAAAACAGCCAAAGGGGCTCTACTATGTACTAAAGGAGCTTGTCACAAACAGGTGGAATAATTTTGAGACTGTAGGGAGACGTGTTTAAGTGGAGAAACCACATTTTATATTAGTTGTGTCGAGCTTGTTAAATTGTTGCTGTTTGAAAGTGTCATCAATTGACCCACAGTATAAATTTTCTAATGGCACAGCAGCAGTTATCCATGGACTATTGGGCCAAACATGCGTTATCAGGGTGTGGGCCAGTATTTACAGCTTTAATTTGAAGTTTCAATTAAGATGAGGTGGGTGAGGAACCGGGGTAAGGCTGTTTTTCTGGGAGCTCTGATACCTCAAACAATACCTCAAACTGCTTTTTTGCTCAGCCACACTGAAGTGTTCCAAATATCAGCTTGGTAGAGCACTACTGTTACAAAAATGTACCGATAGTAGCACAGGTAGTTCACTGGTCAATTGACCCACAGTAGAACATTTTATAATGGCACAGAAGCAGTCAGCCATGGGCCATACATGAGGTATCAGGGTCTGGACCAGCAATTACAGCTTTGCATTGAAGTTTCAATTAAGATGAGGTGGGTAAGGGAGAGGTCTAAACCTTCTTTGCTGGGAGCCCTGATACCTCATGCAACAGCTTAAACAGTTTTTTTTTCTCAGCCACACTTAGGTGGCACAACCATGAGTTTTGTAGACTACTATTGGTAGAAAAATGTAAGGTTAGTAACACAGGCAGGGCCGGCTCCAGGTTTTTATGGGCCCCGGGCAAAAGAGTCTCAGTGGGCCCCCTTAACACAGACCACAATTCATGATGCACAGATACTGCAGAGAAATATGGGTATAGCACAACGCCAAACACTTCTTTTCTTCCATTACATGACTGATACCTATTGTAAATTGTACAATAGCTCAAAAACCGCCAAATCCTCACAGCGCACAGTACAGACTGGACAGTGCAGTCCTCCATACAATATTATGGGCACCACATAGTCTCCCCCTCATCACCCATATAATACCCCATGCAGGAAGTCACCCCGCCATCCCCCATATAATGCTCCATACAGAATACTGGACCCAATATAATGCTCCATACAGAATACTGGACCACATATAATGCTCCATACAAAATATGGAGCTCTCCTCTACACTGTGCTGCGTTCTGCACTGTTACGGCTCAGGAAAGGGCGCTGTGGAAAGACTCCCCATTATCATCATCATTGCCTGCCCATTATCATCATCATTGCCTCCCCTCATCATCATTGCCTCCCCATTAATATCATCATCATCATTGCCTTCCCATTATCATTTCCTCACCATCATCATTATCATTGCCTCCCCATTAATATCATCATCATTGCCTTCCCATTATCATTGCCTCCCCATCATCATCATTATCATTGCCTCCCCATTAATATCATCATCATCATTGCCTTCCCATTATCATTGTCTCCCTATCATCATCATTGCCTTCCCATTATCATTGCCTCCCCATCATCATCATCATCGCCTCCTCACCACTATCACTGCCTCCCCCCACCACCATCACACATACAGCACCGCAGGCAGCACTTTCTCACATACACACAGGCAGACACACACACACGCAGGCACACACACACACACCACACACTGATACACACAGACAGACACACAACTCACCTGTCCGGCGTCCTCGCGCTCTCTGCCACAGCTGGCCGCTGAATGATGACATCATTCAGCGGCGCTGCTGTGAGAGAGGAAGCGCCGGCGCCCCTGGAGCTCGGAGCTGCGGCAACGGTGGCACGGGAGAGGTAAATATTGCGCCGGCTTCTGCTGGGGCCCTGAGCAAGCGGGGGGGGCCCAGTGGTGGCGCTGACACCGCTAACGGGCGCCGGGGTGCCCTACGGCGAGTGGGCCCCCCCACCTGCTCAGGGCCCCGGCACTTGCCCGGGTGTGCCGGGTGCTGACGCCGACCCTGAACACAGGTAGTTGACTGATCAATTGAACCACAGTAGAACATTTTAGAATGGCACAGAAGCAGTCAACCATGGGCCATGCATGAGCTATGAGGGTCTGGGCCAACATTTACAGCTTTGAATTAAAGTTTCAATTAAAACGAGGTGGGTAAGGGATCAGTGTAAGCTTTCTTTGCTGGGAGCCCTGATACCTCATGCAACAGCGCAAACAGTTTTTTTCTCACCTAAACTCTGGTGGCACAAACATCAGAATCGTAGACTACTATTGGTAGAAAAATGTAAGAATAATAACTCAGGTAGTTGACTAAAAGTAAGTGTAAGCCTGACGGACTGGGATCCCTACTGTTACAGGCAACACACATGAAGGAGATCCAACTTGGATTGTCCACATTTCAAAAAATTATCACACACCACTAAAATTACATTAACTTCCACAGAGTAGATACAGTATAATGGGTCTGTGACACCCCTTGCACAACAGGCAACCCACCAGATGGTGACCCAACTTGGGTCTCCACATTTCAAAATTTGTTGTCACACACCACTAAAGTGACATAAATTTCCAAAGAGTCGAAACAGTATAATGGGTCTCTGACACATCTTCCACTACAAGCAACCCAACGGATGGAGACCCAACTTGCAATCTCCACATTCCAAAATATTATTGCCACACACCACTAAAAATATAACAATTTCCACAGATAGAAACGATATAATGGGCCTCTGCGACCCTTTCCACATAGACAACCCACCAGATGGAGACACAACTTGGAGTCTCCACATTTCAAATAAATATTGTCACACAACACTGAAGTGGCATCAATTTCCACAAAGTAGAAACAGTATAATGGGCCTCTGGCACACCTTCCATTACCAGCGACCCCCAAGATGAAGACCCAATTTGGAGTCTCCACATTTAAAAAATTATTGTCACACACCACTAAAGTGACATCAATTTCCACAGAGTAGAAATAGTATAATATGCCTCTGACACCTCTTGCACAACAGGCAACCCACCAGAAGAAGACCCAATGTGGAGTCTTCACATTTCAAAAAAGTTACTGTCACACACCATTAACGTGTAAAGTAAATTCACTGCACACGCAAGTTGAATTCAAGTTCATATATAGGTCGCACTCACAACCCTTCCTCTATGCCTACACTGATTTTGTGTGTATTTTGAAATAAAAACAGTGAGAACTTGCATTCAACTTGAGTGTGCAGTGAATTTACTTTACTCGATGTCCCAAGGGGCTCACTACCCCCTTCCACCAGCACATCACCTCAAAAACTGAGTGCACACCAACTCTGCTTCACTACATACCTTTAATGTGACATCAATTTCTACAAGTCAAAACAGTATAATGGGCTTCTGGCACACCTTCCACTACAGGCAACCCAACAGATGGAGACCCAATTTGGAGTCTCTACATTTCAAAAAAATATTGACATACACCGTTAAAGTGGCATCAATTTCCACAGAGTAGAAACATTATAATGGGCCTCTGGCACACCTTCCACTATAGGCAGCCCACCAGATGGAGACCCAACTTCGAGTCTCCAGATTTCAAAAAATTGTTTGTAACATCAGCAGCAGTAGCAACAGTAGGCACAGAAGCCACCACAAAGGTGTCACAGACTGCAATAGCGTGAGATCAATGCATGACACTAAAAATGACACCATCGTCTAGTCTGCCCAGTCTGTGACTCAGGTGCAAAAGTCATTGGAGATCCATGAGTGCACTGAAGACACATTCTGAGAGTACACTGGCTTCCAGGCATGACAAAACCTCCAAGGCGTGACAGGCAAGCTCAGACCACTCTTCCATTTTTGAAGACCAAAATGCAAAAGGGTCCAAAGATCCACTGTTGGCATTGATAACGAGTTTTAGATACTCCTATACCATCCTCTCCAGTCATTCACAATGTGTGAAATGACTCACAGAAATTGCTTATGCCACTTACACTGCTGCTGCTGCTAATGTTTTTGCGATGATGCCTTGAAGTTCCTGGGGTTGGATGTCTAGAACTGCAATGTACACTGTGCGCTTCACTGCTGCCTTGGGGAAAACCACTCTTAAGGTTGACTACAAGCGTATTTCGATACTCAAGCATTCGCAAGACCCTTTCCGGGAGGGAAAGCATCTGGTTAAATTTACTCTAACAGAGTAACAACCCAGTAGTCAGCACTATTTCTAACCCTAAGAATACAGGCATCATGTTGAAGAAGCAAGAAGGCTCTCATGTGTCAGGCGCTTCCATGAGGTCCAAGTCCATGGTGTGTTGGTGGCAAGGTAGCACTCAAGGTTGCTACCTCTGTCCCTCCCGCCAACCACAGACAACAGAGAGGGGATCATTATCCTTTTCATCTACTGACTGTAAGTCACCCTCCGCTGGCACCCGCCTGTGCAACGACAGTCCGGAATTTTGAGATATTGTTATCCCTTCCACATCCTCCTCTTCCTTTGGGACTGCCAACTCCTTATGCAGGCTATTCAAAGTGTGTTCCAGCATGTAGATTACCGGAATAGTGATACTGATGACGGCATCGTCAGCGCTAACCATCTTAGTAGTTATTTCAAAACTGTGCAGAAAGGTGCAGAGGTCCTTCATCTGTGCCCACTCCACAAGTGTCATACTGGGTTGGCCCAGGCTATGCAAAAAGGACATACCGCATTATCTATCTATATCTTTTATCTATCTATATCTATCTATCCCTATATCTATCTATATCTATCTATCTATATACATAGCATTATACCCTATGAGGGGGTGCATTATACCCTATGAGGGGGTGCATTATACCCTATGAGGGGGCAGCGTTATACCCTATGAGGTGGCAGCATTACACCCTATGAGGGGTTGCATTATACCCTATGAGGGGTTGCATTATACCCTATGAGGGGGCAGCATTATACCCTATGAGAGGGTGCATTATACCCTATGAGGGGGCAGCATTATACCCTATAAGGGGGCAGCAATATACCCTATGAGAGGGTGCATTATACCCTATGAGGGGGTGCATTATACCCTATGAGGGGGCAGAGTTATACACTATGAGGGGGTGCATTATACCCTATGAGGGGGCAACCCTATGAGGGGGCAGCATTATACTCTATGAGGGGGTGCATTATACCCTATGAGGGGGCAGCATTATACCCTCTGAGGGGGCAGTGTTATACCCTATGAGGGGGTGCATTATACCCCATGAGGGGGCAGCATTATACCCTATGAGGGGGCTGCATTATATTCTATGAGTGGGCTGCATTATACTATATGAGGGAGGCTACCCCAACTCCTACTACATAATTAAGATTTGTACTGCCTTATATTATACCCTGATATTAGCGTTTTTTACCGCACAATTGGTGGTCTTGTATTTATTTCTATGTAGCTACATAGTGGGCCCCAAGAATTATTTTCTCTGGTGGGCCCAAGGTGTTCCAGTCCGACGCTGGTGGAATTCCACTGTATTGGAACATTGCAAATCAAACGGTTAACCGGTAGGCCGAAAGATCTCTGTAGTGATGCAAGTCGAAGACCTGCGGGGTGCGATCATCGGAAGTGAACACACAGCGACCATACTTTCTGCAGCAGTGTATCCAGGTCGGCATAGAGGGAGAGAAATTGCTGTACCACCAGGTTGAGGACCTGAGCCATGCAAGGCACATATGTGAGGTTGCACTGGCTTAGGGCCTCCACCAGATTTACACCGTTATTGCACATGGCCTTCCCTGGCTCCAGGTTAATTGGAGACAGCCATTGCTCTTACAACTTTTGAGCTTCGTGACTGCGATCTCCAATGCTTATTAATTTAAACACTGCCTGATTGTGGTGAGCCATGGCTGCGCAGTACGTAGGTGGGGGGATTCTATCTGCACTGTTGAAACGCATGTCTGATGAAGGGAAAGGTTGAGGGCACAGGTGGAGGCCCTAGAGGAGGTGGAGGAGCTAGAAGCAGTGGAGGCAGTGTTAGATACAGAGGTTTGTCCCACAAGCCTTAGGGATTCAAAGACTTGTGGAGCAGCCTCTTGACCACCTTCCTTACCACCAACAGAGTCACCCAGTTCAGTCAGTGAGATGTAACGCCCCAGCCCATGTTTGCTCGTCTATGTGTCATTGATGAAATGCACCCTAGCAGAAAGGCAGCATTTCTGTGGCTAACAGATTGGAAATGGTGGAGTTCAAGCTCTTAGCTTTGGCATGTGTAGATGGAAACATTCTTTTACACTTAGAGAGGTTGGAGTACAGAGATCAGTATAAACTGCTGGACTGTGAGTGAGGCGCAGGTGGAGATGTTATGGTGGATTGAGAAAGATATGTTGTGCTGGGTGACACAAAAACAGCATGCATGTCCACCTGCATAACAGTTGATGAGCTCTCACTCACCTCGACTGTAGGGGGTAAACAAGTGGAGTTTTTGCATCCAGAGACCTGTGTGAGAAGACTTGACATGGTGATGAAGGAGGAAGAAGCAGTAGATGTGGTTGGCAAGGCCAGCTAGTTGGCATTTTAGCGCAGTGAGATTCCCACACTAGGGCATGTTGATAGCGCATATGCCGTTTCGTGCATGTAGTAGTCAAATTATTGCAATTTTTGCCTCTACTGTGTCTTTTTTGCAGAATTGGCAGATAATGTGAGTTGGGAGTTTGCGTTCTCAAAAAAGGCCCAGGCTAGGCAACCCTTGCCGCCCCTGAGAACTGCACACTCACGACCGGTGCTGGCCATAGCTACAGTTGGGGCTAAGGATGCAGTGCTTGTCGTGGTTGAATCACTCCATGTCTGTGCAGAAAGCAGCAATGTAACCTCCTCATCTTCCTCCTTCTTCACCACCTCTGTTGAGCTACTCAGCTGCGTACCTCTGGATTCACACCAAGTGGGATCTACAACATCATCTGTTATGTTACGGTAGCTGAGGAGTGCAGGCAAAAAAGGAAATACACCAGAGCAGTTGGAATCTATGAGATTGCAGTACCCTGACTAACCACCGCAACTAGAGGCAGCCGTGGAGCGTTCCTACGTTGGTCCTAGACGCCTCGTCACAGCCTGAGAAACTAACTACACCTAAAGATAGAAATAGGAAAGCTATCTGCCCCGGAGCAGAACCCCAAAGATAATAGAAAGCCCCCAAACATGTAATGGCGGTTAGACAAGAGGAAATACTGACACAGAAAGAAAATAGTATGAGCAAACGCTGGGGCCCAAACTATCTAAATAGAAAAGGACAGGAAGGGTACTTACTGCAATCTCAGAAAACCCTGAAAAAACACCAACTCTACTAATTTCAAAATCACCTGAGATCACACGACCTCTACCACCTAAATTAGTTCTCTGATGTAAAAAAAAATCAAAACAGCAGCCACTGAAAAAAAACTGGAAAAAGCAAAAGTACAAAACACAGTGGCTGGACTAAACTGAGAGGGCAAAAGCCCCCGGAGGGGACCCTGAAGGCCCCCACAGAAGTGCAGGACAAAATGCAAAAATATAGCAAAAACACAAAATAAGAAATTGTCTTATCTGATAGCAGGAGATGCAGACGCGACACAGCAGGCTACAAGGGAAACTGGAAAGAAGGATTCAGACCAGAACAATTGTTCACCGGCAACCCTGATGGGAAAATGACTCCCTTATATAAGACCAATCAGTAACACCTGATTCCCAGTCCTCACAATCCTCACTAGTACCGCTTGTAACCACCAGAGGGAGCCTCTGCTCAGAACTCATCTCAAACCCATTCACAACAGTACCCCCCCCTTGAGGAGGGGTCACCGAACCCTCATTTGAGCAACCAGGTCGGTCAGGATGAGTTCTATGATACGCACGGATAAGTCTCCTAGCATGGATGTCCGAAGCAAACACCCAAGAATTGTCTTCCTGACCATAACCTCTCCATTTAACCAAATACTGGAGTCTTCGTCTAAAAAAACGAGAATCCAATATTTTCTCAACCACATACTCCAGATTGCCCTCAACCAAAACAGGGTCAGGAGGCACAGCAGCAGGAACCACTGGCTCAACAAACCTCTTCAACAAGGACTTGTGGAACACGTTATGGATCTTAAATGTCCCTGGAAGAAGCAAACGAAAAGAAACAGGATTAATAATCTCCATGATCTTATAAGGTCCAATGAACCTAGGCTTAAATTTAGGAGATGCTACTCTCATAGGAATATTCTTTGAGGACAACCAGACCAAGTCCCCCACTTTAAACCGAGGACCATCAGTCCTATGCCGGTTAGCAAACCGCTGGGCCTTCTCCTGAGAGAGGGACAACCTCTCCACTACCTGGTCCCAAATCTGTTGCATACGCTCCACAACAGAGTCAACACCTGGACAGACAGAAGCCTCCGTCTGTCCTGAAGAAAATCGAGGGTGAAACCCAGAATTACAGAAAAACGGAGACATCAAAGTGGCAGAGCTAGCCCTATTATTAAGAGCAAACTCAGCCAAAGGCAAAAAAGAGACCCAGTCATCCTGATCAGCAGACACAAAGCATCTTAGATAAGTCTCCAATGTCTGGTTTGTTCTCTCAGTTTGACCATTGGTCTGAGGATGAAATGCCGAGGAGAAAGACAATTGAACACCCAGTTTAGAACAAAAAGTCCTCCAAAATCTGGAAACAAACTGGACTCCTCTGTCAGACACAATGTTCTCAGGAATGCCGTGTAAACGAACCACGTGCTGAAGGAACAACGGCACCAATTAAGAGGAGGAAGGCAACTTAGGTAATGGCACAAGATGTATCATTTTGGAAAACCTATCACAAATTACCCAGATGGTGGTCATTCTCTGAGAAACAGGAAGATCGGAAATGAAATCCATAGAGATATGGGTCCATGGTCTCTTGGGCACAGGCAATGGCATCAACAAACCACTAGAGCGAGAGCAAGGCTTGGAGCGAGAGCAAGTCCCGCAGGACTGCACAAATTCCCTGACATCGCGAGACAAGGTAGACCACCAAAAGGACCGACTAACCAAGTCTCTGGTACCAAAAATTCCGGGATGCCCAGCCAATGCGGAACAATGAATCTCAGACATCACACTCTTTTTCCATTGGTCCGGGACAAACAATTTTCCAACAGGGCAGCGCTCGGGCCTATCCTCCTGACACCCCTCCAGAGCAAGTCTCAAATTGGGCGAGATGGCGGAAAGAACTACACCCTCCTTCAAAATAACAGAGGGATCAGATAGCTCAGGAGAGTCCGCAAGGAAACTCCTCGAGAGGGCATCCGCCTTAACATTCTTAGTGCCAGGAAGAAAGGAAACCACAAAATTAAAACGTGTGAAAAACAAGGCCCACCTGGCCTGTCTAGGATTGAGTCGCTTGGCAGATTCCAGATAGACCAGATTCTTATGGTCCGTAAGGACCACCACCTGATGTTTGGCTCCCTCCAGCCAATGTCTCCACTCTTCAAAAGCCCACTTCATGGCCAATAACTCCCGATTACCCACGTCATAATTACGTTCAGTAGGAGAAAATTTTCGAGAGAAAAAGGCACAAGGGTTACTTTTAGAGGTCTCTGGATCTTTTTGGGACAAAACGGCACCTGCCCCAATTTCAGAGGCATCAACCTCCACCTGAAATGGCAGAGAAACATCAGGCTGCCGTAGAACAGGAGCAGAAGTGAATCTCTGCTTAAGTTCCTGAAACGCAGAGACTGCCTCAGGAGGCCAATTCACCACATCAGAACCCTTTCTGGTCAAATCAGTTAATGGTTTAACAATAACCGAGAAATTACCAATAAATTTACGATAAAAATTGGCAAAACTCAAAAATCTCTGAAGAGCCTTTAATGAAGTAGGTTGGACCCAATCACAGATGGCCTGAACCTTGACCGGGTCCATTTCAATAACAGATGGGGACAAAATGAATACCAGAAATGAGATCTTCTGTACGCCAAAAAGACACTTTGATCCCTTCACATACAGAGCATTCTCTCTCAAAATCTGGAATACAGTTCGAACATGTTTCACATGAGAGTCCCAGTCATTAGAAAAAATCAAGATATCATCCAAATAAACAATCAGAAACTTGTCCACAAAATCCCTGAAAATGTCATTCATGAAGGACTGGAAGACGGAAGGAGCATTAGTGAGCCCAAAGGGCATCACAAGGTACTCAAAATGCCCTTCAGGGGTGTTAAATGCCGTCTTCCATTCATCCCCGTGCTTAATGCGAATAAGGTTATACGCCCCCCTGAGGTCAAGCTTGGTAAACCAAGTAGCGTTTTTCACCCTGGAAAACAGGTCAGAAATCAAGGGTAACGGGTATTGATATTTCACAGTAATATTGTTCAAGAGACGATAATCAATACACGGCCTTAATGAACCATCTTTTTTGGCCACAAAGAAAAAACCGGCACCTAAGGGTGAAGAGGATGGTCTGATATGACCCTTCTCCAATGATTCCTTGATATAAGACCGCATAGCGTCATGTTCAGGTACAGACAAGTTAAAAAGGCGACCTTTAGGGAATTTACTACCTGGCACTAATTCAATAGCGCAGTCATAGCTCCTATGGGGAGGTAAGGATGCAGATTTACTTTCGCTAAACACATCAGAAAAATCAAACAAAAAGTCAGGAACATCCTCAGCCTGGGGGGAGGCAGAAAAAACAGGAGTGTTGGTATTAACACATTGGCAGCCCCAACTGGTTACAGACACAGATTTCCAATCCAAAACAGGATTATGAGACTGTAACCAAGGGAAACCCAGCACTATAATGTCATGCAGATTATATAGAACCAAAAATTTGCAGCACTCCTGGTGATCAGGTTCAACCCTCATTATCACCTGAGTAGAAAACTGGGGTTTATTCTCAGCCAAAGGGGTAGAATCGATCCCCAGTAGTGGAATAGACTTCTGTAGGGGTATCAAGGGAAACCCACAATGTTTAGCAAAATCATAATCCATCAGGTTAATAGCTGCTCCAGAATCAACGAAAGCCTGAGCAGAAAATGAGGACAGAGAGCATATCAGAGTAACAGTTAATAAAAACTTAGTCTGAACACTACCCAAGACAACTGAGCGTGCAAAATGTCTTCCCCGCTTAGGGCAGACTGAAATAGCATGAGAGGCATCACCACAGTAGAAACATAACCCATTGCGCTTTCGAAACTCATGACGCTGTGCCCCAGACACCACTCCATCATACTGCATGGGCTCAGCAGCTGGCTCACAAGGCAACACCACTCCACGCATACTTCTCCGCTCACGCAAACGTCTGTCAATTTGAATCGCTAATGACATAGAATCATTGAGACCAGAGGGGACAGGGAATCCCACCATAACATCCTTTACATTATCTGACAGACCCTTCCGGAAAAGGGCCGCCAAAGCGTCGTCATTCCATTTGGTCAGGACTGCCCACCTACGGAATCTCTGACAGTATAACTCAGCGTCATCAAGCCCCTGATTTAATGCCAACAATGCTTTTTCAGCTTGATCAGTGACATTAGGCTCATCGTACAATAACCCCAAAGCCTGAAAAAATGCATCAACATCACTCAAAACAGGATCCCCAGGTATCAGGGAAAAAGCCCAATCCTGAGGATCGCCGCGCAGGAGAGAGATGATAATTTGAACCTGCTGCGCTGCGTTTCCTGAGGACTTAGATTTTAAGGCAAGAAACAATTTACAATTATTTTTGAAATTCTGAAACTTAGCTCGATCCCCTAAAAACAAATCTGGCATGGGAATCCTAGGTTCCACAACAGGCAACCTAGCAAGATATGCAGCAATACTCTGAACCTCAGTGGCAAGCTGATCCACACGGCCAGACAACTGTGCAAACTCCATTGGGAGAAAAGATCCTCCCCAGCACCCAGAGATACAGAGGGAAAAAAAAAAAAAAAAAAATGCAACAAACAGAAAAATATCTCTGACAACTTTTCTTCCTTCAAAATATTTTTTCCCTTCTGTGAGTACCATACAATTTTTATGGCCGGTGATACTGTTATGTTACGGTAGCTGAGGAGTGCAGGCAAAAAAGGAAATACACCAGAGCAGTTGGAATCTATGAGATTGCAGTACCCTGACTAACCACCGCAACTAGAGGCAGCCGTGGAGCGTTCCTACGTTGGTCCTAGACGCCTCGTCACAGCCTAAGAAACTAACTACACCTAAAGATAGAAATAGGAAAGCTATCTGCCCCGGAGCAGAACCCCAAAGATAATAGAAAGCCCCCAAACATGTAATGGCGGTTAGACAAGAGGAAATACTGACACAGAAAGAAAATAGTATGAGCAAACGCTGGGGCCCAAACTATCTAAATAGAAAAGGACAGGAAGGGTACTTACTGCAATCTCAGAAAACCCTGAAAAAACACCAACTCTACTAATTTCAAAATCACCTGAGATCACACGACCTCTACCACCTAAATTAGTTCTCTGATGTAAAAAAAAATCAAAACAGCAGCCACTGAAAAAAAACTGGAAAAAGCAAAAGTACAAAACACAGTGGCTGGACTAAACTGAGAGGGCAAAAGCCCCCGGAGGGGACCCTGAAGGCCCCCACAGAAGTGCAGGACAAAATGCAAAAATATAGCAAAAACACAAAATAAGAAATTGTCTTATCTGATAGCAGGAGATGCAGACGCGACACAGCAGGCTACAAGGGAAACTGGAAAGAAGGATTCAGACCAGAACAATTGTTCACCGGCAACCCTGATGGGAAAATGACTCCCTTATATAAGACCAATCAGTAACACCTGATTCCCAGTCCTCACAATCCTCACTAGTACCGCTTGTAACCACCAGAGGGAGCCTCTGCTCAGAACTCATCTCAAACCCATTCACAACAATCATCGTCATCTTCTCTGTTCTCGTACTCCACGCCATTAGAGTCAACCTCCTCCGTTTCCTGCCCTGACAGCACAGTACAGTCCGTTTGCACTTCTGGTATCTGAGTCTCATCAGGATCACCTCCACCCTTGGTGGTTAACGTCTGCTGACAAGGTCTGTATTCTGCATGGACCTTACTGCGTCCAGCCCCGGATCCAACAGGAAAAATTTGGGTGCATCAGTGCAGATGTTTTCCTCCTCTGGATTATGTGAATCTTTGGAGCAGACCTCTGATGCCCATGGAATAGAATGTGTTAAAAGCTCTGCAGACTGGCCCATCTGTGGTTCCCCACAGTCATTTGGTCAGTTGGAAATTTTTGATGTGAGGGGAAACAAGAGTGATTGGGGTGCCAGCTCGGAGGACTGTACTGTGTGTGATGTTAAGGGGAGGAAGAGGAGGAGATGCAGCACTTGCCACCCACTGGAGCACATGCTCTTTCTGGCCCTCATCTACAAGGTGTGCAGCGCCGAAGAGAGTAAAGTAGCTCATCCAGTAACAAATGTTGTCAGTTGTCTTTGAATAGGATGAGACGGTATTTTTGACTTCAGTAGCCAATCACAGGAGCCCTTGAATCATGACATTGTGGATGGTTTCTGCGCTTTGATTGGCTGCCGAAATGTACACACATTAAGCTATTAGAAAAAAATTTACACTCCGCCGCTCCTCTGACCTATATGATAGCACAATAGCACAAACCATCGCATATATGTATACCAATGTATCCCAAAATAACTCTCAACTGAGATAATAATGTATATATGTATACATACGTAAGGATGAATACAGGAAAGACTGCAATTGCAAGGCAAAAACGAAAAAAGAACTAGCAGTGCAAAAATCCCATAAGAACAACTTTATTAAATATAATATAAAATATTAAACATACAGAGGTGCATGGTATATATAGGGCTGATAGACATAGTGGTGTCAGCATAAGAAAGCCACTAGAGGACAGGGGTACATCTACCCACCCAATTACATCTCAACAATAATAATGCCATATCTTAATTTAGTAAGCACAGATCATGTATCAAGATAGAATCATACAAATATCCAAATATCCAAGACATGACAAGAATGGTAATTACTATACCTGATAAAGTAAAGTAGAGAAGGGTAGAGAGGGACCACCGACCCACCCCGACGCGCGTTTCGGAGACACACTCCTT
>JARQOD010000002.1:597489685-597532893 GCA_033576555.1 Oophaga sylvatica | reverse complement strand
CGTCTCAAATTTTTCCTTATATTCCAAAGCCATATTGCTATTCTAAATTTCATGTATTCCATGTTGTCATGCTTTAGTATGCTTGAGTGCAGCCTTTTTTTGTATGTTTTACATGGGGTAGCTTCCCTTAGTTTGCACCTAGTTCACATTAGTCTGGATGTGCCAGTCAGGTTTTTTTGTCTTTTGAATGTTAGCTTGCTGACTGAGCACTCCGCCCCCACCAGGTGGTGATTTTAATTACACCAGGTCCCTACTTTACCCATAAATGCAGGCATTACTCACAGAGGTGCATATTCACCCAGAAATTCAGATATCAGCCTAATAGAGGTATGTTCACATTAGGTCAGGGACTCACCAGAATTGAGACCACCTTGACGATGGTTGGTGGGCTTTAAAATGTTTGGCCAAATGTTTATACTAAGCGTCTCAAATTTTTCCTTATATTCCAAAGCCATATTGCTATTCTAAATTTCATGTATTCCATGTTGTCATGCTTTAGTATGCTTGAGTGCAGCCTTTTTTTGTATGTTTTACATGGGGGTAGCTTCCCTTGGTTTGCACCTAGTTCACATTAGTCTGGATGTGCCAGTCAGGTTTTTTTGTCTTTTGAATGTTAGCTTGCTGACTGAGCACTCCGCCCCCACCAGGTGGTGATTTTAATTACACCAGGTCCCTACTTTACCCATAAATGCAGGCATTACTGACAGAGGTGCATATTCACCCAGAAATTCAGATATCAGCCTAATAGAGGTATGTTCACATTAGGTCAGGGACTCACCAGAATTGAGACCACCTTGACGATGGTTGGTGGGCTTTAAAATGTTTGGCCAAATGTTTATACTAAGCGTCTCAATTTTTCCTTATATTCCAAAGCCATATTGCTATTCTAAATTTCATGTATTCCATGTTCTCATGCTTTAGTATGCTTGAGTGCAGCCTTTTTTTGTATGTTTTACATGGGGGTAGCTTCCCTTGGTTTGCACCTAGTTCACATTAGTCTGGATGTGCCAGTCAGGTTTTTTTGTCTTTTGAATGTTAGCTTGCTGACTGAGCACTCCGCCCCCACCAGGTGGTGATTTTAATTACACCAGGTCCCTACTTTACCCATAAATGCAGGCATTACTCACAGAGGTGCATATTCACCCAGAAATTCAGATATCAGCCTAATAGAGGTATGTTCACATTAGGTCAGGGACTCACCAGAATTGAGACCACCTTGACGATGGTTGGTGGGCTTTAAAATGTTTGGCCAAATGTTTATACTAAGCGTCTCAAATTTTTCCTTATATTCCAAAGCCATATTGCTATTCTAAATTTCATGTATTCCATGTTTCATGCTTTAGTATGCTTGAGTGCAGCCTTTTTTTGTATGTTTTACATGGGGGTAGCTTCCCTTGGTTTGCACCTAGTTCACATTAGTCTGAATGTGCCAGTCAGGTTTTTTTGTCTTTTGAATGTTAGCTTGCTGACTGAGCACTCCGCCCCCACCAGGTGGTGATTTTAATTACACCAGGTCCCTACTTTACCCATAAATGCAGGCATTACTGACAGAGGTGCATATTCACCCAGAAATTCAGATATCAGCCTAATAGAGGTATGTTCACATTAGGTCAGGGACTCACCAGAATTGAGACCACCTTGACGATGGTTGGTGGGCTTTAAAATGTTTGGCCAAATGTTTATACTAAGCGTCTCAAATTTTTCCTTATATTCCAAAGCCATATTGCTATTCTAAATTTCATGTATTCCATGTTGTCATGCTTTAGTATGCTTGAGTGCAGCCTTTTTTTGTATGTTTTACATGGGGGTAGCTTCCCTTGGTTTGCACCTAGTTCACATTAGTCTGGATGTGCCAGTCAGGTTTTTTTGTCTTTTTCTGTCTTTCACATTTGAAGTCTGTTTGAGGGGTCTATATGGCTGAAAATACCCAAAAGTGACACCATTCTAAAAACTGTACCCCTCAAGCTGATCAAAACCACATTCAAGAAGTTTATTAACCCTTCAGGTGCTTCACAGGAGCTGAAGCAACGTGGAAGGAAAAAATGAACACTTAACTTTTTAGTCACAAAAATTATCTTTTACAAACAATTTTTTTATTTTTACAAGGGTAAAAGGAGAAAATGGACAGATAAAGTTGTTTTGCAATTTCTCCAGAGTACGCCGATACCCCCCATATGTGAGGGAAAACCACTATCTGTGTGCACGGCAGGGCTCAGAAGGGAAGGAGCGCCGTTTGATTTTTTCAAACCAAAATTGGCTGGAATTGAGATTGGACGCCATGTTGCGTTTGGAGAGCCCCTGATGGCCTAAACAGTGGAAACCCCGCACAAGTGACACCATTTTGGAAACTAGACCCCTAAGGAACTTATCTAGATCTGTTGTGAGCACTTTGAAACCCCAAGTGTTTCACTAAAGTTCATAATGCCTGGGTGTGAAAAAAAAAATCCACAAAAATGATTTTTAGTCCCCAATTTTTGATTTTTCCCAAGGAAATTGGACCCCAAAAGTTGTCCAATTTGTCCTGAGTATGCTGATACCCCATATGTGGGGGGGAAACTGGGCGCACGGCAGGGCTCGGAAAGGAAGTAATGACGTTTTGGAATGCAGACTTTGATGGGTGTCATGTTCAGTTTGCTGAGCCCCTGATGTGCCTAAACAGTGGAAACCCCCCACAAGTAACCCCCAAGTGCTTCACAGAAGTTTATAATGTCCGGACATGAAAGTAAAAAATCCTATTTTTTTCCCACAAAAATGATCTTTTAGTCACCAATTTTTTATTTTCCCAAGGGTAACAGGAGAAATTAGACCACAAAACTTGTCCAATTTGCCCGGAGTACGCTGATACCCCATATGTGGGGGGAACCACTGTTTTGGCGCACAGCAGAGCTCGGAAAGGAAGGAGCGCCATTCAACTTTTTCAAACCAAAATTGGCTGGAATCGAGATTGGACGCCATGTCGCGCTTGGAGAGCCCCTGATGTGCCTAAACAGTGGAAACCCCCTACAAGTGACCCCATTTTATAAAACTAGACCCCTAAGGAACTTATCTAGATCTGTGGTGAGCACTTTGAACCCCCAATTGCTTCACACATGTTTATAACGTAGAGCCGTCAAATAAAAAAAATCATATTTTTTCCACAAAAATGATCTTTTCACCCCAATTTTTATTTTCCCAATGGTAACAAGACCCCAAAAGATATTGTGCAATTTGTCCTTGGTATGCTGATACCCCATATGAGGGGGTGCAGCACTGTTGGGTGCATGGCAGAGCTTGGAACGGAAGGAGCGCCGTTTGACTTTTTCAATGCAGAATTGGCTGGACGCCATGTCGCGTTTGGAGAGCCCCTGATGTGCCTAAACAGTGGAAACCCCATAAATGACACTATTTTGGAAACTAGACCCCTCAAGGAACTCATCTAGATGTGTGGTGAGAACTTTGAACCTCAAGGTGTTTCACTAAAGTTTGTAATGCCCGAGCGTGAAAATAAAAAATCATATTTTTTCCACAAACATGATAATTTAGTCCCCAATTTTTTATTTTCCCAAGGGTAACAGGAGAAATTGGACCCCAAAGTCATTGTCCAATTTTCTTCAGAACGCTGATACTCCATATGTGGAGAAAACTACTGTATGGGCACACTTCGGGGCTCGGAAGGGAAGTAGTGATGTTTTGTAATGCAGACTTTGATGGAATGGTCTACGGGTGTCATTTCGCATTTGGAGAGCCCCTGATGTGCCAAAACAGTGGAAATACCCCCACAAGTGACACCATTTTGGAAACTAGACCCCCCAAGTAGTTTATCTAGATGTGTGGTGAGCACTTTGAACCCCCAAGTGCTTCACAGAAGTTTATAACGCAGAGCCGTGAAAATAAAAAATCATTTGTTTTCCACAAAAATAATTTTTTAGCCCCCAATTTTTTATTTTCCCAAAGGTAACAGGAGAAATTAGACCCCCAAAGTTGTTGTGCAATTTTTCCTGAGTACGCTGATGCCTCATATGTTGGGGTAAACCACTGTTTGGGCACACGTCGGGGCTTGGAAGGGAGGGAGCACCGATTAATTTTTAGTTCATCATGGGGCGTTTTTTTCAGGCAGCACCACGGTTACTATACCATTTGCAGGACTTCTTGAGCTCAATATCTGGGTATGCATTCCTTTATACCACTATTTACCCACAACCACCACCTTACCATGATAGTCCATTATAGCACAGATGCCTTTCTTCCTTGTCCATAGGCCACATCAAGCCACAATTCAGCAAAGACATCTGTATTGTTTGGTATGCATGTTTATTCATAAAACTTTGGGACATAGCTCATTTGTAGTTATGCATCAGTGCATCTATCTGTATACAATATTATTTCTTTCAGACGGCTATCCGGTTATTGAGATATGACACTGTATATCCATATGTTCTCTCAACTGTAAAACGGTATGTTGTGATTCTTCACAGGATATTTGGACTGCTCTAAAGATGGCTATTCCAATTCTATGTACACTTTATGCTGTCAAGTTACCAAAATAATTACTATGTTTGTATATACCTTATTTTTTTCAAAAATATTTCTATTATTTTGTTATTTTCACTTTAAAGGTTTTCTTTCTTGTTAAAAGAGGCAATTGATAAAGGCAGAGTGTCTGCCGAAACGTTTTGCCATATTGCCATAAACCCTTGAAAACCGCATAAGCAATCCACAATAAATACCAGTTTGACTTTCTTCACCATACAAAGTTGAGTGCCTGATTTAATTTATTTATACACTGGTTTAGGAACCTAATCTGGCACCTTCATACCTAGCAGTGCACACGCCACCTTATATACTATATTTCCCTTTACGTGTAGCACGCTAGAAGTGGTTATGTCCTCCACTTTCTCTTATAACAATGAGGAAAGTTCAGCCATCTTTGCACAGTCCAAACTATCCTGTGAGTTCCTGAGAGCACCTCCACGAGAAACTAGAGGGAGGGATTTGGAACGGGCCCTTAGACACCACGTCAACCTTGAGCTACATAGCGCCACTCTATCCGAATACCTTCGGGTGAAACGTATTCCAAGGGGTCTTAGGGTTTCCACTCCGTCCAACCCTTTTTCACGATTTACCTTACTACTGCTCTCGTTATGAACAGATTCTAAATAAATGTTCTTTCGATCTAATGACACTTACCCTAGAACATTTGCATCAAGCTATCGAGACGAATAATACCCAGATAAAGAATAATAATAATAATCTTTATTTTTATATAGCGCTAACATATTCCGCAGCGCTTTACAGTTTGCACACATTATCGTCACTGTCCCCGATGGGGCTCACAATCTAGATTCCCTATCAGTATGTTTTTGGAGTGTGGGAGGAAACCGGAGTACCCGGAGGAAACCCACGCAAACACGGGGAGAACATACAAACTCCTTGCAGATGTTGTCCTAGGTGGGATTCGAACCCAGGACTCCAGCGCTGCAAGGCTGTAGTGCTATCCACTGAGCCAATATAAGAATATTGAATCCCAACTATCCACCACCGGCACTACTGAGGAAGTCAATTCTCTTCAAACACAAATCCTAACCCGGATTGACCAACACAGGAGGGAGCGACACTGAAAGCCGAAAAAGGAACAAGTTCTTAAGGGACGCTGCAGACTACGAGTCAAATCGAGTCTACAGATGGCAAGAACCATCCTCGTCCAGACGTCCCCCACGTTTCCAAAGGTCATCCACGGAACATTCCACTTCGGAATCCGAACAAGAAAGAAGCGCTCCCTCCTCCACAACAGGGTCTTTTTTAGGCCAAAGAAGACGGTACCCCAGAAGGCGACAAGAAGGGGCGGAAGGAAGAAATTATCCAAACCCAGCACGGGTTACGAGATCCCAGGTACTGAGTCTTTAGTTATAAATATCTCCTCAAAGACATTAGGGGTGGCTGAACTGGGCGTATTACAAAAGGGTCTTTCCTTTTGTCCGGCCTATAAATGTAGTACATTTGAACTGGAAATGGACCTACAGCGTTTCTTTAGAACCTTGCGTTTAAAAGTGTATTTCTCATCTTTTTCTGATAATGTACCCCCTATAGGTACCCCTCCTAGTGCCCTGTCCATACAACACTTAGGACTTTACAATAAGAGTTCATTTCGCCCACCTCCAGGCTCACATGCCCTGGAAACTTTCATTGGTTTCGTGCAATCATCTTTCTCTGTAATTAGAGATGACATAGAGAAAGGTAGACTTTTTTACCCTCCTAATCTATCAGTAACTGAGAAACAAGCATTGTCCCTACTACGCAATGACTAGTGTTGAGCATTCCGATACCGCAAGTATCGGGTATCGGCCGATATTCGCGTTATCGGAATTCCGATACTTAATTCCGATACTTTTTCCATATCGTATACCGGAATCGGAAGTTCCCATAATTCTTTGAGAGGCAATGTGATTTTAGTCAGCCAATGAGGAATCCTACGAAGTGTGGGCACATCCTGTAATGATGCGGTCATCTTAACTAATGGCATGGCTGTGATTGGCTGCTGAAATGATGTCAGAATGCACTATAAAAGGCGCCGCAGCCATTTTAGCGTCACTGTGCTGTGAACTCAGTTAGGGACAGAACGCTGCTGTGCTGACTCTGAGGGACAGTTAGATATTGCGATTTTGTGTACTACTGTGCTTGAGGCAGGCTAGTTTACCAACCGCTGTGTAAAGCTTCATTTTGCCAGTGTTGTTTTAACAGCTCTGTGCAAGGTGTGTGTGTGACAGTGCAGGTGACGCTGCAGTTTGCTCTGCATCCACCGCTGTTTGTAGGCATCTGCACGTGTCACTTTTTTTTTTTTTTTTTTTATTTTATTTAGTGGAATTGGTGCAGCTCCATTATATTAGAAAAAAATCAAATCTATTAGTGTGACGTGCTTCCATCCGTATACAATACATTGGTTGCAAACACTATAGAAGTACAGAAAGGAGCTTTTCACAGATTGTGGACAGTTGTGTTTCAGTGTTCACTTCAGTCTGTGTTTTTTACTTTTTTGAGTGCAGATCACGCTCCAGTTACATGTTCAAGCACTGCTGCTTGTACTCTGCTGAGCGTGTCTCAGTGGCTCATCCTTTTCATTTATCTCCAATTGGTTCTGCTACATTCCATTTAAAATAAATCTAATCTATTAGTGTGACGCGCTTCCATCCGTATACAATACATTGGTTGCAAACACTATAGAAGTACAGAAAGGAGCTTTTCACAGATTGTGGACAGTTGTGTTTCAGTGTTCACTTCAGTCTGTGTTTTTTTACTTTTTTTAGTGCAGATCACGCTCCAGTTACATGTTCAAGCACTGCTGCTTGTACTCTGCTGAGCGTGTCTCAGTGGCTCATCCTTTTCATTTATCTCCAATTGGTTCTGCTACATTCCATTTAAAATAAATCTAATCTATTAGTGTGACGCGCTTCCATCCGTATACAATACATTGGTTGCAAACACTATAGAAGTACAGAAAGGAGCTTTTCACAGATTGTGGACAGTTGTGTTTCAGTGTTCACTTCAGTCTGTGTTTTTTACTTTTTTTAGTGCAGATCACGCTCCAGTTACATGTTCAAGCACTGCTGCTTGTACTCTGCTGAGCGTGTCTCAGTGGCTCATCCTTTTCATTTATCTCCAATTGGTTCTGCTACATTCCATTTAAAATAAATCTAATCTATTAGTGTGACGCGCTTCCATCCGTATACAATACATTGGTTGCAAACACTATAGAAGTACAGAAAGGAGCTTTTCACAGATTGTGGACAGTTGTGTTTCAGTGTTCACTTCAGTCTGTGTTTTTTACTTTTTTTAGTGCAGATCACGCTCCAGTTACATGTTCAAGCACTGCTGCTTGTACTCTGCTGAGCGTGTCTCAGTGGCTCATCCTTTTCATTTATCTCCAATTGGTTCTGCTACATTCCATTTAAAATAAATCTAATCTATTAGTGTGACGCGCTTCCATCCGTATACAATACATTGGTTGCAAACACATATAGAAGTACAGAAAGGAGCTTTTCACAGATTGTGGACAGTTGTGTTTCAGTGTTCACTTCAGTCTGTGTTTTTTACTTTTTTTAGTGCAGATCACGCTCCAGTTACATGTTCAAGCACTGCTGCTTGTACTCTGCTGAGCGTGTCTCAGTGGCTCATCCTTTTCATTTATCTCCAATTGGTTCTGCTACATTCCATTTAAAATAAATCTAATCTATTAGTGTGACGCGCTTCCATCCGTATACAATACATTGGTTGCAAACACTATAGAAGTACAGAAAGGAGCTTTTCACAGATTGTGGACAGTTGTGTTTCAGTGTTCACTTCAGTCTGTGTTTTTTACTTTTTTTAGTGCAGATCACGCTCCAGTTACATGTTCAAGCACTGCTGCTTGTACTCTGCTGAGCGTGTCTCAGTGGCTCATCCTTTTCATTTATCTCCAATTGGTTCTGCTACATTCCATTTAAAATAAATCTAATCTATTAGTGTGACGCGCTTCCATCCGTATACAATACATTGGTTGCAAACAATATAGAAGTACACAAACGGGCCTTTCACAGCTACTGAACATGGGTTTTTAATTTTTAACTAAAATATGTATTTTTTCAAATGACACAAATATAAGTAATGTTGAAGAGGAATAGTCCTACATCCATTGTTTGCACAATATTACAGGTGTACATCATGTCCCTTAATCAACAATGTATTATTATATTTACTTGTATGCTTTTATTTAAAAGCCAAGAACACAGAAGGATAACCTTCGCACTGCAGCTGTTGTCAAAGTTCAACCCACATTATGCACTTCCAACATTGCAGCATTTGAGGCATGATGTGAGTTGGATTGGTCAAAGTTATGGAGTGAGAAGGTTCACCATCAGTACCCTATAGCATAAGTATGCTTTTGTGTTAGCATTTGTGTTAGACATGTGGATATCTGCCATAATATGTCACAATTATTTAGTTACAGATTTGTTACCAACACTAATCATTGAATGGTTTTAAATTTGACGTTTCACTTGTTTACAGCTTAGAAATAAGGGTGTAGCCTGATATCTATGTGTAGCACTAGCCACTTTAACATGTCATGTTTTTTTAAACATGTGTAGCTAGGTAGCAGTAATTTTTGCCGGACACACAGCAGGGGAACAGCAGGCGTTACTGAACCCCACTATCACTATAGCTTGTGTATTGGTCTGTGGACACGACACTTCTGAGCAGCAACTGGCAGTGTTGTAGCCCAGGGAGTATAGCTCAGGTGGTAGAAAGATGAACATAACAGGAGACATGGAAAACGTTGTCAACCAGTTAGTTAATCTGAAACCGGACAGGCAAATTCAGGCGAGATCCATGCCTAGTTCATTTTCAGAAAAGTAAGCCGTTCTACATTATCGTAGGATAGTCGCATGCAACGGTCTGTTAGTACACCACCTGCAGCAGTAAAGACGCGCTCCGATAATACACTGCCAGCAGATCAAGCCAGCACCTCCAATGCATACTGGCTAAGCTCTGGCCATGTATCCAGCTTAGAGACACAAAACTTGAATGGGGAAGAGCCATCTGGGAGTACACTGAGAGGGCAAGACATGTAGTCTGTCACCATCTTACGGAAATGTTGCCTCCTGCTGACTGGAGCCGTCTCGGATGGTGTAGACATTGGTGGCGCTGCCACAAAACTTCGACACATTTGGAACATACTGTTCTTGCCCTGTGCAGAGGCGCTGCTTGTGCTCCCCTTGTTGCAGAGCTGTCTCCACTGCCTCGACGCACAGAGCTGCTTTGTAAATCAGTAGCAGCAGCAGTGCTCTCGGCTGGAATGGAGAACATTATGGATTGCACCAGTGTGTCTTGGTACTTCCGCATTTTACGCTCCCGGTTCAACGGTGTGATGAGGCTTTGTAAGTTGTCCCGGTAGCGAGGGTCTAGGAGGGTGTACACCCAATAATCAGACGTGGTGTGAATGTGTTCGATGCGGCGGTCGTTTCTCAGCCACTGCAGCATGAAATCAACCATGTGCTGCAGACTCCCAACTGGCCAAGAAACGTTGTCCCCTGCAAGAGGCGTCATCTCCGCCTGCTGTGCATCACCCCACCCTTGGTCTACATACTGACTAGAGCATTGTCTACCTCCCTCTGGAGCGATGTCTTCCTCCTCCATTGACTCCTCCTCATCCTCCTCACAAAGTCCTTCAAATACATATAAATTTACAAAATTTAAAACTCAAAATTTAAAAACTTTGTATCATAATTCTGTAACATCAGTTTATGGAAACACAATAGCATTACAAAAGGATAGACAAAAAATGTACATTATGTGCTTTGTAAATACATTAAAAGTTTGTAATGGTTATGAAAATATAGACAGCGACTCTGGAGGTTCAATTGTTGATACAGCATGGTACTTTGAAAGTCCTCCAGCCCTTTGTGAGGAACCACGTTGCGCTGACTGTCCAGAAGGTGATGGAATTTGTGACTCCTCATCCTCCACCTCTTCCAAAACCTCATGCCTTAGTGCTTGCAGTGTTTTTTGAAGCAGGCAGATAAGGGGGACAGTCAGGCTGACTAGTGCATCATCTGCACTCGCCATCCGCGTTGACTCATCAAACGCACGCAAAACGTGGCAGATATCCTTCATAGAGTTATTCGCCACTCATTACACTGGCAGTGGCTGCCCATTCATTATAGGATCCAATTCTAATTACTGGTTCTCACCAACATAGCTCTCCACAGCGCAGCACCCCCTACATCTCCTCCCTTATTTATATTTATCGGCCTAACCGACTGCTGCACTCTGCAAACGACCTTCGACTAACCTCTGCACTAATCCGTACCTCCCACTCCCAACTCCAAGACTTCACCCGCGCTGCGCCAATCCTCTGGAATGCTCTACCCAAGAAATTAGGACTATCCGCAATTTGGATGGTTTCAGGCGCTCCCTCAAAACACATTTGTTCACAGTGGCCTATCACATTCACTAATCAAAGTCATTCTATGTGTAATTCTGTGTGTGTAGCCCATTCACTATCTCCATGCATCCCTCACTTCCTTAAAATGGCTGGACCATCATTGTAAAAACACCATTGTATATAAACACCTGTACTTTGTATCTCCCACACCTCATTGTAGATTGTAAGCTTTCACCAGCAGGGGCGGCTGATTTTGCTTTAATTATTGTATTGTTAACGTTGTTACTTATGACTCGTGTTTTGAAACTGTTAAACTGTAAAGCACTGCGGAATATTATGGCGCTATATAAATAAATAATATTATTATTCTTATTATAGAGGCCCACTCAGTAGTGGTGAAGTGTGAACGCCGCAAATTGCGAGTTGACTGCGCCTGATGCAGCTGATACTCCATTACTGTTGGCTGCTGCTCACACAACCGCTCCAACATATGTAACGAGGAATTCCACCTGGTGGGTACGTCACATATAATGCGATGTTCATGAAGGTGAAATCTGCGTTGCAGAGCTGCAATCAGCGATCTGGCCATGCTGGAACGTCGCAAGTGAGCGCACTCTAGGCGGACCTTGTGCAGCAGTGCATCAAGATCCGGATAGTCCCTCAAAAAACTCTGCACGACCAAGTTGAGCACATATGACAGACATGGTATGTGAGTGAGGTTGCCAAGGCCCAGAGCTGACACCAGATTTCGGCCATTGTCACACACTACCAAGCCTGCCTGTAGATTCTCTTCCAAAAACCACACGTCGCTCTCCTGCTTTATGGCATTACAGAGCTCCTGCGCTGTGTGGCTAAGATTCCCCATGGAAATTAATTTCAGGATGGCCTGTTGACATTTGGACACGGCTGTGCTCATATCGGTCGCAACAGGTAAACGTTCACGGGTCCATGTGGAGGTAGACCGTGACGGCTCCTGCAGCGATGATTCTGAGGAACTGGAATAGGAGGAGGAATCAATGTGTACAGACTTGATTCCTGCAATCCTTGGAGTTGGCAGAACACGTACAGCGCCACTCGCAAGATCAGTACCCGGCTGCACAACATTGACCCAATGGGCAGTGAGGGAAAGGTATTGTCCCTGGCCATGGGTGTTAGAACCCTCTTGTTAGGTTTTGTTTCAGTTTGCTGGTCACATGACCTTTTTTCCCTATTTAGTCTGGCTCCGCCCTTCTGGCTTTGCTTGACTTCATTGTATTATCTACTGTTAAGCTAGCCGGGTGCTTAGGTGCCTTAATCTGTGAGTTTTGCTTGATGTTAGGATCACAAAGTATTTATTTTTCTGTTTAATTATCCATGCTACAATTTATGTTAGGAGGTGTCCACCTTTTCTCCCAGTCCCTAGATCTTGTAGGGATTACTCCCTCGCAACTATAGGTCTTCGTTCACACTAGATGAGGACTTTAGCGGGTCTGGTCGCAGGATCAGGTTCCCGTTACATCGTAGGGATTCAGCTTAGTTGTATTGTAGGGACAGAATTCCCTTCTTTCCTTACTGGTTGTAGCAGATCATAACAATGGGTACTGGTCCACGCATCGGTGGTCAGGTGGACCTTGCTACTGAGGGCTTTTAGTAGCGCATGTTTAATTTTTCCCTCAACATGCTTTTGCAGACCAGGGACGGCTTGCCTGCTGAAATGAAATCGGCTTGGCACATTGTATTGTGGGATTGACAATGATATTCAGTTACGGAAACTGTCTGTCTCCACCAGCCTGAATCACAGCATTTCAAGGGACAGGAGTTTTGCAATGCCAGCATTCAGAGCCTGTGCTCGTGCATGGTTTGCGGAGTATGGCCGTCTTTTATCCCATGCCTGTGCTACCGCTGGCTGTTTTGTGGCCTGGGAGTGTGAGGATGACAGGGAACTTGCTGCTGTGTGTGGAATAACAGTTTGTCTCTGGACAACAGTGGCGAGGTTCTTCCATGGCGATCCTGTGAGGAAGCATAACCAGCTGTGTGTGAGCTCGATGAAGAGGCTTCAACACAACCTGAAGATGTAGGTGCTGCTGTAGGTTGGCCTACATCTCCAGTGTGTCTTTGTAACTCAACTACGTGCTTTGTCCGCACATGTTTCCACATATTTGTGGTATTGAGGTGACTGACACTTTTAGCTATTTTTAATTTTTGATTACACAGCTTGCATTTCACATAGCAAATATCATGTGCAAGTGTGTGAAAAAAGGACCACGCAGTGCAAGTCCTGGGAGCGCACGTTTTGACTTTTGGAAGACAACTGCTCCGAACAGGTGCCAAACTGGAGGCTACAGGCAACCGAGTCTGCAGCCTAACTCTCCCTCCTGTTTGTACCGTTGGGGCAATGTCTTCCTCTATCTTCCTTCTATCACTAACCATTTCTCTAGGCCTCTCCCAGCTTTCAACCAAAGTACTGGTTCTCACCCACAAAGCTCTCCACAGTGCAGCACCCCTCCTACATCTCCTCCCTCATTTCTATCTATCGGCCTAACCGACTGCTGCGCTCTGCAAACGACTTTCGACTAACCTCTGCACTAATACGTACCTCCCACTCCCGACTCCAAGACTTCTCCTGCTCTACGCCAATCCTCTGGAATGCTGTACCCCAAGAAATTAGGACTATCCACAATTTGCATGGTTTCAGGCGCTCCCTCAAAACACATTTGTTCAGAGCGGCCTATCACATTCACTAATCAAAGTCATTCTATGTATTCTGTGTAAGTGTGTGTGTGTCTCTAGCCCATTCACTATCTCCATCCCTCAGTCCCTTAAGATGGCTGGAACATCATTGTAAATGCACCATTGTATATAAACACCTATACTTTGTATCTCCCCCATCTCATTGTACATTGTAAGCTGTCACGAGCAGGGGCGACTTATTTAGCTTAAATTATTGTATTGTTAACGTTGTTACTTATGACTTGTGTTCTGAAACTGCTAAACTGTAAAGCGCTGCGGAATATGATGGCGCTATATAAATAAATATTATTATTATTCCTCTGAGCTGCTCCCACCACCTTCCTGTTCTTCATGCCATGTTGGGTATTGGACCTCATCATCTCCACTACCCTCTTCCAACACCTGCTGTTGGGTGGTCTGGCCAGCACCATGCTCAACAGAAACTGGCACCTGGGTCTCATCATCATCATCAGATGCGTTCTGCGGTGTGCTGACCATCGGCACTGTCTCACCCGCCTCTTCAGATTCAGAGAGACACAGCTGTTGCGCATCACTGCATACTCCCTCTTCTTCACATTACAGAATGCTGCTTGGCTGGGCCCCTGTTTGCAAGCCAATAGATTCTGAGAACAGAAGCAGACACTCAGCTGGCTCCTGTACAGAACTCTCTGACTGCCTGGGCAATTTGCCAGGCGGTGAAGAGACAGATGGTTGCCCAACAGTGCTGTGGTCCTGAGAGGAGGTGGAAGCAATTGAAGTCGATGCATTGGCTGAGATCCAAACAACAACGGCTTCAATTTGTTCTTCCCGCAGCAGGGGGGTACTCCGAGCTCCTACAAAAGTGCGCATAAAGGAACGCTCACGGCCCGGGGAAAACTGGTGGATGCTGTGTCACTGGGGGCCGCAGCAGCCACAGAATCCCCACGTCCTCTCCCTGAAGAAACTCCACGACCACGTGCCTTACTCCCTGCCTTCTTCATCTTGGTAGATTGATAAAGAAAGTCTGAAAAGTTATAAGGCCTAAGTGTGGTTATTCCGCAGAGACTGCAGTGAACACTGCACACAACTGTTCAGTAGGTGTGAAAGGCCCCTTTGTGTACTTCTATAGTGTTTGCAACCAATGTATTGTATACGGATGGAAGCGCGTCACACTAATAGATTTTATTTATTTGTAATAGAATGGAGCAGCAACAATTAGAGAAAAATTTCAAGGATGTGCCAGTGACACACGCTCAGCAGACTACAACCAGCAGTGGTTGAAGAACTAACTGGAGCGTGATCTGCACTCCAAAAAGGAAAACCTCAGACTACAGTGAACACTGCACACAACTGTTCACTACCCAACGCGTCTCAGCAGGAAGGCAGTCTGTGCGTCAAAACAAAGGCGCAAGCATACATCCACGTACCCTGTTTATAAAGCTATATAAAAAAAATTATGTAGTAGTGACGCACACTTTATTGAGGTACAGTATTACATCGCCATTCACCATCTGTGGCTATGCAGTCTCATCTATATATACCTTATCTATCCGTTGTCATGCTTGCAAGTCGACAGTCAGGCATAAATAGCAATTTTCACTATGCACTATGCACTTTTTAAAGGTTATGTTTGTTAATAAACATGATTATTGCCACATATTATGAGTATTACATGATGGAAATTGTATAATTTTGTATAAACTGTTTAGTGACATTATTCAGCAAATGTAACATTTTAGTAATGTCACAGATAACTTGTAATGCTGATGATGTTTTGAAGTCAGACATTCATTGTCTATACAATAAAAATGGTGTACATACTGTTACTTATCCATCATTAATGGATTCAGATATGTACTTGTATGCTTTTATGTACAACCGTATAGCAGATTCCTTAACTAATTTATTTTGTGGTTTGCATTGCTGTTCAACATGTTAATGTATGTGTTTATGTTTGTCAATTCTTTATTTATCTAGATATTAGTTTAAATGAAATCATCATCTTATGGTAGTAAAGGTTATCTTTCTCTTGTTTGAAGTATAGACATTTAAAATTGACAGGTAACAAGGAAATTACTTGATCTAGTATTTAAACATCCTCCTTGACCCTGGGTTCCAACACCGCCAGTTGTTGCTCGGAAGTGCTGTTAGCACAGTCAACACTTGCTCCTGTGTTACTGGGGTTCAGTAACGTCAGCTGGTCCTCGGTTGTGCCATTGGCTCTTTTCCTTCTGCTGCCCCTCCGGGTTCCAGCACAGTCAGCTGGTCCTCGTTACTTGCATTGGCTCTTGTACCTTCTGCTACCCGTCCGGGTTCCAGTACCGTCAACTGGTTCTCCGCAGTGCCTTTGGCCTAGGTGCCTCCATCTCGGTATCCGAGTTCCAGCAACGTCTGCTGGTCCTTGGTAGTGCTTTGGAGCACAGGTACCTCCTGCTTAGTAACCGTGTCCCAGTAACGTCAGCTGGTCCTCGGTTGTGCCATTGGCTCTTTTCCTTCTGCTGCCCCTCCGGGTTCCAGTACCGTCAACTGGTTCTCCGCAGTGCCTTTGGCCTAGGTGCCTCCATCTCGGTATCCGAGTTCCAGCAACGTCTGCTGGTCCTTGGTAGTGCTTTGGAGCACAGGTACCTCCTGCTTAGTAACCGTGTCCCAGTAACATCAGCTGGTACAAGATTGTGCTACAAATACAAGATACGGAACAAGAGACACAAGAACAATAAGCAGAAGATCTAAAAGCAGAAGAACATGAAGTATAAGACCAAAATGAAGAGCAAAATATATGCTCTAAATTCTAAGCAGAAGAAGACTAAGCAGTGTATGGGGGTGAGTCCGTTCCTCCTCGTGGTGCCCCTGGAAAATGCCTGCTGCTGCAGGCTAAACTGAACACGGACAAATACTGTTGTAATTTAAATCTTTTGTGACAGCAAGAACGGAAGGATGAAAAATTCATACTTTGACAGATTACAAGTACAGGATTCTCTGTCACAAATAAGAATATGATGAAGAAGATGAAGCAGAATATGAATAAGAATAATAGTTTAATAAGAAGAATATGAGTAATGTTAACAAAGATGAATAGCAAGAAGTTTAAGAAGAAGATAAAGAAGGTGAAGATGAAGAATAATTTGATGAAAAAGATGATGCTGCAGAAGATTATGAAGGAGAAAGTGTGTGAAAAGTTAAAAAGGTGAAGATGAAGAGCATGGAAGTTGTGTAATATACATATTTGCCAAAATATAAAAAACGTTAACATTGTCAATTTCTTCGTCAATCCGAACATCTTTAAAAAAAAAAATATTTATGCTATTCCATTTGATTGGGTTAAACATCTATGCCTTTAATGTCTCCTCAACCTTCCCCAATACATTCTACATTACTCTTTCTTGTTTTCCTTCATGTACAATTAACCAACAAGGCAAGAATGGGTTTTTTTTAATTTCGATATTTTGTTCCCATAGACTTACATGGGACTTCCGGTATCGGTATCGGGTATCGCCGATATTTTAGTGATATCGGCGATACCATTCCGATTCCGATACTTTAGGATATCGGAAAGTATCGCTCAACTCTAGCAATGACTCAAGTTTAATTTTCAAACCTGCTGATAAAGGCGGGGCACTAGTGGTAATGGACAAGACACAATACTTATCAGAAATACAAAGACAACTCGGTGATGAAACAGTCTACCGTAAATTATCTAGGGACCCTATTCAGGACATTTCCCTTAAGATTGATGTTATAATACGGAAATATTCAGAACTCGGGGTCTTAGATGCGAAAACAGGAGACTATCTTAAGAAAAAACATCCTATTACACCAGTCTTTTATACCTTACCCAAGGTTCACAAGAACCTAGAGAATCCACCGGGAAGGCCAATAGTGGCCTCAACTGAGTCCATTCTTTCTCCCATTTCCAAGTATTTGGAGAAAATTCTCACACCACTGACACAGAAGGCACCATCATTTCTGTTAGACACAGGAAATTTTCTAAGTACTATCAGACAATTGGGTAGAATTCCCACAAACACCATATTAGTCACCCTTGATGTTAAGGATTTGTACACCTCCATCCCACATATTGAAGGCATTAATGCGGTTCACCATTTATTGACCCAAACAGGAATGGAAACTAACCAAATCAATTTATGCGTGGATCTTCTATCCATTGTATTATTTAACAATTACTTTCTTTTTCAAGATACTTTCTTCCTACAGGTAAGAGGAACTGCCGTGGGGTCTAATGTGGCGCCCCCATACGCCAACACGTATATGGCAGAATTTGAAGCTACAGTTATCTATAAACAGCAAATGTACATTGACAATGTACTATTATGGAAACGATACATCGATGATGTGATTTGCCTTTGGAAGGGGACCCTGAGTCCTTGGGAACTTTCCATTCCTTTCTCAATGAGGCTTGGCCAGGAATCAAATTCACCATTACTTCTAGTACAGAATCTGTCAATTTTTTAGACACAATTCTCCTTAAAGACCCTGATCGTTATCTTACCACCGATCTGCATATTAAAGCTACAGATCGGAATAGTATCTTACATTATGATAGTTTTCACCCTCCCGCAATTAAGCGTTCCATTCCAATCTCACAATATCAACGGGTAACACGAATAGTGACCAACAACACACTCCGTGAACGCAGACATAATGAAATGACGACAAAGTTTCTCAAGAGAGGATATCCTTCCCCTCTCCTTGCCAGCTCTAGGGACCACCTACCTAACCCACAACGAAGCTCAGGTGGCAAACGTATTCCTTTTGTGCATACATTCCATCCTTACACGTATTTACTACATAGGACCATTAGAAGACACTGGCCCCTTTTGTCAAAGGCACATCCTAACATTCCAGAATTTTCTGAACCATTCCTCCCATGTTTTAGGAGACCTCTAACATTAGAGATGGACTTGTGCGAGCGGATATAGGGCCTTTAAACACCAAGAGACAGACTTTCCTTTCTAATCCTCGTTTAGGTACATTCCCGTGTCTCCATTGTGCACAATGTAGTAATATACAGAAAGGCTCCCAAATCTATCACCCCCGGACGGGAAAGAGTTTCCAAATCAAAGGTTTTCATACCTGTGACTCAACATTTGCAGTATACCTTATAAAATGTCCTTGTGGTCTCCTCTACATAGGAGAAACCACACAGTGCATAAGGGATAGAATTTCAAAACACAAATCGACTATCCGCTGCAAAAACCTATTATTACCCATACCTCATCACTTTCATCTACAAGGTCACACCGTATCACAATTAAAATTCCAAGTCATAGAGACTATTCCACCGCTTAGAAGGGGAGGTGACCGCATACTCCGCTTAAAGAAACGAGAATCCTATTGGATTCATACACTCGAGACTCTTTCCCCGAAGGGATTGAACAGGGATTATGACTTAGTATCTTTTATATGATTGTATGGTTTACCCTGTTACTGACATTTATCCTTATTTTTATTTCTCTAGAGCCGATTATATTGAACCTAAAGAATATTATTTGCACCACCTGTACTGTGAATGCACTGAATACTATCCTCTGCACTGAGAATGGATCCCAAAGATTCACAGTTAGTCACTGGGCATTCTGTAACTATGGCACCCTGCTTAAGTATGACCGCCACAGTACCTGTAAGTTACGGCACTCTGTTTGTATCACCACCGCATTATTACAGGGGCGGTACCCACGTCACATCACCTTAAAGGCAGTACCCATGCCGCATCACTATAGGGGCGGTTCTCACGCCGCATCATCACAGGGGGCGGTACTCGCGCCGCATCATCAGAGGGGTTGTTACACATACCCAGATACATCCACGCACTTCCGGTCCCATGATTCTCGGCACCAGAAGTGGTCAGTGGAACGCACGCTGCATCGTAAAACTGGAAGTACCCATAGACACACCGCATTTAACTCGCTATAAATAGATGGCATCACTGCATTCCTGCTACTGACCAGCGGCGGATCCCATGTCAGTAGCTGCATCGGGGTAAGAGCACCTACTGTAATGTTTTTTACACATAGCTGTGTGTCAATTTAGTTCATCATGGGGCGTTTTTTTCAGGCAGCACCACGGTTACTATACCATTTGCAGGACTTCTTGAGCTCAATATCTGGGTATGCATTCCTTTATACCACTATTTACCCACAACCACCACCTTACCATGATAGTCCATTATAGCACAGATGCCTTTCTTCCTTGTCCATAGGCCACATCAAGCCACAATTCAGCAAAGACATCTGTATTGTTTGGTATGCATGTTTATTCATAAAACTTTGGGACATAGCTCATTTGTAGTTATGCATCAGTGCATCTATCTGTATACAATATTATTTCTTTCAGACAGCTATCCGGTTATTGAGATATGACACTGTATATCCATATGTTCTCTCAACTGTAAAACGGTATGTTGTGATTCTTCACAGGATATTTGGACTGCTCTAAAGATGGCTATTCCAATTCTATGTACACTTTATGCTGTCAAGTTACCAAAATAATTACTATGTTTGTATATACCTTATTTTTTTCAAAAATATTTCTATTATTTTGTTATTTTCACTTTAAAGGTTTTCTTTCTTGTTAAAAGAGGCAATTGATAAAGGCAGAGTGTCTGCCAAAACGTTTTGCCATATTGCCATAAACCCTTGAAAACCGCATAAGCAATCCACAATAAATACCAGTTTGACTTTCTTCACCATACAAAGTTGAGTGCCTGATTTCATTTATTTATACACTGGTTTAGGAACCTAATCTGGCACCTTCATACCTAGCAGTGCACACGCCACCTTATATACCAATTAAATTTTTGAACGCAAAATTGGCTGGAATCAATGGTGGTGCCATGTCGCGTTTGGGGAGCCCCTGATGTGCCTGAACAGTGGAAACCCTCATTTCTAACTCCAACCCTAACCCCAACAACCCCTAACCCTAATACCAACCCTAACCTCAACACACCCCCTACCCATGACTAGTATTTTCACTGGTAGTGTCCTGATGACAGTCCTTTGGAGTCACTTTTAGATTTTCTTTTGTCATGTTTTAGAAATTATTTCTAAAAAATATTATATATATATATATTAAAAATAACAGTAAAAAAATAGTATTAGCAACATATTTCTGTGTCAGGTCCTGTCAGCTCTATAACATTTCTAGTGACATTTACTAAATCTTTTTTTATTCATGAAAATAATCCCAGTATTGAACATAGGATTAGTGTAGATTCATGCATAGTTAAATCAATGGATGTAAACCAGTTCAAATGGCTCCACCAGTCTAAGCGGCAATGGATACAGAAATCAAATATTCAATTTCATCTGTCTAGACCTAAAATATATGAGGAGTGAAATCTAATTTGTGAATTGGTGTAACGGGGCTCCCTCAAATGTTCGATAGCTATAAAGGAAATGGAATCAATAGACTTCAAGCCGAAACATTTCTACAGTAAAGTAGCTTGAGAAATAGAAATCAGTGGGTTTGGTCCCGGCAGATACCAAAACAGTCCAGCTTAGAGGATGATCTCCTCGTCCAGGGGTCTACTAGACGCCATAGGTTGGTTTTATCTGGGATTAATCTTAATGAGCGTTACTCAATGATAAGCAATATTTTAATCCACTTGTCTCTTTCCATAAAACTGACTTTAATAGAATCAGCTAATGCCGGGGACAGGGCACCCACATTCTCATGATCGGTAAGTGTTTAATCCCCACCTTAATTAGTAACTCTTTATCAAAGTACAGTGTAAAGAGAAAGCTGCCAATCAGTGGTGTGGGCGGAGTAATACAGAGCTCAGCATTCTGAGAACTGCTGGATCTGTAGTAGAGAAAACAGTGATTGTATCAAAATGACAGCAGGCAGCCCAGCAAGTGACACATCGCTGGAATCAGGGTCTCAAGATCAACATCCTGCTGCTCTCAGATTACATAACAAATACCTGGTGACAGATTCCCTTAAAGAAAGGAATCTTACACAGATTCATCCGCACATTAATAGAGAGAATGAGTAGAACCAATAATAGACTAGCCCATCACAGTACAAGAGAATCCTGCAGTTGGCCTAAGGTCCAAGATATTAATATAACCCTAAGGATGAGTTATGGTGACTTTGGGCATGATGTGGACGGCTAAAATCTGTGGCATAATGTAGAATAACGGGGCCACAAATAACCTTCAGGGGACCGTGACTGCGACAAGCAAGTCAGAAAAAGTCAGACCAGTTGGATTTTTTGTAACTTGCGGACCCTGATCGCACAACCTTGCAGGTCGCAATGCAATCTATTTCACCTGCATTATGATGCTGAGTAGCAGCGTCATTGAGCAATCTAATGTCGGACTGGGATGCCGAGGGCCCACCAGTAGCCAACTCCAGGGCCCCACTTTTTAACTGCATGAAAATGTACATTATCCTCGATCACAAATTTCTATAACAATGAACTGGGCAGATTGTTTCATGAATAAGATGACGCCTCTGTCTGTACACAGTGATTCAGGTATATAGTGCCAAGTGCTGCTCATATACTAGAGTGGTGTCCTACTACGGCACAGGGGCCCACTGGAGGATTCTTCTGTTCTCCTGTGGGCCAGTCCAAGCCTGGAGCAATCTCTGACTGTGCAACCCGTTTCATAGCTAAAGCTGCCATCCTGCCCGGTCATATACTGTGAGACCAGCAAAAAACAACAATATATGGAGCTGTCTTCGGAGCGATAATCTTTGAACTATAATGTATTTTTTATAGGTTGATTGATTCTTGAACTATTAGATCTTCATTTGCAATGATAATAAACTAATTCATGATGCCAATTAAAGCGAATGTACATGACTTGAACCCAAGGAGCACTAGTCTAACAATGGCTGGGCCCCCTTTCTTGAACTGATTCATAAAATACACATGGGTAACTCTATTGCAGTAGTCCACAATCTTTACCTCAAAGGGAATCTGTCAGCAGGTATTTGCTATTTAATCTGAGTACAAAATAATATAGGGCAAGAGAGCCTGATTCCAGTGATGTGTGACTTAATAGGCTGTGTTATAGATTTGATACAATCAGTGTTTCATCAGCAAGAGATTTTCACTGCCTGGCTAGGTCTTATGTGCAGTCCAGTCCAGCTAAGCTGTGTAACCCCGCTCTCACCACTAATTGGCAGCTTTCCGGTGATGCACAGTGTACACAGAAAGATGCCAATCAATGGTGTGGGCGGGTTATAGAGAGCTCAGTATTCTGAGCACTGCTAGATCTGCAGCATAAAATAGGGATTCTATTAAAACTTCAGAAAACCGACCATTAAGTGATACATCACAGGAGTAAGGCTCTCTGCCCCTATATCATGCTGCTCCCAGATTGCATAGCAAAACGTTCTGACTGATTCCATCTAAGAGCACATTCAGCTCTGATATATGGCCACAAACCATATCCAGAGAACACCCCAAGTTGTGACATCTAACATAGTAACATAACAGTTAGCAAGGCTGAAAAAAGACATTTGTCCATCCAGTTCAGCCTATATTCCATCAGAATAAATCCCCAGATCTACGTCCTTCTAAAGAACCTAATACCTGTAAGATACAATATTGTTAACTCCAGGAAAACATCGAGGCCTCTATTGAACCCCTCGAAAAAAGGTTGCACTCTATCATACTAAAGCATGCCAATATGGAATATGTGAAACTTTGAATAGCAATACAGCTTTGGAGTATTAGGAAAAAGTTGAGACGCTTAGTATAAAATTTGGCCAAATACTGTTTGCCCACCAACCATCGTCAAGGTCAGGGACCCATCAGACTTGAGACCACCTTGACGATGGTTGGTGGGCAAATAATATTTAGCCAAATTCTATATTAAGCTTCTCAACTTTTTCCTAACACTCCAAAGCCGTATTGCTGTCACACAAATCAGGACTATAAGGTCATGGGTTCCTTTTCATGTACATCCTCCAATGTGGTGTACATGATACAATGTACGAGGTGCCCTGGAGCTATCTATATTGGCGAAACCATGCAAAAACTACAAACAAGGATGAATTTACACAGACATACAATCAGGAATGAAATGGACACGCCTGTGGGAAAACATTTCTCTGGAACTGGACATTGTATGACAGACTTAAAAGTCTTAATACTAAAAGGTAATTTTAAGGATGACAGCGAGAGAAAAATTTGGGAATTCAAACTAATAAGGATGTTCAATACTTTGACACTAGAGGCTGGGTCTCACATAGCGATACACCAGCGATCCCGACAACGATCAGGATCGCTGGTGTATCGCTACATTATCGCTGCTGAGCTGCCAAACAGGCAGCTCAGGCAGCGATCAGTACAAGCGACACTGCGAGTAACTTCGCTTAGTTACCCGCAGTGTACCTTGGATACCAGCGCCCTGATGCAGGGAGCTGGTAACCAAGGTACACATCGGGTTTCCAGGCACTGCGCGGTGCCTGGAAACCCGCTGTGTACCTTGGTTACCAGCTCCCTGCATCAGGGCGCTGGTATCCAAGGTACACAGCGGGTTTCTAGGCACAGCCCCGCGCCTGGAAACCCGCTGTGTACCTTGGTTACCAGCGGATCGCTGGTCTCCCGCCTGTCACACGCAGCAATGCGTGCCTGCCAGCGGGAGACCAGTGATCAAAAAAATGTCCTGGCCTTTCAGCGACGATCAGCGATACCCGGCAGGGGGCGATCGTCGCTGAATGTCACACACAGCGATATCGCTGGTGAGCTCGCTGCTGCGTCACAAAACTAGTAACTCAGCAGCGATCTCGCTAGCGATATCGCTATGTGAGACGGGGACTTAGGACTCAATTTAACACTTGGATTTATGACTCACTACATGGACACAATTCACACTTCCAGCAGAAGGACTCCAGATAACTACACTTCCAGCAGAAGGACTCGAGATAACTAATGAACATCATTCCCACTGCCTTTCTATTTGTAAGAAAATGCTAATTTGATTTCCTTGGCTTATCTTTAGGAGACATCACACCTCCCACCTAATGAACAAATGTCCTACTGTACTATCCCTTAAATGTTGTGCCTTTTTGCCTTTTTCTTATTAATCTATTTGTAATCTTGCCTGAAGAAGGAGCCCCTGTGCTCTGAAAGCTTGCAAACATATTATCTTCTGGTTAGCCAATAAATGTATCACTCTGAGAATACTTTTGTCATCATTGGGGGGGAAAGTATTCACATCGATTTTTCTGGCTAACACGGTACCACAATATAATTTATTATTATATATCATACTAAACGTCTCAAATTTTTCCTAATACTTCAAAGCCATATTGCTATTCAAAATTTCACATATTCCATATTGACATGCTTAAGTCTGATAGAGAGCAACCTTTTTTCGTATGTTGTATATGGGTGTAGCTCCTCCTAGTTTGCACCTATTCACATTAGTCTGGATGTGCCAGTCAGGTTTTTTTGTCTATTGAACCCCTCGACTGAGTTCGCCATCACCACCTTCTCAGGCAAGGAATTCCAGATTCTCACTGCCCTAGCAGTAAAGAATCCTCTTCTATGCTGGTGGAAAAACATTCTCTCCACCAGAAGCAGAGAATGCCCCCTTGTGACCGTCACCTTCCTTGGTATAAACAGATCCTTGGAGAGAAATTTGTATTGTCCCCTTATATACTTATACATGGTTATTAGATCGCCCCTCAGTTGTCTTTTTTCTAGACTAAATAATCCTAATTTTGCTAATCTCTCTGGGTATTGTAGTTCCGCCATCCCCTTTTTTAACTTTGTTGCCCTCTTTTGTACTCGCTCTAGTTCCATTATATCCTTCATCCATTATCTAGTGCCTCCATTACCATTATAATAACAGCCAAAGCTTCCCCCAAAGAAATCACACCTTGTGTCCCCTTCCTTATAGGCAGCATACTTGCATCCTGAGGTTCCCATCTGACCGCCATTAGGTATTCTTTCGTCAAGCACTTTCACCATACTATTGCATCCAGCTTCAATCATCTTCTCTTAATGGCAGTATGACCCTTACTTATTTAAATGAGTATTCCCATCTCCAAGGTCCTATCCTAATATGTAGTAGGTGTAACAATAATAATAATAATATTAGTAAATATCTCCAATTAGAAATGTAGTATAGTTCTTCTGATTCTCTATGTTCTTTGCTCATGTTTAGGCATTGCAGGACCTTGGGTATCCATGGTTATGACCACTGATATAGTGACAGTTAGTTAGCTAGTGGTCGTAACCATGGATACCTAAAGTCCTGTACATGAGGAAAGAGACATAGCAAATAAGAAGAACTATACTACATTTCTAATTGGAGGTATTTGCTAATATTATTATTACTACACCTACTACATATTGGGATAGGATCTTGCAGATGGGAATAATACCCCTCTAACACTCCTACCTATGGCCGGTATATGTGCATCCAGATCTGTTCTTCTGCGCATGGCTAACTTGAAAAGCCACCATTTGGTGATCTGTTCTTGTAATCTGTTTGCTAGACCTGGTGCCAATCAGGCAGACGGCAGCGAGCCAAAACACAGGCCCCCGAGCCATAGGACGGGCCCTAGATTCCAGCTCTATGGTATTTTTCTCCTATGATGCTAAAAACAATGAATATTGTTAGTAACTTCAGAATATACTGTACTTCAAAATCTCTGATGTTTATACATCCATGATATTTCAGGATTTCACGTATTGTTTGTCACAGTTTTATCCTGTGCCGAAGTTTATTGATATGCAACATAAAAAACAATGGAAAATATAGCTCAGGATGTATTCTTACCATATCGTACATGTGACAAATCTGCAATTTACTGCTGCTCAGATCTAATGGACTGTGGGACATTCACTACATCTGTTTATAAGTATATCCAATAACATCTATGCTCCAATCAATGGCTACTGATGAAGAATGCTTCCTAGGCGTGAAATCCAAACTGTGAGGACCCCCAGGCAGCCGGGCCATAATCTCACCCAGGTGGGAGAGCATAGAATAGTCCTGTAATAATGAGGTGTAGCTCATCTCACTCACAACTGTGTTATTTTACCTTTAATATAATCTTTACTCCCTGATATGTTTTGTGCTTTATTCTTTGCAGGACCTTTTTATAGTCTGGGAATAATAATACAAAATCTATTGTGCAAGTTCTAGCCATTTACTCACAGGTTAGTTTCTATAGGCGGACATTACTCTCACTATAAAGACTCACTGGCGGATACAGACACAGAGGGCCCTTGTGCAATAACAGTATGTAGGCCCTTTGCAATCCTATAGCTCATCACAATTCCATCTGCTTTGGATGTGAAAATAGGCCCTCTTACCTCTTGGGCCCCTGTGCACCTGCACAGGTTGTACCAATGATATGTCCACCCGCAACTTTTATTTCTGTACGTGGCCCCATTGTGTTGCTGTAGGCCCCGGAAAATTTATTGTCGCGTGCCAGCAAATCAAGCATATGTAAACGGAAAATGAATGTTTACCACTTCTCAAACTCATAATCCCACCCAGTCCTCTGCTGGTGTCAGTGATTCAGTCAGACATGGCAATCCTCGGGCTGGCCGTCTGCTTCCTGACCTGTGAATGACAGCTGCTTAGAAATACATGCTGTTACGCTCAGGCCAGAAGAGCAGAAGGCCAGCCTGGGTATTGCCACGCGATCCTCGAGCGAGTAAATCAGCAGTCCGACTGAATCATTGATGCCGGCACAGATGGGTGGGTGGGGGAAGGGTTAAATATTAATTTCACATGTATGTGCACGCCGGCAAATCAAGTGTATATAAATGTCAAATGAATATTAACCCCTTCACCCTCCCATAATCCCACCCACCCCTCCCTCTGGCGTACTGATTGGGTGCATTTAGACTGCTGAGTTACTACCCCAGTGATTGCATCACAATTCTCGGACTGGGGGTCTGCTCTCCTAACCTGGGCATGGCAGCATGTATTTCTATGCAACTGTCACTCTCAGGTCAGGAGGGCAGACTGCCAGTCCGAGAATTGCGATGAGATCCTCGGGCATATGGCAGTCTGACTGAATCAGTGAAGCCAGTGCAGAGGGATGGGTGGGATTATTAGCAGGGGAAGGGGTGAATACTCATTTGCCATTTAGATATGCTTGACTTGACGGCATGCAGCAATAAATTTGTCCAGGGATTAAAGCAACACCACGGGGCCACATACAGAAATAAAAAAGTTACATATCCTGAAAGGGCTGCCTAAACCCTATTTCAGGATACTATTGGTATGGTGCGCAAAAATGACCGGACAGATTCCCTTTAAGTGCACTTGTTACCTGTATGGACGCCCTCCTACATTCAAGTTCTTAATGCTGTTGTAAAGGTGGAGAAGATGTCTGAACATCCTCTCTGTTTTTTTATGTGTTTTCAACCTCATGTAGGCTGCAGTTTTCTTGTGTACATGGGTCGACAAGGTTAACTGTAAGGACAAACTATAGTTTGGGGAGGAGTAAGTAGGTAATGGGAGCTTAGTTCCTGTTTTTGTAGTATAATTCAGCTACAGAGAAAGGGAGAGTACTTTCAACATTATCAGCCATATTGGGTGTGTGCAGAAAAGATCAGGTTCAAAAGAAGGTAGGTAGGTCCTTCATGATCATGCAACAGAGACGGCAGTTTCTTCTCTCACCCGGCAAGTTGAGGCATCTACAGAAAGAGATTTTGAAGAATGAATCTTAGCGTTAGCCAGACCTGGAGGTCTTTGTGAAGGAATATGGGATCAACCAGGCTGGGACACGTCCATAAGGTATATGCCGATGAAAGAGCTCCCTCATATTGTCCACAGAGTTTAGTGCAGAGTGCTGCGGTCACACCGAAACACCTTGACCTGTGAGGCCCTGCACTGGGAAGATGGATGTCCACCACTTAACCTGTTCTGCAGTAATGTTCCTCACAAGTTATGTGTCGCCGTCCGCAACCAACATTTTTGTGTCACTTATATAATAAAAATGAAGAATTCAAGTGTTTTACCTAATACCTATTTTACATAGTTTCAAGACCAAGTAAACAAGAGTTTAATTTATTTATAATGCCTGGCTCAATCTTCATGACAACAAAGGGTCCCAATTTGCTTCAAGATACAGCAGTATGCAGTCTAAGAGTGACAGAAATGCAACCAAACACGTGCACACACCCAGGTAAACCTGTATAGGGTGGTTAGGGATGCATGACTAACCATCGGCAAGTCTCATCCATCCAATACACTGTTTCTGATGTCAAAACAAAGAATGAATTCAAATATGATGTCTGTCTTTCCTTAAAGCCTTATAAAGATGTCCATAAAACATGGTTCAAGTGCGGACCACGTTGCACGGACTGGTTGTGGTCACTAGGCCTGAAATTGACAGTCTTATAAGCATATACCATGTGAGGGTGTCAAGTGTGGGTCAGGGTCCAGTGATTCTCAGATGTCTTGATGAGGCTTAACAGGAGTTGCCAAATTATGATCCATTCTTGGCTTTGTATTCAAAAATTGCTTCCAAAAACCTAAATGTGGAAGCCCAGCCTAAAAATTATTTACATATCACTGTATGTTGTGTATGTCCTGTCCATTTTTTCAACAGACAGCCCACAGAAACTGAGCTAAATCAGCACAGCTCCAGTTCACTATGTAGTGACTTACCTAGGTGTTGCTGCTCAGCTCCTATTGAAGTGAACAGGAGCTAAGTTGCAGTACCTGTGAACAACCACTACGTGATGTAAAGAGCTGTACTCTTCTGCTCTGATCACAACTTACTTTGGCCCACTGTTAAAGCTGATGGCTTATCGGTTTCTGGTGCTGTGCCCCCACCAATCTGATATTGATAACCTATCCTGCACAGGTCATCAATATCAGAACCCCAGACAACTAATAATCTTCCAAATAACTTGAGCTATCGACTGTCCAGACTGCGCGCCGCATCACTCACCTCGCATCTAATTGTACTCTGATAACAAAAGACATTACTCTCAGCCCATCGTCAGCAATTCCAAAGTCCTGCGACATAATTGGTGAACGCCAGCCTTGGGAAACTAACGTCTGCTGGAAAATGTTGCAATTCATTCTGGAGGGGATGCAGTATATTGATTCCAGTCGTCTAGGTTAATTTCCTTAAAGAAGATGTGTGATTTTTACTTAACTAATAAACACTGGCATAATTATAGTGCTAACAGCGCCATATGTTAGCAAGTCCTGTGGGAACGTGGTAAAAAAAACACTTGGTTTTCACTTTCCATTTTGAAAAAATAAATGAAAGCTTCTGGAGGAACGTTCTGCAGAGAAATTCTAAACAATGTATATTTTATCAGCGGCTATAATATCGTACTATACATGTGTGATGGTTCCATAACATTAGTAGCATGCACCAAGTTTATCATGCCCCAAGGGTTTTACTCTTTAAATTAAGGTGTCTATTAAAGTCCCTAATAAGGGAAAGCTAAAGGGGCTAAATGTAAGTGTTCACTTTATAGAAAGCCACTGGACTAGAGAGCCCTGCAAACCAGGGGTGGACATATCATTGGTGCAAACTGTAGAGAATAAGAAGGGACCTAAATTCAAAGGAGGGTTCACTACCACCTCCAAAGTAGTACGCAACTGCTGTCAGAGACATATAAACGATACGATACGATACACTTTATTGATCTCAGGGGGAAATTACAGTATTACAGCAGCAATACAAACAGCAGTACATAAAATATTAGGACACAAATCTTGCACAGGTATACCAACATTACATAATAAATAAAAATGGGTAGTTCAGGTGTATACAGGTCAATGTTAATTGACATTAGTACACCAGCCATCAGTCATTATTTTCTACGACCCTTAGGAAATTATTATACATCCCCATAGCAGTAGGTACAAACGATTTCCTGAATTTCTCCTTCTTGCACCTTAGTAGGATTAGACGGCTGCTGAATGTGCTCTTCTGCTTCAAGAACAGCTCGTATAGGGGGTGTGTATTATTGTTCATTATAGCCTTACACTCCTTCTGAATTCTATCCTCCAATACCTCCTCAAAAGAGTCCAGATGGAGGCCAACAGCTGCACTTGCCATCTTGATAAGTTTGTTGAGTTTATTAGCGTCAGCTACTCGCACACTACTGCCCCAGCAAATGATAGCAAAAAAGATGGCGCTTGCTACAACGGACTGGTAGAACATCTCCAGCATTTTACTGCACACATTGAACGACCTGAGCTTCCGAAGAAAGTACAGTCTGCTCATTCCCTTCTTGTAAACCTTTTCTGTATGACACCTCCAATCGAGTTTACTGTCAAGGTGAACCCCCAAATATTTGTAGCTCTCAACAATCTCAACCTCCTGGCCAGCAATATTGATTTGTAAGTAATCCTCCTTTTTCCTTCTATAACTCACCACCTTATCCTTGGTTTTCTTCACATTTAGTTCAAGACTAGTGTTGAGCGATACTGCTCGATATCTAAAAATATCGTATCGGAATGGTATCGCCGATATCACTAAATATCGTCGATATCCGATTCCGATACCGGAAGTCCCATGTAAATCTATGGGAACAAAATATCGCAACAAAAAAACCCCTTTCTTTCGTTGTAAACACAAAATATACACACATAGAATACAATATTATAATATATATATACATGTCATTGTGACATATATATATACATATATTTATAGTTTATACACTTCTACATAGTAAAATAGACTCTGATTCAATTGCCGGGTAAAGCCGTGACATACCCCATAGAAGTCGACGGGCTCGGTGCCGAGTACCCCCAAAACCTCTGGCTCTGTGCGACTCAACTTGGGCGTCACGAACAGGATTCTGTAGCTCGCTATAAGCGAGTCCTGTGTGCCTGAATTGAACTGGTTTTGTGCTTGAGAATTGCTAAAATCATCAGAGAATGTATTTGCCATTTTTCCGTCATATCTGCGTCACGACGAGGCACTGGTGAAGAAGAAGGGCGTGCTCTTCGTTGGTGTACACTCACTCAGTGGCGCAAAAACGATGGCCGACCACTCTAAATGGTACTGCAATGTAAGATCGTGCCCCACAGCTCTTCAGTTCCGCCTCCTCATCCTCCTCAGTGTGCGGAAACTAACACGAAGGTCCCGCCTCCCTACAAAAGAGGGGCCCTCTCCAGATGCTAATGACACATGTGACTTGGCAGAGATGGCTAATGGACACGAGCAGAAGTGTGAAGGGATGGAGCAGTCAGAGCTCTCCCCCCACGGAAGCGACCCGATCGCCACGGAACCACCGTTGGGCACCCGGCCTGGAAACCCTCCTACGCTGCAAGAAGCGGAGGATACCCTAAGAGGCCTGGCCCGGCACCGGGAGGAGGTCGCCAGGATGGAAGCCAGCTGGCGTGCCCTAAAACTAAACTTGGAGCGGCGCCAATCCCTCTTACCTGAAGTGTCTGTACCGGAAGGTGAGGCACCCGTTCTAGTAGATGGAGTCCGTGCGGGCATCCCAGCCCTTGCAATGTGATCCGGTTGACGTTGTCGCAGTGGAGGCACCCGTTCCTGCAAAAAACTCTGCACCGGCAGCACCCCAGATCCCGCTGTCTGCCCCCGTCGCTGAGACAGAAGAAGCGACACCCGTCCTCATGGAGGAGGCCGCGCAGGCACCAGAGGTCTACCTGTCTGTACCGGAGCCCCGACTGTCATCTGTTCCAGAGCCGGCTGCTTCCTCCGCAGGTGAGCGCCGCCAGGACTGGGGGGCGCCAGGAGAGCTGCCGCAAACCGGACACGTAAGCTGCAGTTTGATGGTGGAGACATGGAGCTGCTGGTGGAGGAGAATTACAACCGGCGTCAGGAGGAAGAGTGGAGACGTTGGGAGCGGGAAGCAGAGCGACAAAGGGAGCAGCGAGAATCCCAAAAGCTTCGCCAACGTCAGCTGGAGAAGGACCGGGCAGATAAGGACCGGATGAGAAAAGATAAAGGAACCCTGTGGGAGCCGCGGCGTAAGGGTGCAGTACGGAACTTTAAATTGAAAGGTGGTTGGGGCTTCATCAGGAGCTGGACTTTATTAGAAGTTTTTGTGAACGGCGGACGTGGAGGCTCACTCCCAGAAGGACACCCGGGGAGGGACCTGTTGCCAGGAGACTTGGTGACTTACACCCGACACTGGGGTTACAATGGATGGTACGCCCTAAATGTTACCAGGTGCGACCCCTACTCCCCAGAGTGTCAGGAACCTGTGAGACCCTCGAGAGCCTTCAGCCTCCCACATCCAGGCCTCTGCAAAAGTGCCCACCCCACGCCGTAAATCTCCCCAGCCTCCCTCAGTGGTCTCCTCAGCAGCCCCAGCTATGGACATGATAAGTATAGCTGGCCCGTACCCGGCGCCTGTTAGGCCCCCTGGGGTTCGTTCAGTCCGGGACATAGGGTCCAGACCCGGAGGGAGATGAAAGAGGTGGCCACACAGACCAGATAGCGGGTCACGACTTGACTGTACAGGCCACACGACGTCATCAGGTCCTGGTGGTCCTTGGTGTCTCGGATGTTTGGCAAGCATCAGAAGAGTACCAGGTGGTACCTGGAACACCCCTGCCAAAGAATTATAAATAACCCGGACAGGGTCCCTGTATGTAAATAGTTAAATTGTTGATGTACCCGGACGGGTGAATGTTCATAAAAAGTTTTTTAATTTAATAAAAAAAAAAACACAGTTTTCATTACTTTTATTACAGTCTCATCCTGCGACGCCATCGATCTCCTGTAAAAAAATGAAAAAAAAAAACCACAGTATACCACCTGTCCGACGCAGTCCATAGTAACGAGTGTCCCACGACGATCCAGCTCTGCTACATCAGAATGACAGGCAGAGCCTGTCATCCCGGCGCAGCACAGCTGATTACCTGCTTCCCCGGCGGTGACGTCATCGGACTGGTTTACGGCCGGGATTACCCTGCAGTCACTGCAGTTATCGCGAAAAACTGCATGTGACCGCCAGGGAGAAGATAATGGCGGCCATCAAGCAGTCCAGGACGTGACCGCCGGAGATCTTCTGCCAGGTAAGTGCCGCTGACTCCTGACAGACCCGCCGAGGACACTCACAGTGACAGGACAAATCCGATTCGGTTCCGAATAGACGAAAATATCGGTATCGAATGAACCGACAGCTAAATCGGCCGATACCCGATTTAGTATCGTCGCTACATACACTATACCGTATCTGCAACTAATCCACAAACTACAAAACCTGTTACCAATCCCTCCCACAGAAACCCTCACAATCCCCGAATAGGGCACTGGATTTTGGGGACAACTGGATTTATCAAGCAGCTGACTACAATGGAAAAAGGTGCAGTCATGCAATGTACCTGAGGGCTCACCACGCTCTCCTGATGCCAGAACACCCCACATCGTACAAACCGGCTGTAGTAGGGTCCGTTATCAGTTTCGCCGATCCCTCAGTTCTAACCAAAACAGTCAACTTATTTACGAGGTAGACGCGTGTTAAGGATGAAAGGCATCGCAAAAGCATATTCCAATAAAATCAAAGCTCCTGATGTTGACCATCATTGAGAAGAATGCATTGTATTGCAGGCACCAGCATCACCACTCCAACCTGCTGGTCGCAACACCTGTAGGGGGTCAGTAAAAAACCTCACCCTCTGGTCAGATCAGAGTACTTAAGATTAATGTCTATGTCCGGTACTAGGAGGCAAAAGGGCCCCCCGGATTCGAATCTACTATGGCAGTACCCTGCTAACTCCACAACTAAGGCAGCCATACGTGGATCTACTCTGGCCTAGCGCCTCAAGCCGAGGTAACTACACGTCAAATAGAAAGGAAAAGCTTTGCCCTGAAGATCAAAGAACATAGGAAGACCAAATGGAAGCGGTTCAGACAAAGGAGCCAAACCACCTGAAGAAATAGTTGAGCAAGTTGGGGCAATCGTCCTGACAAGGAGATCAGCCCGGCTATGCATCAAAAGACCTAAAAAACTACCAACTCTACTATTGCAAAAGCCTGAGACACACGACCTCACCACCTAAAGAGGTTCTTGGTGAGCAACTGAAGCGAACAGCCACTGAAAAGGCAATGGAACACAGTGGTCAGACAACTGAGATGGAGCACAAGCCCGGAAAGGGATACGACTCACAAAAGTGAAGCTACTGCGAAAGCAAGTACCAAAAACAAACAAAAAGTCATCTGAGAGCAGGAAGAGGCAGACCTAGCAAGCTTCCAAGTGAACAGGAACCCAGTGAGACAAGAGGAAAGATCACCGAACCATAAAGAAAAGAACCCCTATATATAAACCAGCTGTAGATCAGCCATCATACATTGAAATGTTCAGAAAGTTTGTAACAACAGGGGGCTTCTGCTCAGAATTAATTTCTAACATATTCACAACAGTACCCCCCCTTGAGGAGGGGTCACCGAAACCTTATTTGGGCAACCAGGTCGGTCAGGATGAGCTCTGTGATATGCATGGATCAGTCTCCTAGCATGGATGTCCGAAGCAAACACCCAAGAATTGTCCTCCTGACCATAACCTCTCCACTTAACCAAATACTGGAGTTTCCGTCTAGAAAAACGAGAATCCAATATTTTCTCAACCACATACTCCAGATTGCCCTCAACCAAAACAGGGTCAGGAGGCACAGCCATAGGAGCCACTGGCTCGACAAACCTCTTCAATAAGGACTTTTGGAACACGTTATGGATCCTAAATGTCCCTGGAAGAAGTAAACGAAAGGAAACAGGATTAAGAATCTCCATGATCTTATAAGGTCCAATGAACCTAGGCTTAAACTTAGGAGATGCAACTCTCATAAGGATATTTCTTGAGGACAACCAGACCAAGTCCCCCACTTCAAACCGAGGACCATCAGTCCTATGCCGGTTGGCAAACCGTTGGGCCCTCTCCTGAGAGAGGGACGACCTCTCCACTACCTGGTCCCAAATCTGCTGCATATGCTCCACAACAGAGTCAACACCTGGACAGACAGAAGCCTCCGTCTGTCCCGAAGAAAATCGAGGGTGAAACCCAAAATTGCAGAAAAATGGAGACATCAAAGTGGCAGAGCTAGCCAAATTATTAAGAGCAAACTCAGCCAAAGGCAACAAAGAGACCCAGTCATGTTGATCAGCAGACACAAAGCATCTCAGATAAGTCTCCAATGTCTGGTTTGTTCTCTCAGTTTGTCCATTGGTCTGAGGATGAAAAGCCGAGGAGAAAGACAATTGAACACCAAGTTTAGAACAAAAAGTCCTCCAAAATCTGGAAACAAACTGGACTCCTCTGTCAGACACAATGTTCTCAGGAATGCCGTGTAACCGAACCACGTGCTGAAGGAACAAAGGCACCAATTCGGAGGAGGAAGGCAACTTAGGTAATGGCACAAGATGTATCATTTTGGAAAACCTATCACAAATCACCCAGATAACGGTCATTCTCTGAGAAACAGGGAGGTCGGAAATGAAATCCATAGAGATATGGGTCCATGGTCTCTTGGGCACAGGCAATGGCATCAACAAACCACTAGAGCGAGAGCAAGGCTTGGAGCGAGAGCAAGTCCCGCAGGACTGCACAAATTCCCTGACGTCACGAGACAAAGTAGGCCACCAAAAGGACAGACTAACCAAGTCTCTGGTACCAAAAATTCCGGATGACCGGCCAACGCGGAACAATGAATCTCAGACATCACACTCTTTTTCCACCGGTCTGGGACAAACAATTTCCCAATAGGGCAGCGCTCGGGTTTATCCTCCTGACACCCTTCCAGAGCCAGTCTCAAATTGGGCGAGATGGCGGAAAGAACTACACCCTCTTTCAAAATAACAGCAGGATCAGATAACTCAGGAGAGTCTGCAAGGAAACTCCTCGAGAGGGCATCCGCCTTAACATTCTTAGTGCCAGGAAGAAAGGAAACCACAAAATTAAAACGTGTGAAAAACAAGGCCCACCTGGCCTGTCTAGGATTAAGTCGCTTGGCTGATTCCAGATAAACCAGATTCTTATGGTCCGTGAGGACCACCACCTGATGTTTGGCTCCCTCCAGCCAATGTCTCCACTCTTCAAAAGCCCACTTGATGGCCAATAACTCCCGATTACCCACGTCATAATTACGTTCAGTTGGAGAAAATTTTCGAGAGAAAAAGGCACAAGGGTTACTTTTAGAGGTCTCTGGATCTCTTTGGGACAAAACGGCACCTGCCCCAATTTCAGAGGCATCAACCTCCACCTGAAATGGCAGAGAAACATCAGGCTGCCGTAGAACAGGAGCAGAAGTGAATCTCTGCTTAAGTTCCTGAAACGCAGAGACTGCCCAGGAGGCCAATTCACCACATCAGAACCCTTTTTGGTCAAATCAGTCAATGGTTTAACAATAACAGAGAAATTACCAATAAATTTACGATAAAAATTGGCAAAATCCAAGAATCTCTGAAGAGCCTTTAATGAAGTAGGTTGGACCCAATCACAGATGGCCTGAACCTTGACCGGGTCCATTTCAATAACAGATGGGGACAAAATGAATCCCAAAAATGAGATCCTCTAGGCCAAAAAGACACTTTGATCCCTTCACATACAGAGCATTCTCTCTCAAAATCTGGAACACAGTCCGAACATGGTTCACATGAGAGTCCCAGTCATTGGAAAAAATCAAGATATCATCCAAATAAACAATCAGAAATTTATCCACAAAATCCCTGAAAATGTCATTCATGAAGGACTGGAAGACGGAAGGAGCATTAGTGAGCCCAAAGGGCATCACTAGGTACTCAAAATGCCCCTCTGGGGTATTAAACGCCGTCTTCCATTCATCCCCGTGCTTAATGCGAATAAGGTTATACGCCCCCCTGAGGTCAAGCTTGGTAAACCAAGTAGCACTTTTCAACCTGGAAAACAGGTCAGAAATCAAGGGTAACGGATATTGATATTTCACAGTGATATTGTTCAAGAGACGATAATCAATACACGGCCTTAATGAACCATCCTTTTTGGCCACAAAGAAAAAACGGCACCCAAGAGTGAAGAGGATGGTCTGATTTGACCCTTCTCCAATGACTCCTTGATATAAGACCGCATAGCGTCATGTTCAGGTACAGACAAGTTAAAAAGGCGACCTTTAGGGAATTTACTACCAGGCACTAATTCAATAGCGCAGTCATAGCTCCTATAGGGGGGCAAGGATGCAGATTTACTTTCGCTAAACACATCAGAAAAATCAGTCAAAAAGTCAGGAACATCCTGAGCCTGGGGAGAGGCAGAAAAAACAGGAGTGTTGGCATTAACACATTGGCAGCCCGAACTGGTTACAGACACAGATTTCAAATCCAAAACAGGATTATGAGACTGTAACCAAGGGAAACCTAGTACAATAATGTCATGCAGATTATACAGCACCAAAAATTTGCAACTCTCCTGATGATCAGGTTCAACCCTCATTATCACCTGAGTAGAGAACTGGGGTTTATTCTCAGCCAAAGGGGTAGAATCAATCCCCAGTAGGGGAATAGACTTCCGTAGGGGTATCAAGGGAAACCCACAACGTTTAGCAAAATCAAAATCCATCAGGTTAATAGCTGCTCCCGAATCAACAAAATCCTCAGCAGAAAATGTGGACAGGGAGCAAATCAGGGTAACAGTCAACAGAAATTTAGTCTGAACACTACCCAAGACAACTGAGCGTGCAAAACGTCTTCCCCGCTTAGGGCAGACTGAAATAGCATAAGAGGCGTCACCACAGTAGAAACATAACCCATTGCGTTTTCGAAACTCATGACGCTGTGCCCCAGAAGCCACTCCATCACACTGCATGGGTTCAGAAGCTGGTTCACAAGGCAACACTATTCCACGCATACCTCTACGCTCACGCAAACGTCTGTCAATTTGAATTGCTAATGACATAGAATCATTGAGACCAGAGGGAGCAGGGAAACCCACCATAACATCTTTTACATTCTCTGACAGACCCTTCCGAAAAAGGGCTGCCAAACATCGTCATTCCATTTGGTCAGAACTGCCCACTTTCGGAATTTCTGACAGTACAACTCAGCGTCCTCAAGCCCCTGATTTAATGCCAACAAGGTTTTTTCAGCTTGATCAGTGACATTAGGTTCATCGTACAATAACCCCAGAGCCTGAAAAAATGCATCAACATCACTCAAAACAGGGTCCCCAGGTGTCAGGGAAAAAGCCCAATCCTGAGGATCGCCGTGCAGGAGAGAGATGACAATTTGAACCTGCTGTGCTGCGTTCCCTGAGGACTTAGGTTTTAAGGCAAAAAACAACTTACAGTTATTTTTGAAATTCGGAAATTTAGCTCGATCCCCCAAAAATAAATCTGGCATGGGGATCCTAGGTTCCACAACCGGCAACCCTGCAAGATAGGTAGCAATACTCCGAACTTCAGTGGCAAGCTGATCCACACGGCCAGACAGCTGTGCAAACTCCAATGAGAGAAAAAATAAAAAATTTCTCCTCAGCACCCAGAGAAAAAGAGGAAAAAAATGCAACAAACAGAGAAAAAAAAATTTCTGACAACTTCCCTTTTTCTTTTTCCTTTTACTATTTTTCCCTTCTGTGAGTACCATATAATTTTCAGTTTGGGCCGGTGATACTGTTATGATTTGGTAGCTGAGGAGAGCAAGCAAAAACGGCAATACACCAGAGAGGTTGGAATCTACTGGATTGCAGTACCCTGACTAACCACCACAACTAAAGGCAGCCGTGGAGCGTTCCTACATTGGTCCTAGATGCCTCGTCACAGCCTGAGAGGTTAACTACACCTAAAGATAGAAAGAGGAAAGCTATCTGCCCTGGAGCAGATCCCCAAAGAACATAGGAAGCCCCCAAACATGTAATGGCTGTTAGACAAGAGGAAATACAGACACAGACAGAAAATAGTATGAGCAAACGTTGGGGCCCAATCTTCCTAGACAGAAAAGGATAGGAAGGACACTTACTGCAATCCAAAAAACCCTAAAAAATACCAACTCTACTAATTGCAAAAACCTGAGATCACACGACCTCTACCACCTAAATTAGTTCTCTGGTGTAACAAAACTAAGCCGCAGCCACTGAAAAAGGCAAATGAACAAACAACAGTGGCTCAGACAAACTGAGAGGACCACAAGCCTCCTGATTGCCAATCTTCATTGAATGGTTCAGTACTGTTTGTAACCACCAGAGGGAGCTTCTGCTCAGAATTCATTTATAACACATTCACAACATTATTCTCTCCAAGGACCTCATAGCATGTGATAATAAGGCCACTGGCGATAGTCGTGTAGAGAAGTTGGAAAAGTGGTCTTAGAAACTGGCACCAGGCAGGTGGTCTTCCACAGTTCTGGTACCCCCTGTGATTGAAGACTCCAGTTAAACAGGTGCTGGAAGACAGTACACAGTTGGTTTGCAATATGGTACAATATGATGGACTATTAAACTGCAAAATGCCCATATACAGTTCTTGCACATGGGCGTTCTTCTAGTGCGAACCTCCTTTTACTTGCCAGTGCCCCTAATGCCTCTTCTGAATTGTATGCCTGGCACAACATCATCATAGTGGTGCAGTACATCCATGAAGTTGCGCTAAATAAAGAAGAATAACTGGAAATAAGGTAGGCAGATAAGAGGAGGTTTGCAGTGCTCTGGCCTAGAGGCCACAGGCTACAAAAATGACTAGACAAGAGTGCTGTGAACATTTTTGCTCAACCCCAACAGAAAGGACCCTTTACACTATCACAGAGTTTGGACAAATGCACACATTTTTTTTTCTTGTACCCCAAAATCTCCCAACATATTTTCATCAATGTGATAGATCCGATTCTTATCCCTTGTTGGTCCATGGGTCCATTTTCACCATCCGTATGTCATCTGTTTTTCTTGTATGAGAAAATAATAATGATGGACAAAATTAGATTAGTCAGTAAAAAATGGACAGCGTGTATATGGAGCATGCGTGACGTCAGTTTGCTGTTCATTCATTCAAGAGGGAAGTTGAATTCACAAAACAAACAAAAAATGGACATGTCTCCAATGTTCTGCTGAAGGCAGTTGGCATGAAAAAAAGGCCCATAGAATGTAATGAGTGCATATCTATGAAAAATCTGATGTGTATGTAGACCTTAAGTTGAGTTTAGGATTGTAATGAAAACAGCTGGGGACACCGGAAGTTATATGAAGCAATGTCAAGGTATCTGTACGTGTTTTTTTTTAACTTTCGAACCACCATGGGACCATATTTAAAATAAGTAAATGTACATATATATAATATAATATATATATATATATAACTCCTTTAAGGCCACAGGTGAGATTTCGAATGGTAGGATATTGTTGCAAATTGCAGCAAAAACTTGACTGCAAATGTATTATTTTTGGGGGGCACAAAACTTTGGAGGCACAATTTTATTTGGGGGCGCAAAACTTTGCAAGCCTTAAGAATTTAACATCTTGTAATCCACAAAAAATAGGCTACACGTAACAAAAAAAAGATATGTGGAAAGACTTCTCTGGAGAGGCTTTAAAGCCGCAGAGTTACACATCTGCATCATGAAAGCACTTGACTGCATATTCGGTGAATCAGATTGGCTGTTTACATGCACAGGGACTACTGCACACATATATGAACCCCACATTACCTGTAAATTTTGCAACAAATATTTACTGTAAAGCAATAAAAGGAATTCAATTTAGATTCTGTTTGTTGTGGAGCAGTGTCACCCGTAATCCTGAACTTTTTGTCTTAAATATTCATCATCAGGTAAAACTCAATATACACCAGTTATGTATGCATGTGTTACAACTACATTTGCAAAGCTGAGATTCAATTATCCTACTTAAATGCAGCAAGATTAGGCAATTGCTGCACAGATTTATCTGAATGAATATTCCAAAAACAGAAGAGCAAGCAATGCGGAAACACAACTAAATAACTTTCACAGACAGAATTTTAACACGTTAGTGTCAGGGGAATTAATGGCATTGGGTTTGGCCATAATCCAAATTACAAGTTTAGAAAATTGATTTCCTCTTAGTGATTAAACGAAGTAACTAAGGTCATCACACTATTAAATATGAGATTCCATGCACGTGATTGATTGTAATCTCTGTGTAAATCCTTTTGATTTAAAGATTAATGTTTATTCTTTGCTCTAAATTTATTGTCCATTTGTTTTCCTAATTAAAATGAAGACGAAAGATAGATAGCTGCTAAACATCCTATGGCACTGCTGCTTACTTTGTTTAATAGGACACATTTTTCATGATGGCTTTCCAGGGTAATACATCTAGAAAGAGCTATGTTACCCTAAAGACCCTGTAAGATAAATGTTATGCTCATTTTGTTCTTCTGCTGATATTCCCTCTTATTTTCAAACACATCCCGTGAAAGTCATATCGCATTGTATAGGAATTCATCTTCTCTCTATGGTGTCATAAACAGCTAGTTCCTCTACTTAATTCACAAGATTTGCCCATAAATATCCCGGATATCTTTACTTCTCTGATGCCTGGGATATTATGTGACATATTTATGTCTCTACAGCCCAGATTCATTGCTAGGTAGAATCTGTTGCACAGTGGGCATCATACGAGGAGCAACTTTATTTTTTTCTAACTCAATTGTTGTAAATGTGTCTCTCTGTCTGGATATGAAAATGTATATAAACTTTCCATTAGATGATGTGGTTTACACATGGCACCTGTGCTTCCTATACCAGTTTCCCCCTACATTTACAGGGGCAGCAAAATGATAGCCTCTTGATCTTGGTCCACTACTGATCTTCAGAAACCAAAGTTCCATATAGCTGTAGACTATTCGATTTGCCAATCCCAGTGCCTTAAAAGTCAAATAATAATTGCCTATATATTTTTGGAGGTGCAATTGTAACAAGGTGGAACGGGGTGGTAGTAGCAGGCGAGTCTACTACAGCAGAGTCAGTCCCACCCCGGACCCTTGCACATAAAATGTAATTTCCAATCCCAGTCCCTGGTCACAGTGGGTTACCTCAGTCCTGTAGCTGTTCTCCACAATGGGACGGCGTCCTCCGGATGAACCATGCTTCACACTGTATAGGGCCCAACAGTGGCAACTTGTAGTTTAATAAAAGGGAAGTAGAAATAAACAAGAGACAGATGAATCCTATTCTGTCCCTAGACACAGCAAGGGCTGCAGCAGCAAAGATAGTGATAGTTCACTCACCAGTATCTGGATGCTTATAGTCCCTTCGGCAGTACACTTACAAAGTCCTTGTGCCCTCTTCACCTCACCAGTAAAACTAAAAATTTCCCTCTGTTAGATCTGTTAGATCCTATGTGCATTGCCCTGGGGATTTCTACTTTAAGCTGACTTTGTTGCTTAGTCATCTCCCCTTAATGGTGGCTTCTTACTCTGTTTACCAACTCTTTATACACTTCCTGTATGCTACTCCTCACCATTTCTAACTTTCTTCGGCCTAAAAACCCCTTTCATGTCCATGCTTCAAACTATTCTTCAAGAATACCTATCAGGAAATACTGCACCTCTCTTTTTTTATTTTAATATATTACAGGTAAAAAAATAATACAATTCTAAATATAAGAAATAAATAATTTAGGAAAGCTAAAACGATATGCTACTACAACTATCAATAAAAAGTGGCCGCCATTTCCCGACATACCTAGCGGCGCTACATCACTCCACAGCACGGAAGTGATGTATCTGCTCTGAGCCAC
>JARQOD010000002.1:597412938-597489585 GCA_033576555.1 Oophaga sylvatica | reverse complement strand
GGCCAGTAAACTGTAAATGAAGACAGGAATAACCATGCCGAGTTGACAGCTGGTCAACATTTTGTTGGTTTTGCACAGATCGACTTGCAAAATATATTCAGATTCTGCTCAACTAGATTTTTTTTTTTGTGAAAATCGAGACAATTTCGATTCACCTGAAAGAAACTCACCTCTATTCTATCATCACATTCTATCACTTTAAAAATGTGTCACATTGGACACTAGGAAAGTTTGTCACTCAGGTTAACGCCCAATTTTCCCATTTCTTAGCACTATATCAGAACATAATGACAGCTTTAATTGCAGTTCTATATGAATACTTGTGCTTTATTTCTGCTTCTTTATTATGAAAACCTTGCTAAAAGGAAAAGCATCACGTTGGTAGATATGTTAATGAAGATGTTGCTAGACTGATTTGAAAATCAAATCATCATATTATTTTCATTCACAAAATCTCAAGTATAAAACTTCAACAATCAGCGCACAGATTTAATTTTCCTACTCTGGCAAATGGTAGGTAAACTTCACAATTATCTTATTTTAGGTGAAAGTAATAACTGTAACAACACTGCCCCTTAGTGGTAGCTTATGAAATTGCATATATCCCATAAAAGACACTTGCTCCTATAAAGATGTACAAATTGTAGTGTAAATACGAGAACAGCTCAGAGGTTGCTCTGCCACATATTTAAAGAATGTTAAGTTGCACATTGTAGGTAGGGGATGGGTAACAAATTTTGCTCTTGGGCATAGGAGCTACATATTACATCTCTGGATGGGGCAATGCACTGTCAGAAGCATCGTATCATAGTTAATAAGAATGGAATTGTGCATCCACATACCTCCCAACTTCTGAAGAACAGAAAGAGTGACAAATTATGCTTCACACATAGTGGAAAATATTGATCACATCCCTGGCCACACCCAAAGCCACAACAACTTACCATTTGTTTGAGCCCTGGCTACAAGACCTTAGACCCAAATCGGGACTGTCCATTGTATCCAGGATGTTTGGGACTAGAGATGAGTGGATCAATTCACTGGATGCTGATCCAGGTATTTCCGATGTCCCAATTGTGGCTTTTGATTAGCCAGGAATGGTGCAACATCATCTGTATGTCCTGCTCATCTCTAGTTGGGACCTGTGAACATATTTGATGTTCAATCATTCACAGTTGTAGCAGCCAGAACTTTCTCATCTTTATGTAGATTCACTATATGATATATGGCTTTTTTGCCTATAAAGATGTTTTCACTAGGGATGAGCGAACATGCTCGGTGATACTTGGTTATCACTCGAGTATCACAGTGCTCTGATGTACCCGTTACTCGGTGAGCAATGAGCAGTGCTCGATGTAAAACTCAATTTCCTGCCCCGCATCTTTAGTGCCTGTTACGCAGCCAATAAGCATGTAGGGATTGCCTGTCAGTCACTGTAATGCCGTAGTTATCTTGGTTGTGGCATAACTGTGATTGGCTGGCCATGTGACATCATCAGGGGATATGAAGGAACAGGCGCCGCCCAACTCGGCACAATGAGGCCATTGCACAGCTCTGTGACACTTCGTATTGGAGGGAGAGAGTGCTTCTCTAGAACTGTGTGTGCACAGTATAATGAATCAGAGACCTGTAGTGTTGATGCTGGTGCTGAAGCTGAGCCATCATACTAATTGCCCTTCTAAGGGCTAATCATTTACTTTGCTGTTTGTATCAATTGCAATCTGCATTTAGCCTAGGGTGGGAGAGTCGCACAAGCAAGGACAGTGACAGAATCCAGTCTGTAGACAGGGATTAGGGCTGTGGAGTTTGTTGGCAAATATACAGCTGCAGCTTTTTTTTTGGTGGAGGTGAATTGAATATATTTTGATCCATTGAGTATTACTTTTTTTGTGTTATATACCACTCCAAAAAATAGGAAATTTCCCTGGGTTAAATTTTTTCCCCTACACTATTCTGTATTCCGGATTAATTTTTTTTAAATATAACACTCCAAAAAGCATTTAAAAATTTAGCAGGCTTAAATTTGTCACACATACAGTATTACGTGGTCTGGGATACATTTTATGTGATCTATAAAACTGAAAAAAGTGTTAAAAAATTTTCTGTCTTAAATTTCTCAGACAGTTTCAGTTTTACCATATGTTCTGTGGTACAGTCCTGTGATATCTAACGCTACAAAAAGGAGTTAAAAATTAAGCTGGATTACATTTCTGTCCCATAAATTTTTTTGTGGTCTGGGGTAAATTTCTGTGATATTATCTAACACTACAAAAAAGTTAAAAAAAATTTGCTGGATAACATTTCTCACCCATACACTATTCCGTGATCTGGGGTAAATTTCAGTCATATAATCTAACACTAAAGAAAAAAGAGTTAAAAAAAAGTCTGCATTACATTTCTCATCCATACACTATTCCATGGTCTGGGGTACATTTCCTGTGATCTATAAAACTGAAAAAAAGGGTTAAAACTTTTTTTGTAGGGTCATATTTCTCTGCTGCACAGTGTTACATGGTCTTTGTACATTTTTATGATCTATAAAACTGAGAAAAAGCGTTTACAAATTTTGTGGGGTTACATTTCTCAGCCATACTGTATTATATGGTCTAGGGCCATTTCTCTAATCACTAAAACAGAAAAAAGCATTTAAAAATTTTGTAGGGTTACATTTCTCAGTCATACAGTACAACGTAGTCTGGGGTACATTTCTGTGATTTATAACACTCCAAAAAAATATTCAAATAGTCATCCATACAGTGTAACATGCTTAGTGGGTGACAAAGATGGCAGAAGCACCTGAGGGAGTGACCGGAGGAATATCGGAGCCAGAGGAAACTGGTGCAACAGCAGAGGTGGCAGGAGTCTGTGTTCCTGATACAGATGAGTTGGTGTCATGACACAGCTGTCAGGTGTCCCGGGACCAGGGGCTCCTTCCCTGTCACTAATACTAGATGCGCCCTAGCTCGCCCTGCTCCCTGGGATAATTCAGATGGTGAAGATACAAGGGTCTCAGCCCTTGCCTTATTTCCTAAGTTAGCCTTCTGTCTGTTCTCCTCCCACACCCAGGGAAGAGGGGGCGCCACTGTGCAACTTAGTACACCAACCCAAAAAACAGGGCAACATGCACAAGGGTTAACAGAAAACTCCAGGCACACAAAATATTAACTCACATATAACAGAGGAATGCATCGGGGTGTGCAGGTAGGGGAATAAACAAAAACAGAAAATGTTAAGGTATTACCACACATACAAACCAAGTGTAAGGAGGTCAAGAGTATTAACCCTTTAAATGTTTCATCCCCTTTAATTGTGTTAGCATGTGTAAATGTATGTATTTCATGTAATGTATGATGTCAGGTTTCCAGTGTTATGTAAGAGTAAAGGAGGTACAGGTATAGGTAGGTAGTGCATCCTAGGGGTCACTAGGGGAGGGCACTAGTAGGGTAGTGTATATATATATAGGTTTGGGTATAGTTTGCGAGGGATCCCTAATGGGGGCACTTTAGAGATCCAGTTAGAATGTTAGAAAAATATGTCAAGCAGTAATTGGGTTTGGTCACTAGAGGAGGGCATTGAGCACATCCAGTCCTATGGGGACAATAGCTTAGGGACTTGTTGCTAGGGAAAGATTGCCTCCAAGCGGGAATCCGTCAGGAAGACTTCCTCTTAGCGGGGGTCAGTCGGGGTGGACCTTGCTAGTGTGAGGACGTCCACGCTCCTGGGCCCTGAGCATAGGGTAGGAAGAAGAGGGGACCAGCAACCCCTGAAGAAGCCAGTGAAGGATTCACCGTGGGAAACGTGAGCCCAAAGAGAGTGGGTTTACTTAGCAGTAGTCCAGTGGAAGAGCCACTGTGGGAATGCTCAGCAGAAGTGGTCGTGCTGAAGCGTAGAAGCGAGTGGGCCATCAGAAGTATCCGGGCAGGATAACCAGAGAGGGGTGGACGACCTAGTAGATGTGTCTTTCTTATGCTGGATTGACGTGTTTCCAGAGGAAGAGATCGAAGTGCCGTTTTCACCGGGCTCCTCGTCCCGTCAATACTTAGTGGTCCATTCTGGTATAGCAGAGAAGAAGAGGCAGAATTGTGAAGAACGTATTGCTAGTATCGATTAAGACGTGCCTATGGTGTCTTGGATGTGCTGTGTCCAGAGGAAAATAAAGCAGAATTGTTTGACGTGATTTGGGACTCTGACTCTAATTGCTCTGCACGCTCCCTCACAGGAGGAGAACATCTCAGGCGAAAGGAGACTACAGAGTTAAAATACGCAGCAGCTTCCAGTGCATCGGCCCCGCGGCCGTCCCTTTACACAAGCAACAGTCACTAATAACTCCTTCAACTCTCCTTCTCATATGTGCTCCTCTCCCGCCATTAGCAATGCAGCAACTGCTAGCTCTGACGAGAATTAGTAACAGAGCCCAGATAACAAAAAGAAAAGGAGTGGCTAACTGAGCACAGCTGTGAGCACAGGGATTTCTAACATGGCTGATTAAGCCCAGTTCAGCCAGAACAAATAAACACATTTAAAATTAAGGAGAAGTGCTTCTTCTCAATGCCGGAAGCGGTCTTCTGGCTCTACACTGTTGCTGTAACCCCGTGACAGTTGGCATCCCGGGGGGGAAGTAACTTACGACCGTCAGCGGAGAAGGGGGTCCATTGAAGAGTTTGTGACCTGTCATCACATTTCATTCAACCATTGAGCAGTAGAGACGGAGCACTTGCCTTGAAGGCTTCAAGAGCTGACGGCTGGAACTATGGTCACATTCTTTGAAATGGAGGGGCAACACAGCTGGTATGCTGTGGGTGTGATCCCAGAAGGAAGGGAGCATCATGAACCCTTCATGATAAATGAACAGGCCTGGAAGAGGCTTCTTGAGCCGACTGGAGACAGGGCTATTACCCCCCACTTCCGAGATCGTACTGTTCTTGGGGTTCCCCAACTCCTATGCATGAGCTGCCGATTGTGCCACAGGGGCTGTTGCCCATTTCTATATGTCAGGGACTCTAGCACTACCTGAAGCCAGGTCAGTTACAGCCCAGGAACCTAGGAATCAGGCTTCAGGAAGCAGGTGGAGGCAGTTCGCCTGACCTCAAGAGGAAGGAGAAGAAGAAGTGGACAGCTGAAGAGGATTACTGTATTACCCTGCTTATAATTTTTTCCTGCCTTTTTACTTTGTGCAAAGTCTTTATGAGTGTAGGAGTACAGCAAGTACACTTTTGAAATATTTGAATTAGGCCCACCAGTTGTTGCCTTTCAGGGGTCTATGGATGAACCTCCTCATAATTTTTGTCTGGCTTTGCACTTTCTGAAAAGCGATTATGAGTGTATAAGTACTTAAAGTACACTTTGAATAAAAATTAAAGTTCAACATTTTTCTATGAATTCAATGACTCATCTATACAGTTTATTGTTTCATTACAGTGGTATGTAAAACTTACAACCAGTGTAGAAAAATATTTCTGGACTAGATTACTCATCCATAAAGTATTAAGTGCTTTCTGTCACATTTTAGATGGTTTATAACACTACAAAAAAGTGTTTAAAAATTATGCTTGTATGTTTACATTTCTTACCCATACACTATTCCGTGCTCTGAGGTAAATTTATGTGATATATATAACACAAGTTTAAAAATTTTGATGGGTTGCATTTCTCAGCCACACAGTTTTACGTGTTCTTGGGTACATTTCCTTGCCATACAACTCCCAAAAAACTAGTCTACAAATTTATCGATATTATTTTTTCTTTCCATATGTTATGTCTTCTTGGGTACATTTTGTTGCTATCTAAGCCTCCAAAATGTTTTTCAAATATGTATCGGTATCATATTGCCCAACCATATACAGTATTACATGTTTTTGAGTACATTTCTTTTGGTATAATTTATTGCTCATCCATAGACTTTTACATATTCTTGGGTAGATTTCATTGCTATGTAAGCCTCAAAAACTTGTTCAATATTTTATCAGTATTATATTACTCTCCCATAGGCTATTCTGTGATCTGGAGTACATTTAGTTGCTATACTTGTTCACAAATTTTTTGGTATTATATTGCTCATCCATAGGGTATTACATCTTCTTGGGTACAGTTCATTGCTTTATAGGTCTCAAAAAACTTGTTAAAAACTGTATCAATATTATATTGCTCATCCATAGACTTTTACATATGTAGATTTGTTTAATATAATTTAATATATAAGCCTCAAAAAACATGCTCAAAATTTTAGGTTGTACACACAAAACCTGATGCCAGCAAGGAGAATGCGAAACCTAAGGTGTCATGCATACATTAAGCATTTTTGACTTGCAGATTTGTTGAGGAAAATAATCTGCAACATGTCAATTCTATGTGTTTTTGCATGCGTTTTTCACCATTGACTTCACTCAAATCGATCAAAATAGCAGGAGAAAACCGCAGGCAAAAATGCACCAAAAATGAGCATTTTTGCACCTGTGCTTTTCCTGCCAAGAGACAGGGCTGCCACCGGGAATTTCGGGGTCCTATACTGGAAAAATTATAGGTTTCCCTTGAGACTCCACCCAGGCTCCACCCCAGCTCTGCCTCCAGCCCTCGTACCTCCCACAGTCCCACCGCCCTCTCTTGGAAAAACTCCATTTCTGCACTACGTCCTCATTAATCACACATTACCAGTTTCCATCAAATACCAGGTCATATACATAGCCATCAGCTTGTGTTTTCACCAAAAGATTTATTTTTTTAAGCTGCCACCATGACAAGGTAGACTCTCCTGTTTGGGCCCTACTTTAATCTATTAAACATTTCTAAAAATATGCAATACTTTTTTAGATATACAGTATTTTTATATATTTTTCTTTAAGGGAATGTGTCACATACATTTTTTAGCACCATAGCTGAACCACATGTTACCATCACATAGTAATAGAATAATACCACATACAAGGAACAAATACTGCCACACCATGACCCAACCACATGTTATCACTAGTGATGAGCAAATTTGTTAAAAAAAGATTGCCAAACATAAAATCGGCATGAATATAGCACATTCGTGATAGGAAGCAAAATTTTATAAAATCGGGAAAAATCTGAAACATTCGGTAAAAAGTGCAGGAAAATCTTTGCATTGCCACAAAAGTACAGGTGCTTCTCACAAGGCTGTGGTTATCCCGGTTGCTTGTGTACTTTTTTCTACCACATTTTTTCCTTTCACTCAACTTTCCATTAATATGCTTGGATACAGCACTCTGTGAACAATCGTGATTCCATCCCCCAGCTATTACGGGCACATGTCAGCTGTTCAAAACAGCTGATATGCCCGATGTCGGAAAGGGGTTAATAGTTGCTAACGTGATTCAACAATTCAATTGTCTGCATAGCTCATGCAGATTACAAAACTAAAATGTTTCTGTTGCTAAAAGTGATACAGCCTGCCATATACCACATTGTAATTTTGTGGCGGTGAAATTGTTCTGTGTGTAGAGCTGTTGCACAGTAAAAAAAAATTATTATTTTTTACAAATGTGATACAGCAGGCTAGATTTGAGTTTGACATTTTGTCGAGCATATCTTCTAGGTTATATAGGCCTCATCCACAATAAAAACAAATTTGTTCAATTACTAACATGATACAGCAGGAGAAATCTCCATTTAATATTGTTTGGAGCGTCTAGTCTATGTTTTACAGGCCTCATCCACAGCCCCCCAAAAATTTCTTCTGTTACTAACATCATACACTAGGTTATATCTCACTGTGAAATTGTTTGGAGCATCTAGTCTATGTTATACAGGTCTCATTCACACTACAAAAAAAAATTATTCTGTTACTAATGTCATACAGTAGGGTAGATCTCACTTTGAAATTGTAGCATCTAGTCTATATTATACAGGCCTCATCCATAGCCCAAAATTTTGTTTTCTGGTTACTAACGTCATACAGTAGGGTAGAGCTCACTTTGAAATTGTTTAGAGCATCTAGTCTATTTTATACAGGAATCATCCACACCAAAAAAAAAAATTTCTTCTGTTACGAACATCATTCAGTAGGGGAGATCCCATTTTGAAATTGTTTGGAGCATATCTTCTTTGTCATACAGGCCTCACCCCCACTCAAACAATTCTTTCTTCTGTTAATAACGTCATACAGTAGGGGAGATCTCATTTTGAAATTGTTTGGAGCATATCTTCTTTGTCATACAGGTCTCATTCACACTCAAACAATTCTTTCTTCAGTGACTAACACGATTCAGCACGCCATATTTCACCTTGTCATTCAGTGCCACTGAAATTCAGCTGTGTGCAGAGCTGGTGCAGAGTTCAAAATCTAATTTTTTGTTGCTAATACTGTGCTCCTATCACACTATATGAGCAACATGACTGGGAAAAAGTGAGGTAGTGGGGGAAGGGGGATTAGGCTTGGTGTTCAAGGTGTACGTGGGGTAGGTGGTAATGTTTGTGAAAGCACAAGTGAACCAACAACGTCACATCCTATACAAAGACAACTGACAACTTCTGTTACTAGACAGGCTACTCCACTACCTTTCTTTGGCAGATGCACAGCGATACACCTTGTTGATGAGGTCCAGAAAGAGCATGTGTTCGAGTGGATGGCAAGCACAGTTTCAAGTGGCCTCTCCTCCTCTTCCTCCAGCTCAATATCACACCCAGTACAGTCCACAGAGGTGGCACCCAAATTTCCCTTGCATGGATCTCCAGAGACTTTTACACCCAAATCACAGACTGTACAGACTAAAGGCACTGTCACACTTAGCGATCGCACCAGCGATCACGACAACGACACGACCTGGCGAGATCGCTAGTGCGATCGCTATGTGATCGCTAGTTAGATTCCAAACACAACTCATCAGCGATCTGTATAACGACCTCTGCGGTCGTTGGGAAAACCTAGTCCCACCTGCGACGCTGGTGAAGTCGTTCATAAAGGGTGTCACACTCAGCGATTCAGGCTCACCAGCGGGACACCAGCAACCAAAAAACGGCTCAGAACGTTCATAAGCGATCAGCAACATCTCAGCAGGGGCCACATCGCTGCTACATGTCACACAGAGCTAAGTCGCTAACGAGATCGCTACTGCATCATAAATGGTGACGCAATAGCGATCTCGTTAGTGATCTCGTTAGCGATCTCACTTAGTGTGACAGTACCTTAAGCGATGTTGAAATGGATGTTGAAGTTTTTAGTGTGCTGTATTGATCTCGCATAATTGCAGTCTGTGATAACACAAATTTGTGGAAATGTGAACAGTCATGATTGGTTTCTATCTGCTGGGTTGGCTGTAGTGGATGATGTGTCAGACCCTATTATGCTATTTCTACTCTCATGAAATTTATGCCTCTTCGGTGGTGTCAAGCCCTCATTTTTTGAAATTTAAAAACTCCTGGTTGGGTGTCCATCAGCTGGGTTGGCTGTAGTTGAAAATGTGTTGGTCCCTATTATACTATTTCTACTGTGGTGAAACTGATGCCACTTTAGTGGTGTCTGCCAATAATATTTGGAAATGTGTAGACTCCTGGTTGGGTCTCCTTCATGTGTGTTGCCTGTAGCAGTAGGCCTCTGAGACCGGCAAGTCTCCACTACCTTTGAGTCAACTACCCATGTTACTATTTTTACATTTTTCTGACAATAGTAATCTACAAAACTGACATTTTTGCCACCTGAGTGTGACTGAGCATAAAAGCAAGTTGAGCTGTTGAATGTGGTGTCAGGGCTCCCAGCACAGCAGGCCTACACCAATGACTCACCCACCTACAGTTTAAACAGTAATTTTCATAAACCTGCAGTAAAGAAAAATGACCTGCAGGTGGTACCACACTACCCCAAAGCACACTACCACAAAGCTGCTTACTGACATCACAAACAAATCCAAACATTTGCCTTGGGGGCTTTCCAGCTTGCTGAACTGCTTGCCCAGCCTATTTTAGCCAAATTGGAGGATTGCACACTACACTGCAGGTGAGTTACATGTGCAAACACATTTGTAAACATGCACTGCCTATTGAATTGCACACTTGCTCCATTCATACTCCACCCACACAAACAAATGATACACCATTTGAAAGGTCAAATGATCTGCAGGTGGCAGTACACTACCCCAAAGCACACTATCACAAAGCTGCTTACAGACATCACAAACAAATCCAAACATTTGCCTTGGGGTCTTTCCAGCTTGCCCAAACGCTTGCCCAGAATATTTCAGGCATATTGGAGGATTTCACACTTCACTGCAGGTGAGGCACATATACAAACACATTTGTAAACATGCACTGCTTTTTCGCTGACTTATCAAACCAATTTATTGTATTACCAATCTACCTATATAAATACCTGTCTGTGTTTATCATCTCATGAAATACATTTACATTTGACCAGCTTGCTTTTTCTGAAATTTTCTGCGCCCCTGACAACCAATGTGCAAAAATTTCACATGGACCAAGCTAGTCAATAGGAAAAGGTGACTACGCCCACTGCTGCCGACATCATCTGAGAGCACAGGCACCGCAGCATCGCCACTCTCTTCCGCCGTCATCCTCCTGAAGCAGCAACCCTACCTCCTGTGATGCCACTCCACCGATGCCCCTTGTAATCTACTGCTAAAACTGGCTATAGGATGCACCACCATTTTATTAACAAAAAAATGTTTTCCTATTTTCCACCCCAAAATTTGGAGTGCGTCTTATGGTCCAGTGCATCTTATAATTCGGAAAATACGGTAACTTATCAAAGTATTAATTGTATCATAAAATGGTACCACCAAAAACCATCAGCTCACCACATGAAAAATCCAACCCTCACACAGAGAAAAATAAGAAAGATACAGATCTTTAAAAATGGCGACACAATCCAAATTTGGTATCGCACTATTTGTGCTGACCTGGAGAATCATATTGCCAGTTCATTTTTGCAAAATGAATGAAAAAAAATGGCAGAACTGTGTTTTTTTCCCCCATTCCACTTCATTTCTAATTTTTCTTTTACAATTTTCGAGCACATTGTATGGTAAAACAAATAATGTTATTCACAACTACAACTTGTCCTGACAAGAAAAAACCTCATACAACTTTGTCAGAAGAAAAATAAAAAATTGGAAGGAAAACTTGAAATTGTCCAGTAAAGAAGGGGTTAAGCAATAACTAGGGTATTTCCCTAGTCCTCCAGCACTTTTATAGTTAATTCCACTGACACTAAACCAAAAAACGATAAACCGATACCCTCTTCATTGCTGCTGACCTCCACAAATGTTTGAAAATAATTCCTTCAATGCCCTGGACTACAAGGGGCTATACACTAAACTATTTCACTACCCATCAGAGATTTAAAAAACTGTGACGTTAGAAAATGATCTATTGTTATAATCAGGTTTTTATTAAATGTATTTAAAAAAAATCTTTTTTTTTCCTTTTGTGCAAACTATATTTAAAAAGAAATAATGAAAAATCTTGCAATTTTCACATTAGCCTTAAGACCTTATACTAGACTCACACTGCCTGATATGTAGAGAAGACTTTTCAGTAGTCTCATTATCATCACAGACAGGATTATAATTGAAGGAAGCATTTCTAAATTCCATAAATAACATAGGATCCATCATTGACAATAATTCACAGCTCCCCTTTCCACCTTGTAATTATAAAATCAAACAATAATATGTAGATGCCAATATTTCTGAATTAAATGGCAATAGTACACCATTCCAATATACGATACGATACGATACAATTTATTGATCCCGAGGGAAATAATGGTATCACAGCAGCGTTACAACAGCATTACAAACAAAACATTACAAACAGCATTACATAGAGTAATTACTAGACACAGGTCTTGCACATGACTAACCCAATACGTAACAAAGGTACACAAATCTCTAATCATTTCCATTAGTGCGCCAGTCCTAGGTCGTAGCCATCTTTCACCCTTAGTGAACTGTTATACATCCTCATAGCAGTAGGCACAACCGATTTCCTGAATTTCTCCTTCTTGCACCTTGGAAGGATTAGACGGCTGCTGAAAGTGCTCTTCTGCTTCAAGAACAGCTCGTATAGTGGGTGTGTATTATTGTTCATTATAGCCCTGCACTTCTTGTTGTCTTGTTGTCTTTAGAAAACAGTATATCTTGGATACTGCATATTAGATGTACCATATGGCATATTAATAGCACCGTATGGCACTGTTATGTCTGATGTATATGAAAATAATATTGTCTCACTATATGGCAATATTATGTGGTGTTTATATGCAATATTATATGGGCCATGTACAAGAAAATGTAAGCAATTCTGGAAGTATTACTTGGATACTGTATGGCAGGACATATTGGGCACTGCACAGCATTATGTTGGAGCCAGTATATAACAGTGTCATGGACTACTATGTGAGAGTTCTATAGGAATAGTGTATGGTGGTACAGTATATAGTACAATCATTTAGTTAGGTACTGTGGTATAATTTGGAGACTAAATATATATTATTTGGGCACTGTATGACAGTATTATGTAGCTCTGTATTTTAATATTTAGGTATCAACAAATATAAAGTAAATATGGATCTATATTGAGCACGGTGGCTCAGTGGTTAGCACTGTAGCGCTGAGTTTAAATCCCACCAAAGACAACATCTGCAAAAAGTTTGTATGTTCTCACAATGTTTGATAGGGAATTTAGATTGTGAGCCCCAATGGGGACAACGATGATGGTGTCTGTAAAGCGCTGCAGAATTAATGGTGCTGAATAAGCAAGTGAAATAAATAAATCTATGTAGAATATCAGAGACACCAATATGTAATGGTATGTGAATAATGCTTAGAGGTATAATATTATCTTTTGCTATGTATTGTAATTATTTAGGTGCAAAATCAGATATGTTAATACACAGTGCGCCCCTCAGTTTATATGCATTAAAAGAACCACGTAATATACATGCTGTAGATGCTGCTATCCACACACAGGCATTTTTTTTTACATAGACTCTATAAATGGAAATCCTGCAGTTGTTCTGTCGTATATTCTAATGGGGGCACATAGACGTTGTCCACTGAACTTAAATAATTCATGTAATGCAGTGTTAGATGAATTGATTTGACCTTGTAACTACCAGTGGTCGGACACTTAATAAGTCCAAATATTTGGTTGAAAACACTTGAACATTTGTCAATACGGGATATGATTCCAGTGACTGCCACCACCACTAGTCCGTGCAGCGTCGGACTGGATCACCTTGGGCCCACCAGAGAAAATCATTCTTGGGGCCCACTATGTAGCTACATAGAAATAAATACAAGATCACCAATTGTGCGGTAAAACGCGCTAATATCAGGGTATAATATAAGGTAGTAATTATGTAGCAGGGGTTGGGGTAGCCCCTCTCATAGAATATAAAGTAGCCCCCTCATATAGTATAATGTAGCCCCCTCATATAGTATAATATAGCCCTCCTCATAGAATATAATGTAGCCCTCCTCATAGAATATAATGTAGCTCCCCATAGAATATAATGCAGCAAGCATCATAGAGTATAATGCAGCCCCCCATAGAATATAATGCAGCCCCTTCATATAGTATAATACAGCCCAACCACAGAATATAATGCAGCCCTCCTCATAGTTACATGCCCCCCTCATACAATGTATCATGCAACCAGAATATATATATATATATATGTATATATATATATATATATATATACACACATACACTGTACAGACCAAAAGTTTGGACACACCTTCTCATTCAAAGATTTTTCTGTATTTTCATGACTATGAAAATTGTAGAATCGCATCAAAACTATGAATTAACACATGTGGAATTATACATTACACTTTACAAAAAAGTGTGAAACAACTGAAAATATGTCTTATATTCTAGGTTCTTCAAAGTAGCCACCTTTTGCTTTGATTACTGCTTTGCACGCAGAAAAGGTGGAGGTGTGATGGTGTGGGGGTGCTCTGATGGTGACACTGTTGGGATTTATTCAAAATTGAAGCGGTGAGCGGTCCAGCTCACCCCAAACCATCTCGATTGGGTTCAGGTCTGGTGACTGTGGAGGCCAGGTCATCTGGCATAGCACCCCAACACTCTCCTTCTTGGTCAAATAGCCCTTACACAGCCTGGAGGTGTGTTTGGGGTCATTGTCCTGTTGAAAAATAAATGATGGTCCAACTAAACGCAAACCAGATGGAATAGCATGCCACATCAAGATGCTGTGGTAGCCATGCTGGTTCAGTATGCCTTCAATTTTGAATAAATCCCCAACAGTGTCACCATCAGAGCACCCCCACACCATCACACCTCCTCCTCCATGCTTCACGGTGGGAACCAGGCATGTAGAGTCCATCCGTTCACCTTTTCTGCGTGCAAAGCAGTAATCAAAGCAAAAGGTGGCTACTATGAAGAACCTAGAATATAAGACATATTTTCAGTTGTTTCACACTTTTTTGTAAAGTGTAATGTATAATTCCACATGTGTTACTTCATAGTTTTGATGCCTTCAGTGTGAATGTACAATTTTCATAGTCATGAAAATACAGAAAAATCTTTGAATGAGAAGGTGTGTCCAAACTTTTGGTCTGTATTGTATATATATAAAACTGTACTCACCTCTTCTCATCACTCCCACGCTGATTCATGCGGCGGCTGATATCTGCAGATTAACATTATTTGGTGATATGAGAAGTTCCCTTTAAAATATAAGTCAATGGGAAAGCTAAAAAGATGTCAAGATCATGAAGTCTTTTCAAGCATATGTCAGTGCTTTTGTTTTAAAAAAAAAAAAAGCTACTGTTTTCTTATTCGTTATAAAGATTTTTTAAAGTCATTGACTGTCAGTTAAGACGCTCCCCCACAAAGAAAAAGCTCCAGCAAGAATAAAGTGTTGAAAAAGAGCTGAAGTAAAGTCCAGAAAATACTAATATAAAGGAGATTTTAGGTCTACAAAACCCAAGAGAAAAGTAATAATTCCCGAAGAGTTTCTTCTTGAAAAATAGATTGTTTTTCCTCTCGTAGAACATGTTCACACAGGGGGTTTTTTTGGCAGTGTTTTACAACACAAACTCTAAAACTGGTGTTTTTTTTAAAGATTTTCTACTGCAAAAACTGAGAAAAAACACCTCACTATGAGCCTACCTTAGTCTCCACAGAGCAGATTAACATATGAACTACCCACAAATTGCCCCCATAAACTGCAATGGGTAATCTGCACTGCTGGTCATTCCAGTGGATTTCTTTAAACCTGTGACATGTCACCTAGTGAACAATCTTCCTGGACACCGCAGTGGGTGGCCCGTGGCCTTACACAATGGGATGGGGTATTCCACGCGCAGACCCCACAGCGAGCACCACAGGGTCAGCCCCAGATTTTTTTGCTTCAGATTCTGGTGCACTTACACCTCAGTGTGAACATGGCCTCAGGTAAACTAAGATGTGTCATATCTGCCATAAATCCTGTAAGACTGAGCCCGAATGTCACATCCCGCTGGGATTTCTCATGTGCCAGCGCTGCCCTTCATAATTCTTCTAAGTACATGGGCACAAATGTCTGGAATTGCTAGAAATAACTCCACTTCTCAGAGCAATGGGAGCAGCACCCTGAGGACTGACCCTGCCAGCAGATTCTCCCTGCTGTACCCAGGAAAGGTGGGCAGCACAGGGGCAAGGAGGGACATGTGCTGTACCGGAGCAGAATGAGTGGAGCCCCTGTGCCCCCAGGGCCCGGAGGGTGGCATCATCAGTGGGCACAAGGGCTCTCAGCCCAGCCTCCTGCACTCACAGGGGGATAAGTGAACCCTGCAGCCAACTATTCAGGAGTAAGTTGGAAAGTTGTGCCCCCCATACTGCTGATAAAGCCATCGACGTCCCCATCACAGGTCTGGAAGAGGCGCCTCATCCTCTCCTCGCCAGGGCTGGAGGTGCGCTGCTCCCGTTGCAGCTGCTGGTCCCGGTGAATTCCACAGCCGCCATAGTGCACGGCTGGGCGTCCACAGACTGCCCACTGCTGGATGAGGAACAGCCTAGAGCCAGCTGCGGACACAGCCACCGGTTCCTCACCCAGCTCTCCTCTCTCCCGATGCCTGTTCCTTCCCCGCTCCCCTCTCATACACACATGGCTCCACTCCGTAAACTTCGTACACACATGGCTCTGCTCTGTACACATGGCTCAGCTCCGTACACTTCGTACACACAGGGCTCTGTTTTGTACACCCCGTACACACGTTGCTCCGCTCCGTACACCCCATACACACACGGCTCCGCTCCGCACACCAAGTACACACACAGCTCCGCTCCGTACACCCCATACACATGTGACTCCGTTCCGTACTCCTCGTACACATATGGCTCCGCTCCGTACACCCTATACTCATGCGGCTCCGCTCCGTACACCCTATACACAGCGGCTCTGCTCCGTACACCCTGTACACACGCGGCTCCGCTCCGTACACCCCATACACACGCGGCTCTGCTCCGTACCCCTATACACACGCGGCCCTGCTCCGTACACCTCGTACACACATGGCTCAGCTCCGTACACCCCATACACACGCGCCTCTGCTCCGTACATCCCACACACACGCGGCTCTGCTCCGTACACTCTATACCACGCAGCTACGCTCCGTACACCCTATACACACGCAGCTCCGCTCTGTACACCCTATACACACGCAGCTCCGCTCCGTACACCCCGTACACACAGCTTCGCTCCGTACACCTCGTACACACATGGCTCTGCTCCGTACACCCCATACACACGCGCCTCTGGCTCCGTACATCCCTTACACGCGCGGCTCTGCTCCGTACACCCTATACACACGCAGCTCCGCTCCGTACACCCTATACACACGCAGCTCCGCTCTGTACACCCTATACACACGCAGCTCCGCTCCGTACACCCCGTACACACAGCTTCGCTCCGTACACCTTGTACACACATGGCTCTGCTCCGTACACCCCATACACACGCGCCTCTGCTCCGTACATCCCTTACACGCGCGGCTCTGCGCCGTACACCCTATACACACGCAGTTCCGCTCCGTACACCCTATACACACGCAGCTCTGCTCCGTACACCCTATACACACAATAAATAATACCACTTCATGAATAAAACACAACTATATAAACAAAATTAAGAATTAAATCATAATACATGAATAGTTGTATGGATAGTTATAACAGGGAATATTTGCTGAAATCAAACACCACAAAGAAAAAAATATGCGAAAAAACACCCAACAGATGTAAACGTAAAAAATACAATTTTATTAATGAGCACATAATAACAGGGGTAAGGAAACAAGGGGGTAGAGAGATGGAGGTCAATTGACCTTATGCCATATGTTGGACAGGGGACAGCAGGAATCAATTGTTTAACCAATACTATACTCAAAGGGTAGTGCAAAAAATATATGCATATATATAGTTAGACATTCGCAGAAATATTGCACTAATCCCAACAAGAGTAAATAATAATGAACACGTGCTAATATGGCTGTGATAGCATTAGTATATCACAGGCATAATTATAGTTATAAGATGCAAATCACAGCAACCATAGGTAATGTGGATAAACTACATGTCAGCATAGTTTATAAAATATAGATCGCAACAGCCATGGGTAATGTGGATAGACTAAGTATCAGCAAGATAAACATAATCCATAATTCAATATAGTAGCTCCCACATATTACCTTAGCACGTGTACAGCAATGATAGCCTGGTGTGCCCTCCCCGACGCGCGTTTCGGCAGATTGCCTTTCTCAAGGGGTGATGGGAAATGGGGGAGGTGATAGTATAAAAAGAGGTAAACACCAAAGAATAGCCCAGTACAAAACCACATGATCCAAAACGTTTGATTGCCTACAGCACAAGTAATTAGTCCTAGAGAGGCATCACATTGCTATAGTTACAGAGTGTAGTCACTTCCTATGCGTCACAGTATCGCGAGACTTTCATATTCTCAGTTCGTCCATAGAGACGCGCACGTCACAATAGCAACGCTGGACGCCAGGCGGCGTCGGCATCATGGTCACCGGTGACGCCACAAGTGACGCCCACAGGAAAAGGAGATGCCGAGAGCCGTCAGGCGCACAGCGCGCCACTGCGCATGCGCGTCAAGTACGAGAGCAGATAGGTAAGATAGATAAAGATACCGCCCAGTAAATATGTCTGCGATATAGGAGTGAATTAACACATACAGTGGACATAAAAAAAATCGGTTTCAGCATCATAAATAATAATACAAATAATAATATAGCAGGCAATCAATGCAATAAGAATAATGAATACATAGAAAAGCAGTTAATTTAATAAGGTAATAACAGACAATCAATATAATGAACATAGTAAATATAGTAAATATATGGGACAATGAGTCGACTTAATAGTTGATGGTAGCTTTGGTCCACATTGGGATTCGAAAAAAGTCAGAGAAAGTAGTAGTATAACATCAGACGTGGTTACAACAGGGATATAATATAGGTGGAAATATACTAAAAAAGAGAAGTAAAATAAAAACAGTTAAAATCAACGAAACAGCACAACATAAGAAATAAAGTCAAATACCAGCACTTGATGTTATAAAAACAGAACAAAACTAATGGCCTCATTCAGTCCTTTCGGATGGACAGTATCCAAGGTCCATATCCAGCGTGTTTCACGCTGTGCCAATTTTTGGCTTAAGTTGCCACCGCGCATGCCCGGTTCAATTATGTCGATGCCCCTAAATCGAATTAACGAGCTATCACACCCGTGATGGAGTTTAAAGTGTCTGGTATGGTTCTAAGTGTGGTAGGATCATCATGGTCGGCCGCCGCCTGTATACCCAATACATTTCGCGAATACGAACTTTGAATTGAACGAGTCGTCATACCTATATAGATAAGATTACAGGGACAGAGGGCAAAGTAAACAAACATATCGAGAGGTACAGGATATGTAACCTCTGATATCAAATTCCCTTGTCCCTGAGGAATTACGAATACTTTTGTGCGGTCCATGTTGGGGCAGGCGACGCACCGACCACAAGGAGCACTACCACACCTAGAAGGACCCTGGCTGAAAAGACCAGACTTAGAATCGGATCTATAGTGACTAGGGACTAAATGGTCCCTAAGGTTCCTAGAGCGTCTCACAGTGATGCTAGGCCTGTTTAGGGAGAATTTGATTTAAGATGGAGTCAGTTTGAAAAAATGGGCCAGGCTTTATGCAGGCAATTCTTTCATCCTGGCAAATTGTGCGTGATAGGTCGTAATGAACCTTGGGATGTTATCGATTTTCCTCTCTTTGTTTTTATATAGGAGAGAGTGACGGGTAGTCCATTTTGCCCTATTATAGGCTCATTTGATGGCCCGTCTACTATAGCCACGTTCATAAAAATTTGTTACAGAGATCAGTTGCCTGTAACTCAAAGTCTTCTTCATTAGAACAAATTCGCGCAAGCGCAGAAATTGTCCCACAGGGATAGAATTAATTAAAGGCTTTGGATGCGCGGAGGAAGCGTGAAGCAACATGTTAGTAGATGTAGGTTTCCTAAAGATGCTAGTCTGGAGAGAGTCATGTGAGTCCCTCCAGACCAGTACATCCAGGAAGCTAATTTTATTCACGTCACTCTGTATGTGTGATATAGATGTTTTTATCATTGGCATTGATCATGTCAATAAATTAACTTAGTTTCAATATACATTTCCCCTGCCAGATCATGAAGATGTCATCGATGTACCGCATCCAAAGAGGGATGCGGTCCATCGATAACCTAGATCTGACAGGGGGAGGTCCTCTCCCACAGCCCCAGGAACAAGTTGCATAGGCAGGGGCAAACAAAGCCCCCATACTGTGCCCTGGAGCTGTAGTAGAAGGACCCCTTAAAAATGAAAAAATTATGGGTTAACGAGAATTCAAGGAGTTCCAGAATCAGGCAGATGATGTCCACAGGAAAACTGGACATTTTTAAAAAGTAGCTAGCCGCCAGCCATCTGTGTGTTTGATATTTGTGTACAAAGACTCTACATCACCTGTTACTAGTAGAGTGTCCTTATCCACATGAAGACCATCAACTGTTGTGAATGGGTTTGAGATGAGTTCTGAGCAGAGGCTCCCTCTGGTGGTTACAAGCGAGCTAGTCTGTCCAGTGAAGATTGTGAGGACTGGAATCAGGTGTTACTGATTGGTCTTATATAAGGGAGTCACCTTCCCATCAGGGTTGCCGGTGATCAATTGTTCTGGTCTGGATCCTTTATTCCTGTTTCCCTTGTAGCCTGCTGTGTGGTGTCTGCATCTCCTGCTAGCAGATAAGACATTTTCTTCTTTTGTGTTTGTGCTATATTTTTGCATTTGTCCTGCACTTCTGTGGGGGGCCTTCAGGGTCCCCTCGGGGGCTTCTGCCCTCTCAGTTTTGTTCAGCCACTGATGTTGTACTTTTGCCTTTTCCAGTTTTTTCCCGTGGCTGTTTTGATTTTTTACACCAGAGACTAATTTAGGTGGAAGAGGTCGTGTGATCTCAGGTGTTTTTGAAATTAGTAGAGTTGGTGCCTTTCAGGGTTTTCTGGATTGCAGTAAGTACCCTTCCTATCCTTTTCTATTTAGTTAGTTTGGGCCCCAGCGTTTGCTCATACTATTTTCTTTCTGTGTCAGTATTTCATCTTGTCTAACCGCCCTTACATGTTTGGGGGCTTTCTATTATCTTTGGGGTTCTGCTCCGGGGCAGATAGCTTTCCTATTTTCTATCTTTAGGTGTAGTTAAGTTTTCAGGCTGTGACGAGGCATTAGGACCAACGTAGGAACGCTCCCCGGCTGCCTCTAGTTGTGGTGGTTAGTCAGGGTACTGCAATCTCATAGATTCCAACTGCTCTGGTGTATGCCTTTTTTACCTGCACTCCTCAGCTACCGAAACATAACAGTTTTCACCGGCCTAAAAAATTTAAAATTGTATGGTAAAACACAGAAGGGAAAAAATATTGTGAAAGAAAAAAGGTTGTCAGAGTTGTCAGAGATATTTTTCTGTTTGTTGCATTTTTTTTTTTTTCCCTCTGTATCTCTGGGTGCTGGGGAGGATCTTTTCTCTCAAATGGAGTTTGCACAGTTGTCTGGCCGTGTGGATCAGCTTGCCACTGAGGTTCGGAGTATTGCTATCTATCTTGCTGGGTTGCCTGTTGTGGAACCTAGGATTCCCATGCCAGATTTGTTTTTAGGGGATCGAGCTAAGTTTCAGAATTTCAAAAATAATTGTAAATTGTTTTTTGCCTTAAAACCTAAGTCCTCAGGGAACGCAGCGCAGCAGGTTCAAATTATCATCTCTCTCCTGCGCGGCGATCCTCAGGATTGGGCTTTTTCCCTGATACCTGGGGATCCTGTTTTGAGTGATGTTGATGCGTTTTTTCAGGCCTTGGGGTTATTGTACGATGAGCCTAATGTCACTGATCAAGCTGAAAAAGCCTTGTTGGCATTAAATCAGGGGCTTGATGACGCTGAGTTATACTGTCAGAGATTCCGTAGGTGGGCAGTCCTGACCAAATGGAATGACGACGCTTTGGCAGCCCTTTTCCGGAAGGGTCTGTCTGATAATGTAAAGGATGTTATGGTGGGATTCCCTGTCCCCTCTGGTCTCAATGATTCTATGTCATTAGCGATTCAAATTGACAGACGTTTGCGTGAGCGGAGAAGTATGCGTGGAATGGTGTTGCCTTGTGAACCAGCTTCTGAACCCATGCAGTGTGATAGAGTGGTGTCTGGGGCACAGCGTCATGAGTTTCGAAGGCGCAATGGGTTATGTTTCTACTGTGGTGATGCCTCTCATGCTATTTCAGTCTGCCCTAAGCGGGGAAGACGTTTTGCACGCTCAGTTGTCTTGGGTAGTGTTCAGACTAAGTTTTTATTAACTGTCACTCTGATATGCTCTCTGTCCTCATTTTCTGCTCAGGCTTTCGTTGATTCTGGAGCAGCTATTAACCTGATGGATTATGATTTTGCTAAACGTTGTGGATTTCCCTTGATACCCCTACAGAAGTCTATTCCCCTACTGGGGATCGATTCTACCCCTTTGGCTGAGAATAAACCCCAGTTTTCTACTCAGGTGATAATGAGGGTTGAACCTGATCACCAGGAGTGCTGCAAATTTTTGGTTCTGTATAATCTGCATGACATTATCGTGCTGGGTTTTCCTTGGTTACAGTCTCATAATCCTGTTTTGGATTGGAAATCTGTGTCTGTAACCAGTTGGGGCTGCCAATGTGTTAATACCAACACTCCTGTTTTTTCTGCCTCCCCCAGGCTCAGGATGTTCCTGACTTTTTGATTGATTTTTCTGATGTGTTTAGCGAAAGTAAATCTGCATCCTTGCCTCCCCATAGGAGCTATGACTGCGCTATTGAATTAGTGCCGGGTAGTAAATTCCCTAAAGGTCGCCTGTTTAACTTGTCTGTACCTGAACATGACGCTATGCGGTCTTATATCAAGGAATCATTGGAGAAGGGTCATATCAGACCATCCTCTTCACCCTTAGGTGCCGGTTTTTTCTTTGTGGCCAAAAAGGATGGTTCATTAAGGCCGTGTATTGATTATCGTCTCTTGAACAATATTACTGTGAAATATCAATACCCGTTACCCTTGATTTCTGACCTGTTTTCCAGGGTGAAAAACGCTACTTGGTTTACCAAGCTTGACCTCAGGGGGGCGTATAACCTTATTCGCATTAAGCACGGGGATGAATGGAAGACGGCATTCAATACCCCTGAAGGGCATTTTGAGTACCTGGTGATGCCCTTTGGGCTCACTAATGCTCCTTCCGTCTTCCAGTCCTTCATGAATGACATTTTCAGGGATTTTGTGGACAAATTTCTGATTGTTTATTTGGATGATATCTTGATTTTTTCTAATGACTGGGACTCTCATGTGAAACATGTTCGAACTGTATTCCAGATTTTGAGAGAGAATGCTCTGTATGTGAAGGGATCAAAGTGTCTTTTTGGCGTACAGAGGATCTCATTTCTGGGATTCATTTTGTCCCCATCTGTTATTGAAATGGACCCGGTCAAGGTTCAGGCCATCTGTGATTGGGTCCAACCTACTTCATTAAAGGCTCTTCAGAGATTTTTGGGTTTTGCCAATTTTTATCGTAAATTTATTGGTAATTTCTCGGTTATTGTTAAACCATTAACTGATTTGACCAGAAAGGGTTCTGATGTGGTGAATTGGCCTCCTGAGGCAGTCTCTGCATTTCAGGAACTTAAGCAGAGATTCACTTCTGCTCCTGTTCTACGGCAGCCTGATGTTTCTCTGCCATTTCAGGTGGAGGTTGATGCCTCTGAAATTGGGGCAGGTGCCGTTTTGTCCCAAAAAGATCCAGAGACCTCTAAAAGTAACCCTTGTGCCTTTTTCTCTCGAAAATTTTCTCCTACTGAACGTAATTATGACGTGGGTAATCGGGAGTTATTGGCCATGAAGTGGGCTTTTGAAGAGTGGAGACATTGGCTGGAGGGAGCCAAACATCAGGTGGTGGTCCTTACGGACCATAAGAATCTGGTCTATCTGGAATCTGCCAAGCGACTCAATCCTAGACAGGCCAGGTGGGCCTTGTTTTTCACACATTTTAATTTTGTGGTTTCCTTTCTTCCTGGCACTAAGAATGTTAAGGCGGATGCCCTCTCGAGGAGTTTCCTTGCGGACTCTCCTGAGTTATCTGATCCTTCTGTTATTTTGAAAGAGGGTGTAGTTCTTTCCGCCATCTCGCCCAATTTGAGACTTGCTCTGGAGGGGTGTCAGGAGGATAGGCCCGAGCGCTGCCCTGTTGGAAAATTGTTTGTCCCGGACCAGTGGAAAAAGAGTGTGATGTCTGAGATTCATTGTTCCGCATTGGCTGGGCATCCCGGAATTTTTGGTACCAGAGACTTGGTTAGTCGGTCCTTTTGGTGGCCTACCTTGTCTCGTGATGTCAGGGAATTTGTGCAGTCCTGCGGGACTTGCTCTCGCTCCAAGCCTTGCTCTCGCTCTAGTGGTTTGTTGATGCCATTGCCTGTGCCCAAGAGACCATGGACCCATATCTCTATGGATTTCATTTCCGACCTTCCTGTTTCTCAGAGAATGACCACCATCTGGGTAATTTGTGATAGGTTTTCCAAAATGATACATCTTGTGCCATTACCTAAGTTGCCTTCCTCCTCTGAATTGGTGCCGTTGTTCCTTCAGCACGTGGTTCGTTTACACGGCATTTCTGAGAACATTGTGTCTGACAGAGGAGTCCAGTTTGTTTCCAGATTTTGGAGGACTTTTTGTTCTAAACTGGGTGTTCAATTGTCTTTCTCCTCGGCATTTCATCCTCAGACCAATGGTCAAACTGAGAGAACAAACCAGACATTGGAGACTTATCTAAGATGCTTTGTGTCTGCTGATCAGGATGACTGGGTCTCTTTTTTGCCTTTGGCTGAGTTTGCTCTTAATAATAGGGCTAGCTCTGCCACTTTGATGTCTCCATTTTTTTGTAATTCTGGGTTTCACCCTCGATTTTCTTCAGGACAGACGGAGGCTTCTGTCTGTCCAGGTGTTGACTCTGTTGTGGAGCGTATGCAACAGATTTGGGACCAGGTAGTGGAGAGGTTGTCCCTCTCTCAGGAGAGGGCCCAGCGGTTTGCTAACCGGCATAGGACTGATGGTCCTCGGTTTAAAGTGGGGGACTTGGTCTGGTTGTCCTCAAAGAATATTCCTATGAGAGTAGCATCTCCTAAATTTAAGCCTAGGTTCATTGGACCTTATAAGATCATGGAGATTATTAATCCTGTTTCTTTTCGTTTGCTTCTTCCAGGGACATTTAAGATCCATAACGTGTTCCACAAGTCCTTGTTGAAGAGGTTTGTTGAGCCAGTGGTTCCTGCTGCTGTGCCTCCTGACCCTGTTTTGGTTGAGGGCAATCTGGAGTATGTGGTTGAGAAAATATTAGATTCTCGTTTTTCTAGACGGAAACTCCAGTATTTGGTTAAATGGAGAGGTTATGGTCAGGAAGACAATTCTTGGGTGTTTGCTTCGGACATCCATGCTAGGAGACTTATCCGTGCGTATCATAGAACTCATCCTGACCGACCTGGTTGCTCAAATGAGGGTTCGGTGACCCCTCCTCAAGGGGGGGTACTGTTGTGAATGGGTTTGAGATGAGTTCTGAGCAGAGGCTCCCTCTGGTGGTTACAAGCGGTGCTAGTCTGTCCAGTGAAGATTGTGAGGACTGGGAATCAGGTGTTACTGATTGGTCTTATATAAGGGAGTCACCTTCCCATCAGGGTTGCCGGTGATCAATTGTTCTGGTCTGGATCCTTTATTCCTGTTTCCCTTGTAGCCTGCTGTGTGGTGTCTGCATCTCCTGCTAGCAGATAAGACATTTTCTTCTTTTGTGTTTGTGCTATATTTTTGCATTTTGTCCTGCACTTCTGTGGGGGCCTTCAGGGTCCCCTCCGGGGGCTTCTGCCCTCTCAGTTTTGTTCAGCCACTGATGTTTGTACTTTTGCCTTTTCCAGTTTTTTCAGTGGCTGCTGTTTTGATTTTGTTACACCAGAGAACTAATTTAGGTGGAAGAGGTCGTGTGATCTCAGGTGTTTTTGAAATTAGTAGAGTTGGTGCCTTTCAGGGTTTTCTGGGATTGCAGTAAGTACCCTTCCTATCCTTTTCTATTTAGTTAGTTTGGGCCCCAGCGTTTGCTCATACTATTTTCTTTCTGTGTCAGTATTTCATCTTGTCTAACCGCCATTACATGTTTGGGGGCTTTCTATTATCTTTGGGGTTCTGCTCCGGGGCAGATAGCTTTCCTATTTCTATCTTTAGGTGTAGTTAGTTTCTCAGGCTGTGACGAGGCGTCTAGGACCAACGTAGGAACGCTCCACGGCTGCCTCTAGTTGTGGTGGTTAGTCAGGGTACTGCAATCTCATAGATTCCAACTGCTCTGGTGTATTGCCTTTTTTACCTGCACTCCTCAGCTACCGAAACATAACAATCAACCCTCTTCAGAAACTCCCCGATGTCCAAAAGAAAAGATGGTAGACTCTCAATGAGGGGTTGAAGCTTAGAGTCAATCCAATGGTTGACTTTCTCTAAATAGTTACCAGAGCCAGATAGGATTGGACGTCCTGGGGGGGCCTCCCGGTTCTTATGTATTTTAGGTAATAAGTACAGAGTTGAAATGGTTGGCTCATGTACCTGTAGTGCCGAAGCCAATTCCTTTGTGATAGTACCATGTTGTACCGCTGAATCTAGTATTTTCTTTAATTTGATCACAAAGGATGACAAGGGGTTAAACGTAAGACGTTTATAGCAATTGGTATTATTGAGTTGCCTAAATGCCTCTTTTTCATAGAGGGACTTAGGCCATATAACTATATTACCCCCCTTGTCAGCTGGCTTCAGCACCACATCTGGGAGGCCCCGCAGGACGTCCAATCTATCACGCTCATCTCTAGTTAAATTGTCATTGACAATTCCCCTCGGGACATTCATGAATTCCCTAGTAACGACCTGGACAAAGAGATCGATTGGTGCGCAGGATGTTAGTGGGGGGAATTTTTTGGATTTAACCCTAATTTGTGAAGGAATCTTACCTCCTTCTCCAAGTTCGTGTTCAATGGCAAGCTCCTCCAGATCTTGTAATGCTATCTGTTCCTTCTCTGTAGAGAACAGATTTTGTAAATGAGGATTATGAAAATATCTTTTAAACATCAAAGATCGAGCAAATAGGTGTAAATCCTTGATTGCTGTAAACGTGTCAAATCTGGATTTTGGGAGAAAGTCAGACCTCTAGACAATAATGCCAAGTCAGTATTAGTTAAAATATGGGAGCTAAGATTAATTACCTTATTGTCATGTTTTCTCACTTCAGGGGATTTGTATTGCACCCGTTTATATGGATGAAAATTCATATCTCTTGGTTTTTTAGATGATCGCGGTCCAGACCGCGTTGTCATAGATGAAGAGGACCAATCAGATAGATCACTCATAGAAGAGAGAGAACTTGACGATGGCGCCCCTGGTAGACTAGAGTTCTGGGTATTCGGCCTTCTCCACAGATAGACCCTTTTATTAGCAAAGTCATTCGAATCCCTTTGTAATTTAGAGGATTGCACATCCTGGATTCTCTTCACACAGATGTCAAGATTTTTTTCAATACGAGATTCATAGCTTGCCAATTTCTCCACTGAACATTTAGATTTTAGGTTACACTGCGCATCATCAATCTCCTTATCAAGGTCTAAAATGGTTTTGGAATTAAGATTGATCAACAATTGCATCAGAGTGAGAGAACATGTGCCACACGCCTCCTCCCAACTTTTGACAAATTATTCATCAATTACAGGAAATGCAGGAATAGCTCGCACTCTTAGCCCTCTAGGAATCATTTTACACATAATATACTTCTCCAAAAACGCTCTATTCCACCAGATTTTTGTCCGTTTAATCAGTAGTTTCTCAATTTCGAAAGCAAGAGTATCAGAAGATTGATCCACTGATGGCTGGGCCTCACTCACACCCGTTCCAAACACCTGATCAATTTGACCGAGCCAGGTTTTGTCCCTGGCTCTGAAATCCATATTCAGAAGAAAGTCAGAAAAACCTGTGCAGAACACAGCAAATAGTAAATAATACCACTTCATGAATAAACACAACTATATAAACAAAATTAAGAATTAAATCATAATACATGAATAGTTGTATGGATCGGTCTCAGGTAGAGACTCCTTGAATGTGTATAATATTTCTTCTTATAACCTGTCTACATCAGAGTACACTGTCTTACAGAAAGGGTTATCACTTTGCCCCACTCCCTCCTTTAATGGCTTTTTGTTCGATCAGGAGTTAAATCGATTTTTCAGATCATTACGCCTTAAGGTACATTTTAATAACATTAGGAGTAATGAGCCTGTGACACAGGCTACTACTGATAACAGAGATCAATTTAAACTTAAAGATTTGGGTTTAAACATACCCAGCAACTTCCAACCACCACAATTCTACCATCCAATTGAGACGTATATTACCCTCGTCCGAAATAATATTACCGCACTTTCAAAAAATATTCATAAAGGTACATTGAGGGTTCAGAGAAACCTATCTCCCCTTGAAACTACGGCGATCAAATCTCTTCAGGATAACACAAATATAGTAATTAAACCCGCAGATAAGGGTGGAGCAATTGTGGTAATGGATAAGATCCACTATAAAAATATCATTACTAACCAATTAAAAGATACTACCACATATACTCCTATAGATAGGGATCCCACTTATGCCATCAAGAATAAGATTAAGGCCTTGATTGACAAATACACATCTCTGGGTACCATTGACACCAAATTATGTGATTACCTGATAAATAAGCATCCCAGAATACCGGTCTTTTATATTTTGCCAAAAGTGCATAAAAATCTCCGAAATCCACCTGGTCGTCCGATAGTGGCGTCAATAGACTCAATTCTTTCCCCTTTATCAATTACGTTAGACCGTGTACTAACCCCTCTGATGACTCATATCACGTCATATTTGAAAGATACCACAGACTTTCTTGTTAAACTAAAAGAAGCATGTCCGATGCCACCTGACAGTATATTAGTGACACTAGATGTCAACAGTTTGTACACCAGCATTGACCACGACAGGGGCATTGAGGCCTCTAAGGAATTCCTGACACAGTATTCGACATTGACACAACAACAAATATTGTTTTGTATTGACTTAATGACAATTGTCTTATATCAAAATTTTTTTCTTTACGCTGATCAATTTTACATTCAGCGCACGGGCAATGCCATGGGATCGAACATGGCGTGCCCGTACGCTAATATTTACATGGCTGTTTTTGAAGAAACATACATTTACCGTCATAAGTTGTTTCGCAAGCATACGAAATTTTGGAAACGTTTTATCGACGACGTCTTCATGATATGGCAAGGGGACGAACTGACCCCCAAGGAATTTGTCAATGACGTCAATTCCATTATACCTAATTTGACTTTTACCATGCAATATAGTAAAACGGACATTAGCTTCCTAGACACCTTGGTCACACTGAATGCCAATGGAACTGTGGATATAGATTTATACACCAAAGCCACCGACAAGAACAGCCTACTGCACTTCAGTAGCTGTCATCCTCCACATATCAAAAAGTCATTGCCCCGATCCCAACATCATCGGGTAGCACGAATAGTATCAAATCCAGCTAGAAGGAAACAAAGACATAGTGAAATGACGGATAAATTTATACAACGGGGCTACCCTCTGACTTTGGCATCGCCTGCAACTACTATATCAGACACTCCTGCACATAGCACACGAAGTCATGACAGAATACCGTTTGTGACCACTTACCACCCATTTATACCCGCCTTCAGAGACTGTATCAATAGACATTGGTCGCTACTTAACAAATCGTATCCAGATATCGCAGAATTTAACCATCGTCCTTTTATGTGTTATAAGAGACCGCCAAACCTCAGAAGTCTCCTAGTGAAGGCTGACATCGGGTCTGATAAAACATTAAGTAGACAGAGGATTCTTGCCCCCTTAAAAAAAAGGCACCTTTCCGTGCTTACGATGTATGCAATGCTCCAATATAACAAAAGGTAGTACGTTTACTCACCCCAGATCCGGAAAAATTTATCAGATTAATAATGCTTTCACATGCGACTCCACATATGTGATTTATTTAATTAAGTGCCCATGCGGTCTCGGATATGTGGGTGAAACCAACCAACATATCCGAGACCGCATTTCCCAGCACAAATCCACAATTAGGTGTAAAAAGCTAATGTTACCTGTACCAGCACATTTTGCTGCCATGGGACATAATGTTTCCCAGCTGAAATACCAGGTCATAGACCATATACCTGTTTCGCGTAGAGGAGGAGACAGGGTTAAACAGTTAAAAACCAGGGAAGCCTTCTGGATTTTTACATTACAAACATTGGAACCTATGGGCTTAAATAGAGAATACGAGGTTTTCTCTTAGATTCTCCGTTGGTTGATAGGATTACTATTATGAAATATCCAACTTATGTAATTTGCTTTATCTTCCTTTCCTTTTTCAGATGTCTTAGAGAGTCGGGCATTAATCATCATTGCCCCGTACGAGAACAATCACGCTTCATACCATTCGTGCACTAGATTACCTGTGTTGCACATAAGCGTTCATTGCTTATACTGGATGCCAATGCGCATGCGCGTGACGTAGGCACCGTTTCACGACCTCTGTTCGAGATTTCACTTCACTTACGGCTATCACTCCGCACCACGAGCATAAGAGGCCGACAGGGCACAGTCAGTACAGAGCTCTACCGGACCGCACCACGCACGTCGCTCACGCTATCACAGGTAACATGCATTTGTAGCTTGGAACTTTGCATTGAATACCCTGGTATCGCAATTGTAACAGCCCTGGCATTCAGAGTCTGTAACTCGGCACCTGATCTCCTGGAACCGCATTTGCCATGACGTATATATGTTATATAAGTTTTTGTTTTGAATATTCATACGGCCGTTCTTTTTCTTGAAGTGTTTGTGTCTGAAACATAGTATTTAACATTATATATAGGCACTCCTGTGGAACTACAGAACCATATAGGATTGATTCCAACAACCGTTCATGACTTGTATTCCACATATAAAGGTAATACCCGACACAGGGTCATATATCACAGGTTGTGATTTAAGTAATTACCCCTCCCAATAGCATTAAGGGATTATCATTAATGTAGATAAATGCACATAGACTACTATGGAAATATTTCCCTTTACACGGTTACTGACCTTTATGATTGGATTCGCACATAGAAATATCCTCACATATCGCATAGCTATACGCAATATTTGTATCCCTATATCATACAGTCATACGTATGGGATGGGGTAATTAACTAAAAAATATTGATATGATTTTCTTATGTTTTTTCTTAAATTGTGATATGTTTCTTGTTTTTTGTTTTCTTGTTATATTTGTTCAAAAGCAGAAAATCCCCCTAGATGAAGGCCGGGCAGGCCGAAACGTTGGGGTTTTATATTTCTGATATTTTTGTTTGCTGGAGCTTCATCGGAATGCCGAAATAAAAACCACAAACCAACATAACATTTCTGGACTATTTTTTTCAGTGTGCTCGGGGTGTTCATTGTTATTAGTTGTATGGATAGTTATAACAGGGAATATTCGCTGAAATCAGAACACCACAAAGAAAAAATATGCGAAAAAACACCCAACAGATGTAAACGTAAAAAATACAATTTTATTAATGAGCACATATAACAGGGGTAAGGAAACAAGGGGTAGAGAGATGGAGGTCAATTGACCTTATGCCATATGTTGGACAGGGGACAGCAGGAATCAATTGTTTAACCAATACTATACTCAAAGGGTAGTGCAAAAAATATATGCATATATATAGTTAGACATTTGCAGAAATATTGCACTAATCCCAACAAGAGTAAATAATAATGAACACGTGCTAATATGGCTGTGATAGCATTAGTATATCACAGGGCATAATTATAGTTATAAGATGCGAATCACAGCAACCATAGGTAATGTGGATAAACTACATGTCAGCATAGTTATAAAATATAGATCGCAACAGCCATGGGTAATGTGGATAGACTAAGTATCAGCAAGATAAACATAATCCATAATTCAATATAGTAGCTCCCACATATTACCTTAGCACGTGTACAGCAATGATAGCCTGGTGTGCCTCCCCGACGCGCGTTTCGGCAGATTGCCTTTCTCAAGGGGTGATGGGAAATGGGGGAGGTGAAGTATAAAAAGAGGTAAACCACCAATAGAATAGCCCAGTACAAAACCACATGATCCAAACGTTTGATTGCCTACAGCACAAGTAATTAGTCCTAGAGAGGCATCACATTGCTATAGTTACAGAGTGTAGTCACTTCCTATGCGTCACAGTATCGCGAGACTTTCATATTCTCAGTTCGTCCATAGAGACGCGCACGTCACAATAGCAACGCTGGACGCCAGGCGGCGTCGGCATCATGGTCACCGGTGACGCCACAAGTGAAGCCCACAGGAACATGGAGATGCCGAGAGCCGTCAGGCGCACAGCGCGCCACTGCGCATGCGCGTCAAGTACGAGAGCAGATAGGTAAGTATAGATAAAGATACCGCCCAGTAAATATGTCTGCGATATAGGAGTGAATTAACACATACAGTGGACATAAAAAAAATCGGTTTCAGCATCATAAATAATAATAACAAATAATAATATAGCAGGCAATCAATGCAATAAGAATAATGAATACATAGAAAAGCAAGTTAATTTAATAAGGTAATAACAGACAATCAATATAATGAACATAGTAAATATAGTAAATATATGGGACAATGAGTCGACTTAATAAGTTGATGGTAGCTTTGGTCCACATTGGGATTCGAAAAAAGTCAGAGAAAGTAGTAGTATAACATCAGACGTGGTACAACAGGGATATAATATAGGTGGAAATATACTAAAAAAGAGAAGTAAAATAAAAACAGTTAAAATCAACGAAACAGCACAACATAAGAAATAAAGTCAAATACCAGCACTTGATGTTATAAAAACAGAACAAAACTAATGGCCTCATTCAGTCCTTTCGGATGGACAGTATCCAAGGTCCATATCCAGCGTGTTTCACGCTGTGCCAATTTTTGGCTTAAGTTGCCACCGCGCATGCCCGGTTCAATTATGTCGATGCCCCTAAATCGAATTAACGAGCTATCACACCCGTGACAAACTGACTCCGTCAGTTAGCGCTGATGGGTTGATACCACAGTCATCATGGAGTTTCACTGAAACCCAGTCTGTGGCTGGGCTTCAAGGGAGACCATGATTTTTGGTATATGAAGTAATGCTGGTATATGAAGTAATGCTGTATAAGCAATCAGAAAATCGCAGGTTCAAGTCCTGTAATGGGACTAATAAATACTGAGAAATGTTTAAAAAAAGTTTAAAAAAAAAAAGTGATTCAACCCCATATTCCCACATTAAAAATAAGGCATCACACCATTTAAAGGTGAAAAAAGTGCTATTTAATAGCACAAAGTGGTGACGTTTCAGCTCAGGGATCACACACTATCACCAATGTTTGAATATCATGTGAACTTTTGGATGATGTTCCCTAATTACTGTATATCTGAAACGATCATGTAAATGTATACACCTATAAAAGTTGGACACTGTCAGTTGTTGGTTGCTTGAAAAATGCTCATATCACTGAGCCGAAACGTTGCCACTTTAGGCTATTAAAAAGCACTTTTTTTACCTTTAACTAGTGTGCTGCCTCCATTTTTTGTCTTTTATACTGAGGTTTGGTGATTGCCTTAGAGGCAAGGCACCCAGGTATGCTGTCTGCCTGTTGCTGGTTTTTCGCTTTTTTCTACACATTAAAAATAAAGATATGAAAAAAATAAATAATATAAATATGTGGTAACAAAAAAGTTTGATGTATCAATCTATAAATCTGTAAAAATAAAAATATCAAATCGACAAATTTTTGTTTTTTTGGTCTCCTCAACGCTACAAAAAATACAGTAAGAAACGTTCATTTGTCATAGCTATCCCAAAACGGTATAAAAAATGCCAGCTTGATCTGCAAAAGATAAACCATGTCACAAGTCCATCAATATTGGAAAATGGTGATACAATGCAAACTTTTTTTTTACAAATTTACTTTTTTTTTCCACTACCATTAAATAATAAAAATCTGGAAATGTTTGGTATCTGTTATAATTGTACTGACCTGAACAATCATGATACCAGGTCATTTTTACAAAACAAAATAATCCAAAAAACAATTCCCCCCCAAAAAAATGTCAGAATAATGAGGTTTTTTTTTGCAATTTCAATGCTGTTGGAATTTTTGTTTCATTTTTCAGTACACAATGTGGTAAAATGAATAGTGTCATTCAAAAGTGCTACACGTCCCGCAAAAAACAAGCCCTCTTATGTCCATGTCAGAAACTCAAAAAAATGTACGACTCTTGGAAGAAGTGGAAAAAAAATAAAAATGAAAAACAGAAATTGGACATGTCAGGAAGGGCTTAGAGATCTGGAGACAAGACCATATGGCTGGCCCCAAACGGCTTCTCCCAGGGCTGCTCCAAAGATGAATGACAGGTTTCTCGCTGTGCAAGAAACCTGTCAATCATCTGCTGTGCTACTAGGAGAAGCCCAGACAAGTTCCAACTAGTTTCACCACTGACTACGGTTCCCTGCCAGATCTTTAAACCATAATTTCTATGAAACACTGGATTATTTCAGATTATTTCAGGCAAAGATATTCCAAGCAGCAATCGTGCAGCAAGTATGTGATTAACGCTGCTCATGGCACATGGGCAGCATGAATCAAGTGACAGGGTTCCTTTTAATAGAAAAAGTAGACATGAAAAAGCACAAAATGTTGGCTACAAAACAAGTGTAAAAGATACTGTACTAAGTAGCTGTTAAACCTCACCTGAGAGTGCGAAAATGATTCCATTTTTTGGCAGAGGCTCTTCCAGAAAAAGAATTGTCACCTCCATTGAAATTTGGAGCCATTTTTTGGCTACGAGACTTTTGACATGGAGTGCCCTGCGTGTATTAAAACAGATCAAATGTTTTTCAGTTTTATTCGGGCAATATTTCATTAACACTAGACTGGAAAATGATTTGTAAATTAGCTCTATAGTACTTCTAGCTCCAGAAAGGTGTCACAGGTCAGCTTGGTAAACCTGCAGCATTTCTGTCCTGTTTAACCTTACCATAGGAAAAAACAAGGGTAGTTTACGGCACAACCAACTGTCTAAAAACTGTAAGTTTATAGAGTCACGTTAAAAGTCCATAAAAGTTAAAAAACCTCAACACCTTACATGTTTCTGGCATACTAAGATCCCCTTAAATTATGATTAATGGCATCTTGGTACGCCAGAAATGAGAAAGGTGCTGAGGTTTTTAACCTTTATGGACTTTTAACTTGATTCAATAAACTTACAGTGTTTATCCAATTGGTTGTGCCGTAAACTACCCTAATTTTTTCCTCTGTCAGCTGCAATCACCTGCAGTTACATAACCGAATGGTTTCTAATTACAGCAACGGATCCATCTATACTACTAGTGTGAACAGCTCCTACCTTCCCCCTCTCTCCTACCTCCTTGTAAGCTTACCATAATAGGTATTGTTAAAGGGAATCTGTCACCAGGTTTTTACCACCTCTCCTGAGAGAAGAGGATGATGTAGGAAAAGAGACAATTTTTTTGTTATAATGCATTTCTTATATACTGCAATCATATTCTACAGCACTTTACATGCATTATAATCGCTGTCCTAATTGGGACTCACAATCTAGATTCCTTATCAGTATGTCTTTGGAATGTGGGAGGAAACCAGAGTATTCGGAGGAAACCCATGCAAACATGGGGAGAACATACAAACTCCTTGCAGATCTTGTCCTTGGTGGGATTTGAACTTTGATATGTGTGACTGGTGGTAACGTCATTGAGGTTACCGCTGGTCACAGGCAGCAGTGTTCTCTTGCTCAGCTCAGTGTATCCTGGATGCAGGGCTAAGTGGTCACATCATGCCACCGCTCAGCAAGGCATCCAGATGTAGCACATAGCACTGATCTCAATCCTATTGAAAATTTATGCGCAAAGCTGAAAAGGCCGGTGCGAGCAAGGCGACCTACAAACCTGGATCAGTTACACCAGTTTTCTCAGGAGTAATGGGCCCAAATTCTGACCAACTATTGTGAGAAGCTTGTGGAAGGATATCCAAATGTTTAACCCAAGTCATTCAGTTTAAGGGTAATGGTACCAAATACTAATGAAATGTATGTAAACTTTTGACTTTGCAGTAATAAAAAATACTTTAAATCATTCTCTCTCTCATTATTCTGGCATTTGGCAAATATTAATAATTATGGCAATCCTAATTAACCTAAAACGGGAAAGGTTTATTTTGATTTCAAGGCAGATATATTCAGAAAAACATGCAGATGTGTCTTTTTATATAGTGTATGTAAACTTCTGGTTTCAAGTGTACATGTCTCACACATGTCTTCTAACTTTTTGAGGGGTTATGTTCTTTTTCCCCAGTATACTGTTGCCTGCTTATGCAGGGTAAAATGTACATTCTCCCCAAAAAAATCTCTGGTAACTTACCCTCGGATTTATCATAAATTATAACCTAAATTTTACAAGCTAAATTATTCTCAACAGAGATGAGAAATTAAAAAATAAGAATTACATTATTTGTCAGCTCTCAGTCTGCAGTCACAATTCCATGATGTGGTCATTTTAATATGCTCAAGCTAGTGAAAGGTCATCTTTAACGTGAACCTGTCAGCAAGATTTTGCTAAGTAAACTACAGACACTGTCAGGTTGGCACTGATATACTGATTAAAATGATACCTTGCTTGATGAAATCCATCTTGTGGTTGTTGTTTAATCTGTATTTGTAGTTTTCAATTTATAAGATTCTTGTGCTTTCAGGACGGCATGTGGGGGGTCTTCATGTGGTCACATATGCATCTGCATAGACTTATGACAGGTCACTGATCCTTTGGTGACCTGCCTCCTATTTTACATAATGCATATAATAGTGTTGATATTACTGTTGATAATATTCTTGATACATGTAATATTGTTGATAATATCTATAATATTGTGGCTATTGTGAGTAGAGGTGAGCAAATATGTTCCTCGTTATTCTGCAAGCTATGGCGCTTACCGAATAAGCTGCAGAGGGAAACCGGCTACCTGGATCGCTCCTGCTGATCAGCTATCCGGTGCCACAGCTGCATGTGTCACGGCTGTGTGACAGTTACAACACATGTATGGAGAGCCTGTTTGTTGGGCTATCCCTGCATGTGTTGTGATAGTGAAACAGCCGCGACACATACAGCTGCGGCGCTGAACAGCTGATCAGCAGGAGCGCTCCAGGAAGCCGGGTTCCCTCCGCAGCTTATTCGGTAAGCGCTATAGCTTGCCAAACAAGGAGGGACCCGAACATAATCGCTCATCTCTAATTGTGAGACTTAGAAAAAAAATGTACAACCTGAAAAATGGTGGCACCTGCGCAGTAGCATCTATCTCTTACCAATAGATGCTACTACTATCTAGATAAGAGATAAATGCTTCTGCACAGGCGCAGATGCTGCTGCCATTTTTCTGGATGTAATTTTTTTTCTAATTCTCACAACAGCCACAATATTATAGGTATTACCAACAATATTACATATGAAGAATGTTATGAAAAGTAAATCAACACTATTATATGCATTATGTAAAATAGGATGCAGGTCACTGAGGGATCAGTGATCTGTCATAAGTCCATAAGGATGAATATGTAAGCAGAGCAACACATGAAGCCCCGTCCACAGCCCCACCCACAGGCCGCTACGAAGTACGAGAATCTCAGTAATAAAAAACTACAAATACAGATTAAATAACAATCACAAGACGGATTTTATCAATCAAGATATCATTTTAATCAGTATAACAGCCTCAACCTGACAGTGACTGTAGTTTACTGACCAAAATCCTGCTGACAGGTTCACTTTAAATACTTTATCTAGTGAAGTGTTTTATCAAAATTATAACAAATCTGTCAGATCTCCTGCTCAGCTTCAACTCCTTTCTCTACATCCATCCTCCCAATTTTCTTAGTGTTACAAATAACAGCAGGGAATGGTTTGAAAATATCATGAAGAAGAATGTGTCAAAGTGAGCAGAGAAAGCAGTCTACAAATAAGAAGAAAAACACTAGAAGAAGAAATAAGATTTATGAGTCAATAAAGACAGCAGCACAAGGAATAGACACAAGATAAAAAGTATGAAACTTGGCTGCACTCTGCATATCAGTGGTTATAAAGATGAGTGAAGGAATGAAAATTTCAAAATGAAATGTGCAAATTTATTAACTAACGTTAATCTCTAACATATTTTAGAACATTTTCCATGTCAAATGTTTTCATAAATATAAGGGATTTCCTCCTAAAACCTTCAAGGGATTTACAAACATTGAATGCTTACAGGTGCATCTCACAAAATTAGAATATCATCAAAAAGTTAATTTATTTCTGTTCTTCCATACAAAAAGTGAAACTCATATATTATATAGAGTCATTACACACAGAGTGATCTATTTTTCACGTGTTTATTTCTGTTAATGTTGATGATTATGGCTTACAGCCAATGAAAACCCAGAAAGTCATTATATCAGTAAATTAGAATACTTTATAACACCAGCTTCAAAAATGATATTAAAATCTGAAATGTTGGCCTACTGAAATGTATGTTCAGTAAATGCACTCAATACTTGGTCGGGCTCCTTTGGCATCAATTACTGCATATATGCGGCATAGCATGGAGGCGATCAGCCTGTGGCACTGCTGAGGGGTTACGGAAGCCCATCAGGGAAAGTCTGATGAAGCCGTACAGGTTACGGTGGAACGCGTGGGATCACGCTTAGCCTCTCCTTCCTGAGACCTGCCTGGCTCCTTATGCCTCCATTATGAGGACTTATCTGGGGTAATTATCATTCATATAGCGGTTGCACTTACTGCTGGGACTTATTTTGTACCCTGCATGGTACTTGTTTTACCACTTTGGTAAGGGCTTTTTGGGGTCCGGTTCAATTTTTATTCTATCCTTGTGCTTCCAGCTGTTTTCGGGTCCATACAGGTTCTTTTATGCTTAGGTGGGTGATTATTTCATCCTCACATACTCATTTTGTTATTGATATTAATCTGCATTTAGATATGAACTGTTTGTACCATACCCCTGCAATTTTTGTGGGCCGGTTTTTAGGATGGGAGCTATTCTGTTTTTAATTATGTTTTATTTCACTTCTTGTATGTACCAATAAAGTTTTGCTATTTTTGCACAAATATTACTATTGGTGTAGTGTGCGTATTTACGGTAATTTTCACAATCTGACAGGAAATATCATCCTGCTGAAGGAGACCACTGCCATTAGGAAACACCACAAGAGATGAGGAGGCCACCATAAGGGGTGAGTGGACCGGAGCTTTGTATGCAAAAATATTTAGGCAGGAGATGTCATTGTATTATTGAAATGAATGCCAGAAGACAATGTTTCTCAGCAGATCATTTTCCAGATTATCACACTTACTTCTCTTCTTCATAGAGTGCTCCAGGGCCACTTTGACCTCCTCTATGGGCAAATGGGCGTGGTCCTCAATTCTCTGTGAGGGTCTTCAAGATCACACCCACTTGACTAAAAAGAATAGATTCATATACAAGATCATATCTCAGGAATGGAGAGGTGCAGGAACAAATAATAAACATCTCCAGATTCTGGAGAACAATGGCATTAACATCAGGTTAACAAATATATATTATTCCAGTATATATCGGTAGACAATTACAGCTTTACATTTCATGTATACATTCTTATATAAATAAATAAATCTGTCCCATCTACTATCGGATTACCAGTATATAAGGCACATGCCCAGCGTCTCACCTGCCCTTGTGCACGCTGTAGACTTCTTCTTAGTGACAGTACCAGCCAGGGAGAATAAGTCAGCAGTGTCCAGTAATTCAAGCAGCCTCCTGCTGCCCGCTCTTTCCCGTGCACTCAGCCCCATTACCCCTGTCTTATATGTCTTATGGAGTTATAGTGGAAGCAGTTAACTTGTCCGGACTGATGCCGGAAGAAGGAAAAGGAAGCTGCAGCTCATTGTAATACCAGTTCCTGACAACAGAGATCACCAGTAACCAATTTTAGGTGCGCACACAGTTTTTAAGAGGTGGTGGCATAGCTCTCCTAAAGTTTTATTTGAAATGGCTTTGAAGCATTTTAGAAGTTTTTTTTTTAGCCTTTTGATTCGACAGTGTTTAGCTGATATGTACTTTCTTTTTTTTCTACCAGGTGCTTTTTTTAAAAAAAAAAGCTCAAAAAACTTATATGAACAGCAAAATGGAAATCTTACAGAAATAAAGAGGAGTTTTGCAATATTTTTTTTAAAGCAGGTTGCGCAAAAATGTTGTGAGTTTTGAAATCTTTGAAACTAGCTTTCTGATGGTGACATTTGCTAGGGCGAGTTCACGGAGCAGTGAGCTGCTAGCAGAAGCAAGTACAAGTTGTGCTGGGCGGTATGAGGCCTCACTAAACTCCCTGCGGATATTCCTGCAACATCTGGAGCTCAATGCTCGAGTGGGTGACTATGTGGAGCACCGACACCCCTGCCAAATAGAGGGAACGCAGCCCCTCAACCATAACTATCAGGAAAAAATGGACCTCAAAATTTGTTGTGTAATTTCTCCTGAGCATGCCGATACCCCATAATATTTAGAAAACTACTGCTTGGGCGCACAGCAGAGCTCAGAAGGTAAGGAGCTCCATTGGACTTTTTTAATGCAAAATTTGCTGGAACAATTGCAGACGCCATGTGTCCTTTGGAGAGCCTCTGGTGTGCCTAAACAGTAAAAATCTCCCACAAGTGGATACGAGATCCCTCAGGAAATTTACCTAGATGTGTGGTGAGGACAATGAACCCACAGGTGATTCACAGAAGTTTGTAAAAAAAAATCACATTTCCGGGACGAATATGTTTTAGCCACAAATGTTGCATGAGGGAAACAGGAGAAATTGCACCATACAATTTATTGTGCAATTTCTTCTGAAAAAGCCGATACCACAAAGGAGGGAGAACCACCAGGTGCTTCACAGAAGTTTATAACGTTGAGCCGTGAAAAAAAAAAATCACATTGTCCCCAAAAATTTTTATTTTCACTACAAATTTTACATTTTCATAAGGGTAATAGGAGAAGTTGCACCATGCAATTTGTTGCGCAATTTCTCCTGAGTTCGTGGATATCCCATATGTGAAGGAATACTACTTTTAGGGCACAGTGCAAAGCTCAGAAGGGAAGAGGCGCCATATTAGAGTTCAGATTTTGCTGGAATGATTTGAAAGTGCCATGTCACATTGGCAGAGCCCCTGAGGTGCCAGAACAACAGAAACCCCTATATGTCCTAAATGTGAACTCATTTTACAAACTACACTCCCCAATGAATTCATATACGGGTGCGGTGATCATATTGATACCACATATGCCTTACAGAATTTTATACCACTGAGTGGTGAAGAAAGAATAAATTACATTTTTACCACTACAATGTTGTTTTAGCCCCAAGCTTTTAATTTTTCAAAGGACTAATAGGAAATTTTTTTGACAACAAACTGAGATCAATTTTTTCCTGAGTTCGCCAATACCCATGTAATCAGGAAATATTTTTCAGGCACAGTGCAAAGCTCAGAATGCAAGGAGCACCAGATTTTAATGTTATGGTTTGCAGGTGTCATGACCCACTGGGAGAGCACATGAGGTGCCAGAACAGCAGAACCTCCCAATAAGTGACCCCATTTTACAAACTACACCTCTCAATGAATTCATCTAGGGGTGCAGTGATCATATTATCACCACGGGCGTGTCACTGAATTTTATACCATTGGGCAGTGAATAACTACACCAAAATTTAGTTTTAGCCCCAGATTTTACATTTTCACCCAAGACGTGGGTAAAAATGGCACCAACATTTGTCCCACAATTTCTACTGAACGCGGCAATACCCCATATGTGGCTGTACAGTACTGATTAGCCATACGGAGAGACTCGGGAGGAACAGATCACTATTTGTCACCTGGAGCGCAGATTTTCCTAGAACAGTTTGCAGACTCCATATACAGAGCCGCTAATTACTAAAAGAGTAGAATCCCATCTCAAGTGACCCTATTTTGGAAATTAGAACTATTTGTGAATTTATATATAGGTGTAGTGATGATTTTGACACCATGGGTATTTTCCAGAAACGAGCAGCAATGAATGTTGCAAAGTGAAAATTGCAAACTACCATTGCAGTCACCAGTACGTTATGCCCATCCCGGGCTTCTGGAGACAAGCACCCGTATGTTAGTCAGGCTCTCATCACTTTAGAAATGCCATGTGGATGCTAAATGTGGCTTAGGTACACCGTGGGTCACAGAAGGGAGGGGGCACTTTGATTTTGAAGCAGAGAATTTGCTGAATTTCTTTTGGCGGGTGAGGAGCCATTTCGCTTTTTCAGAGCCTTTGTACTACCAGTAATGTGGAAGCCCCCTATATTTTGTTAACAGATGACAGACCTGTGTGGGGGCTTGCTTTTTTTTGTGGATTGAGTTTTTATTGGGATTATTTAAATAACGTTTGGGGTCACACTTATCCAGCACTCTACACTGAGCATTTACTTTGGGGTTTCCATCTAAATCTCCAAGTGACGTTTTTCAGATGAAACCCCCGAGGGATCCATTCACTATAATGAGGCAGCAGAGTTACTTTGGACTCCATCTAGCCTCTGTTCAGCGGTGTCCTTCTTTTTAGAAGTGCACAAAAATGTGGCCGAAGGCACTTTTGTCCAATCCAAGACACACACCGCCAGATCACAGGTCTTATGGCATCCACAGTGCCTCCATCTGCCTCATTATAGGCAATCTTCCAATGAGGGTTCTGTCTGAATCAACGAAACACCAGTGCAAGCGCTCAGCGTAGAGAGCAGGATAAATGTGCACTGAGCCTTACTGTGATCTTTGGGAGGCAGAATGAAAAAATCAATAGCAGGTGTAGAATTGGTTTTATTTATTTTTTACTCCATTTCTCATGTGGTATATGTAATTAGGCAACTTTATTCTTCGGGTCGGTGCGATTACAGTGATACCAGATTTATATCTGGTTTTTATGTTTGGCAGCTGTCACACACTAAAAGACGCTTTTTATTGCGAAAATCAATTGCATCACCATATTTTGAGAACTATAATTTTTCCATATTTTGGCCTACACAGTCATGTGAGGTCTTGTTTTTTGCGGGAAGAGTTGACATTTTTATTGGTACCATTTACAGACACATGACAATTTTTGATCACTTTCTATTCCGATTTTTGGGAGACAGATTAAACAAAAACCAGCAATTTGGGATTTATTTTTTTAGGGGGGTTTATGTCGTTCCATGTGTGATAAAATTGGTAAGACAGCTTTAATCTTCGGGTCACTACTATTACAGCGATACTTCATTTATATAGTTTTTTGTGTTTTGGCACTTTTACACAATAAAAATTATTTTATAGAAATAATTATTTTTGCATCGCTTTATTCTAAGACCTATAACTTTTATATTTTTTCACTGATGAAGCTGTATGGCGGCTTGTTTTTTGTGGGACAAGATGACGTTTTCAGCGGTATCATTTTTATTTAAATAAATCTTTTTGATTGCGTGTTATTCCACATTTTGTTCGGCGGTATGATGATAAAGCATTGTTTTTTGCTTTGTTTTTCTTTTTTTTTTTTAGGTGTTGACTAAAGGGGTTAACTAGTGGGACAGTTTTGTAGGTCGGGTCGTTCCGGATGCAGTGATTCCAAATATGTGCACTTTTATTGTTTATATTTTTTTTTCATACACATATTTATTTATGGGTACAATATCTTTGATTTTTTTTATTGTTATTTTTTCATTCAATTTTTTAAATATTTTTACAATTATTTAAAAAAAATGTTACTTTATTTTTACTTTTTTACTTTGTCCCACTGTGGGACTATCATTTTTTGCAGGCTGATCGCTTGTATAACATGGGGATGCAGCAGCGTCCCTATGCTATGCAAACTGTCAGCTCTGCACTGACAGATAAAGTTGCTGATCATGCTCTGGGCGTGATCTAGCAACTTTACTACCGTGTTTCCCCGATAGTAAGACAGTGTCTTACTTTCTTTTTATCCCCAAAAACCCCACTATGTCTTACTTTCGGGGTATGTCTTATATTGAAAAAAAATTACCTGTATCTAACCCAGTGTGATACAGTACCACCTGCTGTATTTAATCCAGTGTGACACCTGCTGATACCCACTGGGTTACATACAGCAGATGATACCCCAGTATGCCAGTGTATATGTTTTACTGATGTATGATTACTGTGTATACGTCGCCGCGTCTGCCATCTACCACCAGAAAAACTCACCGCCGCCTTCCGCCACGGGCTCCGGCTCCCTGCAGCCGCTGGTCCCGCCGTCCTCCGTCGCACCGTTCGCCCGCAGTCCCGGGCTGAAGTTCTCGCGCGCTCTATTTAAATTTCTTCTTCGGTCCCGAAACGTCATCACGTTGGTCACTCACGTGACCGGAGGCTGCAGTGATAGACAGTTCTCTCCAGCCTCCGGTCACGTGAGTGACCAACGTGATGACGTTTCGGGACCGAAGAAGAAATTTAAATAGAGCGCGCGAGAACTTCAGCCCGGGACTGCGGTGCGAACGGTGCGACGGAGGACGGCGGGACCAGCGGCTGCAGGGAGCCGGAGCCCGTGGCGGAAGGCGGCAGTGGTAGATGACAGACGCGGCGACGTATGGAGAGGGGGACGGTGCGGACGTGGGCAGGAAGCGGCACGCAGCTAGATGAGAGGGAGGCGGTAATACCCCCGTGTTTCCCCGAAAGTAAGACATATGTCTTACTTTCGGGGTACGGCTTATATTAGCCGACCCCTCTGAAACTCCCGATACGTCTTACAATCGGGGGTGTCTTACTATCGGGGAAACACGGTAGCTCTGGTGACCCGGATGTCATCATGACGACATCGGGTCACCATGGCAACGATTGGGACCCCGCGATGATGCAGCGGGGTCTCTGATCCAAGGGCAGAGGGGCTGTCATCCCCATCTGCCTGCTCCCAGAATGCTGTGATCAAAATTTGCATGACCACTCCTGGCACTTAGTGCCGGGTGTCAGCTGTTGGAATCAACTGACACCCTGTGGCGATCATGTACTCAAACCCTCTGTGTGTGCATGATTGCGTGGACGTAATAATTCGTCCCGCGTCAATAAGGCCCAGGGCGCATGGACGTATTATTACTGATAATGTCGGAAAGGGGTTAAACTTCCCGGGGCCCTGGCTACTCTTAATCTGTATCTGGTCAGATCACCAGTGATGTGATATTGATAACTTATAACCATTGAAAGGACCTTATTATGTTGTGACCAAACAACCCTTTGAGTCTAATTGCTGTTATTAGGCATTGTTATTAGTTATTAGCTGACATTAGCCACTTAGCAGCTCATGGGCTTTAGGCCAGCAGCATGTTATCTTTTAGGGTATGTGCACACGGTCAGTAATTGATAGCGCTTTGGACACAGCATATGTCCGCTGCGTCCAAAGCGCTGCCAGGTTTTGAACACACGTGATTCCACGTGTGATCACTGATCCATGCAGAATCATCACATCCAATACATTGTACGAGTAAAATTTATCTTGCGGAGCCTCGCGTCTCAGCAAGATAAATAGACATGCTGCGGTCTGGAAAGACGTGCCAAATGTCCGTCTGCGCGGATGAGCCGCAGGCGTCTCTGGATGCATAATGGACATGGGATTTCTTTAAATCCTATCCACTATGATGTAACACTTGGATGCTGCAGGCTGGGTGTTGTACTAGTACGCAGCATCCAATCTGCAGCGTTTGCTGATCGTGTGCTCATACCGTTGCAGTCTATTTCTATGCCGGGTAATTGAGGTTCTGAAATACTGAATCTAAACCCCGACCATTGTAAAGATATTTTTTTTAGCAAGTTTGCACCTATTTTGAAAAAAAATCTCCCTTTATGGTGATAATTACTGAAAGGAATCTATCGTATGAAAACAACTTAATTATAAGGGAAGGATTTTCCCCTGTGACTTGAGCTTCTTCCAGAAAAGGAAAAACAACCAAGTATTTGTTCCTGCAAGAGTATTTTACTGGTCCCACAACAAGATGACCTGTTATAATTCCTGACACTTCTTTCGTTAGTACAGTCATGGCCAAAAGTTTTGAGAATGACACAAATATTAATTTTTACAAAGTCTACTGCTTCACTTTTTCTAAAGGCAATTTGCATATACTCCAGAATGTTATAAAGAGTGATCAGCTTAATAGCAATTACTTGCAAAGTCAATATTTGGCTAGAAAATGAACTTTATCCCCCAAAACATATTTCAACATCATTGCAGCCCTGCCTTAAAAGGACCAGCTAACCTCTTTTCAGTGATTGCTCCATTAACACAGGTGTGGGTGTGGATGAGGACATGGCTGGAGATCAATCTGTCATGATTAAGTAAGAATGAGACCACTGGACACTTTAAAAGGAGGCTGGTGCTTGGCATCATTGTTTCTCTTCTGTTAACCATGGTTATCTCTAAAGAAACACGTGCAGTCATCATTGCAATGCACAAAAATGGCCTAACAGGGAAGAGTATCGCAGCTAGAAAGATTGCACCTCAGTCAACAATCTATCGCATCATCAAGAACTTCAAGGAGAGAGGTTCCATTGTTGCCAAAAAGGCTCCAGGGCGCCCATGAAAGACCAGCAAGCGCCAGGACCGTCTCTTAAAAGTGTTTCAGCTGTGGGATCGGGCTACCAGCAGTGCAGAGCTTGCTCAGGAATGGCAGCAGGCAGGTGTGAGTGCATCTGCACGCACTGTGAGGCAGAGACTCTTGGAGCAAGGCCTGGTCTCAAGGAGGGCAGCAAAGAAGCCACTTCTCTCCAGAAAAAACATCATGGACAGACTGATATTCTGCAAAAGGTACAGGCAGTGGACTGCTGAGGACTGGGGTAAAGTTATTTTCTCTGATGAATCCCCTTTTCGATTGTTTGGGACATCAGGAAAATGCCTCATTCGGAGAAGACAAGGTGAGCGCTACCACCAGTCTTATCTCATGCTAACTGTTAAGCATCCTGAAACCATTCATGTGTGGGGTTGCTTCTCAGCCAAGGGAATCGGCTCTCTCACAGTTTTGCCTAAAAACACAGCCATGAATAAAGAATGGTACCAGAATGTCCTCCAAGAGCAACTTCTCCCAACCCTCCAAGAGAAGTTTGGCGATCAACAATGCCTTTTCCAGCATGATGGAGCACCTTGCCATAAAGCAAAGGTGATAACTAAATGGCTCAGGGAACAAAACATAAAGATTTTGGGTCCATGGCCTGGAAACTCCCCAGATCTCAATCCCATTGAGAACTTGTGGTCAATCATCAAGAAACGGGTGGACAAACAAAAACCTAAAAATTCTGACAAAATGAAAGCATTGATTGTGCAAGAATGGACTGCTATCAGTCAGGATTTGGTCCAGAAGTTGATTGAGAGCATGCCAGGGAGAATTGCAGAGGTCCTGAAGAAGAAGGGTCAACACTGCAAATATTGACTTGCTGCATTAACTCATTCTGTCAATATAAGCTTTTGTTACTCATATATTTGCAATTATATTTCTGTCTGTGATAAAAACATCTGTTAAACACACACATAAAAACCAGAGGGCAGCAGATCATGTGAAAATATAATATTTGTGTCATTCTCAAAACTTTTGGCCATGACTGTAAATATATACATTCTCTATGACACAGTCTCGAACATTTGTGGCATAAGTTGACAATTGTGCATTTTCACAGAGTTTTAGAAAGTTTTTAGAAAAGGTGCTCCAGAATTATTTTCTGTGAAACAGATAAAATACTAATTGTAAAGTCTTTAGTAACATGGACATGACAGGAGTGGTGATAGCTCCTTAATAGGTTAATGACTTATGATTGTACATTTTCATTATAGGTCGTTAAGCAAAGTATGAAGCCGGCTGAGGAGTTGATCCTGCTTCATATGCCGCAGATGCCGGCTGTGTTATACAGTCAGGATTTGCTTGTAGCTACAGGGACAGGAATTTAATGATTTACATGCCCCTGTCAATCTCTGACAGTGGCATTGAGATGACACCATTGCTGGCGTGGAGCTGCTAGTCTGCTGAAGACTCTTGTAAGGCCTCCTTCAGAAGTCCGTATGAAACACGTATGTGAAAAAATGGTACCGGTGTCATAATGTTTTTCATCAATGTGACATTAGTGTTTTCCTATATGAAGAAAGAAATAGATAAATTACAAAGATTTTCCTATACTTTGCAAAGTTAAACAAGGATAGTACACGGCTAGTGCTCAGAGGGGCCCAGCTAGAGCCACTCTACTTGTAACTATATCAGCATGCGTAGCACACTACAGTTAAGCCCTGCGGTAGAGCAGGGAGACATGATCTTCCCAAACTGCCGCTCTCAGTTCTGTAGACCGCAGGTTGCTTTAAGGCTACGGTCTACAGAATTGCAGACAAAAGCACTGGACATCAGAACTAATGCAGAGGCCATAATACAGTCTGAGGACTACTGTGGGGTCATTATATTGTGTTTTGGGGGTGCAGTGGGGACATCATACTATGTGTAGGGGAGCTGTGGGCCCTTCATACTGTGCATAGGGGAGCTGTGGGCCCATTATACTGTTATAGTGACTGTGGCCTTATACTGTGTATACTGAGATGTGGGCCCTTATACTGTTATAGCGGAGCTGTGGGCCCATTATACTGTGTATACGGAGCTGTGGGCCCATTATACTGTGTATATGGAGCTGTGGGCCCATTCATACTGTGTATAGTGGAGCTGTGGGCCCTTCATTCTGTTTATAGCGGAGCTGTGGGCCCATTATACTGTGTATAGTGGAGCTGTGGGCCCTTCATCTGTGATAGGGAGCTGTGGGCCCTTCATACTATGTATAGCGGAGCTGTGGGCCCATTATACTGTGATAGTGGAGCTGTGGGCCCTTCATACTGTGTATAGTGGAGCTGTGGGCCCTTACACTGGTATAGTGAAGCTGTGGGACATCGATTCTGTGTATAGTGGAGCTGTGGGCCCTTCACACTGGGTATAGAGGAGCTGTGGGAACACCATTCTGTATATAGGGAGCTGTGGGTCCATTCATACTGTGTATAAGGATCTATGGGAACACCATTCTGTGTATAGGGGATCTGTGGGCCACCATACTGTGTATAGGGAATGCAAGCCATCATTCTGTGTATAGGGACCGTGGGCCCATCATATTGAGAATATGGGAGTGTGGGCCCAATTATACTGTGTACAGGGGAGCTGTGGGTCCTTGATACTGTGTATAGAGGAGTTGTGGGCCTATCATAATGTATAAAGAGAAGCTGTACATTGAGAGACTTAGGGGACATTATTAGGTGGTAAGTGGGCACTTAAGAGGCATTATTATGAGTACACTCAGTTATCAGTACAGAGTACTGTGACCGTCAAGGGTGCACAGAGGGCATTATTACTTTCTAGGAGCAAAATGTGGATACTTTTTTAATGGTGACAAACTATTTTTCCTTTTTTTTATTTCACAATTTTTTCTATCACTAAAATAATAGAAGCTAAAACCTGGACAAGTTTGTTACAGCCGTTATCATACTGATCTGGGGGAATCATGTCTCTAGGTTATATTTGCTGAAGAATGAACGCCAAAAAAAAAGCCAAAAAACAATGGCAGAAATGTGTTTTCTTTCATAATTTCACCTCACTCTGATTTTTTTTTTCCTCTTTTACAGTATATGGAAAATGAATAGCATTATTTATAACTATAACTCTTCCAGAAAAGAAACAAGCCCTCATTAGGCTATGTGGAAGGAAAATAAAAAAGTTAGGGCTCTTGGAACAAGTGGAGGAAAGTGGAAAAGCAAAAAAGTCCTGTGTCATTAAAGGGTTAAATGATAAGCCGATAAATCAAATTGAAAGAAGACATGAATTGATACTTTACATTTTTTTATAGATGAGCCTTCACAGAAATATAACAATAGGTATATATATTAAGAAAAGTACAAATTACAGAGGAACTGTCACCACTACTGACTACTGACATAGCTCTTGGGTAGTTTACTGGGGCAATATAAGATGTCCACCTTGTATGGAGCCAAGGTGAGATGGTTGTCAAAGATGGGCTCTGTGGACATCAGGCTGGAATGTTTATCTCTATACCAATGATGCGCGTCATGTTGAACACGCGTACGTCACTCCATCTTCTTATGGGCTGTAGCGGACAAAAGCTAGCCAGCCTTAGCAGACCCATAGGAAAGAGCAGTGGTCAAGAATATACTCCACTGCCAGTTCAATTTACGGGGATAACGTTCTCAGTTCTGCGGATCGCGCGGGTCGTCCAGGAGTTAGACCCACCGATCACTGCGATCGGTGATAACTTGTTTTTAGTGACACTCTTTAGCATATGTGTACTGCACCCCAAAGGCTAAGACTCATCAAATCAATTTTTCCATAGTTCGACTTTTGGTGAGCTCTCGCCAGTTTTGCCTAGCTTTGCCAAAACAGATGGAGTCTGGTCGGGACGGGGAAGTGACACCACAGTTCTTCTAAGTTATAAATGAGATGCGGCATTTGCAATGCCAAAAATCTCCTGAAGAAAAAAAAGAGTATGATACTTCTGTTTCAACCAATGTAATCAACAACTGATTCTTTAAATCTATTTGTTTTTTGTTTTTTAGCAGTCGCCTATTATGATGTTATCAAAGAATTTTTTTTTTCGATACTTGAGATTAAAATGTGAGCACATACAGATATTCAAATTGCGATATTTTCTATGGTGTCGAGTCAGCGAAAACCTACAGAGTGCTACAATGGGGGGGAAGGCCTCACTATTATAAGAAAGCTTATATAGATAAACGACACTCTTCTGGTAATAAAGTAATAGTAAAGAATTACTTAACTAGAGACTATAGTTTATCAGGTGAATCTTTAGTTATGGTCACTGTAAAATCAAATTGCAGACCTTAGCCCCGTGTGAATTGCTGTTCTCATGGAGTCACATCCAGGCAGCTTTTTGTTTAAGGGGTTGTCTAGTTCTTGATATACAGTACAGACCAAAAGTTTGGACACACCTTCTCATTCAAAGATTTTTCTGTATTTTCATGACTATGAAAATTGTAATCACACTGAAGGCATCAAAACTATGAATTAACACATGTGGAATTATACATTACACTTTACAAAAAAGTGTGAAACAACTGAAAATATGTCTTATATTCTAGGTTCTTCAAAGTAGCCACCTTTTGCTTTGATTACTGCTTTGCACGCAGAAAAGGTGAACGGATGGACTCTACATGCCTTGTTCCCACCGTGAAGCATGGAGGAGGTGGTGTGATGGTGTGGGGGTGCTTTGTGGTGACACTGTTGGAGATTATTCAAAATTGAAGGCATAGTGAACCAGCATGGCTACCAAGCAACTGCAGCAGCATACTATTCCATCCGGTTTGTGTTTAGTTGGACCATCATTTATTTTTCAATATGACAATGACCCCAAACACACCTCCAGGCTGTGTAAGGGCTGTTTGACCAAGAAGGAGAGTGTTGGGGTGCTACGCCAGATGACCAGGCCTCCACAGTCACCAGACCTGAACCCAATCGAGATGGTTTGGGATGAGCTGGACCGCTCACCGCTTCAATTTGAATAAATCCCCAACAGTGTCACCAGCAAAGCACCCCCACACCATCACACCACCTCCTCCATGCTTCACGGTGGGAACCAGGCGTGTAGAGTCCAAATCATTCACTTTTTCTGCGTGCAAAGCAGTAATCAAAGCAAAAGGTGACTACTTTGAAGAACCTAGAATATAAGACATAATTTCAGTTGTTTCACACTTTTTTGTTAAGTATATAATTCCACATGTGTTAATTCATAGTTTTGATGCCTTCAGTGTGATTCTACAATTTTCATAGTCATGAAAATACAGAAAAATCTTTGAATGAGAAGGTGTGTCCAAACTTTTGGTCTGTACTGTAGATGGATAAGTAATCAATATCAAATAAGTGGTTGTCTTTTACGTGGTTTAGTAGATACCAGATTTTTTAAGATGAATATATTACCGAAAATTCTACACCTTATGCAAGACCTTCCCATTAAATTACCGGAAGCATTTTTCAAAGCAATTTCTTCAATACAGAACACTTTCATTTGGGCTAAGAAGACTCCCAGACTTAAACACTCAAGCTTTTGCAGTCCTAAGGATAGAAGTGGTATAGATCTTCCTGATATTAAGCTTTACTATTTGGCCAGTCACTTAACGAGAATAATTGATTGGTTCAGAAATAGTCAAAGTAAGGCCTGGGTTCACATGGAGCAACGTTTTTGTCCCTTTCCACTACATGCCCTTCCGTGGTTGGCTAATTCTATTCCCACATCCGACAATAGACCCTACTGTAAATGGTTGCAGTGATGTAGTGGTTGGCAATATTGCAATTCCCAAGTATTCAGCATTATTTCCAATACTAAGTCATCCAGATTTTGTTCCTGGTCATTCGGATCCTATTTTCAGGACATGGATTATTGCAGGGAAAGACCTAGCAGAGTCTTTTAGTTTCACCAGTGACTTACCCTCTTTTGAATATCTTCTGGGTCTGATTTCCCCTTCTTAGTCAATTATTGACTACTGGTTTCTTTCCCCTCTTTCTTTTATCCTCTTTATATTTGCAACATTTATGAGGTTTTCAGAGTGACAGATGTCTTATTTCTGATATTTAATAGTTATTTATACAGCCGCAGCTAAATTGTAATGTTGAAATAATTTTTGGATTTGTATCCTTGATTGATGTTTTGGATTGTGCTGTATTGTAAATCTGATTGTCTGAATCTTTTCATTAAATAAAGAATTATAAAAAAAAAAAATTAGTAGATGTAATCAGTTGCGGAGTGGATGTGCAGTACCCGCTGCAGCCACTATATAATTGACGGAGCTGTGTAGTTCTGCTCTGTAACGGGCGCTGAAACAGCTGATCGGAGGGGGTGTCGCAGCCCCAATGGTCTCATACTCATGACCTATCCTAAGGAAAGGCCATCAATATAAATGACTGAGCAAACTCTTAAATGATGTTAGACTGCTACCAGTCAGTCATCTGTGCCACTCCATGCAGTCAGCTGAAGTTTCCACACTGCTTGTCACTTGCATGCTGCAGAACAGTACAGTCTGCATCCTTTTCATAGACCTACATCTATTCACTGCTAATAGCTTGAAAATATCTAGAATTCTACAAGTTCTGTTAGCCATGGTCTTAAAACAGTTGCATGCATAATGTCTGGATAACTCATCATGGGACTTGTAGTATCCAGAGCTACTGCTTGCTCTCCTTGATTTCTACTACAAGAACCTAGAGAATGCATAGAGGAAACTAAAAGAGCATTGGTGTAATATGAGTTAGGAGGCAGAGAGACGATTTGCTGGAAATTGTGTCTGCTGCTCTAAAATGTCATCTTTAAAGGTGATATCCACTCTCAGAAAAATGTGTTCCAAAATATGTAAAATACATAAAATAACAAACTCAGCAGGTGACCACACTCCTTGGGTCCAGTATCGGCTCCACACTGTGGCTCCAGTTCCATAGTTCTGACTACAGAGGTTCCGTCACATCAACATTCCACATCATCGTTCTAGCCAATCACTGAGCTCAGCACAACGTGCCATCAACCTCACTGCAAGAGCACTGCGCTCAGCGATTGGCTAGAGCTGTGCTGGTAACATGACGTCACCACGGTAGTCAACGACCACTTTGAGGCTTGAATCAAACATTTTTTTTTAAGGAATGGAACCAAAGAGAAGGAAATTTTTTAAATAAAAGACTGATACTTCTTTCTTTTGTTGCCAGTCTTGTTAGTGGCTCAACAACAAAAAAATAATAAAATCTGCCACAAAATATGTGTTATTTGGGTCAAAAAGTTTATTAATTGGGATACTTTAACATAATAAGAAAATATATATTCAAGGTGTACATAATTCATTTATTCACAGAATTACATTAATTTTCGAGTTTAAAATTTGTTTATTTAATAGCAAGAACTAATATGTAATCTGCCATATGATATTCAAAGTAACCAAATAACAAGCCAGAGAAGCCACAGATAATGGAGAACACACATATTTAAGTGAAAAGAAAAACTGAAGACAAGATGTATCAGTAGTAAATAATATTTAAAAAAACAAAAATGAAAGTAAAAGCAACATATAACATAAAAAATGTACAAAAGAATATCTGATTACTGTCTGTGTACAAAAGAAGATGTATATACTGATGTTATGGAGACACACGCAAAATGTTCACTGTATGTACATTATCCGTTATCTGTAACAGACCCACAGCCGCCATATAAATCAGACTAATATGCTGATATTGATGAGTTTGGCTGACAGTCTTTTGGGAAATGGCTTTCTCCATCCCAAACCCCAACTCTTTCTCAACAGAAAATGTTGAAAAAGATAAGAATCCAGCATGTTTGATTTTGGCCTGCTGAACTTTATGTTTTTTTAAGAATTAAAGGGAATCTGTCACCAGGCTTTAACTACCCCATCTGAGAGGAGTAGGACGTAGGGGTAGATACCCTGATTCCAGCGATATATCACTTACTTTACTCGGTGCTGTAGTTTTGATTAAAAACTATTTTATCTGCATGGAGATCTAGCAGTTCTCTGAATACTGAGCTCTGTATAACCCCGACCACATCACACATTGGCGGCTGTGTACGCTGTGCACATGCAGAAAGCTGCAATTCAGTGGTGAGGGCATGGCTGGACTACCTGGCAGCAGGTCGAGTAGTGTTTTAGGGATAATCTCCTGCTGATAAAACAATGAATTTATAAAAACTACATCAAGCAGCCCAGTATTGCTGAATTTAGGATTTATGCCCCTACGTCAAGCTGCTCTTAGATTTTGATAACAAAAATCTATCGACAAATTGATTTTAAGCTGCCACCAGAGATGTCTTCCAGCAGCTCTCTCATAGGAGTGCTAAGCAGAGCTCTGGGAGTTGGCCAAGAGAGCTGCCGTACAATCGGCTGAACCATTGTTCGGTCTTCAGCTATCTAAAGTGGGGGGCTTTATTTAGATTTTTTTTACTTTACTTGTAACAAGTGTTTAAATATACTGTAATTATATTAATTAATAGTAATAATAATAATAATAATAATTGTTCCTTCATTTCATTTCGACAAATAATGGCCAAAACCAGATCTCTTTCTTCAAACCTGACTTTTTATATAAAATGGCCATTTAAATAACCAAAATATGTTTCTTAAATACTTGTCACACTTTTTATTAATTGCGGATGGTACAACCATAGCTTTTACATAAATATCATCTGAGATATAAAAAGGTAAATCATTGTCAAGGACAATTATATCTCACCACACAAATGATTTCCTTTGGGGAGAGGGGAGCATTTCCTATACTTTTCATATCTAAATCCGCGTGTATGGTCATCTTTACTGGAGAAAGCAATCGAAATTCCTCAATATCAGTCAGATTTGTGAGGGATGTGAACGCCATGATTGTGGTTCTCCGAGTCTTTTGTCGATGTAATGTGACATGATGATGACTGTTGTTCCTTTTTGCTCCACTCCGAAGCAGGATACAGGACCTGTAGAACCTGTGACAGGCATTTCATGTGAGACAAATCACAAATTTATGATGCACCAGAAGAAACAAGTAAACAGGGACCAGACTTTGCCAAAAGGGTAAGTTAATAAGGATGACCAAGACGGTAGAACTCTTGGAATAATCACGTCAAGGACCTCAAACACAAAGGACCTCACATTTTAGTAGGGACAACAATTAAAAAAAATTAAATGAAAATGTTGCAACTGATAGAAAGAAGGCAAGGGGTTTAGGTACGTTCTATGCATACTTTGCAATTGACATTTTCAGGAAACCCTTGTGATCAATAATCATTTGAGCTGGATGACTTGGGTAGTGATTGCAGATCGCGAGGACGTAGAATAAGTGTTATTGAGCCGTATTTGAACCGATCAATGATGCATTTGGTTGTGGCTATATGATTTATGAGGATTATTTCATAACAGAGAATCTTATGAACTTTTATGGATATTTAGAACAATAAATTGTATTTTCCAGTTGTTACTTGTAGAGTTCCAAACTACTTCAAAGACCTGATCAAATGTGCCGAAGAAGGCGTTATCCCTGAAAATGGTACCACTCACCATCATCACCACCACACCTTTTGGGGACCTCTCACACTTTACACCTTTACTGGTAATATTTGGTTGAAAAGAAAGTTTGTCTTCTTGAACAAGAGCAAGTAAACGTGAGCTCGCACTCCTGCCACCATTGTACTTTCTCTTGACTGACAGGTATGTAAGTTGTAGGACCGCATTCTCCAGGAAGTGCTGAGGGCCCCAGTCTTTCTTCTGCAGTCTGGAGGATTCATGCTGGGAGTTTAGCAGAGTATAGAACCACTTACAGAAATCACAAGTAAACTTTTCACAGTCAACTGGCCAAATATATGATGTATTTTCTTTATCCTGTAAACAATAGCAAAATAAGTCACAGCATGGTTCTTACATTTATTTCCTCGCTTCATGATCTTCTACTGTAGAATAAAGTTTGGTAAATTTTCTAAAATACATGGAGGGCAATTCAATAAGACTGGAGTAGCTCATGCTGGTCTTAATGAAGCCATCCATTGAGTACACTTACCTGATTCATTAGCGGCGTGCACCACTTCAAAGGAATTTGTCACAAGGTTTTTACTATGTAATTGGAGAGCAGCATATTAGACTGTGTGTCGCTGTTTTAATAAAATTGGTGTTCTCATGTCTACTAGTCAACTGTTCTTTGTGACACCACTGATTAGCAGCTGTCAATCTACAGTGAACTCAGAAAGCTGCCAATCAGTGGTGTGAGCATGGAAATACAGGTCTTAGCATTCTGAGCTCTGCTTGCTATGTAGCAGAGAAAACTGTGATTGTATCAAAATGATAGTATGCAGACCCGCATGTGACATCGCTGGAATAAGGGTCTCAGGATTTACATCATGCTTCTCTCAGATTACATAGGAAAAACCCACTGACATATTCCCTTTGATAAATTAGGCCCATCTGTTATCCAGCATGAACTTCCACCAGAAATGTATGTACATTTCTCTAGTAAGTTATGCCTCTATATGTTATAATGTATGTTTTGATGAATGTGATGGGGAGAAGAAATGTAAAACTAAAAAAACAACCCTAAAACCTGCAATTATGTTCTTTTTGTTGATTGACATATTAAATGTTATGCTTTTCATTCACTGCACAAATTAAGTGTTACCTTTATTTTGTGGGTCGCAACGACTATGTTTTATTACTATTGTACAATAAATACTGTTTGAAAAAAATCGTTTTTCTGTATCGCCATGTTCTGAGAGCTCAACTAAGCTGTTTAAGTGCTTATTTGTTTGTATGACAAAATGTAGTTTCCACTGGCTGTGGTGAGAGCAGATGTACAGTTTTTTGGTTGTTTCTTTTTATTAAACAACATTTTAATTTTAAAAAATAGGATTTTTTTACTTTTGTTTTAAATTTTTAAACACAAACATTTTTCAACTTTTCTTTTAGAATATTTATAGCACAACCAGGGGAACACTGGAGTAACAGAATGAGCGCTGTTAGACACAGGATCGTGTTCCAGGTCAAAGATGCACTCCCTTTTCATGTCCTTATGGACACTGGCATGTTTTATTAGGATGTAAAAAGGCAGTGGAGTGAAAGGAGCTTGTTAAATAACTATTGTGTGCTATTGTGTGTTATATCTCTAAATAAGAGCGTAGAATTGTCATGATAGGTAGAATGTCCAGCATAACAACCTCCCTTCTTTCTTTCACAATACAAATTGCAGATGAAGGAATAGGGATTGATATACTGGACAACACTGACCATCATGAGAAGTATACAATTACTTAATGACACAAAAGCATAATAAAAAATATTAATAGATGACTCTATTAAGAAATTCTTAAGCTTGTTGTCTTCTACCCCACTCCAACATTTATACCATAAAGATGTAGAACATCCACTGGAAACACCTATCATATTTTGACTTACTTGTCTTACTGCTAACCTGTCTAGAGCTATGTAGATTAACATTTACAAATTTGTATCAAACCACTTCTTACCCATTTAAAGGATAATTAATTTTCAGAAATCAATAAAATTCTATAGGTTTAAATCAAATATGTTCTGATTTGTATGTAACAGGAATTTATACCTAAAAAAATGGGGGACAGTCATGGGCACCAAACTCACCCTCAGATATGCGGACCTGCACATGGGTTGATAGGAACATCCATCCATTGGGTGTCTGTTCTTATGCTGTAGGTTCATTGATGATAATATGTTTATATGGTAACTTACTTTAGGCACTTTTTTTATTCAACCCAATTACTAATGATTTTCACATATCAAAAAGTTTTCCCATCCACTGTGTCTTGTGTCTGATTACAAGTTCTTAATTTTGTACTATCCTTCATATATCAATATCACAGTTTTTAAGCTCTCTGCTTTCAGTCATTGAATGAGAATCTTAATTGGTGACGTGGTCAAAGTTTTGCTCAACTCAACTATTATGAGGTGTGCACATGTGTGCCCAACACAAGGTATCCAGTGAATCTTTCTATTAATTGTTTACAACCAAAGATGTTGAAAACCTACAAAGAATTGATAAAGAACATACAGGATATTTTTTTTTGTATTATACCATGATTCAAACTTGATTTACTAAGTTCAAAATATCCCTTCCTTAAGGATATGTTTATATTTAGAGACAGAAAACCTTTTCTGAAAATTGTCCACGGGATTTGTTCCTACAAATTCTAAGACTGAAAAAACCTACAAGAAACAAAATAAACATAAACCCTGCTGTAACTAAATAAGTGAAAAGCAAAAGTGTGTTTAAATAGCACAGGGTTCTTAGTAATACTGTTTTTTGTTTTTTTCAAAAATAGCATGAAAGCCATCTCACCGTCGACAAGGTTCTAATTCTAAGACTGACTTATATTGGACTGAAATGTTACATTCAGTTTTAAATTCACTCATGGATTTGTGGCGGGAACAACTAGGGCAGTACGGTGGCTCAGTGGATAGCACTGCAACCTTGCAGCGCTGGAGTCCTGGGTTCGAATCCCACCAAGGACAACATCTGCAAGGAGTTTGTATGTTCTCCCCGTGTTTGCGTGGGTTTCCTCTGGGTTCTCCGGTTTCCTTCCACAATCCAAAAACATACAGATAGGGAATCTAGATTGTGAGCCCCATCTTGGGGACAGCGATGATAATGTGTGCAAACTGTAAAGCGCTGTGGAATATGTTAGCGCTATTTAAAGATTATCACAATGTAGAGTTCAATGAAAAGTTGCTTCACAATGGGCAATACAAGTTTTTACTGAAACAGACATGTGAGAACAGTTGTCAGGCTGTCTTTAAATTTTACTAAAGTTTTTGTCCTAGCTGGTTGGTCCTCAATGTTGTTACATTAGATTTTTTTATAAAACATGGACACATTAGTGAATGAACATGACTAAAAAGAATAAATGCACATACTTCTGAGTAAATGTCATCATACCCTGTCTTATCAAGTCTTACCTTAGTGGCTGAGGAAAGAGAAGTCACCACTTCTTTAGAATTTATTTTATATGGTGCAGATGGAGGTATAGTTGGAGGTTGGAAGACTTTTCTGTTGTATTGCTGAAAATTTGAAAAAAACTATATTAACATTATATAAAAAGACCGACAACTGGTAGATCCGTATTATCAAATATCTGCTCCATCGAATGTTGCTTTAGCTTTAGGGGTGGATCATACTGCAAAAGTAGTCACAATATATAAGTTTGCATATGGCGCAGTAAGGGGCACTTTATTTTACACACAGTCCTTCCAGTGTTTTAAAGTTCATTAGCCCCATTGTGCAAAATGATGTGATTATATGTCCATGCTGGGGTCTGCAAGTGAGGAGCCGGCTCAGGAGGTAAGCTGTCTCCACACACGGCAGGTGCGGCTGTGTTACATAGTCGACATCTGTCTCTAACATCAGTGGTCAAAGCCAAGCTCCGATTTCTGCTATTAATCATTTTGATGAAGCTGTCAATTTCTGACAGCAGTATTTAATTGGAATGATCACAGAGATCTGATGGTTTACCTTGGAAGCTAAGAACCTGCTAAAGTCCCCCATGACAGCCACCTTGAAAAACTTCTGTGAAGACCAATCATGAACAGCCATGAGGTACACAGGAGACCTTCATTTTCACTGTATAATGCAATAGATCAGTATTGCAGTCTATAGAACAAGCGATCAAACCACCACAGGTTGAAGTCCCCAAAATTGACTAAAAAATAAGCTAAAAAGTAAAAAAAAAGTTTTAAAAAGAAAATATAAACAATATAAAAATTCAAAACACTGGCATTTCTCCCCATTAAAAATAAAAAAATAAAATATAAGCATATTTGGTATTGCTGCATCCATAAAAAATGTGACTTATCAAAATATAAAATGAATTAATCTGTACTGCAAGTACTAGGGAAAAGCCAGAATTGTGTGTTTTTTATCACCTAAATAATACATTAAAAAGCGATCAAAACATTGCATATATCCTAAGTTGGCATCAATAAAATGGTCATCTTTCTGAGCAAAAAAAGAAGCTTTGAAACAGTTCAGTCAACTTAAAAATAAAAACGTTATAGGTCTCAAAAAAAAGGGGGGAAAGTAAACACTTTTTTTTTTTTTGTTTTAGGGGTAACGTTTCGTCTTGTGGAGAATGACATACCAGCTCTGGCGTGTCGAGGTAAGGAGGCTTATTCGCCGTGCAATGCTCCTCTGAGAAATTTAATATGCAAATTGCCTCTTCAGAGAGAAAGAGGACTTGTACTCTATAGCGCCACCTGTTGGAAGTAGCGATCCTACAAGTCACAATCAACCCTTTAACGAGTCTTGCAATATGACTTAGGATAAAAGCCAAATCAGAATCTCAATTTGCAGATACGGTGTTTCAGGCTATTGGCCCTCATCAGTGCCAAGTATGAGAACCGATTAAGCTAGGTGAGATGCTCTGGACTGGGGTCTAAGGGGTAACGTTTCTCCTTGTGAAAGGTGGCATACCAGCTCTGGCATGTCAAGGTAGGGAGGCTTACTTGCTGTGCAATGCTCCTGTGGGACATTTAATATGCAAATTGCCTCTTCAGAGAGAAAGAGGACTTGAACTCTATAGTGCCACCTGTTTGAAGTAGTGAGCACAGTGAATAAGTACCTGAGTTACACGCACACATCCTCCTTGATGACCTCATGTGGGCCGGGTTGTGGATTGTTCTGAGCCCCTAAGGAATTTATGAAATTCTCAACTTATGTGATATCTTCTCTCTGGATGATAGCAGAAGTTTGAGATCGCCGACATATTTTTTATTGGGATTTTACCATTACACAGAGATAAAACATAACATGGCCGGTGTCAGTTATTCGGCCAACATTGATTTGGGGCTTATAGGCAGGTGTCACCGTTATGAAGAAATATGCATAGTCTTCCCCTATTCACCCTGAAGCTGAAAATCTATGTCCCATCACTATTGGATTTGTTGTGAATTTGTTAGAGATGGTTTCTGAGCAGGGGCTCCCTCTGGTGGTTACAGACAGTACTGAACCTTTCAGCGAAGAGTGGCAATCTGGGTTCACTGACTGGTCTGATATAAGGGAGGTTCCCTCCCATGATGGTTGCCGGTGATCAATTGTTCTTGTCTCAATTGTGGTTCCTGGTTCATTTGGAAGTTTGCTGGAGTCTTGCCTGCATCTCCTGCTTTCAGATAAGATATTTTTTGCTTTTCTTTTTGTGCTTGCTTTTTGCATTGTCTTCTGCACTTTTGTGGAGGTCAGCCAGGTCCCCTCTTGGGGCCTGAGCTCCTCACAGTTTATCTGCAGCCACTGTTATTTGCTCATTTGCTCTTTCCTGTTTTTTCAGCGGCTGCGGCTTGGTTTTTGTTCACACTGAGACCTGATTTAGTGGATGGCGAGATCGTCTGATCTCAGTATTTTTGTAATCAGAATTGTTGGATTTTTGTAGGGTTTTCTGGGTTGTAGAAAGTAATCTCTCCTGTCCTATCCTATTTAGTCAGCTTGTGGCCCCAGCGTTTGCTCAGTCTATTTTCTGCCTATGTTTGTATTTTCATCTTGTCTAACCGCCATTATATGTTTGGGGGCTTCCTATTTTCTTTGGGGATCTGCTCCGGGGCAGATAGCTTTCATCTTTCTGCCTTTAGGTGTAGTTATCTATCAGGCTGTGATGAGGCCTCTAGGATCAACGTAGGAACGCTCCACGGCTACCTCTAGTTGTGTCGTTAGTTTAGGAATCTGCAACCCATCAGTCACCAACATCTCAGGTGTTCGGCTGCCCTGCTGTTGTTCCTGTCCTCCTCAGCTACCGAAACATAACACGGATTTATACAAACTCCAATATTCATAATTTTTTTTCAAAGACAAAGTCTGGGCTGGCTATTGTAGCATTTCCCTTGCAGTAAACCACAATGTCATTTGAATTCAAAATGCATTTCCCGGGAACAAAGACCTTTCCACTTTGCTATTTATTTGTAAACACAGGTACCATATTGTTGTCCAGCTCTCTGAAAAAAGTTCTTCTGTCTCAATTACCTGTCCAATCTATAACTCTTATGCACAAAAGACATTCTCATTGGTACTGCCGAGGTTTTTTGTCCTAACAGGAGCTCCTGCATGTTAATTAAGATTTCCTGCTCCTTTATGTCCATTGTAGTAATCTGAGATTCAATATGTCAGGGAGGGGGGTGAGTGCCTCTTCACTACAATGGCATTAGAAATCTTAATATTTTCTATGACACTTTCTCCTTTTTGAGGTAACACGGGGGTTGATTTGTAGATCGCCCCACAAGCCTACCTTACGGCCCACCCTCACTGGATCCTACAGTACCCTCTCCCTCAGGGATGCGGAGATGGGTTTCTTCGGAAGGCTACTCAGCACCACCGGACAGATTTGAGACTCCTGGCTAGTTGTAGCCAGAAGTGACGCTAAGGCATCAATCTCACAGGAACCCTCTGGGACATGTTCTGGGTCAGTCACTGGTCTTGTTATCCCGCTAGATGAAGAAGGTCCAGAAGGCAGGGCGCTACATGTGTTCTGGGCTCTCCAGTCACGGGTGACAGTGGCTAGATAGGAAAACATCTTCCTATTTGTCTGACAGGCTGTAGGACACACCTGCCCACCACCCTGACTGGCTTGGGATCCTGCCATAAGATCATCCTTAAAGGTCGTGGGACACACCCTCCCAACACCCTGCCAGACTTGGGATACAATTTTCCCACCCCTCTGGCAGGCTATGGATACATTTTTCCCATCATCCTAATAGACGGTGAGACATACAATCCCTCGCACTGCCCAGTTGCTGTTCAGTCCTCTGAAAAGAGTTATCCTGTCTCAATTAATTTGTCTACACACAAAAGACATCCTCTTTGGTACTGCCATTGACTTTTGTCCTAACAGGAGCTCCTGCATCTGCAATATCATAAATAACCTGTGGACAAGCATTACGCTCAGTATGGAAATGTTTTTCTTCCTAAATTTGTGCTAATCTGTAAAAATGTTCACTAAAATATTGCACCATTATTGTGCATTGTACATCTTTACCATAAAGTTTGTGTATCGAGTGTCCAACGCTTTTTCAGTCTTCCGCACTGTCTGAATCTTGGAGTGAGTGGTCATGTGTGGCACAGTCTGGAAAATATGAAAAAACAATGGAAAACTTTATTACTGTTGTGTGATCTCTTCCCTTTTATAGGTAGCAATGACACTTATAGATGTCCAAAGATATTCTCCCTAGCTAAGCCTCTGAATATGGATGCCCATTCTTTGGCAGAGAATGAGCGTCTGTTTTTTTGGACATTGATATTGCACATCAGCAACTCACATATTCTCAGCCACTGATTGGATAGGAAGGCTGCACTGACACATGGCAGAAGACGTGGAATTGAAGGTGTAATAACAAACACAACCATGGACAGGTTCAGCGTTGCCGTCAGCTTTGAGTCTTATGGAGAAACTGACAGAAATCAAGTCGTGGAAGCAATTAGGTGGTGGAAGCCCTTGGATAAATTCCCTGTTTCCCTTTGTTAGATGACTGTGCCTTTATAGAAAAAAAGCCATTTTAATTTGATGAAACTCCTGTAGCAGATGAGTGATGATCGAGCTTGGAAACCTTACATTGGAGACATATACAGTCATGGCCAAAAGTTTTGAGAATGACACAAATATTAATTTTTACAAAGTCTACTGCTTCACTTTTTCTAATGGCAATTTGCATATACTCCAGAATGTTATTAAGAGTGATCAGCTTAACAGCAATTACTTGCAAAGTCAATATTTGGCTAGAAAATGAACTTTATCCCCCAAAACACATTTCAACATCATTGCAGCCCTGCCTTAAAAGGACCAGCTAACCTCTTTTCAGTGATTGCTCCATTAACACAGGTGTGGGTGCTGATGAGGACATGGCTGGAGATCAATCTGTCATGATTAAGTAAGAATGACACCACTGGACACTTTAAAAGGAGGCTGGTGCTTGGCATCATTGTTTCTCTTCTGTTAACCATGGTTATCTCTAAAGAAACATGTGCAGTCATCATTGTAATGCACAAAAATGGCCTAACAGGGAAGAGTATCGCAGCTAGAAAGATTGCACCTCAGTCAACAATCTATCGCATCATCAAGAACTTCAAGGAGAGAGGTTCCATTGTTGCCAAAAAGGCTCCAGGGCGCCCAAGAAAGACCAGCAAGCGCCAGGACCTCTCTTAAAAGTGTTTCAGCTGCGGGATCGGGCTACCAGCAGTGCAGAGCTTGCTCAGGAATGGCAGCAGGCAGGTGTGAGTGCATCTGCACGCACTGTGAGGCGGAGACTCTTGGAGCAAGGCCTGGTCTCAAGGAGGGCAGCAAAGAAGCCACTTCTCTCCTGAAAAAACATCATGGACAGACTGATATTCTGCAAAAGGTACAGGCAGTGGACTGCTGAGGACTGGGGTAAAGTTATTTTCTCTGATGAATCCCCTTTTCAATTGTTTGGGACATCAGGAAAACGCCTCATTCGGAGAAGACAAGGTGAGCGCTACCACCAGTCTTGTCTCATGCCAACTGTTAAGCATCCTGAAACCATTCATATGTGAGGTTGCTTCTCAGCCAAGGGAATCGGCTCTCTCACAGTCTTGCCTAAAAACACAGCCATGAATAAAGAATGGTACCAGAATGTCCTCCAAGAGCAACTTCTCCCAACCCTCCAAGAGAAGTTTGGCGATCAACAATGCCTTTTCCAGCATGATGGAGCACCTTGCCATAAAGCAAAGGTGATAACTAAATGGCTCAGGGAACAAAACATAGAGATTTTGGGTCCATGGCCTGGAAACTCCCCAGATCTTAATCCCATTGAGAACTTGTGGTCAATCATCAAGAGACGGGTGGACAAACAAAAACCTAAAAATTCTGACAAAATGAAAGCATTGATTGTGCAAGAATGGACTGCTATCAGTCAGGATTTGGTCCAGAAGTTGATTGAGAGCATGCCAGAGAGAATTGCAGAGGTCCTGAAGAAGAAAGGTCAACACTGCAAATATTGACTTGCTGCATTAACTCATTCTAACTGTCAATATAAGCTTTTGTTACTCATATGTTTGCAATTATTATTTCTGTCTGTCATAAAAACATCTGTCAAACACACATAAAAACCAGAGGTCAGCAGATCATGTGAAAATATAATATTTGTGTCATTCTCAAAACTTTTGGCCATGACTGTAAATACACAATTCAACATGTGTCATTCATATATCATAGAGCTCCACTGAGGTCGTGTTGACTCACCTGAGGGTAGCAGGTTTGTAATGGCGACTTCTGTTCTTTTCTCTCTGCCCTTTGACTGCTGTTGAGCTGGTGCCCGACTGCACTATTCTCTAGCCTGGGGTTCCTTGCTACCATCTGCAGCTTAACCCCCACGGCCTGTAACTGTCTTAAGGGTATGCCACACTAAACAATATCGCTAACGGGATCGCTAAAAAACGTCACTATTTAGCGATCCCGTTAGCGATATTGTTCAGTGCGGCAGCTTCCAGCGACGAGCTTCCTGCTGTGATCTCGCTCGTCGCTGGAATCGCTCCGGACCCTATTTTCTCGTCGGCGCTCCCGCTGGGTAAGTATTTAATCGCTGTGTGGCACCTTTTCTTAGCGATTTAGCGGTACTTTTGTACCGCTAAAGTCGTTAAGAAGATCGCTAACGGCGATAGCGTCGTTAACTATATCGCTAAATGTGGCAGCATTTAGCGATATAGAAACAATCCCGCTAGCGATCGCATTAGTATGCGTCGTTATCGTGATCGCTAGCGGGATTGTTTAGTGTGGCAGTACCTTTACTGTATGCACCCTGCCCTTGGGCAGACTGCCAGGGGGTCTGATTCTAAACAGGAAGTCCCTTTCCTATATCTCCCTGCTCTGTGCTGCTCTGCTCTGACTCCTGCCCACTGAATAACCTCTTGCTGCCTGTGCCTAACCTAACATTCTTATCTATCCTATTCTCTATATTTAATGTGCCTCCTTAATTCTAATCCCCCTACAGTCCTACACTACTTTCTAATCTATCCTTAAGCCTATCCACAATACATGACAAATACATTTACATTACAGTACACACAATAGTAAAACATTAGTAAATCTTCAGGGTGACACAGGTGAACAGCATTCAGGAGAGAGAAGGTACATGAGGGTCCTCGCCACCTTCTTACACATACTTTAAAAACTGTCTGGGAACTATCAGTTTCTGCTGACTAGTGTGAGGCTTGTCACCAGCCGGCTTCTCCCTGCTTTGTTCCAGTTGCCCAACAGACCTCTCCCTAATTGTGTGCAGTCAAAGGGTTTCAGAGTAAAACATTCCTGGTGGCAAATGTTCAGCCAGTGCAGTGCATGATTCATGTTCATTGTGTTTCGGTAGAAAACAGCAGGTGTCGGCCGTATCAGCTTTTCTATGACAGAACTATCAGTGGGCAGTGGCTATAAAGCCCACACACTGTTTAGACGCTTGCACATATCCTCCCCTGAAGACCCAACAAGGTAGAAACGTGTTGGGAGGCACCCAGGGCTAGTCTAGGGCATTTCCACGTAGGGTAATATGTGGTGAATCGGGTCCCTTATCCTTATACAATTTTATATGATAAAACTCCTGTAGCAGACCAGTGATGGATGAGCTTGGAAACCTTACACTGGGAATGTATACATACACAATTCAACATGTGCCATTCAAATATCATAGAGCTCCACTGAGGTCGTGTTGACTCACCTGAGGGTAGCAGGTTTGTGATGGCGACCTCTGTTCTTTTCTCTCTGCCCTTTGACTGCTGTGTATGGACAGTTTGGAAATATCAGGCACAATAAGAACATTACTCAAAACCTTCTGTGGCTGCTGAAATGACACATCAGAAATCTTCGCTGGTGTTATTATTGAAGGGGAAGTTACCGGATATTTCACTGGAGTAAAGATGGTTGCTGGGATAGTTTCCTGGAACAAAGAAACTAACTATTACCTATTTTGTTTTGAAGATTTGAAGTGGACATGTGGTCAGATTTATGCGGCCTCAACCACTGGCAAAATAAATCAGAAAATGCAGCCAGGTTTGTTTTTCCCCCCTGAAATGATGCAGCAACCATGGTACAGTTGGTCTTTGTACTTCAGTAAGACACCAGTCAGAAACGTGTTGAGGAATAAGAAACGCTTCTATATTATTGGATCAAGGATCCAATAATTTTGGCTAGCACAGCTCAAAACCGTGAATTGTTTTTTCTCGGTGGAGTTTCCTGGTATCTTTTCTTGGTGGAGTTCATCCCAAGCCACGGGGAGCAGCAACCGTGATTGAGCTTCCACAGGAGTTGTGGCTCAGGTGAGTACATTACCTGGATCTAATATATCTTTTCTATAACGGTATCATCCTATAGTTTCCCTACAATGTGCATCTACCATTTCATTGTAAACATATGTAACAAGGTGGCATGGGTGGTAGTCATGGGCGAGTCAATTCAGCAAGTCAGTGAGCAACCCAGCACCTTGCACATGGAGAGATGTCAGGGTGCCGCAGGTGACACAGGTGAACAGCATTCAGGAAAGAGAAGGTACATGAGGGTCCACGCCACCTCCTTACACATACTTTAAAAACTGGCTGGGGACTATCAGTTTTGGCTAAATAGTGTGAGATTTGTCACCAGCAGGTTTCTCCCTGCTTTGTTCCAGTTGCCCAACAGAACTCTCCCTAATTGTGTGCAGTCAAAGGGTTTCAGAGTAAAACATTCCTGGTGGCAAATTTCAGCCAGTGCAGTGCATGATTCATGTTCATTGTGTTTCGGTTGAAAACAGCAGGTGTCGGCCGTATCAGCTTTTCTATGACAGAACTATCAGTGGGCAGTGGCTGTTAAGCCCACACACTGTTTAGTCGCGTGCACATATCCTCCCTTGAAGACCCAACAAGGTAGAAACGTGTTGGGAGGCACCAAGGGCTAGTCTAGGGCATTTCCATGTAGGGTAATCTGTGGTGAACCGGGTCCCTTATCCTTTTACGCTTTTGTATGATAAAACTCCTGTAGCAGACCAGTGATAGATGAGCTTGGAAAGATTACACTGCGAATGTATACATACACAATTCAATATGTGTCAATCTAATACCATTAAGCTTCTGTAGACTCACCTGAGGGCGGCAGGTCTGACATGACGACCACTGTTCTTTTCTCTCTTCCATTTGACTGCTGTGTATGGACAGTTTGGAAATATCAGTGGAGAACAGGGACAAAGAAACATTACTCCAAGTCGTCTGTCGCTGCCAAACTGGCACATCGGAGATCTTCTGTGGTGTTATTACTGAAGGTGAAGTTACCGGGTCTTTAATTGGTGTAAAGATCACGGCTGGGATGCTTTCCTGGAACAAAAAGACTAATTGTATTACCTATATTTATTTTCATGAGTTGGGGACTATAGGTAGAGACCTAATAAGTCCATTGCGACCCCTTGCCAGCTTCAGGTGATTGACAGACCTGTCAATCATCTGGAGCAGTGCAGGGATAAGCAAGCAAGGAGCAGTGGTAGACAAGTATCTATTCTTCTTCTTTTGGGCATTTCAATCCAACACTGCAACATCTTCCAGCACACGTGTATATAATTGAATAGAGGGTGAGATGCTAAGCTCCAGGATAAATGGTGTAACCATGTGGCTTATTGCCACCAATGGGGTTTAGAGGCATTTGCTGCTCTTTAATGATGGCTAATTGTGGTCAGTATTCTGTCATGAACGGCTGACATGACTTCCACCAATTATTTTTGGGATTGGATGCTTCTTCCATATAAATAATTAAAGGGAATCTGTCACCCCATTTTTGGAGTATGAGATGCGGCCACCGCCATCAGGGGCTTATCTACAGCATTCTGTAATGCTGTAGATAAGCCCCCGATGTAACCTGAAAGATAAGAAAAATGAGTTAGATTATACTCACCCAGGGGTGGTCCGCCGTCCGGTCGGGTCCCATGGGCGTCGCGGTCCGGCGCCTCCCATCTTCTAGCGAAGCCATCCTCTTCTCTGCGTCCCATCGCGGCTCCTGCACAGGCGCACTGATCTGCCCTGGTGAGGGCAGAGCAGAGTACAGCAGTGCATAGGCACTGGAAAGGTCAGAGAGGTCCGGACGGCGGACTGCCCCTGGGTGAGTATAATCTAACTCGTTTTTGTTATTTTTCAGGTTACATCGGGGGCTTATCTACAGCATTACAGAATGCTGTAGATAAGCCCCTGATGGCGGTGGCCGCATCTTATACTCCAAAAATGGGGTGACAGATTCCCTTTAAGAATTATATTAAATAGATTTTCTATAACTGACTTTTATTTTAACTTTACTTTTGTTTTTGAGTGTTTTTGGACATTAAAGTACCATTTTTGTGACAATTAGATGTTCGGATCCGCTTTGAAAAAAAGTTTGGTTTGGGTACCTGAACAGTACCCGAACCTTAACACCATTCAGTAGCCAGGACTCCTACACCATCGAAAAATCAATATTCTAGAATTCCTTTCAGTCTATTCAGGTTAATTTAGTATTGGACATGTAATTATATAAACACAAACACCAATGGGCACAAATTTTCAGAAATCACCATGTACTTACCAGATTGTTCCAGTGCGCAAGAGTTTTCAGGATAACTTCATTCTTTGTAAAATTTGTGGGTACAGAAATACCCTCAGTTTTTAGGTGAGTAGCAATGATGGCACTAAGAACTTTTCTACGGTTTAGGAGCTCATAGGCGCTCTTACTGTTCTGTACTATTGTATTAATGGCCTCTAGAAATAAAATCACATGAAGCAAAAATGTTTTTACAAATGTAATGAAGTCAGAAAAAAGTAAAACGATTAAACAAGAAATCAGGTAAATTATACTGACCTCACCTAGGAAATCATTACAGTGGGAAAGGAAGAACAGACATCTCTAAAGCACTAAAATCCTATAGGTCGTAACACTCAGGGCAAGGTCTATATGATGGCCAGAAGGCAAATGAGTGATTTTCAAAAAAATGAGGCTTACCATAGTGAGATTTTGTGCCTCATTCATGAAGGTGTTTTCATCAAAATTCAGGTGTAAAACACTTTGAATTGTCAAAATTTTGAGTTCTGACAACTTTTAGAAAATTGGGTGAGATTGGATGTGACCAAGTGGGCTGTAGTAATTAATGATAATTTAAGCCACTATAGTGGCTTAAATTTCGCTGGAAATGTACTACAGAATAGCAGCCTAAAAACTCCTACTTCTTACAGTGTTACCTGATGTGCTGCAGTGGTCACGGGCATGTCAGGCGTTCCTCACCCCAACACGCGTTTCGAATACACTGTAGTCTTATCAATATGACCCCTTCACTGCTCCCCTGAATACTAGTAATAGTAGTTTTAAGGCTGCTAGTCCGCACAGGCACTTTACACTGCGGCCACTTTCTCCATCCAGTCCAGTGTTTACATCCCTGTTATTTTCATGTTTGCAACTTTGGCACATTTTTATGCTGTCAGCCCCTGGATGGTACTTCTTTAAGGGAGCATATTGGATCATTAGTTACCTGTTTCTATGTACCTATTCTTTTACTGGTCATTATGGGCTATATTGTCAGTCCTTCCCCCGTTTCTGTGAGGCACTGTCGCTTTTCTGACTTTTTTGTTGTATTTTCATTATACTTATTCTAATAAAATGATATATATATTTTTTGTTCTATATTTTCTTAAGTGTGTTTTTGCTTACCTCCCATCATTTGTTATGTGGATGTGGTTTGCTTTTTTTTGATTTGTTACGTATCTAGTAAACACAACTACTGTGCTTTGAATCACATCTCATGATATAATACTAAGGCAGAATTTGTAGATTGCCTATTAAGAACATTTTCTATCAAATGAGGTTAATTTGTCTAAAAGTAGAGACAGCGTTTTTCCTTAGAAAGTACAGTAACTTTTTGTCAACGTAAACTTGGTGTAATTAGTGATACTCTCTTTACAATGCGTTCTTAGGCTGGCCACACACATTAGATGAATGACAGATGAATGATACTTCCCCCGATCATTCGGCCAACAGCCTCTCTTCCGGCACTGCCATACATTGGACTGCTTATTCGGCTGAGCGCTTCTGTGTTCTCTACATTAAAGTTGGCGACTGACAAATCGGCTCTCGGCATCAGTGATGAGCGAACATGCTCAGATAACGTCTTATCCGAGAATGCTCAAGTGTTGTCTGAGCATCTGGTGTGATCGTATATTATGTTCGAGTCCCTGCAGCTGCATGATTTGCGGCTGTTAGGGAATCTCCACATGTATTGAGGCTGTCTAACAAACAGGCAATCCCCGTATGCGTTGTGTCTAACAGCCGCAGGGACTCGAACATGATATATGAGCACTCCCGAGATACTCGGATAACACCCAAGCATGCTTGGACATCATCCAAGCACAATCGCTCATCATTACTTGGCACGTCTCCAGAACAGCAGCAGTCCAAATTTGGACATGCGCAGCCGGCACCTTCCCCAATTATCAGTCGGATGGTGCCCCCATACACATTAAGCAGTTGGTTGAAGTGGGCTCAGCCGATATTATTCTAATGTGTATGGGGGTCCTTTAGTCACAGCCCCTTAGTAATACTATAGACTGGGTTATAGCTGGATTACTTGTAGACCGGTGCCTTCACCTATTCTAACCCTGGCACACCTGCTTTGTTTTACACCGCTATGGCACGTGGAGAGGATGACGAGAAACCAGTCTTTAGTACACACTTCTACCTGTGATCAGAAAGGATTATCTTTTCCAAGCAACTCAATATTTTTACTCCCAAACACTAAGATTTCTAATTCAGACTCCCAATCTCTTTGGCTTTTTCCAGTGACATTTCTGAGGGTCCTACTGTGCTTTCTTCCCCTTCTGATCTATGGGTCCTAGCAATTGCACGACTGGGCTCCACCACAACTATTTCACGAGACCTCGGCTATTCACAGCTTTCTTCTGTCGTAGTCTCCTAGCCCACCACCGGCTCACTCCTCGCATTTCTATGGATGCTACTAAACCCAAACAAAAATGATATAACACATTACTCTCCACAACACTTACTATAAAGTCAGTGCAAAGTAACAAAACTGCACCCGCTGACGGACACCTTCTCCTCCTGTAAGATGGTTTGGGGACCTCGTATACAATGTTATCGATCTAAACAGGAGATGGTGACATCGCTGATAACAGCTCAAACCCAACAGAGAAGGCCGGTTCCCAGAATCTTACTGATGCAACACAACTGTGCAATACAACACAACGCAGCATACATCAATAAATACTTCTTACATATTCACACATTGTCATCGGTGGGGGACACTTGAGGCTCACCTCCCTTATACACTTCTTGATAAATCTGTCCCATCTACTATCAGATTACCAGTATATAAGGCACATGCCCAGCATCTCACCTGCCCTTGTGCACGCTGTAGACTTCTTCTTAGTGACAGTACCAGCCAGGGAGAATAAATCAGCAGTGTCCAGTAACTCTAGGAGCCTCCTGCTGCCCACTCTTTCTCGTGCACTCAGCTCCATGACCCCCGTATTATGGAGATTACAGTGGAGGAAGCAACGAAATCTGCCTGAACCTTTAAATACAAGAAAAAGGAACCGAAACTGCATCTCACTGTAATACCAGTTCCTGACAGCAGGGGTCACCAGTGACAATCTTATGTGTACAGAGTCTCGCATTTCTGCATGCAGCAAATGATAATTCATGAGCTTATAATAGTAATAATATGTCGATAAGAGGGCGGGTATGTTGCTACAACCAATTAATGGACATTTAGGCTGAAACCACATGATCGTCCTTGCACCAGTCTGTGATTGATGTTCTGTTTGTCATTTGTCACAATTCATCCAACTCTCATCTATAGGACCCAGTCTTGTGGTATATGCTGCAATAATTTCCAGATAGACATATGGTCGAGAGGAAAATCGCTCACGTGAATCGTGCCATCAAATATTATAGGGTCCAGGCATAATCTGTTGTGGACAAGGACAACACTAAAACAGCAGTCATGTGAATTAGTTCTAATACTCATAGCTAGTTTAAAAGAGATATTCTCGAGTTATTACATTGCTTTAATTGGTCAAACAACATGAAGCAAGTTTGCATTTGACTTGCTTTTTCTATCTGCTGTCAATCTCCTGCAATGAGAGCTTTTGTCCTTTCATAGTGTACTGCGGTCGTTCGGAAACCCTAGTCCCGCCTGTGACGCTGGTAAAGTCGTTCATAAAGGGTGTCACACTCAGCGATTCAGGCTCACCAGCGGGACACCAACGACCAAAAAACGGCTCAGAACGTTCATCAGCGATCAGCGACATCTCAGCAGGGGCCACATCGCTGCTACATGTCACACACAGCTAAGTCGCTAACGAGATAGCTACTGCGTCATAAAATGGCTGACGCTTTAGCGATCTCGCTTAGTGTGACAGTACCTTAATACTACAGCTTTGCTACTAACCAGAACTGTCCCTCTGGAGGATAACCCTCGCTGCCAAAAGCCAGGAAGTAAGGAGACTGTAAGGTGACTGCAAAGCTCTGAGCTGCTCAAGAGAAAACATTATAACCACCTTCCTAATACTGGGCAGGTCTCCTTCATGCTGAACTGCTGGGTCCAGAATTCTACAAGATCCATGAAGATGTTCTGTTGTCGCTGACCCCTAAATATTTGCAGCAATATGTGAGTTGTGAGGTTCGGAATCTGAGTACAAGACTTGTTTTCCCAGCACATCCCACCGATGCTCGATCGAACTGAGATTTTGGGAATTTAATGAACCTAGTCATCACCATGAACTCTGTCATCTCCCTCAAAACTTTTCTGAAAACGTGTTGCAGAGCGCATCATCCTGCTGGGAGAGACCATTGCTACTAGGGACTTCTGCTGCCGTGAAGTGGTGAGACAGTGGTAGCTAGGTGGTATGTGCCACATTAACATCCACATGAAGGACAGCACTCAAGTATTCCCAGTAGGAGGTTGCCCTGGTACCACTCTGATTCTGCTGGTTTGTCTTCCAACCACAGCTCTCCAGGTGGCATCCCTTCCTCAGGTGATTTATACGCACCCCACTGTCTAAGGCCGAGATCACACATGCAACGAAGTCGTCCGACTCTCGCATGTGAAATCCCAGCTCTGGCGCCGGCAGATCTTAAAGAAAGTCAGCCAAGTGCAGAGATAGAGACTAGTGATGATCGAGTATGCTCATTACTCGAGTTTTCCGAGAATGCTCGGGTGTTCTCAGAGTATCTTGGGCATGCTCATAAATTATGTCGGAGTCCCGGTAGCTGCATGATTTGCGGCTGCTAGACAGCCTGAATACATGTGGGGACTCCCTAAGAAAGAGGCAATCCCTACATGTATTCAGGCTGTCTAGCAGCTGCAAATCATGCAGCTACGGGGGCTCAGACATAATTTACGAGCACGCCCAAGATACTTGGAGAACACCCGAGCATGCTCGGAAAACTCGAGTAATGAGCACACTCACTCATCACTAGTAGAGACTAGTGTGTAACAGCCGCGAAACAAGCAGCCGTGTGGGCTCGAACATGGCACTTGAGCTCCTGCAATACTCGGTGTGTACCCGAGCACCCTAGACAAACTCGAGTAATGAGCAAGCACTTGCGCTCATCACTGGTAGAGATAGAACATTTGTCAATTGTTAAAGAAAATCTGTCAGCAGTTTTGGCAGATATAAGCTGCGGCCACCGCCTTTCAGGGCTTATCTGCAGCATTCTATAATGCTGTAGATAAGCTCCCGATCCAATCTGCAAGATAAGAAAAATAAGTTTTATTATACTCACCCGGGGGTCGGTCTGGTCCGATGGGTGTCACAGGTCCGGCACCTCCCATCTTCTTGTGACGCCGCCCTCCTGCTTGCTTCAAGGCTCTCTGGCATCGCGCTCCTGGCAGGTGTACTTCTGTGGCCTGTTGAGGGCAGACCAAAGTACTGCAGTGTGCAGGCACCGGAAAAGGTCAGAGAGGCCCAGCGCCTGCGTACTGCAGTACTTTACTCTGCCCTCAACACGGCAGAGAAGTACACCTGCGCAGGAGCGCGATGCCAGGGAGCTTTGAAGCAGCTTGCGGGGCAAGTGGGAGGCACCAGACTCGGACCTGCGACACCCATCGGACCGGACCGCCCCCCAGGTGAGTAGATTAAAACTTATTTTTCTTATATTTCAGGTCAGATTAGGGGCTCATCTACAGAATTATAAAATGCTGTAGATAAGCCCTGAAAGGCGGTGGCCGCATCTTATAGCGGCCAAAACTGCTGACAGGTTCCCTTTAGGCTATGTGCACACGTTCAGGAATGTTTGCAGAAATTTCCTGAGCAAAAGTGGACTTTTTCAGCGGAAAAAACGCATGCGTTTTTATCGCGAAATGTTCCTGAACATTCTAGGTCATAATATAGAGGGGAAAAACGCAGATTTAACGCAAAATTAATGAACATGCTGCATTTTTTTCTGCAATGCGTTTTTTGCTCTGAAAAAAAAAGCACCATGTGCACAAAAATTGCAGAATTCATTCTAAGTAATAGGATGCTTAATTCATGCGTTTTTTTTAAGCGTTTTTGCCGCAAAAAAAAACTGCACTGTGTGCACATTGCCTTAAAGGCCCATGATGGACTGATTGACTATATATAGTACAAGCTGATCAGCGCTCCCTTACTGGCCCATTCAGACAGGCCAACAAAACTGTGTATTCTTAATCTGATCGCTGTCAACAAGGAGATTCATGTTCCAGCAGCACATCACACCTTTACACTGGGTGACATGCTGTTATACATGACAATAATAACAATTATATGGTTCTAGCATATTCTGCAGCACTTTACATTTACTCATTAGTTGGGTGATCGGTAGCATCGTTACAGTGGCTGACAGTCAGGAATGAATATTGTTAGGAACGCTCGCTCTCCGACTAATGGACAGCCTAAATGGGCCTTTTTTAGCTATATTCAGTTTAAAGTTAATTACCAGTGTGTAAGACAGATCCCTGGTATCTCGGCTGCCCTTGTACACACATTTCTTCTTAGGGCTCAAACCTATCACAGTAAAAAAAAAAAAAAGGTCCAATTTCAGTCCAGAAAAGTCTGATGAGTGTCAGGTTATTTTCATGGGAGGACAATCCGATTATAACACCTAGCACCCGATTTACATGTGAACGCGATCTGATTGCAATGTGATTTTAACATGAGCTTTTACATAGAGCAATTCTCTGCATCATTTACAGAGATACAAAAAGATATATAAAATGTGAGTGAGATATATAATCAGTGCTTTGTGTGTAGTTTACTGTACTTTTTTTTCAGTAAATAAATCACTTTCAGAAAAAAAAAAGGTGTGGGACCCCCGCTGTCCTTTGAAAATCCAACTTGTAATAACTGTGTAGTGAGGACAG
>JARQOD010000002.1:597361423-597412838 GCA_033576555.1 Oophaga sylvatica | reverse complement strand
TTGAATTTTTGCCTGGAGCAGAGATACCTTTTGGTAAGATCTACCCCCTGGTGGGGCCCGAGCTAAAGGCTTTAAAGGATTACATAGACGAAAATCTAGCCAAGGGCTTCATACCCCCTCTTCATACTCCTGCAGGTGCACCCACTTCTTTGTAAAGAAGAAAATGGATCTCTGAACCCTGCGTAGACTATAGGGAACTCAATAAGGTTACTATTAGAAACCGTTATCCATTGCCTTTATCCCTGAGTTATTGGAGAGAGTGCGACATCCAAAATTTTCTCTAAACTGATTCTTCGGGGGCCTATAACTTAGTCCGTATTAGACCTGGGGATGAATGGAAGACTGCATTCAGGTCACGCTATGGACACTTTGAATATCTAGTTATGCCTTTTGGTCTGAGTACCGCCCCAGCCACTTTCCAACACTTGGTGAATGACATCTTCAGGGATCTCCTAGATACATTCGTGGTAATTTATTTGGATGATATTCTAATTTTTTCTAACTCCACAGAGGAACATCATGGACATGTGAGAATGCTCTTGGAACGTCTAAGACAAAATCATCTTTACATCAAACTTGAAAAGTGTGAATTCCATAAGACCGAAATTCAATTTCTGGGTATGTACTGTCTACACAAGGAATTAGTATGGATGGAAGCAAAACCCAAGCCATCAAGGATTGGCCAAGTCCTAGAAATGTGAAGGAGGTACAGCGCTTCATCGGGTTTGCCAACTTCTATAGACGTTTCATTAGAAATTTCTCTGAGGTAGTGTCACCTATCACCCAACTTACCCGGAAAGAGTCTAGGTTCTCCTGGACTCCCCAAGCCCAGGAAGCATTTTCCCGTCTAAAAGATAAATTTACCAATGCACCTATCTAGTACATCCCAACCCCGAGCTTGCCTTCATAATAGAGGTGGATGCTTCAGACTGTGCCGTTGGAGCTATACTCTCTCAGAGAACAGGTGAGAAGAATGTCTTGCATCCCTGTGCCTTCTTTTCCCAGCAGTTGTCTTCGGCTGAGAGGAACTACGATGTGGGCAATAGAGAGTTGTTGGCCATTATTGCCGCCTTCAAAGAATGGAGACACCTTCTTCAGGGAGCTGCACAGCAAATAGTCGTCCTGACAGACCATCGTAACCTTGAGTTTATCAGGTCGGCTAAGTGCCTGACTCCTCGCCAGGCTCGCTGGAATCTTTTCTTAAACCAATTTAATTGTATCATTTCTTATAGACCAGGATCGCGCAATGGAAAGGCTGATGCACTCTCTAGGATTTACTCAGCAGAGACACGTCCAATTACTCCTCCTAAGACTATTCTTCCTGACTCTAGATTCCTAGGAGTAATTCATAATCAAGACCTACTTAAGGACATCAAGGAAGCATACCATGCGGATTCCTTTTTGGCACAACCCCCAAGGGACGTAAGTCTTGTCTTTAAGAATGGTGTGTGGATTCAGGGACAACGCCTGTATATTCCTGAAACAGTCAGATTGAGAGTATTGCAACTCATTCACGATTCCAAGATAGCTGGGCATAGAGGAATTCTAAAGACACAGGAATTTCTTTCTCGTTTCTTTTGGTGGCCCACTTGCAGGAAGGATGTTTTAAACCATGTCACTTCATGTGAAGTTTGTGCAAGATGCAAAACACCTCGCTCCTCACCAACTGGTCTGTTACAGCCTCTTCCCACCCCGTCCCGCCTGTGGGGATCCATTTCTGTGGACTTCATTGTGGAGTTGCCAACCTCTCAAGGGAAGAACACCATTCTAGTGGTGGTTGACCGTCTAACAAAGGCAGCTCATTTTATTCCTTGTGTCGGCTTACCCACTGCAAAACAGACATCAGATCTGATGATTAAAGATGTGTTTCGCTTACATGGAGTACCGGATGAGGTTATTTCGGATCGAGGGGTGCAATTCACTTCTAGGTTTTGGCAAAATTTTCTGTGCAGCATTGGACATTAAAGTAAACCTTTCTTCTGCTTTTCATCCCCAGACTAATGACAGACCGAACGAACCAATCAAACCCTGGAGCAGTATCTCCGCTGCTTTATCTGCCACCTACAGGATGATTGGGTGGATCTACTTCCATTAGCTGAGTTCTCGTATAACAACTCTCAGAGTGCCTCCACTAAGCAGTCTCCTTTTTACTCTAATCTAGGTTATCATCCTAACATTCTACCACGATTTCCCATAGAAACGCCTTTACCAGCAGTGGCTGAAAGAATCATGTCTTTACAGAAGAATATGGATCTTCTAAAGGAGAATCTGGAATCGGCTCAGGAAAGGTACAAGAAAGCAGCAGATAAGTTTCGTAAACCTGCACCAGCTTTCAAGGTAGGAGACTTGGTCTGGCTGTCAACCAGAAATCTTAAGTTAAGGATTCCATCGTCTAAGCTGGGACATAAGTACATTGGACCTTATAAAATCAGTAAAATTATAAGTGCCGTTGCTTGTCGTCTTCAACTGCCCAGAACTATGAGAATCCACCCTGTCTTTCATGTATCCCTACTAAAGGCTGCGACACCCAATACGTTTCCTGGACGTTCTTCTCCTTGCCCTGACCCAGTGCTAGTCGATGGTCAGGAAGAATTTGTGGTGGAAAGGATTTTAGATTCCAGGTTGTATAGAAATCAGTTACAATATCTGATTAAATGGCAGGGCTACCCAGTGGAGGACAACTCATGGGAACCAGTCAATAACGTTAATGCTCCTCGCTTGCTCCGTCAGTTTCATCAGAGGTACCCACACAAGCCTGGTCTGAGGTCATCCGGAGGTTGTCCCTAAGGGGGGAGTAATGTAAGGTTCTGTGTACATGTTCCTGAAACTCAGTTTGTTCGTCAGCCATTTTACTTTCTGTCTTGCTGCAGCTATCTTGCCCTCAGTCAAAATGGAGTTTCCAGCTTGCATGTTCCCGCCCTGATTCTCTCCTTTTGCTTCTTAAGCAGCCACAGCTGAGCAATCAGTGCTTCAGAATCTAGCCTGCAATGAACCTGTGATCTGACCCCTGAAGCCTTGGACCTTTTACTCCAGCTATTCCTACTGAGGAACTCTGAAGCACTTGTGGACTCTGAACCCTGCTCTTTGAAAGACCCACATTTGCATGGACTTACGGTAACAGAGAAGAAGATCCTGAACCTGTTGTGGAGAGTGATTGCTGAGCTTAGATTACTCTGGCCTGCTGTGTCTCCTGCTTCTGTGTCTGCAAACTGTGTGACTATTTTTGCCAACTTGTATGAAGTAATACAGGACTTTCTATATCAAACCTGTGTCTCATGTATTTTCATCGCACCCAAGCACAAGACGCTATATGAACTGTACTACATACATTACACAGGCTGGTACACAGATGGAAGCTAGCAGGTGCAGGCAGGTATACGGATGGGCATGGCAGGTGCAGGCTGGTATACAGATGGACAATGGTAGGTGCAGGCTGATATACAGATGGACACTGTCAGGTGCAGGCTGGTATATGGATGGACACGACAGGTGCAGGCTGGTATACAGATGGAAACTGGCAGGTGCAGGCTGGTATACAGATGGACACGACAGGAGCAGGCTGGTACACAGATGGAAGCTAGCAGGTGCAGGCTGGTATACAGATGGACACTGGCAGATGCAAGCATGGTACAGCTGATATGCAGACAGGCGGACACGGCCAATATACATGCAGGCAGGCAGACACGGCTGAAATATAGGGACACAAGGCTAGTATGGGCAGACAGGTACAGGACTGGTAGACTGACTGACGGGTACTAGGGACTTGACAACCAGCAAGCGTGCAGGAAACTAACTATATACGTTGCACAGGCACCTCCATTCAGGTGTGGAGCCTTAAATATGCACAGACCCCGAGCGGCAGCCGGAGCAGGAGAAGGAGGAAGTGCAGGATGGGGTCGCGGCTGTGAGTTGGTGTCTCTGCCAGCAGGGGGGGGAGAAGCATGCAGGGACGCTGATGCTACACCTTCACTGTAAGCAAACCACAGCACACAGCCTCATAAGTGACACATCATTGAAATAATTGTTTTAACGCATATCTCATGCTGTCCTCAGATTACATAGCAAAAACCTGCTGACAGAGTCCCTTTAAAGATAAAAAAATGACATGGCCCTTTCCTCACCTTACCTAAACCCTAATGAGAACCTGTGGGCTCTTCTTAAATGGGAGATTGAGGTGTAGTAAAACAGTCACCTCTCAGATCAGTGTCTGGGAGGCTGCGGTTGGTGCTGCCCAAAAATTTGATTGTCAACAGATTAAGTTATTGATAGACTCTAAGAATGGAGCTTATGACTGGCATTGAATAGAATAGAAGGGCGGCTATATTGGTCACTGATATATATTTTTTAAATCTAGTATTGTAAATTTTAGGCGTCTATTTATTATTCTCACTGTAACAGATGAAAATAAACAATTGAAATGCAAAATTTATGTTTTTCATTTAGTTGATCAATAATTATGCACACAGATATTCTCCTAAGAAAGACAAAACCTCACTTTCACTTCTTTAATTATTCAGGTTTATTATTATTAACCTTTTGGATTTACCAACTGCACTGTAGTTGTTCAATAATAAAATGAATCATCAAAAACACAAATTGCCTAATAATTATGCACAGTGTAAATCAGATCGCCGGGGATCTGACTACCGGCAAACCATCGATCAGCTGTTATCAGCTCCAGCAGAGACGGGATATAAAGTGCACGGAGCCGTGCTTTTACTGCCTTTTCAGACTCTTCTACAGACACCTTCCCTTTCACATGAAAAGAAGAATGTAAAAGCCATGAATAAAGTACAGACCAGAGGTTCTGCATCTATAACCTTTATGGAAATTGCATTAATACTAAATAAAATTATTGCTCATTTATCTTTGATCCCTGGTGTAAAATTGTCTACGTAGATAATTACATGATCTAGTGCACCAGTATTATAAGAGATAGTGGACTCAAATTATCCAGAAAAACGATCAAACAAATGCAAATGGAGATTCTGATTTGGCTTTTATCCTAAGTCATATTACAAGACTCGTTAAAGGGTTGATTGTGACTTGTAGGATCGCTACTTCCAATAGGTGGCGCTATAGAGTACAAGTCCTCTTTGTTTGAAGAGGCAATTTGCAAACAAATAAAATTAGTTGAAACAAGCAGATCACAGTCCGGAAGCCAGAAAAAACTGCATCAATGTGACATTCCATAGATACTCCAGGTAGAGCTCACCTCTGTGCCTCCCCTTACTGGTTAGATAGATGATAGATGATATATAGATAGATAGATAGATAGATAGATAGATAGATAGATAGATAGATAGATAGATAGATAGATAGATAGATAGATAGATAGATAGATAGATAGATAGATAGATAGATAGATAGATAGATAGATAGTCATGGCCAAATGTGAAATAGTTTCAGAAAATGAAGTATTTTCCCCAGAAAATTATTGTACTTACACATATTTTGTTATACACCTGTATATTTCCTTTGTGTGTACTGGAACAACACAAAAAACTGAGGAAAAAAAGGCAAATTGGACATAATTTCACACAAAACTCCAAAAATTTCATCACCCTCAACTTAATATTTGGTTGCACACCCTCCAGAATAAATAACTGCAATCAGTCGCTTCCTATAACCATCAACAAGCTTCTTACATCTCTCAACTGGAGTTTTGGACCACTCTTTTTTTGCAAACTGCTCCAAGTGTCTCATATTTGAAGGGTGCCTTCCATAAACAGCAATGTTAAGATCTCTCCACAGGTGATCAATGGGATTTAGATATAGACTCTTTGTTGGCCACTTCAGAACAGTCCAGAGCTTATTTTCCATTAATTTCTGGGTTCTTCTTGAAGTTTGTTTGGGGTCATTGTACTGCTGGAAGACGCATGAACAATGACGCAAACCCAGCTTTCTGACACTGGGTACTGGGCAATACATTGTGACCCAAAATCCATTAGTAATCTTTTAATTTCAAGAAATTTTAAGGCACCCAGTAACAGAGGCAGCAAAACAACCGCAAAACATCTTTGAACCTCCAGCATTTTTTACCATATTTCACTGTAGGTACTTTGTTCTTTTCTTTGGAAGCCTCATCCTATTTTTGCTAAACAGAATGATGTGCTTTACCAAAAAGCTCTATCTTAGTATCATTTGTGCACAAGACGCTTTCCCAGAAGGATTTTGGTGTACTCATGTACATTTTGGCTATCTATTTTTTTCATGTCACTTGTGAGGCAGTGACCGCTGTTATATGCAAAGGTCACTATGTGCCCACCAGGATGTGCAAAGAAGAATATGGAGGCCGTGGGAGTGCATTGCAGTCACAGGCATATCTGTGATTGCAATGCAAAATAAAAGTGAGTATTGGTTCTGAGCATGCAATGTGTCCAAGGCAGATATAAGAAAACCTGTTCTGGGCTTTAATTTTTTAAATGGACTACAGGATGGCAGCAGGGCAGTCCATTTCTTCCCTGGTCCCGGGTTTTCCATGTGGCCGGCGGCCACAGGTTCCTTTGTAAAAACCCCTGCAGCAGGGGGTTGGGTGTGTCAGTTTGGTCTTGGAAGCAGGCAGAGCAGAAGGCTCTGCAGAGCTCAACCTGTGTGAGGCAACACTAGGCCAAGCGGAGTCAAAAGGCCTGGCACCCTCAGCGTACACGGCGGTGCAGTTGCCCACAACTATCTTTGTATTTCCCGACTGCGATCCGGAGGATCAGAGTTATTTTCTATTTGTGAGTACACTGAATATTAAAAGAGACTTTACTTTGAACTTTTCCTGGGTCACTGCCTCATCACTGCTCAGCGTGGATACCGCTGAATCACACTCTGTGTCAGCAAGAGGTCCTCCTGGGTCTCCTGCTATAACGTTTCTTTTCTTTTAAATGTTGACAGATAGTTTGCACGATAGAGAAATGGGACCTTCACTCTCCCTCAGGCTGGGGCCCTATCTATCCCTGTTTCTAAAGGTACCTCTGAAGATGAAGAGGTTTGAGCCTTGTGCCTCACTGTTTTTCTGTTATATCCTAAGCTGTCCCCACCCCCTCCCCTAGGAGGCCGGGGAAAGAAATGCTAGTTTATCAACACAAAAGACACACAGGGATAACAGAGAAGCCACTAACATACAAAATCACCTACCAAAGGCAGAGAGGTGTATGGGGATGGGGAATAATGTACAAACCAAATAGGATTAGGACAAGGATAAAAGCATTCACCCAAAAACAGGATACAACAATCTTTTGCAGCACTAAACGATCTCTAACTCAGCACAGCAACTCCAGGGAACCTAGAAGTAGAACTTTCACTGGCGAGGAACAGAAAACCTGGTCAGTTTTTATAGATAGAGGAAATGACCAGATCAGGAGCAGGTGAGAGATGGAGCTGCATCTTTCTAACCAGCATAGAAAGGATCATTAACCTCTTCAGCACCAAAGGAAATGAAATCCATTTAACCCCTTTCCCACCTTTGACGTGTAGTTACATCTAAGGTGGGCTCCCCCTGTTTGCTGCGTGCTCCGGCTGTGAGCCCGTAACTTTTACAGCACATGTCAGCTGATTTGAACAGCTGACATGTGCCCCTAACAGCGGGTGGAATCGTTATCCACCCACAGCTGTAAACATGCTAAATGCCACTGTCAGTCTTTGACAGTGGCATTTAACATGCTCGCGCCGGGAGCATGTCACTAATACTGCCCATCGGTGCCCGTGTCACATGACGAGTCGTCGATGGGTTGGCATGACAACCAGGAGTCTGCAGCAGACCCCCTGATGTTGTCAATGCTAGATAGCTATGAGCGCCGCCCAGTGGTCGGCGCTCATAGCAAGTAAGCATTTTAGTTACATAGAGCAGGGCTGAAGAGACTACTGAAGCAAGTAAAAAGTAGAAAAAAAGTTTTTTAAAATATAAAAAAGTGCAACTCATCCCCCATTTGCCCATTTAAAAATAAAACAATAAAAAAATCCACATATTTGGTATCGCCCGATCTCTCAATATAAGTATAAAAAGAATTAATCTGATCGGTAAATGCATAACAAGAAAAAAAGTAAACACACCAGAATTACTGTTTTTTGGTCACCACAACATTGTATTAAAATGCAATAACGAGCGATCAAAAGATTGTATCTGCACCAAAATGGTGTCAATAAAAAAGTCAGCTTGGCACGCAAAAAATAAGCTCCCATCCAGCTCCAGATCACGCAGATCATGAAAATGGAGACGCTAGGGGTCTTGGAAAATGGCGACTTCTTTTTTTCAGAAACTTTGGATTTTTTTTTCACCACTTAAATATAAATGAACCTATACATGTTTGCTGTCTGCAAACTCGTAATGACCTGGAAAATCATAATAGCAGGTCAGTCTTAGCATTTAGTGAACATGGTAAAATATCAAAACAAAACAAAATTGTGGAATTGCATTTTTTTAGTAACTTCACTGCACTATGATTTTTTTCCCGTTTTCCGGTATATTATTATGGCAAAACCAATGGTATTGTTCAAAAGTACAACGCATCCTGCAAAAAAACAAGTCCTCATATTGGCTATATTGACTGAAAAATAAAAAAAAAGTTATGGTTCTGGGAAGAAGGGAAGCAAAAAACAGAATCTCAAAAACGGAAAAAAAACAAGATGGTGAAGGGGTTAAAGGGAATCTGTCACCCTAAATTGGCGGGATATTTAAATGATGGCAGTCAGGTCAGATTGGCGGTGTTTTGGGTACTTGCCTTAACATGTTGTTCGCCGCTGTCTCCATTATTTCTGGGAATTGTAGTCGTTGCCCTCCATTTAATGCGCCTGCGCATTGCAATCTTGAATTGCGCACGCGCAGTATGCTTTGTCCGCAGATTGCAATGCGCAGGCGCGTTATATGGAGGGCAACGACTACAATTCCCAGAAATAATGGAGACAGCGGCGAACAACATGTTAAGACAAGTACCCAAAACACCGCCCATCTGACCTGACTGCCATCATTTAAACATCCCGCCAATTTAGGGTGACAGATTCCCTTTAAGATGGGACACGAAACACACTTGCTTAATGGATGACCTGTGATTCACAATAAGTAATGACTTTCTAACCCCAGATCTCCCAGGAGGACGTGACACACTCGTGACATTGCAATAACTTTCTGGGAAACATACTTTATTTTCTGGAACAGTTTAAAGGGTGCCAACACTATCGGCCATGATTGCAGATAGATATAGAGATAGATATCCTGGCAAAAATTGTGAACTATGAAATTCATTGGCTCGGTCCCTTTGAGAAAAGAAGAATAGATTGAACCTTATGTTAAAACTTAGGACAGTATATTCCCTCTTTATAATTTATGATTAACCCCTTCTCAACAGGTGACATATTGGTCAGGTGCCGGTGAACAGAGCGGGCTTAGGATGCAGAGCCGACATCTCGGGCAGTGACAGAAGCCATCTCTGATCGCTCTTGTTTAACCAATTAAATGCTGCTGTAAATTACTGACAGTGGCATTCGAGCTTGGGTTCAAGACCCCTGATGAGACTAAAATGAAAGAATATAAAATGAAAAAAAAAGGAAAAAAAACATAATTCAAATCACCCATCCACCCGTAAGCACATTTGATATTGTCATGTGTGTAAAAGCACACTCGGACTGGGTCACGGTTAGCAGTGGGGTACCACAGGGGTCAGTATTGGGGCCGCTTCTCTTTAACATATTTATTAATGACCTTGTAGGGGGCATACAGAGTAGTATTTCAATATTTGCAGATGACACTAAACTCTGCAGGGTAATAAATACAGAGGAGGATAATTTTATATTACAGGAGGATTTATGTAAACTAGAAGCTTGGGCTGATAAATGGCAAATGAGCTTTAATGGGGATAAATGTAAGGTCATGCACTTGGGTAGAACAAATAAGATGTATAATTATGTGCTTAATTGTAAAACACTGGGCAAAACTGTCACTGAAAAAGACCTGGGTGTATGGGTGGACGACAAACTCACATTTAGTGACCAATGTCAGGCAGCTGCTGCCAAGGCAAATAAAATAATGGGATGCATTAAAAGAGGCATAGATGCTCATGAGGAGAACATAATTTTACCTCTATACAAGTCACTGGTGCGACCACACTTAGAATACTGTGTGCAGTTCTGGTCTCCGGTGTATAAGAAAGACATAGCTGAACTGGAGCGGGTGCAGAGAAGAGCGACCAAGGTTATTAGAGAACTGGGGGGTCTGCAATACCAAGACAGGTTATTACACTTGGGGTTATTTAGTTTGGAAAAACGAAGGCTTAGGGGTGATCTTATTACAATGTACAAATATATGAGGGGACAGTACAAAGACCTTTCTAATGATCTTTTTACTCTTAGACCTGTGACGGGGACGAGGGGGCATCCTCTACGTCTGGCGGAAAGAAGGTTTAGCCATAATCACAGACGCAGATTCTTTACTGTAAGAGCAGTGAGACTATGGAACTCTCTGCCGTCTAATGTTGTAATGAGTGATTCTTTACTAAAATTTAAGAAGCGACTGGATGCCTTTCTTGAAAAGTATAATATTACAGGCTATATTCACTAGTTTCCTAGATACAGCGTTGATCCAGGGAGCTAGTCTGATTGCCGTATGTGGAGTCGGGAAGGAATTTTTTTTCCCCAATGTGAAGCTTACTGTTTGCCACTTGGGGTTTTTTTTTTTTCCTTCCTCTGGATCAACATGTTAGGGCAGGTTAGGATAGGATATGGGTTGAACTAGATGGACTTAAAGTCTTCCTTCAACCTTAATAACTATGTTACTATGTTAATTAAATGCTGCTGTAAATTACTGACAGTGGCATTCGAGCTCGGGTTCAAGACCCCTGATGAGACTAAAATGAAAGAATATAAAATGAAAAAAAAAGGAAAAAAAACATAATTCAAATCACCCATCCACCCATAAGCACATTTGATATTGTCATGTGTGTAAAAGTCCAATCTATCAAAATAATTAACCTGAACTATGTACGCTGTAACGAGATAATTGAAAAACAAGAATTGCATTTATTTTAGTTGCCTAAAAAATGACAATAAAAAGCGATAAAATATTATGTCTGCTCAAAAAGATTCAATTAAAACAAATTAAATAAAATCAAAAGCAAAATAAAAAGTAGCAGGTCTCAGAATACATATCATCACACAAAACCAATTTTTAATTACAAAATTCCCAAATTTTTTTTTTAATTTGATATCTATGTAATCTCTACAAAGAAAGGGAGGTAAAAACGGAAATGGAAAAAGAAAAATCAGTCCTAAAGGAATTAACGCAGAATTTAAACCTTTGCCTTCTCCTTACATGTTACACTATGTAGGTTGTAATTTCACTACCACTGATGATGGATATTGTATCTACTGTATATTTGTGATTACATTGGTGATACAGATGTTGTAAAACTTGCTTAAATAGCGTGATCATTAAGAAACTGCGTTCCCTTTGTTTAAAACGACATTTTGCTTAAAGCTCATGATTAATGCATTTTTAGAAAAGAGGACATGATTTTTTACTAAAAATCCTGTAGCGCCACCTAGTGGCAGCAAACTTTGTGCTGATCAAAGACTACAAAGGCAACACAAAAGTGAGATGGAAACAAAGGGAACTAGAGCATCAGCATGAAATAATAATATTGACTCTCCTAGATGTAGCTTTGGTTTAGTAGCTAGCTGGTATTGATGAGATGAAGAGCATATCCTTGGACAGACAAAAAGATTCTCTATAAGGACAAAAGTATTGGGACACACTTGTTAGGGTATGTGCTCATGATCAGGAACTGCTGCGGGTTTAAGGCTGCATATTTATGGGGTTAATCTGCAAGTTAATAGCTTTCTAAAGCTGAGCAGCTGCCACACTGAAAGCCCGGCTACCAGGAGGAAATTAACCTTATTCCTTCCCCCCCCGTAGCCTCGGTCTTTAAATCATAGAGGTTCAACTGGCGCAGCGTCAGTCACCGCTCAGTACAGAGCGGTGGCTTTAACCACACCCCAGCACTGACTGACAACCGGCTCAGCAGTGCATCAGTACAGATCCGTCAGTCAATGCCGGAGCATGGCTACAGCTGCCACTTACAATGTACAAAGCGGTGACTGAAGCTGAAGTGTTTTTAGATCTCTTAGATGTTTCTACGGTTACTGCAGTAAAATTTTAAGCATTCCAAAAGGTTTAAACTTTTTTTTGACAAAAGCATCAAGTTTATGTAAAGACAATATTTACGGTGCAAAGACTAAGAACTTATGTTCGAACCGCGTCTGCCTACGTTGATTCACACATGGGGGTTGTGATTTCTTTACACTGTGTCACCATTGTTTTATGAAAAATATTTTTTTATTAAAATTTTTTGAATTTTTTTAATGGACTTGTTTGAGCTGGATTATACCTTGGACCATTTACGGTGTTTACCTTTATTTTTCAAGACTTCTGCAATTCACACTGGCAGCTGGATTTCCACTTCTGGGCCAAACCTGACTTACGACAACTAATTCTTGTCAATTAGAGTTTTGAGTTTACCATAATTTCTGCGTTTCTGTTTGTCCTCCCATTTTTTTGAAAATGGAGCACAAGTTCTCAATAAGATTGAGATCTTGGGAATTTCTTGGCCATACAGCCTAAAATTTAATGTTTTCTTCACAGAGACATTTAGTCATCACTTTTACTTTGTGACATTGAGCTCCAGCATGCTGGATAAAGAATTGCTCACCACAAAATTACACCTTGATCATTGTCGAGATGTTGCTCTTGAACAACATTTTGATACCATTCTTTATTCATGGCAGCGTTCATTAGGCAAAATTGTAAGTGAGCCTCCTCAAGAATGAAAAACAACCCCACACATGAATGGTCTCAGAATGCTTTAATATTGACATGACAGGACTCACCTTTTCTTTGTTGGACAATCCTTTTTCCAGATGTCCCAAGTAGTCTGAAGGGACCTTCATCAGAGAAAATAACTTTACCCTAGTCCAATCTTGTTAATCTTGTTAAGTCTTTTTCACACGTGCTGTTGCTAAAGGTACTGCCACACTACACAATCCCGCTAGCGATCTCGTTAGCGTCGCATACTAATGAGATCGCTAGCGGGATTGTTTGTATATCGCTGAGTGCGGCTTAACTTAGCGATATCGTTAAGGACGCTATCGCGGTTAGCGATCTCCTTAACGACTTTAGCGGTACAAAAGTACCGCTAAATCGCTAAGAAAAGGTGCCACACTCAGCGATAATACTTACCCAGCGGGACGCCGACGATGAAATAGGGTCCGGAACGATTCCAGCGACGAGCGAGATCACAGCAGGAAGCTCGTCGCTGGCAGCTGCCGCACACTACAACATCGCTAACGGGATCGCTAAATAGTGACGTTTTTTAGCGATCCCGTTAGCGATGTTGTTTAGTGTGGCATACCCTTTAGTTCTATTCCTCCCTATAGAATGGGAGCATCACATCAGTCTACAGATTTGTTTGTTTGTGGCTTTGTAACTCAACCCCAATCACTGCAGTGCTGCAATAAAGTATTCAACATGTAGAAAAGCATAGCGCTATTTCTCCAAGAAATCAGTCATGTTTTTTCAATCCTGGACAACTTCTCAAAAGCAGAATGTATATAGTCATATAAGAAAGGGGGTTGTTGTAAGTGACTCATAGTGGCTAGAATACCTGGATTCACCAGCAAAGCTTCATAGGTGAAAGTGGTGCATGTATGACCGTTCCACCCGTAGGTGATTTTCTGTATTGTTTTCATTTTTTCTTTCTTTCTTCCCAGAGCCATTACTTTTTTTATTCTTTTGTCTAATCGCACAATTTTTATGCAAGGGGATTTATTTACCGTGTTCACTATATGGTAACATATGAAAGAAAACCGTGAGCACAACCTGAATGAAACTGGTGCTTTAAAGTCTAGGTTCCCACACCGGGTACTAATAATGAAAAAAGGCTTAAGCACTCAACTTAAAAGGTTTGTTAGTAGTATCTCCAAACGTTTTCGGTCAGAAAAGACCTTCATCAGTGACTACTGTAATCACAATATAAACGCATAAGAATATGTACAAACAAAATAAGAAACATTGCGATAAATAAAGTATATACAAAAAAGTGAGACACGGGTCACAGGACGGACAATAGAAAAAACGGTGGGTCAGCTCTGAGTATACCAAGACAGTCAAAATAGTATCCAAGAAGAATGAATGGGTAATAGTGCCATACCTTATTTTTATATAGAAGATTGTCTCCTAAAAAGGGGAGAGGTGCGTGCCCCAAGGAAAGTGTGCTGCCTGGATAAGAGTATAACATGGTGAGCATATTATGCCACAGCTGTGAGTCTAATGTGACTAATCAAGTAGTACTTACTTAAAGACAAACGTAGCTTATAAGAATGCTGAGGAGATTGAAGAAAATGAGCAAATTTGAGTAAATAAGGAATATCTTGTGCTCCTAAACAAATGGTATCCGGTCAATATATATATATATATATATATTACCTCAGTAGAAATATCCAGTGACTAAGCTTGCGGTATCCACCGCTATGTAGACTGGAGCTGTCATTAGCAAAAAACAAAATCAGGGGCATAAAAAATCAGGGGCATAAAAACCATTGTAGGTAAGAGTTATCAAAAGAAATCCCTTGTAGTGTCAAAACCGCTATATTACCTCTGCCAGGACGCTGTCTGAGCCTGCTGATTTGATTTCCATGAGTATGTGGGGCGGAAGTGAGGTAATGGCTCAGAGGGTTCCTTTATATGGAGCAGAGGTGGGACTAAGAGCACTGCTGTCAGTCAAGAAGCACAACCAGGAAGTGACTGAGCAGAGATGGGCAACATAAAAAAAAAAAAAGGTTTGGATCGCTTATATGTATAGCGCTACTATATACAGCGCTGTGTTGCCATGGTAACTCTGAGGCACTAAATAGTGAAGGCAGGGAGGGAGAAGGGGAAGAAAACAGGAGAAAATGATTAGAGAAGTGCTCAGAAGCCATTTATTTTATAGACAAAGGCAAAGAAACATACATAGTGAAGTGAATCATTATGTTGCCGTGAAGTATAATGGTCACAGTGAGACTCCCAGAAATGAGTGACGTGGTGACTTGTGATAAGTGGTCCAACCATTCTAATATAGACGGCTCTAAGGGAAAAGGAGAAAGTGTTAATATGCTGGAGAAGTGAACATATATTAACATCACTGCACTAGGTACATATGTTACATCTCAATGACAATGTACATTTCTCTCTAAGCACTTGAACATGCTATAAAAAAGCAGATAATTCATATTCCCTATTGAGGCCTCTCGGATGCATAGTATCTAATGTGTGTATCCAATAGGCTTCACGTTTTTTTAGAAGCTGGATCCTATTGCCTCCTCTCCGAGAGGGTGGAATTTGCTCAATGATTTGGAACCTTAACTGGGACACATTATGACCGGCATTAACAAAATGGTAAGGGATAGGAAGAAGGAGGTTCTTACACCGTACTGTAGATTTGTGCTTCGATATTCGGTCCCGTATGGTCTGTGAGGTCTCCCCAACATATGCTAGGCCACAAGGGCACTTGATAACATATACTACATAAGTAGAGTCGCATGTAAAATAATTCCGAATTTTAAATTCCTTACCGGAATGGGGGTGGAAAATTTTGTCCCCTTTAATGATACTATTGCACTGTACACACCTTAAGCATGGAAAAGTCCCACATTTAGGTTTTTGTAGAAACCGCTGTGTCACTGAGGGTGATTTAGATCCAAAATCTGCTTGGACCAGTGAGTCACGTAAATTTGGTGGGCGTTTGTAACATGGTAAAAATGGCTCTTTGAATTCAATGACCTCTGGGTATGCCTTTGAAAGGAGGTGCCAGTTTTTACGTATGGCTCTATGAAGAATATTGGTGATCGGATGATACGTGTGTACAAACGGGATACGTGTGTCAACTTTCTTGATCGGTCTTGTGTCAGGTTCCATAGATTTTTCAAGGATAGAGACAGGATACCCTCTGGCCTTAAATTTGTGTGTCATTTCTGAGAGGCGTTGGCGTTGTACAGCCTCATCAGAGACGATACGTTTCACCCTCTGAAACTGAGATTTGGGAATGGCTTTTTTAGTAGCAGGTGGGTGGAGACTCTGGTAATGTAGTAAACTGTTTTTATCTGTGTCCTTAATGAAAAGATCAGTTGAGAGTTTACCTTCAGGGTCTTTCATGACCAAGGTGTCAAGAAAGTTAATACGCCAGAGATCATGATTCATGGTGAATTGTATCCCTGGCCAGGATGAGTTTAGCAGTTCAAAAAATCTCTGTAAGTGTTCTACTGGGCCTGACCAGATACAGAAGACATCATCAATATAGCGCTTCCATGTAATGACATGGTCGCGGAATAAAGGATGTAGATATATGATGCTCTCCTCAAAGTCGGCCATGTATGCATTTGCATATGGAGGTGCTGCGTTAGACCCCATAGCGGTCCCACGCGTTTGGAGGTAAAAATCATCCTGGAAGAGGAAGAAATTGGAAGTAAGAATAATTTTCAATAAGTCAACACACAAATCAACCTGGTCACTATCCATAGTGGTAGATGATAACAGCCGAGTTACTGACTGAATGCCCTCGTTATGGGGGATAGAGGTATACAGGTCTTTTACGTCCAGTGTAACCAGTAACGAATTTGGGGGAATCAATTGGAGTTCCTTGATTAGTTTAAGAAATGCTCCTGTGTCCAAGATGTAAGACCTTGTTTGCTTAATGTGGGGAGTAAGAATTTTCTCCAAGAATATTGCTAGAGGAGACAAGATAGAATTAGTAGATGCTACAATTGGCCTCCCTGGGGGTTTTTCAAGATTTTTGTGGACTTTCGGGAGAGTGTAGAATACTGGCGTGCGGGGATTCATATTAGTGAGGAATTCGCAAGTTTTAGGATCTAATACTCCCAGATTAGAGTATTTTTGGAGAATCATCCTGATCCTCTGGCCAATATCAGGTGTTGGGTTTTTAGAAAGAGGCTGGTAGATGGATCTGTCACCTAGTTGGCGTTGAACCTCTTCAAGGTACATGGATTTGTCCATTACAACTAGGGCACCTCCCTTGTCGGCTGGCTTCAGTATAATAGAATCATCATCCTGTAAACATTTAAAAGCCGTGCGTTCCTCAACAGTGAAATTCGATGGATAAAACAGTTTACCTTTATCAATATCACAGCGTAAAGATTGAAAAGAGTTATACACAAAATTAATAAATGTTTCAACAGCATGTGAATTCTGAGGTGGACGAAAGAAACTTTTACTGCGTAAGCCTAAGCTAAGCACAGATAAAAGTTTAGGATTAGATGTTGTTGGTGGCTCAGAAGTATCAGGTCTAGAAGCATAATATGCTTTGAGTCTGATACGACGAAAGAATTTTTGTAAATCCATATCAAGATCAAACGTCCGACAGTGGTAGGATGGACAGAAAGAGAGACCTTTCTGTAATACCCTGTGTTCAATCTGGTTAAGAGTTCTGGAGGATATGTTTATTACCAGATTGTCCGTACCTTCGAGCGGGTGATCCGACCTTGTTCCTGTTCTCTTCTTCTGCCCCCTTCTGGTCTTCTTCTGTAGTCCCTTCCCCGACGTTGTCCTAAAAAAGGAAGAGATGTGGTGGACGATGTAGGACCATGTTCCTGGTCTGATCCAGAGGTTGAGTAGTCGGTGGATGTATGTTGGCCAAAATTCGGACCGCTGCGCTTGAGGTTGGTATGCCATCTGTAAACTTGATTTGAGCGGTAGTCCTCTGCGTCTCTGGCGAATTTATTACGTTTCCTCGTCTCAATGTCGCGTTTATGTTGATTGATGCGTTCCTGTATCTCTGATTTAAGTATACCGAGTTCCTCTGGAGTACTTGTTGCTGCCAGTTGGGATTCGATCGTTTTTACACGTTCAGAACTGGAAATAATAGCTCTCTGTAGAAATTCAACTGTCAGTGTTATTAAATCAAGAGAGCATTTGTTTAAGATGTGCTCGAATTTAGTGCAGAACTCTGGTGAATCCCTGAATAGTGTAGGTCGCAAAGGAACCGGAGGCCTCGTGGAATGCGTTGGACGCGTAAGTATTCTGATAGGGTAGCACAATGGAGCTCCGTATTAGTAAGTGACCGAAGTTCCCTTTCCCAATCCCTGCCACGAACTTCGTTTGATGGAATTTGTAAGAAATCGCTGGATAAATTAGACTGAGCGAGGATACTCGCGGCTTCCTCTGCGTTATACGAGAAAGTGTTGGTGGACATGACCCCAGGTGTGCAATCACGTATGGGAAAATACTATGAAAGAAAACCGTGAGCACAACCTGAATGAAACTGGTGCTTTAAAGTCTAGGTTCCCACACCGGGTACTAATAATGAAAAAAGGCTTAAGCACTCAACTTAAAAGGTTTATTAGTAGTATCTCCAAACGTTTCGGTCAGAAAAGACCTTCATCAGTGACTACTGTAATCACAATATAAACGCATAAGAATATGTACAAACAAAATAAGAAACATTGCGATAAATAAAGTATATACAAAAAAGTGAGACACGGGTCACAGGACGGACAATAGAAAAAACGGTGGGTCAGCTCTGAGTATACCAAGACAGTCAAAATAGTATCCAAGAAGAATGAATGGGTAATAGTGCCATACCTTATTTTTATATAGAAGATTGTCTCCTAAAAAGGGGAGAGGTGCGTGCCCCAAGGAAAGTGTGCTGCCTGGATAAGAGTATAACATGGTGAGCATATTATGCCACAGCTGTGAGTCTAATGTGACTAATCAAGTAGTACTTACTTAAAGACAAACGTAGCTTATAAGAATGCTGAGGAGATTGAAGAAAATGAGCAAATTTGAGTAAATAAGGAATATCTTGTGCTCCTAAACAAATGGTATCCGGTCAATATATATATATATATATATATATTACCTCAGTAGAAATATCCAGTGACTAAGCTTGCGGTATCCACCGCTATGTAGACTGGAGCTGTCATTAGCAAAAAACAAAATCAGGGGCATAAAAAATCAGGGGCATAAAAACCATTGTAGGTAAGAGTTATCAAAAGAAATCCCTTGTAGTGTCAAAACCGCTATATTACCTCTGCCAGGACGCTGTCTGAGCCTGCTGATTTGATTTCCATGAGTATGTGGGGCGGAAGTGAGGTAATGGCTCAGAGGGTTCCTTTATATGGAGCAGAGGTGGGACTAAGAGCACTGCTGTCAGTAAAGAAGCACAACCAGGAAGTGACTGAGCAGAGATGGGCAACATAAAAAAAAAAAAAAAAAAAGGCTTTGGATCGCTTATATGTATAGCGCTACTATATACAGCGCTGTGTTGCCATGGTAACTCTGAGGCACTAAATAGTGAAGGCAGGGAGGGAGAAGGGGAAGAAAACAGGAGAAAATGATTAGAGAAGTGCTCAGAAGCCATTTATTTTATAGACAAAGGCAAAGAAACATACATAGTGAAGTGAATCATTATGTTGCCGTGAAGTATAATGGTCACAGTGAGACTCCCAGAAATGAGTGACGTGGTGACTTGTGATAAGTGGTCCAACCATTCTAATATAGACGGCTCTAAGGGAAAAGGAGAAAGTGTTAATATGCTGGAGAAGTGAACATATATTAACATCACTGCACTAGGTACATATGTTACATCTCAATGACAATGTACATTTCTCTCTAAGCACTTGAACATGCTATAAAAAAGCAGATAATTCATATTCCCTATTGAGGCCTCTCGGATGCATAGTATCTAATGTGTGTATCCAATAGGCTTCACGTTTTTTTAGAAGCTGGATCCTATTGCCTCCTCTCCGAGAGGGTGGAATTTGCTCAATGATTTGGAACCTTAACTGGGACACATTATGACCGGCATTAACAAAATGGTAAGGGATAGGAAGAAGGAGGTTCTTACACCGTACTGTAGATTTGTGCTTCGATATTCGGTCCCGTATGGTCTGTGAGGTCTCCCCAACATATGCTAGGCCACAAGGGCACTTGATAACATATACTACATAAGTAGAGTCGCATGTAAAATAATTCCGAATTTTAAATTCCTTACCGGAATGGGGGTGGAAAATTTTGTCCCCTTTAATGATACTATTGCACTGTACACACCTTAAGCATGGAAAAGTCCCACATTTAGGTTTTTGTAGAAACCGCTGTGTCACTGAGGGTGATTTAGATCCAAAATCTGCTTGGACCAGTGAGTCACGTAAATTTGGTGGGCGTTTGTAACATGGTAAAAATGGCTCTTTGAATTCAATGACCTCTGGGTATGCCTTTGAAAGGAGGTGCCAGTTTTTACGTATGGCTCTATGAAGAATATTGGTGATCGGATGATACGTGTGTACAAACGGGATACGTGTGTCAACTTTCTTGATCGGTCTTGTGTCAGGTTCCATAGATTTTTCAAGGATAGAGACAGGATACCCTCTGGCCTTAAATTTGTGTGTCATTTCTGAGAGGCGTTGGCGTTGTACAGCCTCATCAGAGACGATACGTTTCACCCTCTGAAACTGAGATTTGGGAATGGCTTTTTTAGTAGCAGGTGGGTGGAGACTCTGGTAATGTAGTAAACTGTTTTTATCTGTGTCCTTAATGAAAAGATCAGTTGAGAGTTTACCTTCAGGGTCTTTCATGACCAAGGTGTCAAGAAAGTTAATACGCCAGAGATCATGATTCATGGTGAATTGTATCCCTGGCCAGGATGAGTTTAGCAGTTCAAAAAATCTCTGTAAGTGTTCTACTGGGCCTGACCAGATACAGAAGACATCATCAATATAGCGCTTCCATGTAATGACATGGTCGCGGAATAAAGGATGTAGATATATGATGCTCTCCTCAAAGTCGGCCATGTATGCATTTGCATATGGAGGTGCTGCGTTAGACCCCATAGCGGTCCCACGCGTTTGGAGGTAAAAATCATCCTGGAAGAGGAAGAAATTGGAAGTAAGAATAATTTTCAATAAGTCAACACACAAATCAACCTGGTCACTATCCATAGTGGTAGATGATAACAGCCGAGTTACTGACTGAATGCCCTCGTTATGGGGGATAGAGGTATACAGGTCTTTTACGTCCAGTGTAACCAGTAACGAATTTGGGGGAATCAATTGGAGTTCCTTGATTAGTTTAAGAAATGCTCCTGTGTCCAAGATGTAAGACCTTGTTTGCTTAATGTGGGGAGTAAGAATTTTCTCCAAGAATATTGCTAGAGGAGACAAGATAGAATTAGTAGATGCTACAATTGGCCTCCCTGGGGTTTTTCAAGATTTTTGTGGACTTTCGGGAGAGTGTAGAATACTGGCGTGCGGGGATTCATATTAGTGAGGAATTCGCAAGTTTTAGGATCTAATACTCCCAGATTAGAGTATTTTTGGAGAATCATCCTGATCCTCTGGCCAATATCAGGTGTTGGGTTTTTAGAAAGAGGCTGGTAGATGGATCTGTCACCTAGTTGGCGTTGAACCTCTTCAAGGTACATGGATTTGTCCATTACAACTAGGGCACCTCCCTTGTCGGCTGGCTTCAGTATAATAGAATCATCATCCTGTAAACATTTAAAAGCCGTGCGTCCTCAACAGTGAAATTCGATGGATAAAACAGTTTACCTTTATCAATATCACAGCGTAAAGATTGAAAAGAGTTATACACAAAATTAATAAATGTTTCAACAGCATGTGAATTCTGAGGTGGACGAAAGAAACTTTTACTGCGTAAGCCTAAGCTAAGCACAGATAAAAGTTTAGGATTAGATGTTGTTGGTGGCTCAGAAGTATCAGGTCTAGAAGCATAATATGCTTTGAGTCTGATACGACGAAAGAATTTTTGTAAATCCATATCAAGATCAAACGTCCGACAGTGGTAGGATGGACAGAAAGAGAGACCTTTCTGTAATACCCTGTGTTCAATCTGGTTAAGAGTTCTGGAGGATATGTTTATTACCAGATTGTCCGTACCTTCGAGCGGGTGATCCGACCTTGTTCCTGTTCTCTTCTTCTGCCCCCTTCTGGTCTTCTTCTGTAGTCCCTTCCCCGACGTTGTCCTAAAAAAGGAAGAGATGTGGTGGACGATGTAGGACCATGTTCCTGGTCTGATCCAGAGGTTGAGTAGTCGGTGGATGTATGTTGGCCAAAATTCGGACCGCTGCGCTTGAGGTTGGTATGCCATCTGTAAACTTGATTTGAGCGGTAGTCCTCTGCGTCTCTGGCGAATTTATTACGTTTCCTCGTCTCAATGTCGCGTTTATGTTGATTGATGCGTTCCTGTATCTCTGATTTAAGTATACCGAGTTCCTCTGGAGTACTTGTTGCTGCCAGTTGGGATTCGATCGTTTTTACACGTTCAGAACTGGAAATAATAGCTCTCTGTAGAAATTCAACTGTCAGTGTTATTAAATCAAGAGAGCATTTGTTTAAGATGTGCTCGAATTTAGTGCAGAACTCTGGTGAATCCCTGAATAGTGTAGGTCGCAAAGGAACCCGGAGGCCTCATGGAATGCGTTGGACGCGTAAGTATTCTGATAGGGTAGCACAATGGAGCTCCGTATTAGTAAGTGACCGAAGTTCCCTTTCCCAATCCCTGCCACGAACTTCGTTTGATGGAATTTGTAAGAAATCGCTGGATAAATTAGACTGAGCGAGGATACTCGCGGCTTCCTCTGCGTTATACGAGAAAGTGTTGGTGGACATGACCCCAGGTGTGCAATCACGTATGGGAAAATACTATGAAAGAAAACCGTGAGCACAACCTGAATGAAACTGGTGCTTTAAAGTCTAGGTTCCCACACCGGGTACTAATAATGAAAAAAGGCTTAAGCACTCAACTTAAAAGGTTTATTAGTAGTATCTCCAAACGTTTCGGTCAGAAAAGACCGTGCTTAGAGAGAAATGTACATTGTCATTGAGATGTAACATATGTACCTAGTGCAGTGATGTTAATATATGTTCACTTATGTTAATATGTTAATATATGTTCACTTCTCCAGCATATTAACACTTTCTCCTTTTCCCTTAGAGCCGTCTATATTAGAATGGTTGGACCACTTATCACAAGTCACCACGTCACTCATTTCTGGGAGTCTCACTGTGACCATTATACTTCACGGCAACAAATGATTCACTTCACTATGTATGTTTCTTTGCCTTTGTCTATAAAATAAATGGCTTCTGAGCACTTCTCTAATCATTTTCTCCTGTTTTCTTCCCCTTCTCCCTCCCTGCCTTCACTATTAGTGCCTCAGAGTTACCATGGCAACACAGCGCTGTATATAGTAGCGCTATACATATAAGCGATCCAAAGCCTTTTTTTTTTATTTTTTTTTTTTATGTTGCCCATCTCTGCTCAGTCACTTCCTGGTTGTGCTTCTTGACTGACAGCAGTGCTCTTAGTCCCACCTCTGCTCCATATAAAGGAACCCTCTGAGCCATTACCTCACTTCCGCCCCACATACTCATGGAAATCAAATCAGCAGGCTCAGACAGCGTCCTGGCAGAGGTAATATAGCGGTTTTTGACACTACAAGGGATTTCTTTTGATAACTCTTACCTACAATGGTTTTATGCCCCTGATTTTTTATGCCCCTGATTTTGTTTTTTGCTAATGACAGCTCCAGTTACATAGCGGTGGATACCGCAAGCTTAGTCACTGGATATTTCTACTGAGGTAATATATATTTATATATATATATATATATATATATTGACCGGATACCATTTGTTTAGGAGCACAAGATATTCCTTATTTACTCAAATTTGCTCATTTTCTTCAATCTCCTCAGCATTCTTATAAGCTACGTTTGTCTTTAAGTAAGTACTACTTGATTAGTCACATTAGACTCACAGCTGTGGCATAATATGCTCACCATGTTATACTCTTATCCAGGCAGCACACTTTCCTTGGGGCACGCACCTCTCCCCTTTTTAGGAGACAATCTTCTATATAAAAATAAGGTATGGCACTATTACCCATTCATTCTTCTTGGATACTATTTTGACTGTCTTGGTATACTCAGAGCTGACCCACCGTTTTTTCTATTGTCCGTCCTGTGACCCGTGTCTCACTTTTTTGTATATACTTTATTTATCGCAATGTTTCTTATTTTGTTTGTACATATTCTTATGCGTTTATATTGTGATTACAGTAGTCATGATGAAGGTCTTTTCTGACCGAAACGTTTGGAGATACTACTAATAAACCTTTTAAGTTGAGTGCTTAAGCCTTTTTTCATTATTAGTACCCGGTGTGGGAACCTAGACTTTAAAGCACCAGTTTCATTCAGGTTGTGCTCACGGTTTTCTTTCATAGTATTTTCCCATACGTGATTGCACACCTGGGGTCATGTCCACCAACACTTTCTCGTATAACGCAGAGGAAGCCGCGAGTATCCTCGCTCAGTCTAATTTATCCAGCGATTTCTTACAAATTCCATCAAACGAAGTTCGTGGCAGGGATTGGGAAAGGGAACTTCGGTCACTTACTAATACGGAGCTCCATTGTGCTACCCTATCAGAATACTTACGCGTCCAACGCATTCCACGAGGCCTCCGGGTTCCTTTGCGACCTACACTATTCAGGGATTCACCAGAGTTCTGCACTAAATTCGAGCACATCTTAAACAAATGCTCTCTTGATTTAATAACACTGACAGTTGAATTTCTACAGAGAGCTATTATTTCCAGTTCTGAACGTGTAAAAACGATCGAATCCCAACTGGCAGCAACAAGTACTCCAGAGGAACTCGGTATACTTAAATCAGAGATACAGGAACGCATCAATCAACATAAACGCGACATTGAGACGAGGAAACGTAATAAATTCGCCAGAGACGCAGAGGACTACCGCTCAAATCAAGTTTACAGATGGCATACCAACCTCAAGCGCAGCGGTCCGAATTTTGGCCAACATACATCCACCGACTACTCAACCTCTGGATCAGACCAGGAACATGGTCCTACATAGTCCACCACATCTCTTCCTTTTTTAGGACAACGTCGGGGAAGGGACTACAGAAGAAGACCAGAAGGGGGCAGAAGAAGAGAACAGGAACAAGGTCGGATCACCTGCTCGAAGGTACGGACAATCTGGTAATAAACATATCCTCCAGAACTCTTAACCAGATTGAACACAGGGTATTACAGAAAGGTCTCTCTTTCTGTCCATCCTACCACTGTCGGACGTTTGATCTTGATATGGATTTACAAAAATTCTTTCGTCGTATCAGACTCAAAGCATATTATGCTTCTAGACCTGATACTTCTGAGCCACCAACAACATCTAATCCTAAACTTTTATCTGCGCTTAGCTTAGGCTTACGCAGTAAAAGTTTCTTTCGTCCACCTCAGAATTCACATGCTGTTGAAACGTTTATTAATTTTGTGTATAACTCTTTTCAATCTTTACGCTGTGATATTGATAAAGGTAAACTGTTTTATCCATCGAATTTCACTGTTGAGGAACGCACGGCTTTTAAATGTTTACAGGATGATGATTCTATTATACTGAAGCCAGCCGACAAGGGAGGTGCCCTAGTTGTAATGGACAAATCCATGTACCTTGAAGAGGTTCAACGCCAACTAGGTGACAGATCCATCTACCAGCCTCTTTCTAAAAACCCAACACCTGATATGGCCAGAGGATCAGGATGATTCTCCAAAAATACTCTAATCTGGGAGTATTAGATCCTAAAACTTGCGAATTCCTCACTAATATGAATCCCCGCACGCCAGTATTCTACACTCTCCCGAAAGTCCACAAAAATCTTGAAAAACCCCAGGGAGGCCAATTGTAGCATCTACTAATTCTATCTTGTCTCCTCTAGCAATATTCTTGGAGAAAATTCTTACTCCCCACATTAAGCAAACAAGGTCTTACATCTTGGACACAGGAGCATTTCTTAAACTAATCAAGGAACTCCAATTGATTCCCCCAAATTCGTTACTGGTTACACTGGACGTAAAAGACCTGTATACCTCTATCCCCCATAACGAGGGCATTCAGTCAGTAACTCGGCTGTTATCATCTACCACTATGGATAGTGACCAGGTTGATTTGTGTGTTGACTTATTGAAAATTATTCTTACTTCCAATTTCTTCCTCTTCCAGGATGATTTTTACCTCCAAACGCGTGGGACCGCTATGGGGTCTAACGCAGCACCTCCATATGCAAATGCATACATGGCCGACTTTGAGGAGAGCATCATATATCTACATCCTTTATTCCGCGACCATGTCATTACATGGAAGCGCTATATTGATGATGTCTTCTGTATCTGGTCAGGCCCAGTAGAACACTTACAGAGATTTTTTGAACTGCTAAACTCATCCTGGCCAGGGATACAATTCACCATGAATCATGATCTCTGGCGTATTAACTTTCTTGACACCTTGGTCATGAAAGACCCTGAAGGTAAACTCTCAACTGATCTTTTCATTAAGGACACAGATAAAAACAGTTTACTACATTACCAGAGTCTCCACCCACCTGCTACTAAAAAAGCCATTCCCAAATCTCAGTTTCAGAGGGTGAAACGTATCGTCTCTGATGAGGCTGTACAACGCCAACGCCTCTCAGAAATGACACACAAATTTAAGGCCAGAGGGTATCCTGTCTCTATCCTTGAAAAATCTATGGAACCTGACACAAGACCGATCAAGAAAGTTGACACACGTATCCCGTTTGTACACACGTATCATCCGATCACCAATATTCTTCATAGAGCCATACGTAAAAACTGGCACCTCCTTTCAAAGGCATACCCAGAGGTCATTGAATTCAAAGAGCCATTTTTACCATGTTACAAACGCCCACCAAATTTACGTGACTCACTGGTCCAAGCAGATTTTGGATCTAAATCACCCTCAGTGACACAGCGGTTTCTACAAAAACCTAAATGTGGGACTTTTCCATGCTTAAGGTGTGTACAGTGCAATAGTATCATTAAAGGGGACAAAATTTTCCACCCCCATTCCGGTAAGGAATTTAAAATTCGGAATTATTTTACATGCGACTCTACTTATGTAGTATATGTTATCAAGTGCCCTTGTGGCCTAGCATATGTTGGGGAGACTCACAGACCATACGGGACCGAATATCGAAGCACAAATCTACAGTACGGTTGTAAGAACCTCCTTCTTCCTATCCCTTACCATTTTGTTAATGCCGGTCATAATGTGTCCCAGTTAAGGTTCCAAATCATTGAGCAAATTCCACCCTTCGGAGAGGAGGCAATAGGATCCAGCTTCTAAAAAAACGTGAAGCCTATTGGATACACACATTAGATACTATGCATCCGAGAGGCCTCAATAGGGAATATGAATTATCTGCTTTTTTTATAGCATGTTCAAGTGCTTAGAGAGAAATGTACATTGTCATTGAGATGTAACATATGTACCTAGTGCAGTGATGTTAATATATGTTCACTTCTCCGCATATTAACACTTTCTCCTTTTCCCTTAGAGCCGTCTATATTAGAATGGTTGGACCACTTATCACAAGTCACCACGTCACTCATTTCTGGGAGTCTCACTGTGACCATTATACTTCACGGCAACATAATGATTCACTTCACTATGTATGTTTCTTTGCCTTTGTCTATAAAATAAATGGCTTCTGAGCACTTCTCTAATCATTTTCTCCTGTTTTCTTCCCCTTCTCCCTCCCTGCCTTCACTATTTAGTGCCTCAGAGTTACCATGGCAACACAGCGCTGTATATAGTAGCGCTATACATATAAGCGATCCAAAGCCTTTTTTTTTTTTTTTTTTTTATGTTGCCCATCTCTGCTCAGTCACTTCCTGGTTGTGCTTCTTGACTGACAGCAGTGCTCTTAGTCCCACCTCTGCTCCATATAAAGGAACCCTCTGAGCCATTACCTCACTTCCGCCCCACATACTCATGGAAATCAAATCAGCAGGCTCAGACAGCGTCCTGGCAGAGGTAATATAGCGGTTTTGACACTACAAGGGATTTCTTTTGATAACTCTTACCTACAATGGTTTTTTATGCCCCTGATTTTTTATGCCCCTGATTTTGTTTTTTGCTAATGACAGCTCCAGTCTACATAGCGGTGGATACCGCAAGCTTAGTCACTGGATATTTCTACTGAGGTAATATATATATATATATATATATATATATTGACCGGATACCATTTGTTTAGGAGCACAAGATATTCCTTATTTACTCAAATTTGCTCATTTTCTTCAATCTCCTCAGCATTCTTATAAGCTACGTTTGTCTTTAAGTAAGTACTACTTGATTAGTCACATTAGACTCACAGCTGTGGCATAATATGCTCACCATGTTATACTCTTATCCAGGCAGCACACTTTCCTTGGGGCACGCACCTCTCCCTTTTTAGGAGACAATCTTCTATATAAAAATAAGGTATGGCACTATTACCCATTCATTCTTCTTGGATACTATTTTGACTGTCTTGGTATACTCAGAGCTGACCCACCGTTTTTTCTATTGTCCGTCCTGTGACCCGTGTCTCACTTTTTTGTATTACTTATTTATCGCAATGTTTCTTATTTTGTTTGTACATATTCTTATGCGTTTATATTGTGATTACAGTAGTCACTGATGAAGGTCTTTTCTGACCGAAACGTTTGGAGATACTACTAATAAACCTTTTAAGTTGAGTGCTTAAGCCTTTTTTCATTATTAGTACCCGGTGTGGGAACCTAGACTTTAAAGCACCAGTTTCATTCAGGTTGTGCTCACGGTTTTCTTTCTTAGTATTTTCCCATACGTGATTGCACACCTGGGGTCATGTCCACCAACACTTTCTCGTATAACGCAGAGGAAGCCGCGAGTATCCTCGCTCAGTCTAATTTATCCAGCGATTTCTTACAAATTCCATCAAACGAAGTTCGTGGCAGGGATTGGGAAAGGGAACTTCGGTCACTTACTAATACGGAGCTCCATTGTGCTACCCTATCAGAATACTTACGCGTCCAACGCATTCCACGAGGCCTCCGGGTTCCTTTGCGACCTACACTATTCAGGGATTCACCAGAGTTCTGCACTAAATTCGAGCACATCTTAAACAAATGCTCTCTTGATTTAATAACACTGACAGTTGAATTTCTACAGAGAGCTATTATTTCCAGTTCTGAACGTGTAAAAACGATCGAATCCCAACTGGCAGCAACAAGTACTCCAGAGGAACTCGGTATACTTAAATCAGAGATACAGGAACGCATCAATCAACATAAACGCGACATTGAGACGAGGAAACGTAATAAATTCGCCAGAGACGCAGAGGACTACCGCTCAAATCAAGTTTACAGATGGCATACCAACCTCAAGCGCAGCGGTCCGAATTTTGGCCAACATACATCCACCGACTACTCAACCTCTGGATCAGACCAGGAACATGGTCCTACATAGTCCACCACATCTCTTCCTTTTTTAGGACAACGTCGGGGAAGGGACTACAGAAGAAGACCAGAAGGGGGCAGAAGAAGAGAACAGGAACAAGGTCGGATCACCTGCTCGAAGGTACGGACAATCTGGTAATAAACATATCCTCCAGAACTCTTAACCAGATTGAACACAGGGTATTACAGAAAGGTCTCTCTTTCTGTCCATCCTACCACTGTCGGACGTTTGATCTTGATATGGATTTACAAAAATTCTTTCGTCGTATCAGACTCAAAGCATATTATGCTTCTAGACCTGATACTTCTGAGCCACCAACAACATCTAATCCTAAACTTTTATCTGCGCTTAGCTTAGGCTTACGCAGTAAAAGTTTCTTTCGTCCACCTCAGAATTCACATGCTGTTGAAACGTTTATTAATTTTGTGTATAACTCTTTTCAATCTTTACGCTGTGATATTGATAAAGGTAAACTGTTTTATCCATCGAATTTCACTGTTGAGGAACGCACGGCTTTTAAATGTTTACAGGATGATGATTCTATTATACTGAAGCCAGCCGACAAGGGAGGTGCCCTAGTTGTAATGGACAAATCCATGTACCTTGAAGAGGTTCAACGCCAACTAGGTGACAGATCCATCTACCAGCCTCTTTCTAAAAACCCAACACCTGATATTGGCCAGAGGATCAGGATGATTCTCCAAAAATACTCTAATCTGGGAGTATTAGATCCTAAAACTTGCGAATTCCTCACTAATATGAATCCCCGCACGCCAGTATTCTACACTCTCCCGAAAGTCCACAAAAATCTTGAAAAACCCCCAGGGAGGCCAATTGTAGCATCTACTAATTCTATCTTGTCTCCTCTAGCAATATTCTTGGAGAAAATTCTTACTCCCCACATTAAGCAAACAAGGTCTTACATCTTGGACACAGGAGCATTTCTTAAACTAATCAAGGAACTCCAATTGATTCCCCCAAATTCGTTACTGGTTACACTGGACGTAAAAGACCTGTATACCTCTATCCCCCATAACGAGGGCATTCAGTCAGTAACTCGGCTGTTATCATCTACCACTATGGATAGTGACCAGGTTGATTTGTGTGTTGACTTATTGAAAATTATTCTTACTTCCAATTTCTTCCTCTTCCAGGATGATTTTTACCTCCAAACGCGTGGGACCGCTATGGGGTCTAACGCAGCACCTCCATATGCAAATGCATACATGGCCGACTTTGAGGAGAGCATCATATATCTACATCCTTTATTCCGCGACCATGTCATTACATGGAAGCGCTATATTGATGATGTCTTCTGTATCTGGTCAGGCCCAGTAGAACACTTACAGAGATTTTTTGAACTGCTAAACTCATCCTGGCCAGGGATACAATTCACCATGAATCATGATCTCTGGCGTATTAACTTTCTTGACACCTTGGTCATGAAAGACCCTGAAGGTAAACTCTCAACTGATCTTTTCATTAAGGACACAGATAAAAACAGTTTACTACATTACCAGAGTCTCCACCCACCTGCTACTAAAAAAGCCATTCCCAAATCTCAGTTTCAGAGGGTGAAACGTATCGTCTCTGATGAGGCTGTACAACGCCAACGCCTCTCAGAAATGACACACAAATTTAAGGCCAGAGGGTATCCTGTCTCTATCCTTGAAAAATCTATGGAACCTGACACAAGACCGATCAAGAAAGTTGACACACGTATCCCGTTTGTACACACGTATCATCCGATCACCAATATTCTTCATAGAGCCATACGTAAAAACTGGCACCTCCTTTCAAAGGCATACCCAGAGGTCATTGAATTCAAAGAGCCATTTTTACCATGTTACAAACGCCCACCAAATTTACGTGACTCACTGGTCCAAGCAGATTTTGGATCTAAATCACCCTCAGTGACACAGCGGTTTCTACAAAAACCTAAATGTGGGACTTTTCCATGCTTAAGGTGTGTACAGTGCAATAGTATCATTAAAGGGGACAAAATTTTCCACCCCCATTCCGGTAAGGAATTTAAAATTCGGAATTATTTTACATGCGACTCTACTTATGTAGTATATGTTATCAAGTGCCCTTGTGGCCTAGCATATGTTGGGGAGACCTCACAGACCATACGGGACCGAATATCGAAGCACAAATCTACAGTACGGTGTAAGAACCTCCTTCTTCCTATCCCTTACCATTTTGTTAATGCCGGTCATAATGTGTCCCAGTTAAGGTTCCAAATCATTGAGCAAATTCCACCCTCTCGGAGAGGAGGCAATAGGATCCAGCTTCTAAAAAAACGTGAAGCCTATTGGATACACACATTAGATACTATGCATCCGAGAGGCCTCAATAGGGAATATGAATTATCTGCTTTTTTATAGCATGTTCAAGTGCTTAGAGAGAAATGTACATTGTCATTGAGATGTAACATATGTACCTAGTGCAGTGATGTTAATATATGTTCACTTCTCCAGCATATTAACACTTTCTCCTTTTCCCTTAGAGCCGTCTATATTAGAATGGTTGGACCACTTATCACAAGTCACCACGTCACTCATTTCTGGGAGTCTCACTGTGACCATTATACTTCACGGCAACATAATGATTCACTTCACTATGTATGTTTCTTTGCCTTTGTCTATAAAATAAATGGCTTCTGAGCACTTCTCTAATCATTTTCTCCTGTTTTCTTCCCCTTCTCCCTCCCTGCCTTCACTATTTAGTGCCTCAGAGTTACCATGGCAACACAGCGCTGTATATAGTAGCGCTATACATATAAGCGATCCAAAGCCTTTTTTTTTTTTTTTTTTTTATGTTGCCCATCTCTGCTCAGTCACTTCCTGGTTGTGCTTCTTGACTGACAGCAGTGCTCTTAGTCCCACCTCTGCTCCATATAAAGGAACCCTCTGAGCCATTACCTCACTTCCGCCCCACATACTCATGGAAATCAAATCAGCAGGCTCAGACAGCGTCCTGGCAGAGGTAATATAGCGGTTTTGACACTACAAGGGATTTCTTTTGATAACTCTTACCTACAATGGTTTTTATGCCCCTGATTTTTTATGCCCCTGATTTTGTTTTTTGCTAATGACAGCTCCAGTCTACATAGCGGTGGATACCGCAAGCTTAGTCACTGGATATTTCTACTGAGGTAATATATATATATATATATATATTGACCGGATACCATTTGTTTAGGAGCACAAGATATTCCTTATTTACTCAAATTTGCTCATTTTCTTCAATCTCCTCAGCATTCTTATAAGCTACGTTTGTCTTTAAGTAAGTACTACTTGATTAGTCACATTAGACTCACAGCTGTGGCATAATATGCTCACCATGTTATACTCTTATCCAGGCAGCACACTTTCCTTGGGGCACGCACCTCTCCCCTTTTTAGGAGACAATCTTCTATATAAAAATAAGGTATGGCACTATTACCCATTCATTCTTCTTGGATACTATTTTGACTGTCTTGGTATACTCAGAGCTGACCACACCGTTTTTTCTATTGTCCGTCCTGTGACCCGTGTCTCACTTTTTTGTAATACTTTATTTATCGCAATGTTTCTTATTTTGTTTGTACATATTCTTATGCGTTTATATTGTGATTACAGTAGTCACTGATGAAGGTCTTTTCTGACCGAAACGTTTGGAGATACTACTAATAAACCTTTTAAGTTGAGTGCTTAAGCCTTTTTTCATTATATGGTAACATAGACCTGGCATTAATATTTTACAGGTCAGTACGAGTACGCAGATATCAAACATGTATAATTTTTTTTTATTTAAGTGGTGTAAAAAATGTAGGAAATTTGTAAAAAAACAACTCTTTGCTTGTGTTGCCATTTTCCGAAACCTGTAACGCATTAAATTTTCGGGATATAGTGCTGGATCAACATGTTAGGGCAGGTTAGGATAGGATATGGGTTGAACTAGATGGACTTAAAGTCTTCCTTCAACCTTAATAACTATGTTACTATGCTGTATGAGGGATTATTTTTGACCCTGTTCTGACATTTTTACAGATACCATTTTGGGGTAGATAGAATGTTTTAATTGCCTCTTATTGTAACGTTGAGGCGACCAAAAAACATAATCCTGGCGTTTTGATTTTTTTTCTCGTTACACTGTTTACCGATCGGATGAATTTACTTTACATTTTTCTAGATTTTTACGAACGCAGTGATACCAAATATGTGTTTTTAATTTTTTTTTTTAATTCTAACAGGGCAAAAGGCGGATAATTTGAACGCTTGTGTTTTTTTTTACTTTTTTAAAATCTTTTTTTTAAACTTTTCACTGTATTTAATAGTCCCCCTAGGGGGCTTGAAGCTGGGATCATCTGATCGCTTGGCTATACAAAACAGTGGATCAGCACGGCAATGTATAGTGAAAACCACGATTTAATATAAACACCAGCTACAGGCTGGCTTTCACAGGAGGTTTGTAGTGACGGGCACAGGAGTCATCAGCAGAATGACACGCCCCCTGCTGGCGTGTGTTAAATGCCGCTGTCACAGATTGAAAGCGACATTTCACAAGTTAACAGCCATCATCTGCCAGGAAAGAAACAGGTTAGACTTGCGAGCCCGCATCAAAATCAGGGACATGACATATGACGTAAATGTACGCCGTATGTCGTGTAGGGGTTAAAGACCCGTTTAGAATACAATACGATCATTCTGTCCCCACATACGGTACGTAATCTGCAGCACACTCACTGTTCACGTAGGTTGATGTGCAGCCAATAATGATTTTTATGCTGGTATAAAAATCAAATCACCCAAAGAATTAGCATTTTGCTATTCCAACAAAGTGAGATCATTGGGACTCCGACTGTTGGGCCTTAGAGATGCCAAGAATGAAAGTGTGGCAGGCTCTTTCTTAGCTACAGAACATAACAGACATACAGTGCCTTGTGAAAGTATTCGGCCCCCTGGAACTTTTCAACCTTTTCCCACATATCATGCTTCAAACATAAAGATACCAAATGTTAATTTTTGGTGAAGAATCAACAACAAGTGGGACACAATTGTGAAGTTGAACAAAATTTATTGGTTATTTTAAATTTTTGTGGAAATTCGAAAACTGAAAAGTGGGGCGTGCAATATTATTCAGCCCCTTTAACTTAATACTTTGTTACGCCACCTTTTGCTGTGATTACAGCTGCAAGTCGCTTGGGGTATGTCTCTATCAGTTTTGTACTTCGAGAGACTGAAATTCTTGCCCATTCTTCCTTGGCAAACAGCTCGAGCTCAGTGAGGTTGGATGGAGATCGTTTGTGAACAGCAGTTTTCAGCTCTTTCCACAGATTCTCGATTGGATTCAGGCCTGGATTTTGACTTGGCCATTCTAACACCTGGATACTTTTATTTGTGAGCCATTCCATTGTAGATTTTGCTTTATGTTTGGGATCATTGTCTTGTTGGAAGACAAATCTCCGTCCCAGTCTCAGGTCTTTTGCAGACTCCAACAGGTTTTCTTCAAGAATGGTCCTGTATTTTGCTCCATCCATCTTCCCATCAATTTTAACCATCTTCCCTGTCCCTGCTGAAGAAAAGCAGGCCCAAACCATGATGCTGCCACCACCATGTTTGACAGTGGGGATGGTGTGTTCAGGGTGTTGAGCTGTGTTGCCTTTACGCCAAACATATTGTTTGGCATTGTTGCCAAAAAGTTAGATTTTGGTTTCATCTGACCAGAGCACCTTCTTCCACATGTTTGATGTGTCTCCCAGGTGGCTTGTTGCAAACTTTAAATGACACTTTTTATGGATATCTTTGAGAAATGGCTTTCTTCGTGCCACTCTTCCATAAAGGCCAGATTTGTGCAGTGTACGACTGATTGTTGTCCTATGGACAGACTGTCCCACCTCAGCTGTAGATCTCTGCAGATCATCCAGAGTGATCATGGGCATGTTGGCTGCATCTCTGATCAGTCTTCTCCTTGTTTGAGATGAAAGTTTAGTGGGACAGCCGGGTCTTAGTAGATTTGCAGTGGTATGATACTTCTTCCATTTCAATATGATCGCTTGCACAGTGCTCCTTGGGATGTTTAAAGTTTTGGAAATCATTTTGTATCCAAATCCGGCTTTAAACTTCTCCACAACAGTATTACGGACCTGCCTGTTGGGTTCCTTGGTCTTCATGATGCTCTCTGTGCTTCTAACAGAACCCTGAGACTATCACAGAGCAGGTGCATTTATACGGAGACTTGATTACACAAAGGTGGATTACATTTATCATCATTAGTCATTTAGAACACTGGATCATTCAGAGATCCACAATGAACTTCTGGAGTGAGTTTGCTGCACTGAAAGTAAAGGCGCTGAATAATATTGCACGCCCCACTTTTCAGTTTTTGTATTTCCACAAATATTTAAAATAACCAATAAATTTCGTTCAACTTCACAATCGTGTCCCACCTGTTGTTGATTCTTCACCAAAAATTTACATTTGGTATCTTTATGTATGAAGCATGATATGTGGGAAAAGGTTGAAAAGTTCCAAGGGGCCGAATACTTTCTCAAGGCACTGTAATTGAAAACAAGAAACAAAGAAAAAAATAAAATCCATAAAACTTTTACCATTGTATAAATGGAATACTACACATTTTCTTGTTTTTTTTATTTGTGATATTAATAAAATTGAAAATATAAAGTAATTATGTTCAGCACACAATACAGTACAAAGTATTTAAAACAGCACACGCAATTCTGGCACATCTCTCGTCAGTCGCGGAAGTTTGGTAATTCAGTAGTAGATGCTACAAAAATATAAAAATACTGTATGACAAGTCCCTCTATGAAATTAAAGGACAGGAATGTGATCGAATGTCATTTTGCTTGAGCAGAGCATCATCCAGATCAATCAGATTTCCATTAACGGTGACGTCCATGCAGCCGACGTAGAAGGCAGAGACTGGAGTAGCCGTAACTGGGATATCTAACAATAAAAGACACGGGATTATCGTTCACATAAAACCTAGGTGCTAATTTCACTTCTGCACCCCCCCGTCACTATTAGGCATTAACAGCACATCCATATGGCATGAATGCTGAAATTCATCATGGTATTTTAGAGGAAATGCTTGTTTTTGAACAATATATCACTTTGTAGATTCAAAATTCTGTGTTGGATATTTTCTTCTCAAAAATCTTTCGGATCCCGATCTCCTTCTTTACTTTTATAAAATAGCTGCCCATTTTTAAAAAAAACTCTATGCATAAACCACTTTGGTTCTCCGAGACATTGCCCCTGATATTGAAGGTACCAATGTGTTCAGACCCTGACGCAATAGTGGGCCCAAAAAAGTCCGCAAGTCCAATCCGGGCATCAATAGTCAATAGGAAACGCAAAACTTACCCATCTGATCTATTACCAACTACAATGGAATCAAAAGTGCACATCGGAATCATTGAAGGGTTATCCTCAAGTTCTATAACAGGTAAAATTGCAAAATGCTTGTAAAAACGAGCAAATTTGCAATTTACCTCTTATTAAAAATCCTTTCCATTTTTCAGAGTCCATAAGCACTGCTCTAAAGCTGGCCAGACGGATGGATTTGACCAGGTTCAGTGCTCCTGCATTCTTCAGAGGCAAATATTCAACTGCTTCCAGCAACTGAAGGGCACACAGTCAAGTCAGAGGTACCACCATGCCTTTTTTTTACAAACTGTCAATCATCAAGAGCACAGCAAGCAAGAAGCTGTGAGGCAGGGGAGTGTTGTGCTTCTGAACTGCAACCCCTCTAATCCCGCAGGACTCAAGCATGACACTGTTCATGGGGCTGTAGATGTTCTGCAGGTGATTGGTGATACTCCAGATAGTAGTAAAATACCCCAAACTCCAGAAAAACAGATAATCCGGGACTCATCAGTCCCAGTCAACTACAATTTTAGTTTTTCTTTTATCTATAAGAAATTTTGACTTACAATAATTTATTGAAGATGGAATAGTTTTGTAGGATTTACTAGGTAAATATAGTATTACCACTATTTCCATTTTCAATCTGCCCTTTTAGAATCCTATCAAAAAGGTCTAAAAGGGCCCCTCCTTCAATAGCTGTTGGTCAAATGCTCATTTGCCTGACAGATTTGTCCCCATCCCCCAAAATTCAGCTTGGGCGAGATTACATGTGTCCCGAATGGGAAGAGGGGAATAAGTTGCTGGAAGACAAATATGGCAGTGACTTATCTCAACAAAACAAAAGTTTAAATTTAACTTGGTCGATCCTTCTTTCCCCCATCATTATCTGTGAAATTGACGCGTTCTACTGACTTTCTTAGATCCTTTCGAAAAATCACAGGTTTATATAAGTCATACAAGATATTTATGGCCTAGCATAGAACAAGGAAACTACAAAGGGCAATGCTGTTATCGATTGCAAACTTAAAGGGAATCTGTCAGTAGGATCAACCCTCCTAGGCCGTTGATATGAGCAGGCAGGTCATAGGAAGCTGAATAAAATGAGACCTTGATATCTGCGATCCGATGTCTTATTCCAGAGAAATCCATTTTTTTTCTTATATGTAAATGATCTCTTCCAGGCTCAGGGGAGGATGTTGTCTGGAAGATAACTCTGCCTCCAGAGCTTGTTTTACATGAAGGAGGAGTTACCAGTGTGAGACAAGTAACCAACACAGAACAGCAGAACTGAACGTTGTCTTCTTGCAAACACATTTTTTGCAGATCTCTGAGCTCTGCTGTATTGCAAAGATATTACAGCCCTGCCTGCCTGTGAGATGGAAGCTGAGAGGAACCTGCAGATGTGTCAGGTATCATCACACACAGCTCTGCAGTGAGATCAGGAGAGCAGAGAGCGGCCATTACACATCACAGTGGTAACACTGGTAATCATTACCCATCACACTGGTAACACTGGTATCCATTACACATCACACTGGTAACCCCCCTTCATGTAACATAATCTCTGGAGGCAGTTATCTTCCAGGCAGCGTCCGACCCGAAGCCTGGAAGAGGTCATTTATATAAAGTGATAAAAGATGATTTCTCCACAACAAGGTATCTGATATGGGACACACAGGTAGGATTTTTTCTGCAGTCTATGACCTGTATGACTGTATTAATAGTTTAGAGAGGTCAAATGTGGTGACAGATTCCCTTTACAGGAAATTATCCGTAAAGTGGGGATAGAAATACGGACATACCAGGAATGCCTCCTAAATACGTATCCACCTGGCTGCTCATTGACTGGTCCAAAATGGCCAGCTGCTTCTTCATTTCTTCCTTGCCTATGTAACTAACGTCAGTATAGGAACTGGAGGTTATTTCCACACTGGACTTTGTTGCTGTAAAGCTTATTGATAGAGTCTTGTCAGTACATATTCTTTTGGTTGTGAGTCGTGCCACGGTAGTGCTCTGAATGCTGACAATAATATCCTGCAAGGAAAAATATACACATTTCTAAATTAAAGGAATATATTAAATAAGAGGATTTAAATAAATATGCAATACTGCCATTATTTCCCAGGTCCTGTGTTACTGATGTTGACAAATTTTTGTTACATGCTGGAGTGACAGGAATTCTGAATCATCAGCTGCCCAATTAATAGAATCTTATCAAATAAAGGTATTAATATATTTTTTTTATTCTGTGGTATAGATCATGGTCTTCATTAAAGGGACTCATTAAATGGATACAAATATTTTTAAAAGGGCTCGGACTGAAGTTGGTGTGAATTGATTTATAAAACCTGGTCATTCGGCCACGTCAGTAATCTGTGACCGGTGGACCATAAGAACTGCGTCCTACATCCTGGCATCCGCAGCTCTGCTTCTGATTAGCCTGCCAGGCATGACATCACACCGCAATGATGATATGTCACTAGGCCGGCTAATCAAAAGAAGAGGAGCTGATGCCGGGGGTAGGAGGTGATTCTCAGAGCTCTTCTACAGCGGGCACAGATGTCATAGCTGATGGACCAGGTCCAGAAAATTAATTGTTACCAACTCTAGTTCCGACTTGTTAGAAAAAGAAAAGAAGTAAACCCACTTTCATGCATCCCCAAAGCTCCCAATCCACTCTTACCCGATCTTCACTGGTCTACACTTTTTGGTCTTCTTTCAACACACCGGAAATGCCGGTTCATCCAATGACTGACTGCAACACTCACCCACCTCAACTAGGAATTGGCTGAACAGACATTTCATCTGTGTCGAAATAGAACCAGAAAGTAGAAACTAGTGGAGACTGGAAAAATGTTATACAGAAACGGCAATGGATCATGTCTAAGCCCTTCTAAAGACCAACCCTACCACAACATAAAATCTAGAACTACACATATAAAGCTAAATCTTACTTGTACAATATCCAATGACTTATCTTCAATAGCTAATGCCAGAGGGACCGTCTCCTCTTTAACCAGGGCAAACATCATCCCAGTGCTGGTAGAAGATCGAATGTTCAAGGTAACATTTACTAACCAATCTCCTTCAGATGATGTGTCGTCGGCTGTAGAGAAATAGAATAAATTAAATATATTACTGGATTTCTACAACCTCTATAGCATTCCTCGTGTGTCCTAATCCTGCTCATTCAATTACTTACTGTAATTTACGTAAATCTGGGCCACTCCTCCACCCGGATAATAAGAACCTTCCTCCACAGAAACCAGACAGTGCTTGCTCTGCTTTTCTTGAATAACTTCTTTTACCCCCAGGGCTCCTTGATTCATCAAATTCCATCCACGAATGCATCCATCTAATCGAGGGTTAATCTGTAACATTATAATTATAATAAGAAGAGCAATGGTTATGGAGATATTTGGCAGTGTTACTGTGACGCTGGGTCAGTACAAGTGGACAAACCGCGAGACAGGGTAGTCAAGAGGTCCAGGGTCAGACACCAAAAGAGTATCATAAAAAGAAGGGTAAGACAAAGGCGTTGTCAGATCACAGTCTGAGGTCAGAATTCCAGGAAGGTAGCGGATCAAAATAAAGGGGTTCGGCAAATAGATGGTCAAAGGCAAGGCAAGGTCAAAGGCAAGGTTCAAGGTCTGGCAGCAAAAGATCAGAAGCAGAGCACTGAAAAACAAAGCTGTAGGGGCTACTAAGGAGGCCATCATAGAGTGTGGGAGCTACTAATGGGGTTATCATACAGTGTGGGAGCTACTAAGGGGGCTATCATACAGTGTGGGGGAATACTGTGCAGGCCATCATATTAGTGGGGCCTGCTGGGGAGGCCATCATTCAGTGTGGAAGTTACTAAGGGGGCCATTATACAGTGTGGAGGATACTTTGGGGACCATCGTAAGGTATGGGAACTACTAGGGGGGCCATCATACAGTGTGGGGGCAACAGTAGGGCCCATCATACAGTGTGAGGGTTACTGTGCAGCCCATCATACAGTGTAGGGGCTATGGTGAGGCCATCATACAGTTCGGAGGCTAATGTGGGGCTATCATACAATAAGGGGCCATAATACAGTGTGGGCGCTACTGTGAGAGCCATTATATACTGTGGGGGCTACTAAGAGACCGTTAAACAGTGTCATTATACAGTGTCGGGGCTAATGTGGGGTCATCATACAGTGTTTAGAAGAGCTGTGGGCCTATCATACTGTGCATAGAGTAGCTGGACAGGGAGGGACTCGGGGGACAATATTAAATGGGCACTAATTGTTATAGGGTTACACGGGTCATTATTACTTTCTAGGGGGCAATATGTGAGCACTATTTTCTAGGGCACTTGCATAGGGCATTAATATTTTCTGGGGGGAAATTTTACCATCTAGAGGGTGCAAAGCAGTCATTTTATTTTGTAACGGACACCGTGGCGGACATTAAAATTGTGTTAGGGGCTAAGAGGAGTACTGTTTTGTGCCAAACACCAGGTGCAGTAAAGGGGATGCATTCAGTAGTAGTTGCACTGTAAGTCACCATAACTGTAATGTAATCTCCTATATGTTCTGCAGGACTGGTATCTACCACTATATGGTTACCATATGGCGGTAATATTGGTGTTGGTCTTTGTATGAAGATTTATTTTCAATAATAGCATGGTTATTTGCTGAGGTTCCCCTATACCCACAATTACGGTGCGCCACTGTGGTTGTACACTTGGTTATCTGCTTTGTGACCCACTCAGAAGATTTGTCCCCCTGTGAGCTGAACCCTTAGCTACGCCTCTTGTGCAGCCTCTTGTTCCTCTCTTACATCTGCCCTCTCTTCTACTTTTTGCAAATTAATAGGATCATTCAGCAGAGGGAGAGGAGTTATTGGAATGCTTTTTATAGTGCAAACAGGGGGCAAATCCATCATACTGTAGCACACAAGAAGGACATGGCGGCCTGGAACCAGTTGGGTGATTAGGTGGCCACCATGGCTTCTGAGGGTTTTCCAGCTCATTTCATTTTGGTATGCAGTCAATTAAGTTATTTATAATTAAGAGGATTACAGTATAGACATTCCTTAAAATTACCGGTTTAATGAGATTTTCTACTTTCCGTGGTAATCCTGCAATGTAGACTTTGGTTTCCAGAATACCATTCATGGGTTTAAACAGATATTTGGGGTTGTTGATATTCATAACAGCTTCCTTTGCTATCTTAACACTGATGCTGTTTTCCAGTTCCTCCACGGACACCTTAAAAAAAGGAGAATAAGTGAACGGAGAAGTGAATATACTATAAATGTTGATGACTAGGACGTAAGAGCAGATCCAGAGTTAATGTCTGATGATCAGGTTTTGCCAAAATTATGAGTATAAACTATGTTGTAATTTAGCGTATACATGTTGAGAAAATGCCTTTATATCTTGCGGTTTGCTCTCTTTGGTACTGCTTGCGTTGAACACAACTGACAGGTTTGGGAGGATGAGCTAAAATGTTTTTCATTAATTTCTTTGCACAACAAATTATAATTTTTTGTCTTTGCCAATGTTTCCCAAACTCCAGTCCTCATAGCCACCCCCAACAGATCATGTTTTCAGGATTTCATTAGGAGGTCCAACACCCAACACCCCCCACAGATCATCATCGGCAGCTGGAAGAAACTCTGTACGTAGTGGAACAGCACAGCTCAGAGCATAGTGTAGCGGCTGCTGCTTGGTACTGCAGATCAGCCCCCATTCAATGGCAGCGCTGGAGGGCTGCGCTGGCTCCGGAACTAATGTCCATTCCATTCAGATTTCACAGGACCTCTGCAGCCTGTGATTGGCTGCAGGGCTGAGGTGACTAGAAAAGTGTGTCATGAGAGGTTTATTTGTGATCGGAGCAGACATCGCTTCCGTAGCCTATGTAACCTCTGGAGTGACAACTGCTCTGTCCACAAGTGCGTTGGAAGGAGGAAGGAGATTATGACTCAGTTTATGGTTTTAAATCTATCAATATCTAAAAAAAAGACACTTTAAGAGTCAACTTAAAATTAATATTTCTTTCCGAGTGAAGTGAAGATTCCAAACTGTCAGACATTTTGCAGACTAAAAGCAATTACCGTATTTTTGGACCATAAGACGCACTTTTTTCCCCCCAAAATTTGGGGGAAAATGGGGGTGCGTCTTATGGTCCCAACATACCTAAAAATCCGGTGGCGGCGGCGGCAGCCTCCCTGTGGTGCGGTGGTGTCTGGCCAGCAGCGGGGCTTTGTGCTGCGTGGGGGGCTCCGCCGGCATTTCCCTCTTAGCCGGAAAGCCCCCCCGCAGCCTCCTGATAGATGGCCGCCGGGGGCCTCCGGTAAGATGGCCGCCGAATCTCATTCAAGTCTCGGCAACGAGATCTCGTCTCCCGAGATCTCGTCTCCCGAGATCTCAGGACAAGATCTCGGGAGACGAGATCACAGCCACCCCACAGACCACAGCCACCCCACAGACCACAGCCACCCCACAGACACAGCCACCCCACAGAGCACCCCTGGAACACAGAGCACCAGCCTGGACCACCGAACGACCCCTGTGACCACTCCTCTACCTGTGCTGATCTCTTTGCTGGTAACCTAAATTCGGACTGTAAGACGGACCCCCATTTGACACATTATTTTTTTTTCCCTATTTTCCTTCTGAAAATTTGGGGTGCATCTTATGGTCCGGTGCGTCTTATAGTCCGAAAAATACGGTATATGCCAATTCCTAATCTACTATATTAAGGTTATTTTTCACTCACAAACTGAGTAATTAACAGAGTTGTAGAGTAGAAAACAAAATCTGTAGGGTCTAAGACCCCATTGATGCCGTGTGAACGTGTGAAAGCCTCTTGGTTGTTGGAAAAGGAGTTGCCCCCTGAACTGTAAAGGACGTTCCTTTCATGGATTGGCAGATGGAAGGAAGGAGACGCACGATACCAGTTGTTACAGAATATTTACAGAAGAGCCAACATGACAGGTCCAGCAACACCACAAGTGATGAGATAACCAGTCAAATATTATCCTGCGTTCGACAATCTAACACTCCACATATACAATCAAAATGTTATGAAGGTATTAAAAACACAAATGAAAACCTCAAACTATTTGATTATTTTGCCTTCCATTGTAATAGTAACTAAAAATGACTAATCATAAATAAAGATCCATCTTACTATGTGCCACTGTCCATTATTGATGGCTTTCCCACCGGTTGTCACTTTTGTCCAAACTCGTTCTTGAACTGAATCTCAATCTTTCCATCCCTCAGCGCCAGTAGGAACCACGAGGTGCTGTTGGCAGCCTCAGCATACAGAATCACCCCTTCTCCATCGTACGTGCGGAAGTCAAACTCTGCCGAAAACCTAAGTAGAAAGTGAATTCCTCAACGACAAAGTGACAAAAATTCTATGAGAAGCAAAGGACACTTTTTCTAATTCATGATCAAGTTCAACTTAGTATCCTACATGGGCGGCAAACTGCAGCATGGTACCGATATGTATCCCTACAGAACATAACTCAGCCCTGCAAGCTTTGGCTCTCAAGCTGTGGTAGAACTACAACTTCCAGTATGACCTGACACATGTACAAATTATGTGCGTCACCACACAAACTCAAGGTAAATTAATGGCTTTATTAGGGGATGGTCACACGTTTGATGCAGATTTCTTTGGTGAAAGTTCATCAACTGTCCTACTCATTGAAAATCAGTTCCATTCCTCCGAATGATGTTTTACACATCACAGAAATTTATGCAACATCTGAAGATGTAAGATTCATTCTTAAAGGGTTTTCCCACTACTTTGTCACCTACTTTCATATGTACCAATTCATCGAAACAATCCACTATGTAATATAGTATTACCTGCGCTTCTTCTCTGCGGGTCATGTGCAGTTCCTCCTTCCCCTGGTGTTTCGCCCAATCCGCCCTCTTCCTCAGACAAGAATCAATCAAATCAATGCTTCACCAACCCCATTGTGACACGTTCCTCCATTTCTCTCCACATCTAAAGAAAGGTGATGAGGAAGATGGGACAAGACCAAACCGAAATAGTGACTCCTGCATTGATCAGGGAGTTGGACACAATGACCATGGAAGTCTCTTCCAACTCTACCATTTCGTGAGGAAGGAGGACCAGCACATCAACGTTACATCACATCTGCTCAAAGGAGGAACGCATGTAATAAAAGCAGATTGTTCTGATGAGTTTGTACATTTGAAGACGGTCAAGAAGTTGTGGAAAACCCCAGTGAAAAACACACACACCTAATTTTGTCCAGCATGGGAAATTATGAAAACTTTGATAAATAGAGAGTTTATTTTTATCCCTACAAAAAAGTTGCTAGTCATTGGCTTCCAAACACCTCTCTTTCCCCAAACTATCTGGCCTCAGCTTCATTGATATCAGCACACACACATTTGGAGTACAGATGATGGCAGTGACAGGGTCATCACCTGTCTCCTCTGAGTGTTCTCCTTAACACAACAATCTCCTGCAGGAGCTCATCCTCAGAGTTAGTGAGACACATGTGGTGAGCTGACCCTGTCACTGCCATCATCTGTACTCCAAATGAGTGTGTTCTAATATCAGTGCAGCTAATAGCAAGCGAATAGGACTGGGGAAAAGCAGAGGTTTGGCAGCCACTTATTACGTTTCTTTTTTTTTTACAACATTGAATACAAATTCCCTTAAAAAGTGATTTGCAAAGTTTCATGAACTTCCTTGATGGACATTATTTACAAAAAAATATATAAAAGTTTAGCTAAGCTTTAAGGATCTGTGACATAGAAATATAATAGAGTACCCATAACAATGTTGTAATTGTCATATGCTTGCTGTGACACCTGTCGTTGACACCATACAATGGCACATAGAGGAGTCCATAGGGACCACCCTACATCTGTAGTGTGAATCTAATTCACAAATCACAGACTGGTGTGAACTCCGGTGTGTAGTCTGCTGACAGATACTATCGGGGGCCATTACATGGGGAGCACGCTGCTTACACACTTCATTTACAGTCTGTAATCAGAAACATTACAACCTGAAGATCCTTAAAACATTCGTAAAAATGATTGCAAAAGCATGACAAACAATGTTAACCAAGAAATTATTCTCAAAGCATTTCAATTTATCTGCCATCCGAATGACATTAGTAAGGTCCCTGTAGCTGGGACTACTAGCAATCTCTATACCTATGGGTCCAAATCCCTGATCGTCAAGAAAGGAGTGATAGCATAAGTGCAGTCCACTTTTTCCTAAAGTCAAAGGGAGAGCAGAAATGTATAAAAGCTTGGTCACTATTAAAGGGGCTGCCCAAAATTATGTTAAATATGTGTTTTAGATATGAAAATATATTACTTACTAATATCCAGGTTTGAGCCAAGCTCCACTGAAGTGCTAAATTCCTACCAAATCCACTTTCAGATTCTCAATACAGGACAGAGATTCCTATGTATGCAAATCATCGGGGCTTGTGCAAAGGAGGCTGGCTGGCTGACTGCTTGTTTCAACAGCTAAGCTAGACCCATTTTCTGTCACAGGAAATGCATGAATGAAAAAGGGAGCTGGCTTAGCTACTAAAGTAGTCACAGCTATAGGAGTGGTAATGTGACACTACAGGAAACTGTCATGTGTTAGCAGAATCCAGAAGAAGTTGCTGGGACCTAAATCCAGTGATGAAAATGGGAAATCAGTAGTTTATTTTACTTACCGAGTAACATCAGGCAGTCTGAATCTCAGATACACTACGGGTATCCCTGTGAATTGTTCCGCCAGGTACAGAAGTTCATAATTGGTCTCCAGATTGAGTGGAACACAAACAGGAATGCGCTAAAGCAGACAAAAACAAAAAGCAGAATTCATATATAAATGTCATTCATATTAAAGGAGTTATCCAACGCTAATATTGAAAAATAACAAAACCACAACTACTCAGCTAATCTCTCCCCCAGCGACCAAGTGCTGACACTCCAGCAACACTACTGGGCTTTTGCTACGGCTAGGTTTCAATCCGGTGACCTTTTGCTACGTGGTCAGTTTCCCTCTCTGCGGGACTACAGTCCTTTTCGGCTCCTTCCAAATGCTCATAGTTTCATTTGTTTTTCTTTTCTTGGTTGGCTTCTCTCCAAGTGTTTTACATTTTCCCTTTTGGCTTTATCCTATCACATTTTGGGATGGGCTTTATATGTTTACCATTCACTTACCTCACTTGCTGGCTATACTTCCATTTAGATAGGTGTTTGGAGTTCCAGCTCCTCAGCTAGAAGTTTACCTTGTCCGGTAAGCCCCAATTGTTTTTCCTGCTGTACATCTGTGAGTTTTCCTCCCCATCATCTTTTATTTCTTCTCCACATTTGGGGTCTAGGAGATTTCACTTATTCTGTATGTCTTTTGGTTCTCCTTATTTACCTCTGTCTACCCTTTGTGAACATGTTTTAGTTTCCCACTCTGGGATCTCATGTCTCCCTGCATGCTTTCCTCTACCTTTGTTGGATTTGTGTTGCGGTCTCTCCTCTGATTCCTCATGAGGTACGGGAAACCCTAAATAGCCTTCTAGGGAGCAAGGTCTGAGGAGGTGCATTTAGTTTTCGGCTAGAGCCTTTTCTAGTCTGTACAGGATCAGTTAGGTATAGGTGCGGCTTGTCTCTTTGTTAGTTCTTTCTCTCCTGTTACCCATGTTAGAGTGGGAGCATGATGATAAGAGCTTTGTTCACATGCATCCGACACGTGACCATTGCTCCTAATCAGTGGACAAATCGATCACATGCTGCATTACTACTGGCATCATTGAACACAAAATGATGCACGTCACACTCTGTTCAGAGTATGAGCATAGTGTGATCCGATTCTATACGATGAAGATAAGATGGAGAAATCAGACTGCACTCAGATGCCATCCGAGGACAGGCCAATGCTTTTTACACACTCACTGACTTGCGTGGCTAAGTACAATCGAAATATTGGTTCAAACTCAGGCATGCACTGTTTTTTTCCCATGACTGGCTTGGACTGAGGATTCAAATTCATCTTGCTATGTCTGCAAAACAAAATTAAAACTGCTCAATTCTTATGACAACCTTTTATCATCTGACAGGGAACAGTCGTGATTCTATGTTACACGTTAGATGGTCAGCCGATTTTGCAGACATTGGCAGGTTAGACAGACTTTTATCTAATGTGTATGGAGACCTCTAGGTTATCAAGGGTTTACAGATACAGAGAGGGGCTAGAAGACCGCAGTGTCTGATTTCACATACTCCTGCACTAATTGGAAGCACTTTGCCTTCATATTAAATAGTGCAGGGTTAATCTGTCCAGCTTAGAGTCTTTGCAGCTTTCCTGCTTGGATGATCTCAGCTGTCCAGTATTGGCCACTCTTCTCTCATATATATATATATACATATATATATATATACTCGCCTCTGGCAATCTGCCAATATTAGTCTTCTACTGCCTGGTGTGGATTGCAGGAGACGGTTGTTGGTAGAAGCATTTGGAGTGTTGTTCTTTAACTGTTGTTTGGTGGTTTGGCTGTGTGCAAATCCTCACCCTCTTCTGTTTGGTTTACTTTCTGTCACAATCCATTTTTGGATATGTGGCAGCTCTGGTTCCAATTTGTTTAAATGTAACTTTTTTCCTTTCGGACCTTCGGGGGTTAATGTCATTTTTCACCGCTGGCAATCTGGTGTAACTGCAGTGCTGCTGGGTCAGCTGATGTGGGTGGTGACCACTCCCATCATCCTTTAAAAGGTCACCTGCATCAGCTGACTGTTGGTGATAGAGTTTCTCTATGGAGACCAGCCTTTGCAGGAGCAGCTATCTGGTGTCAGCCAAGTTTGGTGTTTGGAGTACTGTTGCTGTGCTATCTGCGGTGTGCAGCTTGGCAGTGGTGTCTGGAAGTGCTGTGTTTTCTCTTGCTCCTTTGGTGTTTGTCACTGTCCCCTGTGAGGTATTATCTGCAGTGGTGAGGCTAGCGCCACTTGCCGGCCAGTGCACTAGCCAGGGCAGTAATAGGTGACAAATAGGGACAATTAGGGGAGTGCAGGGACAGGCTCAGGTTTGAGCTCAGGTAGTGACCGTCCCACATTTCCCTATCAGTAGGGCCATTCTCTCTATACCATCCCGTTGTGTGTGTTGTACCGTCCATTGACCGACCACCCATTGGGTCGTGTCACACTGTGACACTTTCCTTTTCTCCCCGGTGTTCCTCTCTGTTGTCTGTGCATATTTGTATGTTTGGTATTTCATTTATCCCTGTATGTCCTCCCTTGTTAGTCTAGTTTGTATACATACATACACTATTACTCCCCGCTTCCCTTGGGGAGGGAGGTGGACATATATAGAGCTGACTCAGAAGTTTAGAAAAGCAGCTGGCTTCGGCGTCTTCATCTTCAGAACTAATCTGAGGCGCGGGGATAGCTAGGGCGCCCTTACATTAGGGACAGGGAAGGAGCTACTGGTCCCTGGGTATTCTGACAACAGAGTTGTGACATAGGTAGTACTTTTTAATGAGCTGACAAAGGTTACTGAACTTAAAAGGTACTATGGTTCCTGCATATTTTCACATGGGTGATACAGGTAAATGTATTCAAGATTGTGTTTCCGGCATCTGTTAATACAGTTTGTGTAAGAAATGTGCAATCTTGCTATACTGTAAACTACGTAAATATAGCTAAGCGTGGAAATATCTATATTGAGAGATACTGAGATCTTGGACATGAAGGCTTGTTTCACAACCATCTCCAGTTCACACCTCTCTGGTTGCTAGAAATCAGATAAAAGTTCATGCACGTACGCCTTCAAAGTTGTGGTTGTAAAAGCAAACAGCAGGAGCAGCGGCCACGTCCAGGTGCAAAAAACACAACTAGGTTACTGCTCTCAGCACATGGGAGAAGAATAAAAACAGGGGATGATATCAATAATTGAGAAGTGCGGACTGTGTGTTATTGTGTTCAGCAACTAATTGACTCCGCACAGTAGGGCTGAGAAGATTCACCCCTCCAACTCCCCGCTCACTTCTTCTCATTACAGATGTGCTGCAGCCAGGAAGATGAAACGCGGCACGGAAAGTACCCCAGGGTGATGCTGTCAGCCTCACTAATACACAGCACAAGACGGCAAGTGGAAAAGAAAGAGGGTTCAGACAGTATTTTCTAGTAAAAAAGAGGGATCTCTACCGGATGTCTGTGCTTAATAATTAAACAGATTTAATAATTAAAGGGATTTTCCTTTTAAATATTTTTATGCAATATCATGTACAGTATAGAGACCCAATGTGGAGTAGGGGATGCCCGGTCCACCGTCTCACCCCATACAGGCATTCATCTTCTAAAGCTGCACAGATCCCAGGATCTAGATAGCAATTTCAAAAGAATTCCCTACAGAACTGCCCCCCTAAAAACAGAATGGTCTATGTGGTTCCTAAAGTCTACAGTATATTGTCCAGCGTCTGAAGCAGCATATATGGTTAATTAAAGGGAACATGTCGTGGGGATTTTTGCTATATAATCTAAGAGCAACGTAATGCAGCGGCAGAGACGCTAATTACAGCAATGTGTCATTTACTGGGATTTTTTTCAATACAATCAGTGTTTTATCAGCAGGAGATTATCACTACAGGACTAGCTGCCTCGTGCCTCTTAGTCCAACCACGCCCCCAGCACTAATTAGCTGCTTTCTGACAGTGTACACAGAAAACTGCCAATCAGTGGTGTGGGCGGGGTTATACACAGCTTCGCATTCTGAGCTCTGCTAGATCTACAGCAGAGAAAACTGTGATTGGATCACAATTGCTGCACCCAGTAAAATAAGTGACACATCGCTGAAATCAGGGTCTCTGTCCCTACATCATGCTCCTGTCGGATTACATAGTAAAAACCTGCTTACAGATTCCCTTTAAACAATAATGAAATTGGGTAGAAGATGTACTAAAAGAGGTGAGATCACCTAAAAAACAGTTGGGGACAAATCCATCTCCCACAATGGGTCATTTTTATCAAGTTAAATGCGCCAGAAGGTAAATGTGCCGTATCTTTCATGACTTGCACCATACTTCTGATGAGTTTTTGACAATTTTTAGGACTTGTCTGAATAGGCGGCTTTATTTCAACAAAAGGAGCGTTGCTTATCAGAAAGAGGAGTAGTTTAATCTGCCAAAATTTTGGTGCACATTGTTTGTACAAATTAAGCCAACTACTAAATAGTGTAAACTTCGACTAGACAATCTGAAAATCAGATTTATCAAACAGCATGAACCACTGTGATACATTTTAAGACTGCCTAGTCTAAGTTTACACCCTTAGAAAATTAAACAGTTCTGATAAATGATCCCCAATATGTGATTGGCATACGTCACTACCCAATATCCGTCACCTACGCCGACAGATGGCTTACAGGAGTGCGCACAGTGCGCCTTCTGCATGGAAAATGTTGGATTTTGCCAATCTGATTGAGACTTCACAAAACTGTTCAGCAAATGCAAACGCAGGTTGTATCAAGGTTTTGGTCAAATTTGCGACATCATATGTTTTTTTACTTGAAGGAGTAAAATTAAGAATAATGCTGCCTCAACCACTAAACAGTGGCAACACAGGAAAGCTATAGAATGCTACAATGGTGCCCAACAGTAAAAACATAGTGTAGTATAACATAAAACATAGTGTAGTATAACATAAAACATAGTGTAGTATAACATAAATCCAC
>JARQOD010000002.1:597281111-597361323 GCA_033576555.1 Oophaga sylvatica | reverse complement strand
AATCATGATACATGGGATCACATCTCTCCCCACATAGAAATGGATGTCCATCACTTCCCCTACAAAAGCCTTTAAAAGAGGAGAGCATGATTTAACCCCTCCATGACGAGGAAGGTTTCTACCGCCCAGTCCGTTTCCAAGCTGCATCCTATTTTTCTATCTACTGGCTAACACGGTACAAAGATATACATCTTTACTGTATCAAGCTGCAGTTATAATTTTTACAATATTTTTAGTATAGGTTTTTGTTACGGCTCCGTATTGTGCCGTTCTTCTGTTATTCCTGCCAGAAATTTAGGAATGTACTCACAACCGGTTGTTACCACCGACTGGACAGCGTAAGGGCTCGTTCACACGTATGGTTTTTCCACATACGAGAAAAACAAACTGATTATTCTAATCAGACTTCGATCAGAGTGTGGTCTGAGTGTCATCCGTTATTTTTTCATAGGTGTAGAAAAAAATAAGTTTCCCCACCTTCTCCATTCAGTCGGTGAAAATTTTCACTGACCATTGACTTGCATTGGGTTGTAACAAAATTGGACATGTCTCTGCTATTTTCCGCATACCACTCATTCGGAAGAAAAAAATTGGACATGTGGACAATCCCATAGGACATCATAGAAAACCACGAGAAGAGCAGATGTGTGAATGAGCCCTAAGGCTGTGCAGGGAAACTCCTAACTGAAAACCCCCAACAATTATTCACAGGTTTCTAGGTGGAATAAGGACGGTACAATGCAGAGGTCTAATAAAAGATGCTCAGGGCTTGCTAAATTATCGGAAATACATTATTAATTTAGAAGCATGGCAGGAGAGATGATGAGTCCTAGAACCAGAATTTGGATGGCTGAAAAGAATTTGGTAAGAGAACTTTTGGAAGATGTCAATCAGCATGACAGAAAAGACTCCTTAGTTCGCAGCATCCAAGTGACAGCTCAGAACACTGCGCCATATTGTCCTTTTCATTTGGATGCTATTCAGAATATCCTACCCTCCAAAAGATATTGCTGGCTGACACTGCGTGATGGTAGGTCCTGCTTGTGTGCACTGTATGGGGGGCATTATATCTGGTACTGTTTATGGTTCACGGTCACAAACGACTATAGAGGTTGGCATTGTGGTGAGCCTGTCTGTGTGTGCGGCATATTGGCAGGACATGTCTGAGGGGATGATAATGGCGTTGTTCTACACCAGAAAGGAAAAACTGAATAATGCAAAACTCAGCTCCCCAAGGTTCTCTTTTTCCAGATGAAGGGGTCAGTGACTGACATGAATCTGTCTCTTTATTCAGAAGTTTGTATTATACAGATGTGGCTGCTGCAGAAACTCTTAGTCTATACCTCAGCACTGCACAGCCTCATATAGAAGAGTGATTTATGGAACTTAACACCAAAAATATATATAAAAGTGTACAAATAAATTGGAGTACCTACAAAAAACATGTATATAATGATCAAAGTATATAATATAGCAAAATAAAATGAGTGAGATAAAAAAATATGTCAACAAATACCCCAAAAAGAAATCATACATAATTACCTATGTGGTATAAAGAAGTCAGGCACCCACCACACCACGACCGCGTTTCGCATCAAAGCTTCGTCCCTGGACAAGCTTTGATGCGAAACGGTCGGGTGTGGTGGCCTGGACTTCTTATAACATAGTAATATGTATGATCTTCTTTATTTGGGGTATTTTGATTGACATATTCATATCCCCTGGACGAAGATTTGAGCGAAACGAGGTCGGTGTGGTGGGTGCCTGGATTCTTTATACCAATAGGTATTATGTATGATCTTCTTTATTTTGGGGTATTTTGTTGACATATTTATTTTATCTCCTCATTTTGTTATTATATTGATCACTATTCACTGTATGTATTTTTAGGTACTCCAACTTTATTTGTACACTTTATATATATTTTTTGTGTATACTTTGGATCATATATGTACATGTTTTTAGTTGTCCAGGTGACCCACCAAATTTCTTTGCGGTGATCACTGGATCTTTTATATTAAATATATTTTCAATAAAATATTCTTTTATACATTATTTGAGTCTTTGTATGACTTTTGTTTTTGGTGTTAGTTATATTTATTAACTCTGTAGGTGTTTATTTATGGAACTTAGTAGTTGAGATGAAGCTTCTATTTGCTCCTTATTACAAGGTTCTGCAGTAGCTGAGGAGTTCTAATGCCTAAATAACATTGCACTACTCGCTATTCATATATTTTATACACGCATTTTCCTTTCTTCTTATTTTAGTTGCCCAAAACCTGTAATGTCCTTAAAAATGAGTATTTCTATATATTTGGAAAAGTTATTTATTGGTGTTTTCCAGCAGCAAAAAGTCAAACTTTTATTCTGGCGGTGGGACTGAAGGTCAAATAGTTAAAGGATATACCCAATTATACTCCCAGATCTCAGGAAACAAACTAAATGTTGTTTTTCCGAGTCCGAGCTCTATGTTTACTTAGCCCAAATTGACATTTTGAGCTGAGAGTCCGATGGTAGGCAACCGAGGCCGATGCACACAGAGAGTTGCAAGAAAAAATGTGAGAAAGTACAATAAACTCCTGCTATGTAGATGTGACGAGCATCAGATATTTATTTATAAAAGGGTCTTCTTCATGAAGTTTTTGCTCCCCTTCTGCATAATGCAGGGGCAGAGATCCCGATTCCAGGGGAATTAGCAGGATATTATCACTGAGAGGACTTTCAATCTTGTAGCAATGATATTCATGAACTCTGTCCTTCATATGGCAGTCATATGTGGCCAGAACTTGTGTTAATACTTATGAAGTGGAATAGAGAAGGCGTGCACTCAGCAAGAAAGGTTGGTGCTGGCTGAACAGGACTTAGTCCAACATAACATTGGGGAAAAACAGCCGCACTCATGGGTGAATGCAAAAAGTGAAATATTTATTTACAATAGTCACCACACTAAAGTATCACAGAGATTGATGATTCGGAAATAAGCAAGCAACGTTTCGACCCAATTCTGAGCCTTTTTCATGGTAAATAACCTTGGGTACAGTGCTGTAGATATTATTTCCTGGGATGTAGGGACCACAGGGTCGTTGCCAAGGGCTTGGTAGAAAATCTACGAGGTGTCTGTGTTTCAGTTGACAGCTTGGCAGTCCAGACTAAGACTGGAAGGTGCTGGGCTGTCTTCAGGTGTTCCCTGTCCTAGATGATTGCCCGACTACTTAGCTGGGCTGTCAGTCCCAGACCTTTGCTAGATGCAGCTTCAGCTAAGTGCGGTTGGTTTTCTCTATGCCTAGTGTTTTTCTTGATGATCTTTCGTTGCCTGACCTTGTTCTGACCATCCTTCTGTTTAACCACTTGGCTCTGATCCACTATTTTCCAGGTATTTTGACCTCTGACTGTTACCTAACTATGCCTTGGTCTCTTCCTTAAGTCTATGACATACCTTCCTGGCTTTTGACCTTGGACTCCTTGACTATCCCAACTCACAGCTTGTTGGGAGAAGTGACTCAGCGTCACACTTGTCTATCAGATGTATATCCATATAAAAAAGGGTTGCCTAAATCAGATGATTTTTTAAAGAGTTGTAATATTTTAAGAAAACAGTAGTTATAGTCATTTACAGTGATACAGTAAATTATAGAGTTTTCCTAAAAATCTATAGATGAATACAGCGATGTGGTCTACTCACTTCACATGACTTTTTGTCTCGAGCAAGTTTTAACTTTTTTCTTCCTTCACAGTAGCAATTGTAACTTCCGGGCGTATTTACACACACTTGACTGCAAATATCATCTGCACATTCATTCACATCTAAAAAATAAAAGATAAGAAGGAATGAATCGGGACAAGGGTATGTGCACACGACGTCTCTTAGATGCCAGCGTCCCCGCTGAGTTTCGGAAAAGCAAGACTATTCAGCAAAACCTCGGCTGTGTTTTTCCCGAAGCGGCTTTTTTTTTCATCTTGGTAATTTTTGTGGCTTTCTTTTACTTGTGTATATATAAGATAGTCAGCGGATTTCAAGCATAAGCCACCTGAAGAATGGTCAGGTCTATTCTTTTAACCACTTCACGTCTTTAAAAACCTGAAGTGGTTAAAAAAAGTAAAAAAGACAGAACATAAGCACAGTAAGTCGTTTTTATATTGCAATGCATTTGTTATTTTTTTTTATTTTTTGCATTTATTTAGCGCAATTTCAGGAGGGTTATGGAACGTACTCACCTGAAAAAGACATCATGTTTGGGCACCCCTGGCCAAAAATACTACTATTGTGAACAGGCAAGCAAGCTGAAGATGAAATGATCTTTAAAAGGGCTAAAGTTAAAAATGACATATTTCCTTTGTATTTTAGGGAAAAAAATATATACTGTACAGTATATACTGTATACATACATATATATATCTATATATTTTTTCATCTTTTACATTTTAAAAATTACAAAAAGGAAAGTGGGATGGTGCTAAAGTTTGTGCACCCATGGAGAATAAAGGGCACAGAATTTCAGGAAAAGGACTTCTCATGAACCGTTAAGCATGGGGGTGGATCAATCATGCTTTAGGGTTGTGTTGAAGCCAATGGCAAAGGGAACATTTCATGGGCAGAGGGAAGAATGGATTCAATGAAATTTCGACAAACAAATACTTGGTGCAAACATAACACCATCTGTAAAAAAGCTGAAGTTGAAGAGAGGATGGCTTCTACAAATGGATAATGATCTTAAAACACGTTAAAATCCACAATAAACTACCCCAAAAGGTGCAAGCTGAAGGGTTTACAATGGCCCTCACAGTCTCCTGATCTGAACATCATTGAAAATCTGTGGTTAGACCTCAAAATAGCAGTGCATGCAAGACGACCCAGGAATCTCACAGAACCGGAAGATTTATCCAAGGAAGAATGGATGAAAATCCCTCAAACAAAAATTGAAAGACTCTTTTCTGGCTACAAAAAGCGTTTACAAGCTGTGATACTTGCACAAGGGGGGTGCTACTAAGTACTAACCTTAAACCAAGAAAAATAGGAGTACCAAGCCCAAAAATCAATAAAAAAGTGTATATTTATTAAGCATCTCGTTATAACAATCACACCATATAATAAATAAACCACATAATAACATAGACATGAAAAGTATGCATCAGAAAAGCAGGATCAGGTAAATGATGGCTGCAGACCTCCGCACCTTGATAAAGTTAAGCGAAACGCGCGTCGGTGGCGGCGTGGCGCGTGTCCTGCCATAACAGATGATGGGTAAGCACATTTAGACTTGGTTATACATAGGTTTCATGATGAATGTGCACACTAAATTGACTAAGTGTAAAATTTACCTATGGTCACCCTATAGCTTCCCATGGAGACATTAGCACTTGGCACTTTACTTGGTACTTACCTGTTTATGTCAGGACATCTGCAGTCATCATTTACCTGATCCTGCTTTTCTGATACATACTTTTCATGTCTATGTTATTATGTGGTTTATTTGTTATAATGAGATGTTTAATAAATATATACTTTTTTATTGATTTTTGGACTTGGTACTCCTATTTTTCTTGGTTTTTGGTTATATTCAGGAGTGTCCTTTCTATGTTTTTGCCTGAGACGTAACCACTTGGTTATTAGTCTCTTTTGCATTTGTTTACTGATGGTGTCCTATATGGTCTGTACTCATAGGTACTAACCATGCAGGGTTCTGAATCTTTTGCATTGGCCCATTATCCTTTTTGTAATTTTTAAAATGTAAAAGATGACAATATACTGTATATATTTTTGCCTAAAATACAAATTAAATGTGTCATCTTTAACTTTAGGCCTTTTAGCGATCAATTCATCTTCAACTTGCTGAACTGTTCACAGTAATTTTGACCAGGGTTGCCGAACCTTTTACATGCCCCTGTATACAGTCACCAACATCTTACACAATTTGCACCCAGAGTGTTACTTACCTTCACAAAACTTTGAGGATGTGTTGAAGCGATAACCGGCATCGCATTCACATTCATACTTTCCTGGAGTATTTCTGCATTGCGCCCCTCCACAGATAACCGGGCTCAACTCACATTCATTTCTATCTATTGAAGACAAAGAGATATTACATATAGCATGCAACGATAAGATGAAGTCAATTTGTGGCCACTAGTGAGTAAATGGCTGTCTTGTTTAGAATATCAGGATATTTAATATCTAGATTAAATAAATCATTCTGATGTAAAGGGATTGGCTGCAGTGGTCACATATCTGTCCAAACGGAGCAGGAAGCACAGAGACTAGGGGGGTCCCTGGGAAATTGTCGAAACAAGAAGACCAAAGGATAACTAAGTTCAGGACTACTTATTTTATTAGTTTACAGTACTTTGAGAGTATTTTTTATGTAAATGGAAGGCGAATTCTATTAGAGAGGCCTGTCACCTGCCGTCAATATGTAATCGTCCTAACTGGCATAAATGCTTCCGTTTTTCTGCACCAGGTGTTGTTGTTTTTTGTTCCTGCGCCTCACCGTTCCCGAGAGATTCATTGTAAATAAGTCTTGTCTTTTTCAGCCAACTGGGCATAGACCTCAAAAAGATGACAACATAGAAAATGGTAGGACCACACCTACTTGGCTAAAAGATACAAGGTTTACATATATGGAAGAGAGGGCCATAGGTCAAGAATGGAGAATTGTGAAACTAGAGAATGACAAAAAGTACAATAGGGTCTTATCCAGGTAAAAAGTCTGAATAAAAATGCACAACTGAGCTCACCTGGTAGGGTTGTGTTCACACGACCACTGCTGCAGACCCACGAGGAGAAATTGAGGAAGAAAACAAAAACTAATGGGTTAACCTGCGCTGCTGACGAAGACTGATGAGATGGCAGGAATCAAAGTATCGCGGTTTATTTGTCAACGCGTTTCGAAGTATTAAAACTTGACTAGAAAGGCCGAGATAAACAATGCCAGATTCAGAAGAAGAGTGACATTGACACTAGGTAGAAAAACATACATATGGCAAGTGACAGATCGTCTTTAATGAAGGAGGATCCTTAAGTCAGAATCTCCATAAATTAGACAGAGAGTGACATCTATTGTCCTAGAAGACCCAACAAATCCGTGCAGCGACACACAAATAGCTGTATCACCATGTAATGCTTCATTTGCTACAATTAAGCCCTTGCTGCCACTTTTCGTGTATAGTATGAATGATTGCTGAGGATCTGCGTATCCAGATAATCTCTCTGATCTTATTGTTGGTGATTTGTAACCTAAACTAGCATGTATCAGATGAAATATGCTACAGTGTGTGGTTTATAAGTGTATTGTAGAAAGAAAAACCTGTCATTAAAGGGAATCTGTCAGCAGGTTTTTGCTATGTAATCTGAGGACAGCATGAGGTAGGGATGTGCCACTTATTTGGCTGTGTGCTGTTGTATACTTACAATGAATGTTTTATCATCAGGACACAATTACTGTCTGGACTACAGCTCACAAGGTTCCTAGTCTGACCACGCCCCCTCCTGTGATAAGCAGCTCACTGTCAATAGACAATGTACATACAGAGCCTGGCGTTGGCGGGGGAAGCTTTCTCAGCTCTGCTTCATGTTACGTCTAAGAACTCTGATTGTGTCAGAACCGCTACACTCTGTAAACTAAGTGACACATTGTTGGATTCAGAATCTCTACATCATGCTGCTCTCAGATGAGGTAGCAAATACCTGGTGACAGATTCCCTTTAAGGGAGGGCATGTACTATAGTTGTTGGGTTTCTTTCAGGATATACAAATATAAAAAATGGTACATGATCCTTAAAGGGGTTGTTGCCTTTCAGTAAATGAATGTCCCTGTTTGCTGGTTATTATAAAAAGCAAACTATGCTGTACACACTATCTCTGGGTCCACGGTGAGTCTCCAGTGCTGCTCCCAGTGGCAGCACTGACAGCACATTGACAATCAGTGAGCTCTAAAGGGGGTGTTCTATCTACACTGGTGGGGCCACTAAGCTCACTGATTGCCTGCATCCTTTTTGGCTGTTGTTTTGGTCACTTTTGCATTTTGTCATCCTTAGAGTAGCATGAGGTGGTGTCTACAACCCACAGAAGTTTCTCAGGTAGTGCAGCTCATCCAGGATGGCACATCAATGTGAGGTGCAACAAGAAGGATAGCTGTGTCTGTCAAAACTGTGTCCAGAGCATAGAGCAGATATCAGGGACAGGCCACTACACAAGGAGACATGGAGGGGGCCATAAGAGGGCAACAACCCACAAGCAGGACCGCTACCTCCTCCTTTGTGCAAGGAGGAACAGGAGAATAGCTGTGGTACTAAGAACTATTGAGACATTTTTGGGCACCTAAAGTGTATTAAAGGGAATCTGTCAGCAGGACTTCACTCCACCAAACTATTTATATGTGCACGTAGCTCTTTCAAAAACAAGTCCAGCAATACCATTACATGATCAGTCTGTTCCTCCGTTACTGAGAAATCAGAATTTGAACTGATATACAAATGAGGCAGAAGAACAATTTGTAGAGCTGAAGATCCTGTCACTCCAGATCTATTACCCACCTACCGCTGCCTCCTCCTTTTTTTGCTATCTGCTCCTTTGCCTGAAGTCAGGAGGAAGTGGGGCTGGGCGGGGAACACATCTGGAGTAACAGAGGCTTCAGATCTACATCGCATATGTAGAATTGAATTGAATTGCATATCAATTTCTCAGTAACAGAGGAACGTTCCGGACCGGCCATGTAAAGGTATTGCTGGACTTGTCTTTGAAAGAGATTCATACACATATAAGTATTTGGGGTTGGGTGAAATCCTGCTGACAGATTCCCTTTAAGACTTATGCATTCATCAGTCATTGCCCTCTGTAAATCCTTGGTATATTTTCATAGAGTAGGAAATCACATTTTTTTATATCTACATTCACACGCATACGTTTTGCTTGCACTTAGCACAATATTTGCATTTGTTCGTAGGAAGCAGCATCCCTATATAATAAAGATACAAATCAGGGAAAGAGCAATAGGTAAAAACACAATACAGTTTTGTGGACTGTCAGGGGACACGATAAAATAGATGAACAAAACATATTTTGATAAAGTAGATGCCGGATGATGTCTACTTGCTGTCAAGGGATGGGAATAGCACATACAAGATTTATGTAAGGCTGTTTGCTGTGTCTTCTCTTGAATTCTCAGCAATGAACATCAATTGATTACAGTGATGTAGTGCCGAATCTGTTTCTCTTCGATGCTCTGGAAGACTGTGTAGACTCCCAGATATGGATTGACTTTTTAATCACAAAGGACCAGCTCTCTCAATCGTACAAAATTAGCTTTTTAGGGAGTAGAAGTTATTTTATGAAGCTGTTCTCAGCAGTGATAAATGCCTCCCGTGAAGCAAAGGAGAGAATTGCACCAATGTTTTACATTGAATACCGAATTTGAGAGTACCAGGTGTTAAACGGTGCAAACATCTCAAGTGAATTTCCCCATGTTGTTAGTGTGATAAAAGGTTTGCATAATTATAAAAACACTAAGGACGAACCCTGTTGAGAAGATCTATTAAGGACGCAGTGAGAAGGCCATATAAATCGGAAGATGGGAATGCAGTGCACAGGCTGGCCGGCGGCCATCCTGATCCGAGAGTGACAGCTGCATAGAAATACATGAAGCTGTCACGCTCGGGTAAGGAGAGCCGCCGGCCAGTCCGAGCATTGTGAGTGGCTGCTTTTATCAGTAGTTTGTACCTGTGCTGCCCCTGCCCTTATAAAGGGGGTCTGCTGCATCCTGCCTGTTCATTTGTGATCTGACTGGCATTGGTGAGGCTGTTTCCTTCTGGTATATTTTTTTCTGAATTGTTCTATGTTGCTGTTTTTGAAATTAGTGAATCTATCCACCACCATCAATATCACTGTGTTACCTGCTGACATGGGTAGATCAGTGATGAAATCTACAGACAAATGAGTCCATGGTCTACAGGGAATTGCCAAAGGTTGAAGAGCCCTGGACGGACGGGTATGTGGTGTCTTAGGACGCGCACAAGTACTGCAGGCAGCTACATAATCCCAAACATCCAGATGCACCTCAGACCACCAAAAACTACAAGTAACAAGATCTGTGGTGGCTTTACTACCAGGATATCCAGCCATGACTGAATCGTGATGTTCACTCACAATTCTGAGATTGAGGTTCACGGGACAGTTTACCTGAAGGACTGGTAGCAGGGGAGTCCCCCTGAGCCTCTAGGACCTCCTTCTCTAGATCAGAACAAATTATAGAAATAAATACTCCTTTCTGTAATATAGGAACAGGTCCCCAGTTTACCTTCCCCCAGAAAACAACGAGACAATGCATCCGCCTTAATGTTCTTATCCCCTGGCCTATAAGTCACAAAAAAGTTGAATCTGGTAAAGAACTATGACCATATTGACTGTCAGACTTTTAGCAGATTCCAGATACAAAAGATTTCTAGGATCGGTAGTTACTAGTGATGAGCGAGTATACTCTTGCTTGGGTTTTCCTGAGCATGCTCGGGTGGTCTCCGAGTATTTGGAAGTGCTCGTAGATTCAGTTTCTGTTGCCGCAGCTGCATGATTTATGGCTGCTGGACAGCTTGAATACATGTGAGGAATGTTTGTTTGTTAAGGAATCCCCACATGTATTCAGCCTGTCAAATAGCCGCAAATCATGCAGCTACGGCAACAGAAAGTAAATCTCCGAGCACTTATAAATACTCAGAGACCACCCGAGCATGCTTGGGAAAACCCGAGCAACGAGTATACTCGCTCATCACTTGTAGTTACTATGACAGGATGAACTGCCCCCTCAAAAAACTGACGACATTCCTCAAAGGCCAACTTTATTGCCAAGAGTTCCCTATTACCAATATCAATACTTCTTCACAGCAGATGACAATTTCTTGGAGCAGTATGTACAAGGATGCCATTTACTTGGAGATGAAACGTCAGACAATACAGCCCAACCCACACCTCTGATGCGTCAACCTCCACAATGAATGGCTGAGTGACGTCAGGCTGTATAAAAATTAGTGCACAAGCAAAACATCTCTTCAAAGTAGCAAATACCTTCACAGGCTGGACTGGACCATTTAGAAAAGTCAGTCCCTTCCCTGGTCATATCAGTAAGTGGTTTTTTGAAAAGTTCTTCATGACCTTATGGTAATAATTAGTGAAACCCAAAACCTTTGTAAAGATTTTAAGTTCTCAGGACGATCCCAATCCAGTACCACCCGGACTTTCGCCAGATCCATGCAAAAACCAAAAGACAATAAGAAATACTCCAGAAAGGGACATTCTGAACCGAAGAAATACATTTCTCTGATTTGACATACAATTTATTTTCCCTAAGTATTTGTTAAGACCTGCCTGACATGTACCTGATGTGACTAGAGGTCCGGTGAATAAATCAATATGTCATCTAGATCTACGTGCCAGATGACAGAAAATGTAATTTACAAAGTGCTGAAAAATGGCAGGAGCATTAGTCAACCCAAATGGCATAACAAGGTTTTTGTAGTGTCCCTCAGGTGTATTAAAAGCAGTCTTCCACTCATCTCCCTCGATTATAAGCCCCCCCTGAGGTCCAGTATGGAAAACCACTTAGCCCCGGTGATCTAATTAAAGAGATCCAGAATGAGAGGGAGAAGGTACGGATCCCAAACCGTGATCTGATTTAGTTCTCAGAAATCTAAGCAGGGAAGTAACCCCCCATCTTTTTTCTTAAAGAAAAAACTTGCTGCAACGAGATATAAGGAGGGTCTGACATGACCCTTAGCTACACTTTCTGTGATATAGTCCTTCATTACCTGCCTCTCCGGACCTGAAACATTGTATAACTTGCTCTTAGGCAACTTGGCTCTAGAAATTAAATTAAAGGAGCAATCACATGGTCGATGAGGTGGAAGTTCTTGACAGCCCTGTTCCAAGAACATATCCTAAAAATAAGACAGGTATTCAGGCAGAGAATGGATAGCAACCCTGGCTATACAGGTGCACATGCAGTGTTTTTGACAGTAATCGCTCAAGCTTACACTACCTGAGTCTGCAAGTCCACATGGGATTGTGTAACGTCATCCAAGGTACTCCAAGAACCACCGGGGAGGGCAAGCCCTCTAATGCATAAGAATCAATAGATTCCAAGTGCATGGCCACAACCTGCAGATGTACAGTCAGGGCCAGAAATATTTGGACAGTGACACAATTTTCGCGAGTTGGGCTCTGCATGCCACCACATTGGATTTGAAATGAAACCTCTACAACAGAATTCAAGTGCAGATTGTAACGTTTAATTTGAAGGGTTGAACAAAAATATGTGTTAGAAAATGTAGGAATTGTACACATTTCTTTACAAACACTCCACATTTTAGGAGGTCAAAAGTAATTGGACAAATAAACATAACCCAAACAAAATATTTTATTTTCAATTTTTGGCAATCTTGAGCATCACTGCCTTAAGTCTGGAACCCATGGACATCACCAAACGCTGGGTTTCCTCCTTCTTAATGCTTTGCCAGGCCTTTACAGCCGCAGCCTTCAGGTCTTGCTTGTTTGTGGGTCTTTCCCTCTTAAGTCTGGATTTGAGCAAGTGAAATGCATGCTCAATTGGGTTAAGATCTGGTGATTGACTTGGCCATTGAAGAATGTTCCACTTTTTTGCACTCATGAACTCCTGTGTAGCTTTGGCTGTATGCTTGGGGTCATTATCCATCTGTACTATGAAGCGCCGTCCAATCAAGTTTGCAGCATTTGGCTGAATCTGGGCTGAAAGTATATCCCGGTACACTTCAGAATTCATCCGGCTACTCTTGTCTGCTGTTATGTCATCAATAAACACAAGTGACCCAGTGCCATTGAAAGCCATGCATGGCCATGCCATCACGTTGCCTCCACCATGTTTTACAGAGGATGTGGTGTGCCTTGGATCATGTGCCGTTCCCTTTCTTCTCCAAACTTTTGACTTCCCATCATTCTGGTACAGGTTGATCTTTGTCTCATCTGTCCATAGAATACTTTTCCAGAACTGAGCTGGCTTCTGGAGGTGTTTTTCAGCAAATTTAACTCTGGCCTGTCTATTTTTGGAATTGATGAATGGTTTGCATCTAGATGTGAACCCTTTGTATTTACTTTCATGGAGTCTTCTCTTTACTGTTGACTTAGAGACAAATACACCTACTTCACTGAGAGTGTTCTGGACTTCAGTTGATGTTGTGAACGGGTTCTTCTTCACCAAAGAAAGTATGCGGCGATCATCCACCACTGTTGTCTTCCGTGGGCTCCCAGGTCTTTTTGGATTGATGAGTTCACCAGTGCTTTCTTTCTTTCTCAGGATGTACCAAATTGTAGATTTTGCCACTTCTAATGTTGTAGCAATTTCTTGGATGGGTTTTTTTCTGTTCTTGCAGCTTAAGAATGGCTTGTTTCACCTGCATGGAGAGCTCCTGTGACCACATGTTTCCTTCACAGCAAAACCTTCCAAATGCAAACACCACACCTCAAATCAACTCCGGCCCTTTCATCTGCTTAATTGAGAATGACATAACAAAGGGATTGCCCACACCTGTCCATGAAATAGCCTTGGAGTCATTTGTCCAATTACTTTTGGTCCCTTTAAAAACAGGGTGGCACATGTTAAGGAGCTGAAACTCCTAAACCCTTCATCCAATTTTAATGTGGATACCCTCAAATGAAAGTGAAAGTCTGAACTTGAACTGCATCTGATTTGTTTTGTTTCAAATTCATTGTGGTAATGTCTAGAACCAAAATTAGATAAATGTTGTCTCTGTCCAAATATTTATGGACCTAACTGTATTTCTTGAACGACCTGAGTAAAATGACCATGGCTTAAGGGTGCAGAATTGATAGCTATTATAGGCATAGGCCTAGACAATTTATGTGAAATGAATGGATGAACTGGGCGACAGCCAGATTAAAGCCCGCCCCATTGTCCAAAAAGGCCAAAATAACCACCTTACTTATGCCTAAATGCATCTCGGCAGGTAAAAAGAATTGCAAACTGCCCACAGAGGAAATATGAGAACCTGGGTTGGTAACCTCTCGGCAACACGGGCTTCTTAGTTTTCCAAAGGTTGTTTGTGACTACATAAGGCTGGACAGATGGCCACAAAATGCCCCTTCTTGCCACAAAAAAACACCCTCCCTCTTTGCACCGAACTGCAAGAGGACCGGTGAATGGGTCGTTCCAACCAACTGCATAGGTTCCTCGGTAGACTTAGCCCTAGATTCCATTGATTTCCTGACCCACTGAAGATTGAGGTCTCTCTTTTTGTCTCTCACGTAGATGGCGGTCTACTTGGATTGTTAGAGACATGGCAGCCATCAGGGAGCCATGGGTCTCATATAGAACAAAGGCATCTTTCATCTTCACTGAGAACCTTTGCAAAACTGGTTTCGGAACGCGGGATCATTTCACATAGTATCCACAGACAATTCCTCGAGTGTCTGAAGCGACTGAGAATCAGGTGGGAGAGAAAATGCCGAGCCTTGGGGGTCATCCTGGAGAAAAGAGATTACAATCCCCATCCGCTGTTCGTCGGTACCTGAGAAATAGGGACATAACCTAAAATATAGTTGGCAGGCCTCCTTAAAAACCACAAACTTATCCCTACCCCCCAGTGAACCTATCTGGCAAATCTATCTTGGGTTCCAACAGGGGTTGCCCGGAGGCAGCGGACCCTAAGTCTGTTGATGGATGCTGCAAGGCAACTGCATGCAAGACTGCTACCTCTAGGCTAAGTGTTTGTAATTGCCCAGCCAGAGCAGCCACAGGATCCATAATTGATCTAGAAAGGTATGGGCCGGTGATAATGTCATGTTACTGTAGCAGGATTTCCCGGGGCAATGGGCTCCTTCCATTCCAAGCGAGGAGGAGCCTAGGCTATCCTTGTTTTCCAGATTACAATTGATGATGGAAATGCTGGGGTCCCGTACTTTCCTATGCTCCTATATGCACCCTGATCTGTTTCCTCCCACACCCAGGGAGGAATGGGACAGAAGTGTATAGGATAACACAAACCAGATAGACAGGGGAAACAGACAGGGATATAAGAAAACTACAATCATACAAATACACACACAAAACAACTGAGTGGAAATCAAGGTAACAGTAGGAGGGACAAACCAAATGGGAAGAGTATTAAAATAAAGACACAATACCAAGTCAATGCTGATAACTCCTGAAAACAACACCAACCAACTGTTACTAATTCAGACTACTCCTTCAACACTAAACCAAGAAGTAGTTAGGTATCACTGACAATTCCATGGTGCATATATACCTGAGAGGAGTGGCCAACACAGAACAGCTGAGGCCATTCAGGACGGAGAGCTCCAGGAGATAGGCAATAACAGAGCAAAGAAGACCTACACTGCAAATAGGAAGGTGAAACAAATCTAATAAGTGCAGGGGTTCCTGTAACCAGATGCCGTGATCTTCTGGCCCCTCTCTGTCATGGTATCCCCATGACAATGTGTTTCTATTATACTTTTCCTCTGATTGCTCCACTCCTGGCTTTGGTTTACAAATACTGATGTAAAAAAACTGACCAAATACTTGTGATACTTGTCTTTATCAATCCAAGATCATATCACTGAGTGGCCCAGTGGCACCCAGATAGTCCCAGAACAATACCCCAACTTTACCAGACAAAACACTAGTGTCACAAAGTATCATCACTGAATTGTGGCCCAGCTTTTTCCAGTTTTTAGCAGCAGTCTCAGAATTGTGTAATCACTGTGGAGTAACCTAGCTTTCTCAGATCTTATCATCACAGAGCTATATTCCAGCTTTCCCAGTGTGAGCAGCAGTCTCACAAAATCCCATTTGGTTGTAGTCCATCTTCCCAAAACAGTTTAAGTTGGAAGAATTTGTTTTTTCAAAATGTATAATTTGCTGTTTATTACTGACATGAATACAAAAGACAAAATGGTCTTGTTATACAGGCTGTTGTCAAATCTACTTTTTATAGAAACGCTCATTTCCTCCTGATGACTGGATATATTTACAAAAGGAACAACGAGCTGACAAACAAGCAGTGATCGTAGGTCTGCAGATTGCATTTTATTTAATAAGGGAATAAAATCACTGACTGTCGGCAGCACACCCCTTGTGTAAAGAGAGATGTGCTGCCGACAATCATGCAAACTGTATGGATAGAAATGATCGCCGCAGGTAACATTTCCTTCCCATTTCATCAGAGCTCGTTCATGCATTTATATGCCCATGTGAATAGGCGGAAAAAAGCCATTTACACTCATTCTACGGCCGGTGTCACATTTGCAAGTGTATAGTAATACATGTAGCAGCACGCTCCGGTCCGAGTGCCGGCAGCAGTGCCGGATGCTGATGCGAGAAACTCGTGCGAGTTTCTCGCATCACACTCGCAAGTGTGACACCGGCCTACCTAATATCTCTGGCTGTAACATACAGATAAGATGACAGACATTAGGCTGCAATTTAGTAAGTAACATCTGAGTTTTCCAAAGTAAAATGAAGATTGTGATACAAAAACAGGTGTAAGCACGTACCGTTACAGGTGTGCTTGTCAGGAAGCAGGTAGTAGCCATCGTCACAGGCACAGCGATAACTTCCAGGGATGTTCACACATCGCTGATTGCAGCCGCCCTTCACTTTTTCTGGATCCTCACACTCATTAATGTCTGAAATGAAAATCAAATATTTAAAGAGAATCACGTTTAGTGGAACTGATCAGTCTAAGGCCAGGGTCACACTCCGCATTTTCTCCACTTTAGGAAGAATGCGAATAGCGTTCGAAACGTGTCGCCATGTTGTTTCTTGCTCCCTGCACCGTGCCATGAATTTCTTGGATTTTTAATTGTTTAAAATACATTTTTTTCATATTTTATAATTATTGCCAGAAGCTGGAATTTACTCCTTTTTTTGCTTATTCTTTATTAGTACAAAAAAGACATAAAATATTAAACACTTAAAAATAGGGGATAACAAAGATTTGCCTCAAAACTCAGGATAGTAAACAACAGCCCTTCCAACAGGCCAAAACCCAAAAGTGTCTGAGGACATCAAATATGGTAAGTAAACTGTCCAGTAAGAAGGACCAAGTCCTAAAAAGGTGTATATACACATGCACTGGCTCATGAAATATACAATTATAGTACCAAATATAACTACAGTGCCTACAAGTAGTATTCAACCCCCTGCAGATTTAGCTGGTTGACACATGCGGAATTAACTTGGCATTGTGACATTTGTACTGTAGATCAGCCTGGAAGTGGGAAATGCACTGCAGCAAAAATTTTTGTTTTAATTTTTTTTTTTAAAAAACGTTAAAAGTTAATTCAGAGTGTCATTTATTATTCAACCCCTCAAACCACAAGAATTCTGTTTGGTCCTCCTAAAGTATTAAGAAGTAGTTCAGGCACCAAGAATAATGAGCTTCACATGTGTGGATTAATGATCTCTTTTGCCAGCCTTTTCTGACTATTTAAGACCCTCCCCAAACTTATGAACAGCACTCATACATGGTCAACATAGGAAAGACAAAGGAGCATTCCAAGGCCATCAGAGACAAGATCGTGGAGGGTCACAAGGCTGGCAAGGGGTACAAAACCCTTTCCAAGGAGTTGGGCCTACCTGTTCTCCACTGTTGGGAGCATCATCCGTAAGTGGAAGGCTTATGGAACTACTGTTCGCCTTCCACGGCCTGGACAGCCTTTGAAAGTTTCCTCCCGTGCCGAGGCCAGGCTTGTCCGAAGAGTCAAGGCTAACCCAAGGACAACAAGGAAGGAGCTCCGGGAAGATCTCATGGCAGTGGGGACATTGGTTTCAGTCAATACCATAAGTAACGTACTCCACCGCAATGGTCTCCGTTCCAGACGAGCCCGTAAGGTACCTTTACTTTCAAAGCGTCATGTCAAGGCTCGTCTACAGTTTGCTCATGATCACTTGGAGGACTCTGAGACAGACTGGTTCAAGGTTCTATGGTCTGATGAGACCAACATCGATATTTTTGGTGCCAACCACACACGTGACGTTTGGAGACTGGATGGCACTGCATACGACCCCAAGAATACCATCCCTACAGTCAAGCATGGTGGTGGCAGCATCATGCTGTGGGGCTGTTTCTCAGCCAAGGGGCCTGGCCATCTGGTCCGCATCCATGGGAGGATGGATAGCACGGCCTACCTGGAGATTTTGGCCAAGAACCTCCGCTCCTCCATCAAGGATCTTAAGATGGGTCGTAATTTCATCTTCCAACAAGACAACGACCCAAAGCACACAGCCAAGAAAACCAAGGTCTGGTTCAAGAGGGAAAAAGTCAAGGTGTTGGAGTGGCCTAGTCAGTCTCCTGACCTTAACCCAATTGAAAACTTGTGGAAGGAGCTCAAGATTAAAGTCCACATGAGACACCCAAAGAACCTAGATAACTTGGAGAAGATCTGCATGGAGGAGTAGGCCAAGATAACTCCACAGACCTGTGCCGGCCTGATCAGGTCTTATAAAAGACGATTATTAGCTGTAATTGCAAACAAGGGTTATTCCACGAAATATTAAACATAGGGGTTGTATAATAATTGACCCACACTTTTATGTTTAAAATTTATTAAAATTCAACTGAGCAACATAACTTTTTGTTTTGTAAGATTTATGCTTCTGTTAATAAATCCTACTCTCGTTTGCAGTTTGAAGGCTCTAACTTATTTGCATCTTATCAAACCAGCTAAATCTGCAGGGGGTTGAATACTACTTGTAGGCACTGTATATTATATAAATATTTTAGACAATAATATTTATACTGGCAAGCTGGTAAATCAAATCGTACATGGAAAACAAGCCCATGTAAGATGAGATGCAGACTGTATAAGAAGAAAAGAAATCTTTCAAAGTAATTGGCACAGGTCATTAATAAAGTGCCATAGTGCAAATGCATGGTAAAGTGTGGTGCAACAAAGGGTGGTACGTCAATATTGCATACAGACAGTATATACTGACATTAGTAGTTACAGTTACCTGAAGCAATGCTAAGACCAAGCATAACCATAGTGCATATGAAATAGGCTACTGAATACAACCTAAGCAGCAGCAAAGGCTTCTCACAATTACTGGAATCAACACGTAGCACTCAAACCCTAAAATATCAACATTTTTATTTAATACTCATTAAAAGCAGGACATATAGCCACCAAAGTAGAAAACAAATTTGGATATGTTTCCTGCTTTTAATGAGTATTAAATAAAAATGTTGATACCTTCGGGATTATGTGATACGTGGTAGCAAAGGCCCCAACGCGCGTTTCACGTCAGGCTTCTTCCTGGGGGCATTAGTACTTTTCTTCTTTTCACAAACATGTGTTTGCTCATTTCCGCAATTATGTAAGCAATGGAAGTTATTATTCTTCTTACTGTGAATAAGACAAGGTATCTATCATTCAGTACTTCTTTACTGTGTGTTTGTGTTCTGTATAGATTAAATTTGCAAAAAAAAAAAGATAAAATATATTTCATTTTATGACTTGTTAATTAGGAGCCCCATGGCAGACCCCACTAATGCTAAGAACTGGGGGCTCTACACCCCTGCATCGAGACAATCCCATAAAGAATTGGAAACAGTAGACATATACACGCATACAGTGCCATATGTCATCATGTAACTGAATAAATAATACTGTGTAGAGTACTTTTTTTTTTTTGCAAGATTCCTATGCATAAAAGAAGCAGTTGACAGCTCTTATTTATACAGTAAAAATAATGTAGACCTCGGTATATCAGCCCTGCGGAGGTCAGAAGGGGACTGGGGATAGGGGCTGCCGGTACGTTTGTGGTAGATTAGACAGTGGCATTGATGGGTGCAATATATTAGACAAATCCATTCTTGAAGCTGATGTGTAGGAAACAGAAAAAATGGGAAAGCGTTAAGATCTGAGAGGCTATGACAAGGGCTAAACTGTGATGTCTAGACACTGGGTCAGAGCTTCTTGAAAGCGGCCGACCCTGCACAATATTAGACAGGTGACTGTAATGTTACGGCTGTCAGTGTTCATCTGGACATGTCCCTGCACTGAGCCATGACATTCAGGCAGAAAACATCCATTATTTACATTGCTGGCTGCAATCATGGGGCTAGATGACATTGCACAATAGCAGAAAAGGTTTATATAGAAAAAAAACAACCTTTATTTTCTTTTCATGACATAGCTAACGAGCTTTATTTCTACCGAAAAAGGGATAGGACTTTTACAAAAGTTAATCAATAGAAACAGATGAGCTGTGTCTTAAACAAATCTGTAAAAATAAATTCTAGATTACTTAGAAAAGTTAAATTAAAGGGTCTTTGCCACAAACAAAGTTCATTTTAATTAATAGATCTTTGAATAATAATAATTTCCACAATTGAATGTTTGGTTTTAATGTTCCTGTGCTGAGATAATCTTATAAATGTGTCCTTGCTGTGTACTGTGTAATGGCTGTGTCTGACCGTGCAGGAACATGGTCTGATCATACCACAGCTCCTGGGAAGCGGAGGAAGCAAAAGAGGTTACAGACTGGACAGCGCGGGATCACAGCTACTTTTTGTGAAGCATTTCATTGCTTGTTTTGAAGCACTGTTTTACCTCACAGAAACAATCATCTGTGATCCCCTGCTGTTCTCTCTGTATACTCTTCCTGCACGGTCAGACACAGCCACTACACAGTACACAGCAGGGGCACATTTATCAGATTATCTCAGCACAGGGACATTTTATTTTATTACATCCAATTGTTGAAATTATATTTATTCAAAGATCTATTGATTAAAATGTTGATTAAAATTAAGTTTGTTTTGTGGAAAACCTTTTTAAGTGGTTTTATGCTATCCACAGAGTATAATCCTTTTGCGACTGTAAATGTGACCCTCTTATTCGGAGTACTGAGTACAGTCCTTCCTTTGGACATTCTCACTAGTGCAACGTAATGTACTTCCTGGACATCTATGCAAAACACCAGCCAGGCTGCTCCCTCATTTATTAACTGCAGCGTAATGTCTCATCACCTGACATCACCTGATAGTATAATGGACCCACATATTCCTCCATACAGTATAATGGACCCACATATTCCTCCATACAGTATAATGGGCCCACATATTCCTCCATATAGTATACTTGTCCCCAGATTGGGGCCCATACAGCATTATGGGCCCCAAATAGTTCTCCATATAGTATTATGGGCCTCCGATAGTCCTCCGTATAGTATTATGGGCCCAACATAATCCTCCATACATGTAAAGAGTTGCAATAACACCAACCATCACATATATGCATATATATCTCTCTTTCTATCTATGACATATAATAGGAATGCTATTGTGTATATCAATATACATATGGATGTGGGACCAGTAACAGGAAGACTGCAATTGCTAAGCAGAAAAGAAAGGAACAAACAGTCCAAAAATCCCAATAAGATGAGCTTTATTCAACAAATAATATTATAACTACCAAGACAGGTACATGATGCATAGGGGAGCTGATAAACACAGTGGTGTCAGCAAAAAAACGCCATAAGGGGACCAGGGCCCATCCACCCACCCACAATCATTGTCATAATTATAATGTCATATCTGAAGAAATAATCCTACACATACATCATAAGCTAAGTAGCGGCATAATCGTATCCCAGACATGACAATTAGCAACCATACCTATTCGGGTGAAGTAGAGAAGGACCGCTGACCCACCCCAACGCGCGTTTCGGAGACACACTCCTTCCTCAGGGCCCACATATTCCTCCATACAGTATTATGGGCCCACATATTCCTCCATACAGCATAATGGGCCCACATATTCCTCCATACAGTATAATTGACCCACATATTCCTCCATACAGTATAATGGGCCCACATATTCCTCCATACAGTATACTCGTCCCCAGATTGGTGCCCATACAGCATTATGGGCCCCAGATAGTTCTCCATATAGTATTATGGGCCTCCGATAGTCCTCCATATAGTATTATGGGCCCCACATAATCCTCCATACAGTATTATGGGCCCCATATAGTTCTCCATACATTATATCGTATCATAATGTACTGTAAATAAAACAGTCATGCCTATGAGTAGAGCGAGACAGAAAGTGCCACTGACCTTCATCACAACGCACTCCCCGCCAGCCGGGTTTACAAACACAGGTAAAATCTCCTTTTCCATCCTTGCATTCCTTATATCCATCTTTATTACATGGTAATGGCTTACACTGGTCTGGAAGAGCTACAAAATAAATGGGATACACAAATATGCAATATTGAGTCAGAAGGAAAACTTAAAGAGTAATCAACATGTCAATGTTTTTTTCATAAATCAATATCATGTCAAAATAACTAACTTTGCAATATATCTTATCAGAGAAATCTGCTTCTTTCTCCTTTTGGACTGATCTTTCTTTCTCAAATTCTTAATTCTTTGGTAAAGTGGTAAAAGTTGGTGCTCATGAAGTTCTATGGAGAACTGTACCTGTTGTTTCAGAAGAACCTGTAAGGGAATGTCTGTGTCTGACTCTCGCTCCTCCCTCTCCATAGAATTTTAAAAGCACCAACTGTCATCTCCTATCTTAGTAATGGGAAAATCTATATTCCGCGAATGCAGATTTTACCTGTGAATTGAAAGTGAATGATCAGTCCAGGAGAAGAAAGAAAATAATTTCTCTGATAATATATATTAAATGTAAAACAACGGTTTTAACAAAAGGGTGGTTTTGGCTGTACCGGACACGGCTTTCCTATGTATATGATTAAATTCCCCTGATGAACTTCTGGTGAGTTTCTGAGCTGTGTATTTTTGCTGCTTGAAAAACGCAGCGTCTTAGGCCTCTTTCACACATCAGGCTTTTTGAATCAGGCGCGATCCGGCGTGTTTCTAAAAAAACGGATCCAGTAACGGATGCGTTTTTTTAGCATTGACTTACATTAGCGCCGATCGCGCCTGATGTCACTGCGTTGCATCCGTTTTTGGCCGGATCCGTCGGAATTGTACATTCCGGCGGCCGGACAAGACGGTTTTTGTAACGCTTTTTTTTTTTTCCGGAGGCACCTGACAGTGCCTGAATCGGCACTTCAGGCGGCCGGAAACAATGCAAACCTATGGAGCCGGACCAGATTTTTGACAAATCCGTCAGAAAACTGATCCGGAGTCCAAGGTCTCTCTCTTCTCTCTCTCTCTCTCTCTCTCTCTCTCTCTCTCTCTCTCTCTCTCTCTTTCTCTCTCTCTTCTTTCTCTCTCTCTTTATCTCTCTCTCTCTCTCTCTCTCTCTCTCTCCCCTTAGCTTAGCCTTAGGCTACTTCACACATCAGTTTTTTTGAATCAGGCATAAATCCGTCCTATGCCTGATAGGACGGATCCGGCGCTGATTTAAAAAAACTGATGCAACTGATCAGGTTTTTTTGCCTGATCCGTCCTGACCTTTTTAACCTGGAAAAATAAAATTTCCATGTTGAAAATGCAGGATTGAATGGAGAGAGAGAGAGAGAGAGAGAGATGCAGGATTGAATGTCCGGACCGAGGAGAGAGAGAGAGACCTTGGACTCTAATGTAAGTCTATGCTAAAAAAACGCATCCGGTACCGGATCCGTTTTTTTAAAAACACGCCGGATCGCGCCTGATTCAAAAAGCCTGAAGTGTGAAAGTAGCCTTACAGTTCCAGCAAAGTAGATGTGATGTATAGAAATCTCATGTTCACTGTGCTTTTTGCGTGATCTGACCTGCGGTGGGAGTTTGAAATCTGCAAAATGTCAAATTCTCTGGTGGTTGCACTGTATAAAGCCAAATATCAGGAAGTATCAAAAGCAAAGCAAATTTATTTAAAACATGGCAACGAGATAAAAACAAGACAAAAACACAGCGTAAAAAATGCATGTAAAAAACACTGTAAAAAACGCATTGAAAAAATGCAAGTAACCTAATTTACATAATAGGTGCAGAAAATCGGCAACATCAAAAACTCACCAAAAGTTCATAGTGGGAAAGTAGCCAAAGGCTACTTTATCAAAAAAGTGTTGTCAAAGACAAATAAGAGGTAGTATCAAAAACAAAGCAGCTTTATTTATACCACGGTATATCAAAAAGAGACAAAAATGTGATAAAAACACGTAAAAAAACCACACTCTAAAGAGGAATAAAAAAATAGATGAATGAAGAAAAAAAAATGACAAAAATAAAAGTAAAATAACTTACTTAGGCTAGGATCACATTTGCGTTTATGCGCGCAGCGTATCATCTGCATATGCAAACGCATGCTTACGCAGTGTTTTTTTATCCGCATCATCTTACGCATGACGCCAAAAAACGCTGTGTGTGCATGTGTTTGTATGCGTTTTTGCATGCATTTGCATTGTTTATGCGCATGCGTTTGATATGACAGACACCAAAAGGGTGCGTCTCATGAAGAACGCATGCATATCGAAAGCATCAGTACGCATGTCCTTGCATACCAATGCGTTCCCATAGACAGTAATGTGTTGTTTTGACGCATTCATCCGCATGCGCAAGACTGCGCATATTTGACAGATTTTTGATGATTCAAAAAATGCAACGCATTGCGTTCGCCACACACAGTGAAATGACGCATGCGTACGCGTTTGCATGAAAACGCATGTATCTGCGTAAACCATGTTAAAGATATGCAAGCATGACACTTGTGGATCTACGCGGATGAAATGCTGCGCACACAGACGCAAATGTGAAACCAGCCTTAACCCCTTTAGTGACAGAGCCAATTTGCAGCTTAATGATCAGGCCAATTTTTACAATTCTGACCACTGTCACTTTATGAGGTTATAACTCTGGAACGCTTTAACGGATCCTGCTAATTCTGAGAATGGTATTTCAAGGCATATTTTACTTCATGTTAGTGGTAAAATTTCTTTGATATGACTTGGGTTTATTTATGAAAAAAACTGAAATACGGTGAAAATTTTTAAAATTTTGCAATTTTCAAACTTTTAATTTTTATGCCCTTAAATCAGAGAGATATGTCACAAAAAATACTTAATAAATAACATTTCCCACATGTCTGCTTTACATCAGCACAATTTTGGAACCAAAATTTGTTTTTGTTAGGAAGTTATAAGGTTAAAAGTTGACCAGTGATTTCTCATTTTTACAACAAAATTTACAAAACCATTTCTTTTAGGGACCACATCACATTAGAAGTCACTTTGAGAGGTCAATATGACAGAAAATACCCAAAAGTGACATCATTCTAAAAACTGCACCCCTCTAGGTACTCAAAACCACATTCAAGAAGTTTATTAACCCTTTACGTGCTTCACAGGAACTGAAGGAACGTGGAAGGAAAAAATTAACAATTCACTTTTTTTTACAAACATTTTACTTCCAAACCAATTTTTTTTATTTTCACAAGTGTAAAAAGAGAAATGAACCACAAAATTTGGTTTGCAATTTCTCCTGAATACGCTGATACCCCATATGTGGGGGTAAATCACTGTTTGGGTGCATGGCAGGGCTGTTTGACTTTTTCAATGCAGAATTGGCTTGATGCCATGTTGCGTTTGCAGAGCACCTGATGTGCCTAAACAGTAGAAACCCCCCACAAATGACCCCATTTTGGAAACTAGACCCCCCCAAGGAGATTATCTAGATGTGTGGTGAGCACTTTGAACCCCCAAGTGCTTCACAGAAGTTTATAACGCAGAGCCGTGAAAATAAAAAATATTTTTTTTCCACAAAAGTGATTTTTTAGCCCGCTATTTTTTTATTTTCCCAAGGGTAACAGGATAAATTAGACCCCCAAAGTTGGTGTGCAATTTGTCCTGACTACGCTGATGCCCCATATGTTGGGGTAAACCACTGTTTGGGCAAACATCTGGGCTTGGAAGGGAGGGAGCACTATTTGACTATTTGAACACAAAATTGGCTGGAATCAATGGTGGCGCCATGTCGCGTTTGGAGACCCCCTGATGTGCCTAAATAGTGGAAACCCCTCAATTCTATCTCCATTCCTAACCTCAACACACCCCTAACCCTAATCCCAACCCTAATCCCAACCCTAACCCTAATCCCAATCCTAACCCTAATTCTAACCCTAACACTAATTCTAACCCTAACCCTAATTCCAACCCTAACCCTAATTCTAACCCTAACCCTAATGGAAAAATGAAAATAAATATATTTTCTTTAATTCTTTATATTTCCCTAACTAAGAGGGTGATAAAGGGTGGGGGGTTATTTTTTTTTTTTTATTTTGATCACTGTGATAGGGTTTATCACAGTGATCAAAATGTACATTCAATGAATGAATGGAATCTGCCGGCCGGCAGATTCGGCGGGCGCACTGCGCATGCGCCCGCCATTTTATTCCCGGAAACAGATGGTGGCGCCCACCGGAGCATGCAGGAGGGCCGAGGACTACTGGGAGGTACTGGGGGGGATCAGGGACTCTATTTCTCTCTCCTCTGATGTGTGATTACATCAGAGGAGAAAGTAAATGCAAAATTGCAGCTTTTTTTTTTTGCGGTTGCCGTTATATGGTTAATATCGGCGATCGCAAGAGCGGGGTCGGTAAAGACCGACCCGAAACATGTTCTCAGGGGTCTCTGGGGGACGCTATACACTTTTTCCACAGCGCCGTGAATTCACGGCGCAGTGGTTTAAGTACCCTTAACTACCGCCGTTAAAATGCATATCGGCAGTCGTTATGGGGTTAATAAGTGCAGAAATGCTTCAACATCAAAAACTGACCAAAAATCGTGGGAAAATAGCCTAACACCATACATTTATTTCAAGGGATGGCATGTAATGCTGCACGCAGCCGCCACTGCAGGAGAAATGTACGGCCCGACATGGCTTTTCTGGGGAGAAGAGCTTTTATTTCCTTTCACATTAGATACTGATGATCTATCCTTGGGATATTTTCATCAATATCAGATTGTTGGGTCGATATCGGAGACCTCCACAATCAGCTATTTGCAGGCCCTGCAGCGGCAAGAAGTAAATATTTTACAGAGCAGGGAAACCTCAACATCAGAGATTGTGCAGTAGCTTTCCCGAGTTCTGCAGCTCAGCTCCCATTCACTTCAATAGGAGCTGCATTACCTGTGATTGTCCTTTATTTAAAGTACGGAGCTGTAGTTCTTAACTGCAAAAAAATGCTTATTTCTAGCCACTATGGACACGGAAACAGCTGATCATTCGGGGTGTAAGGCATCGGACGCCCAGCGACCTGATAGAGATGACCTATCTAAGAATACAGGAAAATATATCTTTATACGGTGTTAGGAATAATAAAAAATGAGAGTCCTCAGAGGTGATACCTTACGACTCACCAAAGTGGTGATGATATCCTCTTTTCAGTTAGCCATTAAAGGGTATCACCTCTGAGGAGTCATTATTATTCTGAGGATAGATGGTCAATATCGACGTCTTTGACACCTGACGTTTTGTCATACTTCGTTAATAGCCCAATACTTTGATTAAACCTGTGTATACAGTATGTATCTCCATTGTCATCTGTATGCAATCCGTACGGGATCCATTTTTATACATCAGCCTTTGTTAAAATTTTCAAGACCAAATACAGTGTCCGAGATAAAAAATTCAATGTATCACTAAAACTGGATGTTGTATGGTTGATCCCTGTAGGATCCTATTTTTTTGCGCACCCATAGACTTCAATAGAGGAGTCTCATCTAACGTCTGCACAGATTCAGTCCTTGAAAACAAAAAGCTCCAACTGTATAACATTGGTCCTAGTGCTTTTCATGGACAGCACTCGGATCGAAAATACGGTTGTATGAACTTCGCCTAAGGAATTTGAATTATCTAGAAATATTGTAGGGCCCCATAGGCTTCTATGGATGGGATATTAGGGCTCCGTACAACTTACATCATATGCACATAAAGAAATAATATACAAACCGTTAATGCAAGATCTCAGATCGGAGGGTCCATCAAAATTCAAGTAACTGGTCTTATCATCTTTATCTCGATAATTTCCAATGCAGGCTATAAAAGATAAAACATGTATAATAAAAAAAAATTAAACAAAATGGTACATTTTAATAAATAAATATATAAATTACCTAAAAAGCTAAAGAAAAGGTCATGAATGTGTGCGTCACCTCTCTTGGTCAGTATTTTACCTCAGTATTTGGTCAGTATTTTACCTCAGTATTTGTAAGCTAAAACCAGGAGAGGAACAATCAGAGGAAGAGTATAATAGAAACACGTCACCACTTCAGTATTTATCACCCACTCCTGGTTTGGGCTTATAAATACTGAGGTAAAAAACTCACCAAATACTGAATGTGTGACCGTGGCCTAAGTGAGCTGGGCTTGGGCTCAAGTGCCGGACACAAGGAGAATGTGATTGCGCTCCTTCCTTGTGGTGATCATAGCAGAAGTATTAGAAGTTGCATCTACCATCAAAGTTATTCTCCACAAATAAAAACATTAATATTTTAATGCATCTTAACCATTAGCCCTACTTACCCAAATATTTTGGATAAAAATATTCCTAAAATTAAAAAAAAAAATTATTAGAAATATATTATTCTAAACATTATTTCAGATAACAAAATGAAATAAATTTTGCAAGTCAAATATTAAAATGGTTATCCATTACTCAGACAACCCCTTCTCTATTACCCTATTCTACCACGGAAAATAAAAACAGCCTATACTCACCTCCGGCGCTGGCGCTGTTCAAACGATGGCGGCGCCTGGTTGTCCCAGAATTTGCATGATATTGTTATGTCCCGTGAGAACTGACATCTGGAAGAAGTGAGAGAGCACCGACAGTTCTCACTTGCGCCTCAAGCTGCCTATTAGTAGTACACAAGCCCCGGGGGACCCCGTACTGACGTCGCTAGGATGGTGAAGTGAATACAGGTTGTTCTCATTTTACTTTGGGAGAACAGAGTAGTGGACAACCCTTTAACTTTGTAAAATAAGTACTTTTGAACGGAATAGAATGGTAAAGGACATACCGTAGCCTAGCCATAGCTATGCAGATGTAAACACTGATGCATTGCTGAGCCGGCTGTCAGTCAAAGTGCCAGGGTGTCCTTACAACCCCGGCTCACATACCTGCATAACTGAAAGCCGGCGGCTCTCAAGAGGAATAAAGTTAATTTTCTCCCAGGAGCCGCACTTTCAGTACGGCAATCGGGCACCTTAACCTGCAGATTTTACCCCATATCTGCTGGATAATGGCATTATCAGTACTGACAGGTTCCTCGTAGGGGTAACATCTTCAGTAGACTCGTCCAGTGAATAGGTAAATATTAGTGATGAGCGAGCATGCCTGTTTATTAGGCAATCCCTGCATGTGTTGTGGCTGTCAAACTGCCGCAAGACATGCAGCCGCGACGACTCGAGCATTTTTTTCGAGCACGACGAAAACACTCGATTAAGACACGAGCACTATTTAGACTAGCAAGGTGTTAATAACTCACACGCTACCATAGCTCTGTTCTAATAGGGCACGTCACAGCCATGATCTCTGGATCAGACGGAGGTGGGACCCCCAGCAATTAGCAAAATGTTACTATCTTTTCTAGACCAGATTTATCGGTGACTGATTTACACTTTACATGTATATTGGCCGCTTCAAATTTTTCTTTGCAAAACAATAATACCAACAGCAAAGCAATATTTTTAAAAAATCTACCAGCGGAAAAATTACTGTTGGTGTACCCCTGGCATGGCCGAACAGTTCTCACCTACATGTTTTCCATTTATCTCAGTACTTCTATGACTGAAAAGTCATAGCAGTCAATCAAGGAAGATGGGGCGGAGATGAAAACATCTAGGTAGGAAGGTGCACTGAGATTGTTGGCCATGCCAAGGGTTCACCAAATGCCTGTGCTTGAATTAAATGGAGTCTATCAGCACAAAATAACTATTCAAAACATCACAGGAAAAAGTGTGAAAAAAGAACAGACCTTACCGTCTCAGGGTTATTCTCAAAAATCTCCCGGGCTTCTTCTCTGTTACACAATTCTTCAATACATTCTCGTTCAAGGTCCCCACCTTTACTCTCTTCAAAAAATGAATTTGCTCTCTTTTTCCGTATAAGAAATTGTGATGCAGCCTGAGAAGACAAAACTATATCCAGGAAAGTTACATCTAACTTTGTAGAAGCTATCAAGACATTAGAAAAACATGTCTGATATTATGATATGGCTGTGTTCACATTTACCTCAGAGCCTTTGTTGCCGATTCCTTCAAATTTGACAAGGAAAGCATGGCTCCCTGTCAACACTTCACTCTAACCTAATGTCACTAAATGGCCATATCAACCGGACCGAGATCGGAACGCAGTACACGGACTGACCGGCGGCTATTCCGACCCAAGCTTGACAGCTGCATGGAAATACAAGATGCTGCCTTGCCCGGGGTGGGAGCGCCGCCGTCCAGTCTCTGCACTGCGTACCGATTTTGGTCTAATTTATACGGCCGTCTCATTGCACCACTAAAATTTTACATGCCAACTTTCCCACAATTTCCACAAGGCTCTCAAGAAAAAGGGTCGACCTTTTGGACTCCTAGAAAAGTTGGAAAATCTTCTAGAATCTTCCCAAAAACTCTCCGAAACTGAGTGCTTTTATATGGTCTTCTTTGTTTGGCATGGCTTTAAAAAACAAAAATTTTCTCATATTACCGGTCCTAAAAGTTGACAAGTATAGTTAAAAGTGTATGTATACATAGAGTACATACCAGTACGTATGCTAAGAAATCAAAAAGTACATATAAAAATGTAGAAAGTCTCCTTCGAAAACCATTCAACAAACAACTATAATTATACTACGAAGTAGCCACCATGTAGCTCCGGCTATCCTTCATTCATGTCCAGCTTTTGCCTGACTGCTAATAAAAGGTTATAGATTGGGAAAAAAGGTTAAGACAGCAGGGAAAGGTCATATACGGCTGAGGGGTTGATGAACTACTGATAGGAATGCTAACACTTCTGCCCTAGAGTGTCTTCTGCATCTTCTACCCCCTCCCTCCTTTTGTCAATGAAGGAGCTCTGAGTGTGTTTAGAGGGTTCATGTTATTAGTTTACACTGCTTGGAGCCTCCAGCATGTGTGTTAAAATGTCACTTAAGTCTTTCAGAAGTGATTCCCTGACCCAGGACAATTTAGTTATTAGTATGACTGGAAGGTGACTACAAAGAGAGTCTAGCATTCAGGAGCACCCTGAGGCGGAGCACCCTCCATGTTTATGTATGACACAGACAATAAACTGATTTTGGAACTGCTTTTCTGTCATTTTGATGGCTTAACAGTGAAATGAAGCATTTACTGACAGGTTCAGCCCCAGCTAACCGCTAGCTCAGGGTCTTTAGCAACATGACACCGTGTGATTAGCTAATCTTCATGGAACCAAAACTTTATTGTCCAAAATCTTTAGAGTGTGTGTATGGAGCAGGAGAGTGTGCGTGTGTATGCAGCAGCAGAGTGTGCGTGTGTATGGAGCAGGAGAGTGTGCGCGTGTATGGAGCAGTATGGTGTGTGTGTATGGAGCAGCAGAGTGTGCGCGTGTATGAGCAGCAGAGTGTGCATGTGTATGGAGCAGTATAGTGTGCGTGTGTATGGAGCAGTAGAGTGTGCGTGTGTATGGAGCAGCAGAGTGTGCGTGTGTATGGAGCAGCAGTGTGCGTGTGTATGGAGCAGCAGTGTGTGTGTGTATGGAGCAGCAGAGTGTGCGTGTGTATGGAGCAGCAGAGTGTGCGTGTTTATGGAGCAGCAGTGTGCGTGTGTATGGAGCAGTAGAGTGTGCGTGTGTATGGAGAAAGTAGAGTGTGCGTGTGTATGGAGCAGCAGAGTGTGCGTGTGTATGGAGCAGCAGAGTGTGTGTGTATGGAGCAGCAGAGTGTGCGCGTAGTAATGGAGCAGCAGTGTGTGCGTGTGTATGGAACAGCAGAGGTGTGCGTGTGTATGGAGCAGCAGAGTGTGCGTGTATGGAGCAGCAGAGTGTGCGTGTTTTATGGAGCAGCAGTGTGCGTGTGTATGGAGCAGTAGAGTGTGCGTGTGTATGGAGCAGTAGAGTGTGTCGGTGTGTATGGAGCAGTAGAGTGTGCGTGTGTATGGAGCAGCAGAGTGTGTGTGTATGGAGCAGCAGAGTGTGCGGTGTATGGAGCAGCAGAGTGTGCGTGTGTATGGAGCAGCAGAGTGTGTGTGTATGGAGCAGCAGAGTGTGCGCGTGTATGGAGCAGCAGAGTGTGCGTGTGTATGGAGCAGCAGAGTGTGCGTGTGTATGGAGCAGTAGAGTGTGCGTGTGTATGGAGCAGCAGAGTGTGTGTGTATGGAGCAGCAGAGTGTGCGCGTGTATGGAGCAGCAGAGTGTGCGTGTGTATGGAGCAGCAGAGTGTGGTGTGTATGGAGCAGTAGAGTGTGCGTGTGTATGGAGCAGCAGAGTGTGTGTGTATGGAGCAGCAGAGTGTGCGCGTGTATGGAGCAGCAGAGTGTGCGTGTGTATGGAGCAGCAGAGTGTGCGTGTGTATGGAGCAGCAGAGTGTACATGTGTATGGAGAAGTCAGGAGAGATTGCTATCTAAATTATTAGGCTGGCTTTATTTGTTTATGTATTTTTCCACTACTTCCATATTCCCATTTATAAGTGCAGTATAAATTCAGAAGGACGGTCCAAGATAATGAGCCCAAAAGTCACAGCAAATAAGAGAAGCAAACTAAAAAAGCTAATTACATGGTAAACAAAATCATCGTATCCCCAGTAATATAGAAAACAAACAAAAACGCAAGATGTGAAGAGATGATAAAGAACAGGATGTCAATGGACAATAAAGGAACAGTCTGGATACATGGTGGTCTGTGTTACAGGCCGCACACTATCATCTCGTAGCCCTGTGTCCACTTCGCCCCCAGCGTACACAAATGTACTTTGGATTATATTTCGGCCGGAGACTAAGATGCATATAATGCTCTTATATCTCTGACTCCGCAGTTCCTATTAGAGATTCCTGGATGATTACGAAACTCTGACTCTTAGTGTTTATCCCTATTATTACCGTGATGCACGACATATAGTGGAACAAGACACAAAGAGAAAGAAGGAAAATACTTACAAGTCCGCCCTTCACACAGGGAAATAATGAAGAGCGAGGAGGCCAGCAGGACCAGGGTGCCCATTAACATCATGATCCGTTATAATAGAAGAGCCTGCTAAGGCCAGGCCTGCACAGTGCTGTGTGTGAGCTCAGCCCAGCCTCTCATCCACCACACTGGCTGGGGGGAGCTCAGATGCAGAAGCTGGATAAAGGCCCAATGACTCCAGGGCTTTTCCAGGAAACATCCCTCCCCTGACATGACAAGTACACAAACACCATGGGATCAGGTATCCACATGGACTCTTCTGACTTGTGGGAATTGCAAAACATCTGGGTATTTGTATTAAGCAACTCTCCCAGTTAGTGAGGATAAACTGATTACATGGACTTTTATCTTAAAGGGGTTCTGTGGGATTAACATTTACGGCTCAATTCGTTATTGCATTTGCATCTTTTTTTTCCAATAAATTTTGGTGTTTTTCCCTCGACGCCTTATTCTTCCTTTAACTTGGCCTTTTTAAAGTCTATTTTACGTTTAACTACACAAAAATAGGTCATACAGATATCAGCCGAAAAAAGGAGCAAACGAGCGTTTATGAAAATGAAACATTTTATTCAATATTCTAGTAAAATAGATATAATTTATATAAAACAATGGAAGCAGGTGACAACAAATTAAAACACAGACCGAGTTTACAACAATGAAAGGCTACGTGATTAATAAATTCAGTTTGGATCCATTGGAACCAGTGCCAGTCATGATTTGCAAGGTGTGCTAATAAAGTATACCATTCATATAACCTAACCACTAATTACATATCACAAAAAGTTAAGATCATTTCTACCTGCATTGTTGCTGACTGGTTGTGTGTCCCTTCGCCCCCCAGCCTGCTTTTTGCCCTTCTTCGTCAGGGGGTGTGTTGGATGAGGGGGAAGACACCGCGTATAAAGAATGTATCAGCCAATAGAATCATGCAAAGAAAGTCACGACAAATGGACAATTGAATTATACTTTAGACTAGGATGAGCCCACTTTGTATTAGCGGCGCCTTGACCAATGTAAAACTGGTCCTCCGGTTTTTGGATAATGCAACGCAGACGCAACATAGGTGCGTCTGTGTAAGGTCAAATGTGGTCACATATGTGCCCAGACCTGAAGGTACCATATATTACCAAGCTGACAGCAAATGCACACATTGGAGCGCTCGATACTTACACATAAGATACATTCATAAAGAAAATAAAGTTACATATTACAATTATATATGCAACACAGATGATAAAGAGGACAATAAAAGGTAATTCAGCTGTATATTAAGTGGATCTAACAACCCATGAGGAGAAGAGCGTGTACTTTTTCTCTCTCCCCCATGACAGCCCCATGGAGAGAGGGGATCCGCCCTTCAGGGACAGGAAACCTACAGATAAAAGGACGGTACCTCTCCTCCGCCCACCAGTTGGTTTCCTGTCCCTGACTGGTGACCTACAGGTTTGAGGTACCTGAAGTATGAAGATGGAAGATCTGGGGCCAACCTGTCCGGATCTTGGCAGCAGGGAGGCCACTGTCACGGCGGGTGTGGTTCCTGAAGCCGCCACCGCAGGGACCGATGTGTCTGCAGGGTGAGCGAGTGGGAAGGAGCTGCCGCTCCGGATAGGAGGCTGGGGCTGGAGGGGACCCGGAGCAGACGTGCCGGGCAGTGCCGAAGTATGTGGAGGTGATCCAAGATGGCTGCTGCCTCGGAAATAGAAAACGCCTTCCGGGTCCCTGAGTCAGCGCATGCGTCGTGTGCGCTTCCCGGGGTAAGCGCGGTGCAGGATGGGAGGAAGTGACGTCTCATGCCGGGAAATTTTAAAATGGCCATTGGGAAATTCTCCTGGCTGGAAGCGTCCTGTCCATAATGGAGGATAGCGACCAGCAGCAGCATCACCACCGACAGAAGGACTGTGACGGATGAGACACCCGGTCCAGTAGTCTCTCCACGCAGCACAGCAGATCAGCTGCAAGGAGCAAGTCACCATCCGCGGATCATCCTATACAGGATCCGATCCCACCTCCCTAACCAGTACCTGCGACTGCATCCATATGGTGAGTGATCTTCGTGAATGTTCATCATTGTAATGGGCTTCTTTTCCCTTATTAAGGAAAGAAGAAGGGGAAAAGGAAAAACAGGGAATGCCCCACTTGTAGCAGAGCCTTACCAGTATCATGGGATAAGAAGCTCTGTGAATCTTGTATACAAGAAGTACTCTACGAGGAATAGTGTATAGTGTGCGCGTGTATGGAGCAGCAGAGTGTGCGTGTGTATGGAGCAGAAGAGCATGCGTGTGTATGGAGCAGTATAGTGCGCGCGTGTATGGAGCAGCAGAGTGTGCGTGTGTATGGAGCAGTATAGTGTGCGTGTGTATGGAGCAGTAGAGTGTGCGCGTGTATGGAGCAGCAGAGTGTGCGCGTGTATGGAGCAGTATAGTGTGCGTGTGTATGGAGCAGTAGAGTGTGTGTGTGTATGGAGCAGCAGAGTGTGCGCGTGTATGGAGCAGCAAAGTGTGCGTGTGTATGGAGCAGCAGAGTGTGCGTGTGTATGGAGCAGTATAGTGTGCGCGTGTATGGAGCAGCAGAGTGTGCGTGTGTATGGAGCAGCAGTGTGCGTGTGTATGGAGCAGTATAGTGTGCGCGTGTATGGAGCAGCAGAGTGTGCGCGTGTATGGAGCAGTATAGTGTGCGTGTGTATGGAGCAGCAGAGTGTGCGAGTGTATGGAGCAGCAGAGTGTGCGCGTGTATGGAGCAGTATAGTGTACGTGTGTATGGAGCAGTTGTCACGTTGTGACATGCATGTGTGTGCTTTAACCCTTTGCTCCTTTTCCCCCTAATATAGCTGGGATACTGATATCCGTTACCTGTATGGATGATGCTCAGTTCCCAGCTCCGCTGCGTAACCGTGCATGCGTGGGTGTTTCCGCTGCGTTGCATGACCACCCGCATGTGCGGTCCCTGGCTACTGCTGTGAAAGCTACCCGTAGGTTGCAAGGTCCTCTGCACTGGTGCATGACTTACTACGTGTGTTTAGGCTGCAGCCATTTCCAGGTGCCCTTGCTGTGCTTATGTCTGGCTCTCATAGGGTGCGCAGGCCACACCTGCCCTGCTTTTATCAGGGTTAGTGTGTGTACCTGAAATTCTGTCCCCAGCCAATTGCTGAGGGGCAGCTCATATATAAAGGCTCCCTGCCCTATGGGCGGGGCCTTAGCTACTCACATAGCTTCTGAACCTAGCCTTGTGTGTGTGTGTTTTCAGCTCCTGCTCTGAGTTTGATCAGCTCTGGAGAGCTGATTCCCTAGTCCTGTTTTGTGTTCCTGAACTCGTTCCTGTGCCTTTCCTAGAGGCGGTAATTCTAGGCTCGTATCCCTGATGCTGAACTCGTTCCTGTGCCTTTCCTAGAGGCGGTAATTCTAGGCTCGTATCCCTGATGCTGAACTCGTTCCTGTGCCTTTCCTAGAGGCGGTAATTCTAGGCTCGTATTCCTGATCCTGAACTCGTTCCTGTGCCTTTCCTAGAGGCGGTAATTCTAGGCTCGTATCTCTGATCCTGTACCTGTCCTGTACCTGACAGTCTGAACTGTGTCTGCTGTGTAATGTTCCTGAATCCTTCTGTGTCCTGAACCCAGTGCCTAGTGACTGTGAGACTTTGCTGCTGACTTCCTTTGGTGCTGCCTGGGTTCGTCTTGGAGGGAGGAGTCCGGTGTGAGTGTGCTGAGTTTCTGTTGCTCTGTGCTCGGCTTGCTTTTGGTGCAGTCCCCGCCCGGCTCCAGTTGAGCCTGGTGGGACTTGCACCAGACCGCTTGGGTTCCTTTTTAGATCGCTTCCGGATGTCCGGATCCGATCCTTTCCTGCCTGATGTCCGGAGCCTGCCGATCGTTGCCAGATGTCCGGAGCCTGCCGATCGTTGCCAGATGTCCGGAGTCCGATGCCAGTGTTCTCCGTGTTCCTGATGTCCAGTCCGTGTTCCGGTGTCCGTGTTCCTGATTCCATGTTCCTGAGTTCGTGTTCGTGTGTTCGTGATACTGAGATCCAGTCCGTGTTCCTGAAGTTCAGTTCGTGTTCCTGAGTTTGTGATTCTGATGACCTCATCTACCCTGATGTTATGTACTGTGTGTTCTTACGTATTTACTTTAGTAAACTTTACTTCACTATATCTGAAGTTGTGCGGTGTGATCAAGTCCTACTTGTCTCATCCTCGTCCACATGCTCAGCTGCCACAGAACCCCGGTCTCTGCCAGTCCCTAGTATGGGTAGGACCGGGTCCCCCTCTGTGGTATGGAGGGTCCAGATTTCGTACCCGAGGGATGCCCGCTCCACGCCATGGTGGGCGGTTGCGATCCCCAAACGTGACAGCAGTAGAGTGTGTGTGTGTGTGTGTGGTGTATGGAGCAGCAGAGTGTGCGCGTGTATGGAGCAGCAGAGTGTGCGTGTGTATGGAGCATAATTTTTTCATAAAGAAAATAGTTACATATTAGTTATATATGCAACACAGATGATAAAGAGGACAATAAAAGGTAATTCAGCTGTATATTAAGTGGATCTAACAACCCATGAGAGAGAAGAGCGTGTACTTTTTCTCTCTCCCCCATGACAGCCCCATGGAGAGAGGGTATCCGCCCTTCAGGGACAGGAAACCTACAGATAAAAGGACGGTACCTCTCCTCCGCCCACCAGTTGGTTTCCTGTCCCTGACTGGTGACCTACAGGTTTGAGGTACCTGAAGTATGAAGATGGAAGATCTGGGGCCAACCTGTCCGGATCTTGGCAGCAGGGAGGCCACTGTCACGGCGGGTGTGGTTCCTGAAGCCGCCACCGCAGGGACCGATGTGTCTGCAGGGTGAGCGAGTGGGAAGGAGCTGCCGCTCCGGATAGGAGGCTGGGGCTGGAGGGGACCCGGAGCAGACGTGCCGGGCAGTGCCGAAGTATGTGGAGGTGATCCAAGATGGCTGCTGCCTCGGAAATAGAAAACGCCTTCCGGGTCCCTGAGTCAGCGCATGCGTCGTGTGCGCTTCCCGGGGTAAGAACGGTGCAGGATGGGAGGAAGTGACGTCTCATGCCGGGAAATTTTAAAATGGCCATTGGGAAATTCTCCTGGCTGGAAGCGTCCTGTCCATAATGGAGGATAGCGACCAGCAGCAGCATCACCACCGACAGAAGGACTGTGACGGATGAGACACCCGGTCCAGTAGTCTCTCCACGCAGCACAGCAGATCAGCTGCAGGGAGCAAGTCACCATCCGCGGATCATCCTATACAGGATCCGATCCCCCCCCTAACCAGTACCTGCGACTGCATCCATATGGTGAGTGATCTTCGTGAATGTTCATCATTGTAATGGGCTTCTTTTCCCTTATTAAGGAAAGAAGAAGGGGAAAAGGAAAAACAGGGAATGCCCCACTTGTAGCAGAGCCTTACCAGTATCATGGGATAAGAAGCTCTGTGAATCTTGTGTACAAGAAGTACTCTACGAGGAAACCCTGGATATCACCTCTGATCTTATAGCTGTAATTAGATCAGAGGTTCAGAGTGCCCTAATATCCCTAAAACAGGGTATAAAGTGAAAAAGAAGGGCACATTAGTAGATCCCCAATCAGATCCCTCTACATCTGGAGAAGTTAATTCAGATACATCGGAATCCTTCTCCTCATCCTCAGACGAGGAAGTGGGGGGCCTCACTGTATTCCCCTAGACGAGGTAGACACTCTAGTGAAAGCTGTGAGATCTACAATGGGGTGTCGTACCCTCGTCCTGATAGGTCGGTTCAGGACATAATGTTCCGGGGACTGGGCCAAAAGAAACGCAGTGTGTTTCCGCTAAATGAAAATGTACAGGGCCTGATCAGAAAATGGGAGAAGCCGGACAGGAAGAACTCCACGGTCCCTTCCCTTAAAAGGAAATATCCCTTTGACGACGAGGCATCCACATCGTGGGACAAGGCCCCGAAACTCAACATGGCCATGGCCAAGGCCTCAAAACAGTTCGCCCTCCCCTTTGAGGATATGGGTACACTTAAGGACCCCGTAGATAAAAAAGCTGACGCCTTCCTCAAAGGGACCTGGGAATCAGCAGGGGGAATCCTTAGACCGGCCATAGCAGCAATATGTACCTCTAGATCCCTAATGATATGGGTGGATCAACTCGAGAACTAAGGGAGGGAACACCTAGAAATAAGATTCTATGATCTATCCCAGTGATAAGGGGAGCTGCAGCCTTCTTGGCGGACTCATCGGCTGACTCAGTCCGCTTAACATCTAAAGCGGTCAGCCCGAAGAGCATTATGTCTTAAATGCTGGCCAAGGGACTTACAAACTAAAATTAAATTATGCTCAATCCCATGCGACGGAAAATTCTTATTCGGGGAAACACTGGATGATATCCTCCAGAAGGCAGGGGATAAGAAAAAGGGCTTTCCGAACCTGGGGCCTGTGGCGTTTAAACGGTCTTTTCGGAACAAAAAGTTTTTTCGTAAGAGGCCATCGAGGGAACAGAACAGATGGGATGAGGGGAGAAAGAAAGATAGAGGTTTCCTCTTCGGCAGTTCTTCCTGGGACAAGAAATCCTCAAAGTGATAGTTCACCCAGGGTGGGGGAAGATTAACCCTTTTACCTCCCAGCATGGGGGAAAATCTCAAATAGCCCTTGGATATTAAATCTAATCGAGTCAGACCTAAGGATAGACTTTCTCTGTCTCCCACCTCAAAAATACGTGGTAACCCCACTAAGATCCTGTATACAAGAACAAAAAGCCCTAGAAGGCGAGGTCCTAAATCTAGTAAAAAAAAAGCAGTCCTTCAGGAGGTTCCCCCTCAGGAGATGGGCAATGGGTTCTACTGCCCACTCTTTCTAGTGCCCAAACCGGATAGCACATATTGAACAATTATAAATTTACGAAAATTACAGTAAATGGGTATGTCAAAAATCAAAAATTCAGGATGGAATCAATAAAGTCCACCATCAAAATCCTGTTCCCGAACTGTTTCATGACTGTACTAGATCTCAGCGACGCGTACTATCATGCCCCATTCACAAAGACTCCCAGAAATTCCTCAGACTAGTGGTTTCCATAAATGGGGAAATAAGGGAACTCCAATACAGAGCCCTGCCTTTCAGGATATCTATAGCCCCACGCGTGTTCACAAAAGTAGTAGCAAAGATGATGGCCCACCTGAGGGAGCAGGACATCCTAAAAGTCCCATACTTGGACGATTTCTTAATAGCAAGCAACTTGGCCCAAAACTACAAAGAACAGAGGGACAGAGTGATGGACACTCTACAGAACCTCGGTTGGCTTCTAAACCTGGAAAAATCAAGGCTGGAGCCCAGCAAAGTGCAGGTGTTCCTAGGGCTCACGTTGGACTCAAACAAGCAAGAATGCTGCCTCCCAAGCCACAAAAAAGGGAAAATTGTGCAGATAGTGGCAAAAGCCATACGGAACCCCTCCATGCCTCTAAGAAAAGCGATGTCACTGCTGGGTTCCCTTTCCACCTGCTTACCGGCAGTCCAGTGGGAACAACTACATACAAGGGATCTCCAATGGGATATATTAGCAAACCAGTCAGCATTAAGGGGTCACTTAGAGGGTCACATAACCCTAAATTCAAGAATTATTCATTCCCTAGCCTGGTGGAAAAATACAGACAAACTATCCAAGGGAATCCCCTGGGTAACAAAAATATCACACATAGTCACCACGGATGTCAGTCCCCATGGAATGGGGAGCACACATGGACAGCAGGGTTGCTCAGGGGGAATGGAGGGTCAGGAACTAGAGGCCTCCTCAAACCAGAAAGAACTTTGGGCAGTAGGTTATGCACTATCACGCTTCCTACCTTCGCTATGGGGTCATCATGTTTGCATATTTTCAGACAACCAGGTGACGGTAGCCTATATAAACCATCAGGGGGAACAAGGTCCCGAGCCCTAATGAATACCTCCTCCAAAATCTTCAGCCTGGCGGAGGAAAATCTGCTATCCCGCTCCGCATTACACATTCAGGGAAAAGAGAACCAAAAAGCAGACTTTCTGAGCCGCACTCAGTTGAGGCAGATCGAGTGGGTCCTAAATCAGTCCATTTTTCTGCAGATTCTAAAGATGTAGGGACCCCAGACATAGATCTATTTGCCGATTTCAAAATCAAAAAGGTGGAAGCATTCTGTTCTCTAGACCCCAGGGGGAATCCTCGGGCTCTGGAAGCCTTTATGCTCCCATGGACTCAGAACCTGACATATGCCTTTCCCACGATCATCCTCATTCCAGCAGTCATAAGGAAAGTCAGGGAGGACAAAACGAGAATGATATTAATAGCCCCTTTCTGGCCAAAAAGAACTTGGTTTTCCTGGCCGAAGATGCTATCTATCACCAACCCTTGGATCCTATCGGATCTCCCAGACCTACTATCTCAGGGACCGGTATCACACCCTCGGGCAGTGAACCTCCATTTAACAGCATGGAATTTGAAAGGGCACTGCTGAGGGGAAGGGGGTTTTCGGAGAACTTACACTACTAAAAAGTAGGAAACCGGTCACGACAAAGGCTTATGGGAAAACCTGGAAAAAATTCCTGTCCACCTCCGGGGTAAGAGTCCAGGATGGGGTCCCAGTTACTAAAATTCTCAAATTTTTACAGAAGGGCTTAGAACAAGGTTTAGCAGTCAATACATGAAAGGTGCAGGTAGCGGCTTTAGGTGCCCTATATAACCATGATGTGGCAGGTAACCCATGGATAGCACAATTCATTAAAGCTGCAGCTAGATCTAGGCCGATAATTAGTCAAAACCTACCATTGTGGGATCTGAATCTAGTACTATCTGCACTAACAGATTCCCCGTTTGAGCCTATTGAGTCAGCCCCTCTAACAATCTTATCGTTAAAAACTGTACTACTGGTAGCAATAACATCGGCTGAGTGAGCAATATTCAGGCTCTATCTGCAATACCACCATTTACAAAAATTTGGGTAGAGTCATCCTAAAGCCTGACTCGGCCTACTTACCTAAAGTAGCATCACATTTCCATAAGTCCCAATAAATAGTCCTTCCTTCTGCCCAAATCCTAGGAATAAGGGAGAAGAGAGGTTTAACATCCTAGATGTGAAGAGATGCCTCGTTCAATACTTAGAGGCCACCAAGGGGTGTAAGAAGGAAGGTTCTCTCTTTGTGTGTTTCCAGGGGCCCAGGAAGGGAGTCAAAGCATCCAAAAGAACCCTGGCAAGGTGGATAAGGGATGCGATTGCACTGGCCTATTCTTCCAGCGTGAATTCCATCCCGTAAGGGTTGAGAGCCCATTCCACAAGAGCAATGGCGACCTCATGGGATGAGAGATCTGAGGTATCAATAGAACAAATCTGTAAGGCAGCCACCTGGTCAACACCTTCAACCTTTTTTAGACAATATCGATTAGATGTAGCCCTGCATCTGACTTGACCTTCGGGAGAAGGGTCCTTCAGGCTGTGGTCCATCCCTAAACTAGCAGTCTCTGTAATTCTCTCCATGGTGCTGTCATAGGGAGAGAGATAAACATAGTTACTTACCGATAACAGTTTTTCTCGGAGTCCATGACAGCACCCGCTTATTCCCCCCATCACGTGTGTGTGATGAGCACGTTTTTACAGTTCGGACAGTGCTTTCGTATAGGCAGTGTTCTTTGATATTAAGCAGTATTATAATATATATATTTCTGTTGTTTAACCCCTTAATGACCAAGCCATTTTGTAGGTTAAAGACCAGGCCAATTTTTACAATTCTGACCACTGTCTCTTTATGAGGTTATAACTCTGCAACGCTTCTACGGATCTTGGCGATTCTGAGTTTGTTTTCTCGTGACATATTGTACTTCATGATAGTGGTAAAATTTCTTCAATATAACTTGCGTTTATTTATGAAAAAAACGGAAATATGGCAAAAATTTTGAAAATTTTGCAATTTTCAAACTTTTAATTTTTTTGCCATTAAATCAGAGACATATGTCACAAAAATTAGTTAACATATAACATTTCCCACATGTCTACTTTACATCAGCACAATTTTGGAACCAACATTTTTTTTTGTTAGGAAGTTATAAGTGTTAAAAGTTGACCAGTGATTTCTCATTTTTCCAACAAAATTTACAAAACCATTTTTTTAGGGACCACCTCACATTTGAAGTGAATTTGAGGGGTCAATATGACAGAAAATACCCAAAAGTGACACCATTCTAAAAACTGCACCCCTCAACGTGTTCAAAGCCACATTCAAAAAGTTTATTAACCCTTTAGGTACTTCACAAGAATTGAAGCAATGTGGAAGGAAAAAATGAACATTTAACTTTTTTTCCCAAAATTTTTCTTTCGACACAATTTTTTTAAATTTTGTCAAGGGTATCAGGAGAAAATGAACCACAATATTTGTTGTACAATTTCTCCTCAGTACACCGATACCCCATGTGTGGGGGTAAACCACTATTTGGGCGCATGGCAGAGTTCGGAAGGGAAGCAGCGCCATTTGACTTTTTTGGCTGGAATTGAGATTGGACGCCATGTCGCATTTGGAGAGTCCCTGTGTGACTAAACAGTGGAAACCCCCCACAAGTGACCCCATTTTGGAAACTTGACCCCCCAAGGAACTTATCTAAATGTGTTGTGAGAGCTTTTAACCCCCAAGGGCTTCACAGAAGGTTATAACGTAGAGCCGTAAAATTAAAAAATCATATTTTTTCCACAAAAATGATCTTTTCATCCCAATTTTTATTTTCCAAAGGATAAAAGGACCCCAAAAGTTATTGTGCAATTAGTCCTGAGTACGCTGATACCCCATATGTGGGGGTAAACCACTATTTGGGCGCATGGCAGAGCTCGGAAGGGAAGCAGCGCCATTTGACTTTTTTGGCTGGAATTGAGATTGGACGCCATGTCGCATTTGGAGAGTCCCTGTGTGCCTAAACAGTGGAAACCCCCCACAAGTGACCCCATTTTGGAAACTAGACCCCCCAAGGAACTTACCTAAATGTGTTGTGAGAGCTTTTAACCCCCAAGCGCTTCACAGAAGGTTATAACGTAGAGCCGTAAATTAAAAAATCATATTTTTTCCACAAAAATGATCTTTTCATCCCAATTTTTATTTTCCAAAGGATAAAAGGACCCCAAAAGTTATTGTGCAATTAGTCCTGAGTACGCTGATACCCCATATGTGGGGGTAAACCACTATTTGGGCGCATGGCAGAGCTCGGAAGGGAAGCAGCGCCATTTGACTTTTTTGGCTGGAATTGAGATTGGACGCCATGTCGTATTTGGAGAGCCCCTGTGTGCCTAAACAGTGGAAACCCCACACAAATGAGCCCATTTTGGAAACTAGACCCCCCAAGGAACTTATCTAGATGTGTGGTGAGAGCTTGAACCCCCAAGGGCTTCACAGAAGGTTATAACGTAGAGCAGTAAAATTAAAAAATCATATCTTTTCCACAAAAATGATCTTTCTACCCCCAATTGTTATTTTCCAAAGGCTAACAGGACCCCAAAAGTTATTGTGCAATTTGTCCTGAGTATGTTGATACCCCATATGTGGGGGTAAACCACTATTTTGACGCATGGCAGAGCTCGAAAGGGAAGGAGAGCCTTTTTCAAATGCAGACTTTGATGGAATGGTCTGCGGGTGTCATATCACGTTTGGAGAGCCCCTGATGTGCCTTAACAGTAGAAACCCCCCACAGTGACTCAATTTTGGAAACTAGACCCCCAAGGAACTTATCTAGATGTGTGGTGAGCACTTTGAACCCCCAAGTGCTTCACAGAAGTTTATAACGTAGAGCCGTGAAAATAAAAAAATCATATTTTTTTCCACAAAAATAATCTTTTTGCCCCCAAATTTTTATTTTTATAAGGGTAACAGGAGAAATAGGACCCCAAAAGCTATTGTGCAATTTGTCCTGAGTACGCTGATATCCCATATGTGGGGGGGAACCACTATTTTGACGCATGGCAGAGATCGGAAGGGAAGGAGCACCGTTTTTAAATGCAGACTTTGATGGAATGGTCTGCGGGTGTCATGTCGCGCTTGGAGAGCCCTTGATGTGCCTAAACAGTAGAAACCCCCCACAAATGATCCCATTTTGCAAACTAGACCCCCCAATGAACTTATCTAGATGTGTGGTCAGCACTTTGAACCCCCAAGGGCTTCACAGAAGTTTATAACGTAGAGCCGTGAAAATAAAAAAATCATATTTTTTTCCACAAAAATGACCTTTTTGCCCCCAAATTTTTATTTTTCTAAGGGTAACAGGAGAAATAGGACCCCAAAAGCTATTGTGCATTTTGTCCTGAGTACGCTGATACCCCATATGTGGGGGGGAACCACTGTGATCGCCTTACTGCGATCTTTGGGAGGCACAATGAACAAATCTACAAAAGGTGAAGAATTGGTTTTCTTTTTTACGCCGTTCCTCGTGCGGTATTAGTGATTAGACGACTTTATTCCTCGGGTCGGTGCGATTACAGCGATACCATATTTATACCCTTTTTTCATGTTTAGCTTCTGTCACACTCTAAAAGACGCTTTTTTTTGGAATAATTTTTTGTAAGAAATTTTTGCATCGCCGTATTTTGAGAGCTATAATTTTTCCATATTTCGGCCGACAGAGTTATCTGTGGGCTTATTTTTTGCGGGACGAGCTGACGTATTTATTGGTACCATATTCGGGCACATAACGTTTTTTGATCGCTTCCTATTCCAATTTTTGTGGAAGCAGAATGAACAAAAGCCAGCAATTCAGAATTGTTTTTTTTTTTTTTCCCTCCGTTCCGCGTGTGGTAAAATTGATAAAGCAGCTTTATTGTTCGGATCACTACGATTACAGCGATACCTCATTTATATATTTTTTTTATGTTTTGGCGGTTTTTACACAATAAAAAATTTTATAGAAAAAATAATTATTTTTGCATCAGTTTATTCCGCGAGCTATAACTTTTTTATTTTTTCGCTGATGATGTTGTATAGAGCTTGTTTTTTGCGGGACAAGATGACGTTTTCAGCGGTACCATGATTATTTATATCTGACTTTTTGATCGCGTGTTATTGCACTTTTTCCAAGCGGTATGATGATACCGCTTGGAAAAAGTATAATTTACTACTTTTTTGTGTTTTTTTTTACGGCTTTCACTGAAGGGGTTAACTAGGGTTACGCTTTTATAGATGGGATTTTTACGGACGTGGCAATACCTAACATGTGTATTTTTTTGTTTTTTATTTTTTTATTACATAAAAATGTGTATTTTTTAGGGGATTTTTTTAAATTATTTTTTAATATTTTTTTTACAATTTTTTTTAAAAATGATTTTTTTTAACTTGTCCCTTTATGGACTTTCACTTTTTACTTTTATGCAGTTACAATGCATTGCAATGCTCCAGCATTGCAATGCATTGTACTATGATGAGAGCTGCTGTGACATGATCAAGCAGCTTCCGTAGGTAATGACCCGGAGGTTGTCATGACAACCCGGTCATAAGGCAGAGATCGGCCCCTGCAATACATGCAGGGTGCCGACTGAGCAGAGGAGCTCCGACCCTCTGCTCCCCCTGAGCTCTGCGATCGCGCTGGTCGCAGCAGTCAGAGGTTAACACCAGGCGTGGGGCTCGCACCTGGCTGCAGTGCAGAAGCCTGGCCACTGCAGCGCCGGCTCCTGCACTGATCGCGCTGGGGAAGCTGAAATTTCAGCTTCTCCTGCACGATCGCTGCTGTGTTTGGTCAGTCAGATTGACTGACCAATCACAGCGCTGTGGGTGCTGGGACCGACGGCAAAAGTCCCCACACCGCTTGCCGTACCTGTCAGCTGTCTATGACAGCTGTCGGCACTGATCTACCACTGCGTGTTTACACGCAGTGGTAGATCAAAGGCATGACGTGCACAGTCCGTCCTGGTGCCGGAACTGGCACCTTGCCATGACGGACTGTGCAGGTCAGTGGACATTAAGGGGTTAACCTGGAGACCCTCTGATGCTGTGTAACCAACTGGGGCGGAGGAGAGGTACCGCCCTTTTATCTGTATGTTTCCTGTCCCTGAAGGGCGGATCCCCTCTCTTTGTGGTGCTGTCATGGGCTCCGAGAAATACCGTTATAGGTAGGTAACTACATTTTTCCCATGTACGAGGTTGACCAATCATAAGAAGGCAGAGTCATGCAGGGGAGAAATAATCAAGCCCTCGTTTCCAGCTACTGAACTCTGCAGCTACTGTGTAGAGATACAGCAAAGCGGAGTTGTGTATCATTACAAGCCCTTACAGATCTCATTTTAAATTACTGTCAGTTCTTATCCTCCTCCCACACTGATTGGTGTGAGATGAATTCTGGAAGTATTTGTAATGATACATAACTCAGCTCTGCTGTATATCCATACAATAGTTGCAGAAATCAGAGAGGAGAGAAGGGTGTCTTCTTTTCTCCTCTACATAATGCTTCCTGTTTATGATTGGTTAACATCATACAGGGGAAAAAGTACACACCCCCAAATACAAATTTCTGTTAACACCTAGTTGAACTATAACAAATTATAACCTCAACCGTAGCAAGTTATTATCTCCGCAACAGAGATCAGAAGTTAAAAACATAAAACCTACATTTTACTTAGCTCTGCAGCCACGATTTTATGATATGATCAGTATAACATGTTCAAACTGGAGAAGGGTCCTCTTTAAATTAGTTTAATTAAACAAGTAGAATTGTATAATTAGTTTTATTCTGCTGAATAATAAAGTGACATGGTGCAAAGAAAATATTTGGTTTTTTTAGAAATAGGAAACACAGGCAGTGGCATAATTAAAGAAAAACAAAGGGTGCCAGCAGGATAGCAGCAACAGTATGAATAAAGTGACAAGGCGCAGAAACATCACTAATTTACTAATGTGAGATGATTACACAGTCATTATCATAATAATAAAGGGCAAATAATTACAAATAAAGTGCAGAACTATAATAGCAGTAGAATGCAAATAAACTACCGGATCAAAGAATAATTAGTGATACACAGAATGTACAATAATTATTAAAACAAATGTGTGACCAGCAAAGTGGTTCTACAATAATAATGATCAGGCAGAGTCTTTCAAGTAATTTTGAAGTGATTTATGTGCACATAGCATTACACTTGTGAGAATTTCTCAAGGGTTTTCAATTTGTCAGGTATTTTGCTGTAGAAAAAAAAAATTTAAATTGCACGCTATGTTTTATAAAAGTTTTGATTTTTTTTTACTATTTGACGCTTTTAAAAAAGTGGTTGTAATCTGGACATAGTTATTCATACAAATAACGTTTAAGCCAGATTTATGATTTGCAGCTTTTTTTCCCTACTTTCTAGTAGATTAAAAATAGTAGAGCTTCATTTAATGCTTACATCTGCCCACTGCTGGGGCTTGATAAAGCTGGTCAAGGGGTGCCAAATGTCAGATCACCACCGATCTGATATTGATGACTTATCGAAATGATAGACCATCTTATCACTGGCGAGACCTTGTACAAAGCTCTGGTGCATCAAAAACTAACCATAGATGGTTGTGAAAGACTTTACTGATTGGAGTCCACTGAATCGAATCACAGAGACATCTAGTGAAGATTTGTCAGGTGATATAGGGAGTAACAGGATATACATTTTTATTAGATTGCTTATGAAGAGGAATGGCCACTGAGGTGTCTGGCAGGAGTTTGTCTTTAACGGTCATGGTAATAGTATAGGGAACGTATCTCTGATGAGCTTCAGTTAACAGAAATGATAAGCCCACTGATGTTATGGGCTCACCTGGTGAACTGGATTTTATAAGCTGTAGGTTAGACTGAACAGCACAAACTAAAGGCATTGGTGCAATGGAGTTGGCCTTGACTTTCTGCAAGAGGAACAGTAAAAAATAGTACAGAAAGCACAGGCAAATGAAGCAGGAAATACCAGATGATGCAGAGAAAAAAAGTAGATGCATAAACAGATAATTTGCAGCAAGCAAATGGTTAATAACCGAGGTGTATACGATCAGGGACTTGGAGCAGTCAGATGACTATTGCAGAATTAAAGAGGAATAATAATCAGGCACATAGGTTGCAAAGACATTGGTGTGAACAGCACCAAAATTAGCGGAGATGAGTCCAGTCACAGATAACTGTAGCAGCCAGGGCTGTAGAGTCGGTAAGCCAAACCTCCACTATGACTTCTCAATTTCCCTGACTCCCAACTCCGACTCCACAGCACTGGTCACTACATAAAGTCCGGCACAGATTCATCTCAACAAAAAGCCGAGATACTTAAATCAGGAACAGAACAGACATTTATAAGACATTTCATAACTTTCCAAAATTACTAGGAAAACATCCTGCACTGTACTACTGTACCCAATTTATTATATATTTTAGGAGTCGGAGTCGCTCCATTTTATACCGACTCCACCAAAATAGACTGACTCCACATCCCTGGTTGCAGCAGAGTTTGGAGCATAATAGTGTGAAGGTTCGTCGGATGCAGTAAACAGCAGGAGACAGAGAAGGGGTTAACAGGAATTTACTTAGGCAATTACGGAATAAGAATTCAAAGAATCCTCCACGAAGGGGGGTGATTAGGCAAATAATGAATTACACAATAAACATAACAAGGAGAAAAGTGAAGGTAATAACTTATTGATTGGAGTTCTGGTTGGGGAGTGGCTGGAACAGCTCCCGACAGCGTCGCAATCGGTGAACAAAGTCTCTGCTGTGTAGAAACACGATGCACTGTCTCCTGACCGTGCCGAAGTATCCGGATCCGTTGGTCTTGAGTCCGTTGATCTTGGGTCCGTTGGAGCGTGGGTACAGTTCCTTCTGCTGGTTCCTCAAGGAGAATGCGGTACACCGGGAGCACAACGCCATGCAGGCCATGGGAGTGACAAGGCCTCGCACGGAATCACAAAGTTCAGGAAAAGACAGTACGTCTGCTGCACTGCACGTTCTGGGTCTGGTTCATGGAGGGTCACTCGGTAAAGGGATTGAGAGTTGGACAGTCTGTAAAAGGCTGGCGTCAGTGGTGCTAGTTGAGAAGAGGGAGACATCCTTCTTCCTGCTCTGTAGTCGCCTTCCCGCTAAGTCTCCCTCTTTCCCGCGCTCAACTCCTTTTATGTCCCCTACGCCCCCTTCTGTCAGGTGCTCAGGCTTTCCCCACACAGACAAGTCATCCCCCTGCAACAGTGATGACGGCCCCGATAGTTCCGGCCCCAGAGTGTTTCTCAAACCGGCAATACTGCTTTTGTTCATCTCCTTACACTCGCACCAAGATTCACAAGACTTAGCTATAAAGTATTTGCAGATTGTTGAATAATAAGTTTGAAGTTTGACAACTAATTGAAGCGGATAATTAGGCAAACTCCTGTAATATACATGGTAGTTGAAAGATGTGCTTCCCGAATACTTAGATAGTGTTGGCTGTTGAAGTAGAACCCCAACCCACACATTTGATATTCTGTCTTATCTATTGATTAAAATTAGGGCTAAACGTTCCCCTCTTCTTATTGGGTCCAGCACCATTAGTTTAGGTGAAGAATTGAAAGAAAAAAAAGACACAAGCAATGATACATTCAGGTTAAATTAAAGGTGAGAATTCAAACAATGAGTGTATACACCCCTATAGGGATGAAAAATTCATATTACCACATTAACTAGGGGGTTTAATTCAGGGATGAATTCAAAAATGACCTTTATTATTACTTTTTTTAAGTGAATAAATATAAAACACACCAGTGTGCCTGTGTTACTTCTCTAACAATTACAATCTCTAGGATCTTTATTATTGATGAGCGAGTATATTCGTTGCTCAGGTTTTCCAGAGCATGCTCAGATGGTCTCCAAGTATTTGGGCGTGCTTGGAGATTAAGTGTGTGTCACCATAGCTGCATGATTTGCGGCTACTAGACAGCCTGAAAACATGTGGGGATTGCCTGTTTGTTAGGAAATCCCCACATGTATTCAGGCTGTCTAGCAGCCGCAAATCATGCAGCTGCGGCGACACAAACTAAATCTCTGAGCACGCCCAATTACTAGAACACCCGAGCATGCTTGGAAAAACCCCAGCAACGATCATACTGGCTCATCACTAATCTTTATGATTCATTGATCAATCTGATTTATATTCAAAGCTATACTATATCCACCATGACTGCAGTTCGTGGGTTGGAAACCGCTCAAACAGAATCTCTATTCACTAGGTTATACAATGGCATCGCTAGTAGTGATGAGCGAGTATGCTCGTTGCTTGGGTTTTCCCGAGCATGCTTGGGTGTTCTGCGAGTATTTGGGCGCGCTCGGAGATTTAGTTTGTGTCGCTGCAGCTGCATGATTTATGGCTGCTGGACAGCCTGAATACATGTGGGGAACGCCTGTTTGATAGGAAATCCCCACATGTATTCAGGCTGTCAAGCAGCCGCAAATCATGCAGCTGCGGCGACACACACTAGATCTCCGAGCACAGCCAAATACTCAGAGGACACCCGATCATGCTCGGAAAAACCCGAGCAACGAGCATACTCGCTCATCACTAATCGCTAGTGCACACTAAAATCATCACATAGGCACCCCAACAAGTTTCACTTCACAGATTGGCTCAGGGGGTTGGGGCTATTATGAAAATATATAATATATTCATTTTCTTGATCAATGAATCATAAAGATCCTAGAGATTGTAATTGGAGAAATAACAGGTACACTGGTTTGTTTTTAATTTATTCACTTTTTTTTTTAAAAAAAAGTAATAAAAGTCATGTTTCAATACATCCCTCAATTGGGGTTTATTTACCCTCTGGGTAATTACGGGTGAGAAGAAGAGTGAACAATGAGCTTGTTGAAGATATTCCAGATTGTTATGGTCACCAAGAACTTGGCTCATGCAAGTAGATGTTTCCTTTCCTTTATAGCTAATTTTATGGCTAAAAGCTGACGATCACCAATATAATAATCCTGTTCTGCTTGAATTTCTTGGAGAAGAATTTGCAGTGATGATTTTTTGATTCAGAGGAGTTTTAAGACACAATTGCTCCTATACCTGTAGCAGAAACATAGCCTGTCAACATAAGGATGGTGTAGAACCGAAACAGTTTAAAAACAAGATTTAAGTTACTGTAAGGCTGAACAGCGGAATATGAGAAGTTCTTAGAATTAGAGCGGTAAAGAAAGCTACTCCTTAAGAGTAATTTTTAACGATCTGGTGGTAACAATTTGCAAAGCTGAGGAATCTTTGTAGGGTTTGGAGACTAAAAGGTTGTGGCCAAACAAAAATAGCAGAAATCTTCTCTGGATCCATAAGCAAAGCTCCAGATGACATGATATATCCAAGGAATAGCAGTTCATGATGCTCAAAGAGACCATTTAAGCTGCTTTAAAAAGTATTCATACTCCATGAACTTTTTCAATTTGCACCCACAAACATAAATGTATTTTATATGATATACTAAACAGAAAGCAGCAAGTATTTTGTTTAGTGTAAAGGAAATAATACATGGTTGTCTAATTTATTTTAAAAATAAAAATCTGAAAATTGTCACGTGCATTTGTATTCAGCCTCCTGTAGTCTGATACCCCTAAATAAAATCCTGAATGATCAATTGCCACCAGAAGTCACATAAAAAGTAAATTGTGTGTAATTTGTTCTCAGTATAGCTACAGTGGCATGTAAATGTTTGGGCACCGCTGGTCAAAATTACTTTTATTTTGAACAGTTGCATGTGTTATAGGAAACCAGTGTAAATATAATGCAATTTACTGTGACAAGTGATGTAATTGAATGACACGGCCACAACCAGAGCTGTCAGTATAGTATCTGTGTTGTTAACAACCTTTTGTTGTTGCTACGTTGTGTTAGGTATCACTGTAGCAGCCGGTGGAGGAAATGACTCCACAAAGCACGCATATAGATGCATGTTTGAGTAGAACGTTACCGATCGTATTCTTACAGTGCACACAGCAATAATTAGAATCCAAAATTTAATTTTAAGCCATTTATTTACCCCAATCAAGAATATCCATGAGAAGCATTACCACCTATATACTCTAGCCTAAAGCAATATTAATATGTAACCGACTCAAAAATATGTGAAAATGTCTAACAATACATACAAGAATTTCATGAGCTATTAAAATCTTTAAAGACAGTACACTAACAAAACTTTGGGACAATGTGGGATACACAAATATAGCAATATATCAAATATTACAAAAGCAGGTGGAAATACCATATTAAAGGGAACCTGTGACATTGTACATGCAGTCCGATCTGTGCACATTATATTTTATAGGATAAACTGAGCAGAATGATATGGATTGCTGAAAAAGATTTGATATATCTCATATTTTATTATTTGAAATCCCCGGTGTCTGTATATACGAGTCCAGTGGGTGGTCCGACAAGTGTCTGACAACTATCTGTACATGCACAGTCATACAGCGTAGCACCACCCACTGGACTCATACATACAGACACAAAAGATTTTAATGAATAAAATACAGGTTTTATTGAAACTTTAACCATAAAACTGTACATCCATCTGATCTGCTTCTCCTGCTCTAGAACATCATCCTGGCAGATCAGATGAGATTGTCAACATGACAGGTTCCCTTTAATTCAGGAAAAAGCCTCTCACGTACCCAACACCAGTCAATATGAATGCGAACATTGAGACTGCGCTATTATTACTATTATTATTTATATAGCACCATTGATTCCATGGTTTTGTACATGAGAAGGGGTTACATACAAATTACAGATATCACTTACAGTAAGCAAGCTAACAATGACAGATGGGTGCAGAGGGGAGTGGACCCTGCCCTTGTGGGCTAACATTCTACAGGATGGTGGGGAAGGAGACAGCAGGTTGGGGGTTGCAGCAGCTCCAGTGTTGGTGAGGCGGTAGCTCCGGTAGTGGTGAGGAGGCTTCGGGGTCATTGCAGGCTGTAAGCTTTCCTGAAGAGGTGGGTCTTCAGGTTCCGTGTGAAGGATCTGAATGTGGTTGATAGTCGGACGTCTTGGGCAAAGAATTCCAGAGGATGGAGGATAATCGGGAGAAGTCTTGGAGGCGATTGGGTGAGGAGGAGAGGAGATCTTGTGATGACTGGAGATTACGTGAGGGAAGATATTTGGAGATTAGCTCAGAGATATATGGAGGAGACAGGTTACTGATGGCCTTGTAGGTCAGTATTAGTAATTTGAACATTTGGCATTGTACTGTACCTATATTTCTCTGCCGTATCGGAGCATCATGAATTGTGGTATGCGTTAAAGGGGCCCACTGAGACTCTTTCGCCCGGGGCCCATGAAAACCTGGAGCCAGCCCTGCCCCACCCACAACTTTAGCCAAATAACCCCCAGTTTTCAATGCGTAACTATTATTATGAAGTAAATTGAGGTTGCCAAGCTTAAGTAATAAGAATTGATGTCGTTGGCACTCCCTGTCGACTTTGCTTCCCCATTGACTTGCATTGGGGTTGGATTTTCAACTCTGACTCAACCTTTTTCGTTAGTCGGCCGACTTAGTTCGACTCGACTTTTGGGAAAGTCGGGTGGTCCGAAACCCGACTCGACCCTCCCGGAGCCTAAGTCGCTCATCTTTAGGTATTACTTTACATTCTGATCAGATTGTATGAAGCCCACTACCACGTCACAGTGAACAGAGCGGCAGGACTCCTGGCAGGGCGAGCAGTGGGGCCGCCAGCAGTCTCATGCAAGCATCACCCCTTTCCCCAGACAGACCCCCAGCATGCAGTCCCATGCAACCTGCACCCCTTTCCCCAGACAGACCCCCAGCACGCAGTCCCATGCAACCTGCACCCCCTTTTCCAGGCAGACCCCCAGCACGCAGTCCCATGCAAGCATCACCCCTTTCCCCAGCACGCAGTCCCATGCAACCTGCACCCCTTTCCCCAGACAGACCCCCAGCACGCAGTCCCATGCAACCTGCAACCCCTTCTCCAGGCAGACCCCCAGCACACAGTCCCATGCAACCTGCAACCCCTTCTCCAGACAGACCCCCCAGCACACAGTCCCATGCAACCTGCACCCCCTTCTCCAGGCAGAACCCCAGCACGCAGTCCCATGCAAGCATCACCCCTTTCCCCAGACAGACCCCCAGCACGCAGTCCCATGCAAGCATCACCCCTTTCCCCAGACCCCCAGCACGCAGTCCCATGCAACCTGCACCCCTTTCCCCAGACAGACCCCCAGCACGCAGTCCCATGCAAGCATCACCCCTTTCCCCAGACAGACCCCCAGCACGCAGTCCCATGCAACCTGCACCCCTTTCCCCAGACAGACCCCCAGCACGCAGTCCCATGCAACCTGCACCCCTTTCCCCAGACAGACCCCCAGCACGCAGTCCCATGCAACCTGCAACCCCTTCTCCAGACAGACCCCCAGCACGCAGTCCCATGCAACCTGCAACCCCTTCTCCAGGCAGACCCCCAGCACGCAGTCCCATGCAACCTGCAACCCCTTCTCCAGACAGACCCCCCAGCACACAGTCCCATGCAACCTGCACCCTTCTCCAGGCAGACCCCCAGCACGCAGTCCCATGCAAGCATCACCCCTTTCCCCAGACAGACCCCCAGCACGCAGTCCCATGCAAGCATCACCCCTTTCCCCAGACAGACCCCCAGCACGCAGTCCCATGCAACCTACACCCCTTTCCCCAGACAGACCCCCAGCACGCAGTCCCATGCAACCTGCAACCCCTTCTCCAGACAGACCCCCAGCACGCAGTCCCATGCAACCCCTTCTCCAGCAGACCCCCAGCACGCAGTCCCATGCAACCTGCAACCCCTTCTCCAGACAGACCCCCCAGCACACAGTCCCATGCAACCTGCACCCCTTCTCCAGGCAGACCCCCAGCACACAGTCCCATGCAACCTGCACCCCCTTCCCAGACAGACCCCCAGCACGCAGTCCCATGCAAGCATCACCCCTTTCCCCAGACAGACCCCAAGCACGCAGTCCCATGCAACCTGCACCCCCTTCTCCAGGCAGACTCCCACCAAGTGCATGACCTGATCTGTGACCCCAAAACACTCGAAATCCCACCATAACATCCACAGAACACTCCAAATCCCCGCAGCTTCCTCATGTCACTGTCTGCTTTTTTTCTGCTGTATAGAGGAAGAGGCGCCGCCCCTTCTGTCACATGGGCATGACGTCAGCAGAGGGCCTCCTGGCCACTTGGAGTTAGCCTCCACCCACAGGAAAGTGTTTGCTGGGTTACCATAGAGTCTGCAGCTTCCGGTGTGTCCTGTCGCGTCCGTGCGTCCGTCCGTAGTGAGAAACCCCCGGCTGTGGAGGAGCGGCCGCTATGTAGGCGGCAGTGGTGAGGTGAGTCTTGTGGATGCGGCTGTAATGTCAGTGAGGCTGCTGTGTGATAGGAAGCCGCAGCCATCAGTGCGCTCCTCAGATACAATGTAACCGAGGTCAGAAGAGTTTGGTGTTTTTTTGTGCCATCGTTCATGTCTTCCTTCAATATCTCTGCTTCCCTCCAGTGTGTGATGGTCACACAGAAGCATAGTGGACCTGCAATACCAGGCACCACCTGTAGACAGCAGGGGCACTGTGTCTGGCAAAGGATACCTGTGTGAGCTCGGGGCTGGTTTCTGTGTATCCCCTAGATATCGCAGCCGACTGCAAATATCGGGAGTTTCATGTTATAAGGAAACTTATAATGGTCAGTTTATCCGGATATCATTTTATTTTCCGCTGTTTCTTTTTTCAGGCCTCCTTTCTGGAGAAGCTGATGAAGAGGAAGAAGTTAGTGGGCGCTAGAGAGCGGCCATGATGTTGAAGCCTTCCTAGGGCTCCCGCAGCAGCACGGACTGTCCTCTGCCTTGTATCTCCCATGTTTAGCCTCATGGCGAATTGCTGTAGGAATTGGTTTAAGCGATGGCGGCAGCCGGTGAGGTGAGTTTTAGACGCACAGGTGATCTGGAAATGCCGAATAGTGCCCCAGCTGTGGATGTTATAGACAGCTCTGTGCTCGGCCTTACACGGGTAGTATAGGCTTTATTTTATAGTGACCGAACATTTCATATAAGAAGAGGTTGTCCTAGTCGTGGACAACCCCTTTAAAGAATCGCTATAATATATATATATATATATATATATATATATATATAATCATCACATGACTAAAAAATCATGACCTGAATCTTTCTAAACTTCATGTAAAAACACGAGGTTTATTTTCCCTGCGTGAGTCATCATTAGAACTACAATTCTAAATCACTGCAAAGTCCCTGCCCATGGGGGTGGGGAAGAGGGGCGGCGCAGCTGTGTAAGGCTAGTTTCACACTAGGGTTCGGCAGGGCTGCGGAGTCCTGCGTACTCTATCTTTAACATTGGGTATGCAGGCCATGCAGAAGTATGCGGATACGACACATGTGGGCGCATCCGCATTTATCCGCATGGCCTGCGTACCCAATGTTAAAGATAGGGGACACATGCAGGCAGAGCTGAACGGAAGAGGTGCGGCTGTGGGCGAGGCTTGACGGAGGAGGTACGCAGCCCTGCCGAACTCTAGTGTGAAAATAGCCTAAGGAGTAGAACAAGGGGTTGACTTATGCAGGGAAAAAGAGACTTCCTGTTTCTACGTCACATGATGTCAGAGACCTAATTGAAACAGAAGAATTTACTGGGTAGAAAGGCAAAATGAGCAATTGGAAGTACACATGGTACAGTGGGTACGGAAAGTATTCAGACCCCTTTAAATTTTTCACTCTTTGTTTCATTGCAGCCATTTGGTAAATGCAAAAAAAGTTTGTTTTTTTCTTATTAATGTACACTCTGCACCCCATCTTGACTGATAAAAACCATAAATGTAGAAATTTTTGCAAATTTATTAAAAAAGAAACTGAAATATCACATGGTCATAAGTATTCAGACCCTTTGCTCAGACACTCATATTTAAGTCACATGTAGTCCATTTCCTTGAGATGGTTCTACTCCTTCATTGAAGTCCAGCTGTGTTTAATTAAACTGATAGGACTTGATTTGTAAAGGCACACACCTGTCTATATGAAGCCCCCGTCTCACACAGCGATCTCGCTAGCAATATCGCTGTGTGTGACATTCAGCGACGATCAGCCCCCCTGCTGGGTATCGCTGATCGTCGCTGAATGTCCTGGACATTTTTTGGATCGCTGGTCTCCCGCTGACAGGCACGCATTGCTACGTGTGACAGGTGGGAGACCAGCGATCCGCTGGTAACCAAGGTACACAGCGGGTTTACAGGCGCGGGGCTGTGCCTGGAAACCCGCTGTGTACCTTGGATACCAGCGCCCTGATGCAGGGAGCTGGAAACCAAGGTACACAGTGGGTTTCCAGGCACCGCGCAGCACCTGGAAACCCGACGTGTACCTTGGTTACCAGCTCCCTGCATCAGGGCGCTGGTATCCAACGTACACTGCGGGTAACTAAGCGACGTTACCCGCAGTGTCGCTGTGCTGATCGCTGCCTGAGCTGCCTGTTTGGCAGCTCAGCAGCGATCATGTAGCAATACACACCAGCGATCCTGATCGTTGTCGGGATCGCTGGTGTATCGCTATGTGAAACCCGGGCTTAAGACCTCACAGCTCACAGTGCATGTCAGACCAAATGAAAATCATGAGGTCAAAGGAACTGGCCAAGGAGCTCAGAGACAGAATTGTGGCAAGGCACAGATCTGGCCAAGGTTACAAAAGAATTTCTGCAGTACTCAAGATTCCTAAGAGCACAGTGGCCTCCATAGTCCTTAAATGGAAGAAGTTTGTGACCAGCAAAAGTCTTCCTAGACCTGACCGTCCAGCCAATCTGAGCAATCGTGGGAGAAGAGCCTTGGTGAGAGAGGTAAAGAAGAACCCCAAGATCACTGGGGCTGAGCTCCACAGATGCAGTAGGGAGATGGGAGAAAGTTCTACAAAGTCATCTGTGGAGAAACGGGGTCAGTGGTTGCTCTTGTCCGCTGGCCTGGCTGCCTTTAGAAAGACTGCATGGACCAGGGCTCATACCACTGTACGCCCGCTCTATACACAGACAACGCAGCGTTAGGGTAAAACAGTGTGGCAATGCTTTATTGAACCACAACACCCTATAGCAAACAGAACATTCCCAGCAATTACCCCCAAGATGGTGCACATTACAAGGTCTCACCCTTCCGCTGTCTCGCCAAGATGATGGTAGATGAAATGTCAGAGCTCCCAGGGTCCATATTCCACCTGTGGTACACACACAGAAAGGAGGTACTACAAGCGTAGGGAGATAACCAAGAGCAGTCCTGTGTCCTTTCAGCCTGGTCCAAAGTACCCTCAGCTGACCTTCAAGAGTGACATCAGCCAGAAGGAAAGAAGTCTTTTATACCGAGGCAGGTGATCTATTTTTAGATTTACCCAGTGTCCTTCAGTTTATCCTCACAGCCTTTCCCTATCTACCTTTGAAGTCAAGAAAGTGGTTATAGAATACAATACACAATTAGCATATCAGCTCACAATAAACACAGATAAACACACACTATGTACAAGGTACTATTACAGACTTAAGGGTATGCCACACTAAAGCCCCCGTCTCACACAGCGATCTCGCTAGCGAGATCGCTGCTGAGTCACTAGTTTTGTGACACAGCAGCGATCTCCCCAGCGATATCGCTGTGTGTGTCATTCAGCAACGATCAGCCCCCCTGCTGGGTATCGCTGATCGTCGCTGAATGTCCTGGACATTTTTTTGATCGCTGGTCTCCCGCTGGCCAGCACGCATCGCTGCGTGTTACAGGCGGGAGACCAGCGATCCGCTGGTAACCAAGGTACACAGCGGGTTTCCAGGCGCGGGGCTGTGCCTGGAAACCCGCTGTGTACCTTGGATACCGGCGCCCTGATGCAGGGAGCTGTTAACCAAGGTACACAGCGGGTTTCCAGGCACCGCGCAGCGCCTGGAAACCCGACGTGTACCTTTGTTACCAGCTCCCTGCATCAGGGCGCTGGTATCCAAGGTACACTGCGGGTAACTAAGCGATGTTACCCGCAGTGTCGCTGTGCTGATCGCTACCCTGAGCTGCCTGTTTGGCAGCTCAGCAGCGATCATGTAGCGACACACCAGCGATCCTGATCGTTGTCGGGATCGCTGGTGTATCGCTATGTGAGACCCGGGCTTAAGCGAGATCGCTAGCGAGAACGCTACTGCGTCACCATTTATGACGCAGTAGCGATCTAGTTAGCGACTTAGCTGTGTGTGACATGTAGCAGCGATGTGGCCCCTGCTGAGATGTCGCTGATCGCTTATAAACGTTCTGAGCCATTTTTTGGTCGTTGGTGTCCCGCTGGTGAGCCTGAATTGCTGAGTGTGACACCCTTTATGAACGACTTCACCAGCGTCGCAGGTGGGACTAGGTTTTCCCAACGACCGCAGAGGTCGTTATACAGATCGCTGATGAGTTGTGTTTGGAATCACAGATCGCTGATGAGTTGTGTTTGGAATCTAACTAGCGATCGCACTAGCGATCTCGTCAGGTAAGTCGTTGTCGTGATCGCTAGTGCGATCGCTAAGTGTGGCAGTGCCTTTAGGGCCCCGTCTCACATAGCGACACACCAGCGATCCCGACAACGATATGAACTTGTCAGGATCGCTGGTGTGTCGCTACATGATCGCTGCTGAGCTGCCAAACAGGCAGCTCAGGCAGCGATCAGGACTGCGGGTAACGTCGCTTAGTTACCCGCAGTGTACGTTGGATACCAGCCCGCTGGTGCAGGGAGCTGGTAACCAAGGTACACATCGGGTTTCCAGGCATGCGCGGTGCCTGGAAACCCGATGTGTACCTTGGTTACCAGCTCCCCTGCAGCAGCGCGCTGATATCCAACGTACACATCGGGTTTCCAGGCACAGCCCCGCGCCTGGAAACACGATGTGTACCTTGGTTACCAGCTGATCGCTAGTCTCCTGCCTGCCACACGCAGCGATGAGTGCCTGTCAGCGGGAGACCAGCGATCAAAAAAAAGTCCTGGCATTTCTGACACGACCAGCGATTCACAGCAGGGGCCTGATCGCTGGTACGTGTCAGACATAGCGAGATCGCTGCTGAGATCGCTGTTGCGTCACAAAACTTGTGACTCAGCAGCGATCTCGCTATGTGAGACAAGGCCCTTACATAGTATGTTAAATGGTATGCAAGTCTGTTTTCTTGACCCACCAGACATAAACACTTAAATCCACAAGCCAATATACAGATAAAAAGTCAATTCTTGAGCCCCTGTCTCACATAGCGATATCGCTAGCGAGATCGCTGCTGAGTCACTAGTTTTGTGACGCAGCAGCGAGCTCACCAGCGATATCGCTGTGTGTGACATTCAGCGACGATCAGCCCCCCTGCCGGGTATCGCTGATCGTCGCTGAAATGTCAGGACATTTTTCCCAGGACGTCATCCTGACAGCATTATGGAGGACGCCCTCCTCCTCCTTGCAGGGACAGGAAAAAACACACAAGAGGTTAAAAGGCCCGCTCCTCCCCCTCTACCTCAGTGTTTTCCTGTCCCTGCACGGAGGGACACACAGGAGGCAGAGCGCGTCGGCGCTACTTACGGAGGGCTGGGAGATGGGACGGCGAGGTCGGCACCCGATCCTTGGGGAGCAGCCCGGGCTCGAAACTTCCTAGTGGGGAGTCCCTCAGCCGTAGAGACCAGGCAGCGGACGGCGCCTGGGTTAGAGTCGTTCCTCCCGGTGGGGGCTCTCGACTCCTGGAATGGACAAGCGCGCTGGTACGCGCTCTCTCGCAGGAGGTAAGGCACTTCCGGGCGGGAGATGAGCAGGAAGCTGGGGCTCAGCAGAGGTGCGTTCCACGTGGAACGCAAAGGTATTAAAATCTACTTCCGGGTCATTTGTCCGGGCGGGTTTTTGAAAGCAGCTGAGACAGTCTAATGCCACCAGACAAGCGGTATCCTTCTCTTGAGGGGTGAAGTCTATCCTGCTGTGCAACCATGGAGGAAGGAGCAGTCGAAGGAGGGGTAAGAGCGCGGTGGCGCTACAATCCCTGTGGTTACCCAGACTTGTTATCTGATGAGGTCTGGGAAACTTAAGCACTGATTATCCCTAATCTTAAATTTTAGGAGAAGGGATCAGCAACTCCCCAATCTACTGTGGAAAAGTCGGGCAAATCTGTTTCAAAGTCTAATAGATGCCCAGTATGTCATGTGAAATTAGCAGGTTCTTATAAGAAAGCTCTCTGCAAGCCATGTACTTCCAAGATCTTGGAAAGTGAACAAACGTCGCTTCGGGATGAAATGAGAGCATTAATTCGTGAAGAGGTGCAGGCCTCTATAGCTGATATGTCCAAACAACGTCAGTCTAGTCCAAGAAAGCGAGTAAGATGGGAGACGGATCTAGAGGAATCTGATGGGAGTTCTATGGATCAACCTGTGCAGATGGCAGAGGATCCCGGTGAAGAGGGTGAACTTCTTCAGGATTTTCAGGATCAAAATAGGAAATATTTATTTCAGCTTGAGGACACGGATGACCTTGTGAAAGCTGTGAGAGATACCATGCAGATTGAAGAAACTCCGAAACCGCAGTCCAGACAGGACTTAATGTTTGGAGGTCTCACTTTTCAGAGGAAAAGAGTGTTTCCGGTTAGCGATCACATCCGCACTATGATTTTAGATGAATGGAAGGATGCGGAACGGAGACTTGTTCTGAACAAGGACTTCAAAGGACGTCTACCTTTTGATCCAGAGGATATAAGTTTATGGGAGGATACTCCTAAGATTGATGTCCCAGTGGCGAGAGTAGCCAAAAAGACATCCATTCCTTTTGAAGACTCTTCTAGCCTTCGGGACCCTATGGATAGAAGAGCGGACATTATGTTAAAGAGGGCATGGGAATCCTCATCAGCCCTTATTAAAACCAATATAGCAGCTACGTCGGTAGCTAGATCTATGGCCCTCTGGATAGATCAATTGGAAGATCATCTTTCCAATAAGACGCCTAGAGCAGATATTCTAGCCTCTTTACCTTTGATAAAATCTGCTACGGCTTATCTTGCAGATTCTTCTGCGGAATCTGTAAGATTTGCTGCAAGAAATAGTTCTCTATCTAATGTGGCTAGAAGAGCTATTTGGCTACGATCTTGGTCGGGGGATAATGCATCTAAAACTAGATTATGTTCTATTCCTTTTTCAGGCTCAAAGGTTTTTGGTCCGGCGTTAGTCGAGTTCCTAGAATCCGCCTCCGACAAAAAGAATAGGTTTCCTGAAGAGAAACCAAAACAGCCTCAGCCCTTTCATAGAGGTTTTCCCCCTAGACGTCAACCTGACTTCAGGAGTCAGAACAGGTCCTATAGAAGAACGTATAAGGCTCCCTATAGTCAGAACTCAGGGAAAACGTCCTTCGCTTCATCCTCTAGGTCCAAAAGACAATGACGCCAGGGTTATCGGGGGAAGGCTCAGATATTTTTCAGAAGCCTGGGCACAGGTTACTGTAAACCAGTGGGTTCTCAGAACCATATCAGAAGGGTACAAAATAGAGCATTTATTTCCACCCCCGAAAGATATATTTCTCCAACAGTAGTGCAGCTGGACTCTCCCATGTGGGTGGACATCCAGGATATGTTACGCTCAAAAGTCATAGTTCCGGTCCCTCTAGAAGAAATAGGAAGGGGCCACTACTCTTCCCTATTTTCTATCCCAAAGCCGTCAGGGGGAACCCGGACCATTATAAATCTAAAACCCCTAAACTCATCTGTCAAATACAAAAGATTTCGAATGGAATCCATTCGCTCAGCAACCCAGCTAATAGACAAAGGGGCAGTCATGTGTACACTCGATTTAAAAAACGCCTATTTTCAGATTCCCATTCACCCTTCTTCTCAGAGGGTTCTAAGATTTGCAGTGAAACTGCCGTCCCAGACCGAACACTTCCAGTTCAGAGGCCTTCCTTTTGGGCTAGCTTCAGCCCCCCGTATTTTTACAAAGCTGGTAGCAGAGGTAGTGGCCTATCTGAGAAGTCAGGGGATAATAATTATCCCATATCTAGACGACTTCCTTTTGATTGCAGATTCAAAAGAAGTTTTAAAAACCCAGAGAAACAGAACTATTGCAGTCCTAGAATCTCTAGGATGGGTAATCAATTGGGAGAAGTCGGACCTGATTCCAGAATACAGGAAGATTTTTTTGGGAGTTCTATTGGACTCCAAAAGAAGAATATCTGTATTACCCAAAGGAAAACAAGGAGAAGTAATATCCAAGGTCAAAGGACTTTGGAAGCGGCGAACCTCCATAAGAGATGCTATGAAGGTTCTCGGCTTGATGACAGCCTGTATCCAGTGTGTCAGATGGGCGCAATTCCATTCCAGACCTCTGCAGAGACAAATTCTTTCAACATGGGACCGAAATCATATGTCTCTAGACAAGAAAATGCCAATCTCAGTATCAGTGAAGAAATCGTTACTATGGTGGATGCAGCCTGCAAACCTCCAAATAGGTTGTTTATGGACCACCTCTCCCTGCGTAGTGGTTACCACAGACGCCAGCGAGTGGGGTTGGGGTGGCCACTTAGAAGAAAATTTTTTTCAGGGCAAGTGGCCCGATTATGTCAGAAGAAGATCTTCCAATTTCCGAGAACTACTGGCAGTTTGGGAGACTCTAAGACGAAACGAGAAGGTATTGGCCGGAAGACATGTCAGAATCTTGTCCGACAATGTCACAACGGTTTCATTCTTAAAGCATCAGGGAGGTCCCAGACACCTTCAACTTCAAAATCTGGCGAACAAGATATTTTCCTGGGCAGAAAATACAATTCTTTCAGTATCAGCGGTACATCTAGAAGGAGCCCACAACAATCTGGCAGATTATTTAAGCCGGCAGGAAGTTTGTCCAACAGAGTGGGAGCTCAACGAAGACATTTTTCAGGAACTATGTCACTGTTGGGGGACTCCAAATATAGACCTTTTCGCAAGAAGAAAAAATTCGAAGGTTCCCAGATTCTACTCTCTAGACCCGCTAGATTTCCTGGAAGGGATAGATGCGTTCAGCCAAGTTTGGAAAGAACCTCTCTCATATGCCTTTCCACCACTAGCACTCATTCCGGCAGTCCTCAGGAAAATCAGAGAAGACCGGGCAAGAGTAATCCTGGTAGTTCCGTTTTGGCCAAAGAGAAGCTGGTTTCCCCTCCTAGGGAGGATGATGGAGGGAAACCCGATCGAGCTACCACTGAGAAGAAATGTGATTCACCAGGGCCCAGTATACCATCCGAACCCAGAATCTCTACACCTCTCGGCGTGGATCCTGAAAGGGACATCTTAAAAGCAAAGGGCCTCTCAGATCAGGTTATATCCACTATTCAGGCCAGTAGAAAGCCAGTTACTTCGGCCATCTACCTAAAGATCTGGAAGAGGTTCTGTCTGGAGGGCGGCAGATCTAGTATTTTGGAGGGTTCCCCTAACATACCAAAGATCCTAGATTTCTTACAGGCGGGTTTTAACAAAGGGCTAAAACCAAGTACGCTTAAGGTGCAGATTGCGGCACTTAGTTCTTTTCTTGACTTTCCTTTGGCATCTCACCCTTGGATTGTAAGATTTGTAAAAGCTACTCAGAGGTTACGCCCCACAATCAGACAGTTAACTCCCCTCTGGGATTTAAATTTAGTGCTTAGAGCATTATGTAAGGGATCTTATGCTCCTAACCAAGATATGCCTATTTCATTTTGTACTTGGCGAGCGGCCTTTTTGGTAGCCATTACTACGGCCAAAAGGATAGGGGAAATTCAGGCCCTATCAATAAATTACCCATATCTGCAGATCAGAGATGATTGTATAATCTTAAAATTAGACCCAGCCTTCTTACCGAAGGTGGTGTCCAAAGATAATATTAATCAGGAAATTATTTTACCGTCTTTCTGTGACAAACCTTCTAATGAGAAGGAGCAAATTCTTCATTCACTTGATGTTAGACAGGCAGTTTTGGACTATTTGGAAGCCACCAAAAATTGGAGATTAGACTCCAACCTCTTTATTTTGTTTGGAGGTAAAAACAAAGGTAAAAAGCCTCTAAGGCTTCGATAGCCAAATGGATAATTAAGGTCATCTCAGACGCCTATCAGGCAAACGGTTCTAGTCCCCCGGAAGGTCTGAGAGCACACTCTACTAGAGCAATTTCAGCGTCTTGGGCCGAGAGAGCAGGTGCCTCGGTAGACCAAATTTGCAGGGCCGCAACTTGGGCTAGATTTAATACATTTTGTAGACACTACAGATTAGATGTAATGTCAGGTCAATATACTGCCTTTGGAAGGAAGGTTCTACAGGCAGTTATCCCACCCTGAGGAGGTTCTTTGGTACTCTCCATAATGCTGTCAGGATGACGTCCTGGAAACTGGTATTACACTTACCGGTAATTATATTTCCAGGAGTCCATCCTGACAGCATGGGTATTTCCCCCCTTGTTTGATGTTTTCATATGATGTAATATGATGATATCATTAAAGTGTTATTTCATGAGCCATGTGTGGTACTTGTTAATCACTGAGGTAGAGGGGGAGGAGCGGGCCTTTTAACCTCTTGTGTGTTTTTTCCTGTCCCTGCAAGGAGGAGGAGGGCGTCCTCCATAATGCTGTCAGGATGGACTCCTGGAAATATAATTACCGGTAAGTGTAATACCAGTTTTTGATCGCTGGTCTCCCGCTGACAGGCACGCATCGCTGCGTGTGACAGGCGGGAGACCAGCGATCCCTGGTAACCAAGGTACACAGCGGGTTTCCAGGCGCGGGGCTGTGCCTAGAAACCCGCTGTGTACCTTGGATACCAGCTCCCTGACGCAGAGGAGCTGGTATCCAAGGTACACTGCGGGTAACTAAGCGATGTTTACCCGCAGTGTCCCTGTACTGATCGCTGCCTGAGCTGCCTGTTTGGCAGCTCAGCAGCGATAATGTAGCGATACACCAGCGATCCTGATCGTTGTCGGGATCGCTGGTGTATCGCTATGTGAGACCCAGCCTTTGTGGGTTTACAAAAACATGGTTGTCTGGGAAATTAAGATACAATCTGGTTTCTTCACATCAACTATCACTGCAGCCCTCCACCAGTTGAGCTTTTATGTCAGAGTGACCCGATGGAAGCCTCTCCTCAGTGCCAGACATATCAAAGCCCGCATAGAGTTTGCTAAAAAAAAAAACACATGAAGGACTCCCAGACTATGAGAAATAAGTTTCACTGGTCTGTTGAGATGAAGATAGAACTTTTAGTGATAATTCTAAGCGGTATGTGTGGAGAAAACCAGGCACTGCTCATCACCTGCCCAATACAATCCCAACAGTGAAACGTGGTGGCAGCATCATGCTATGGAGGTGTTTTTCAGGGACAGGACAACTGGTTGCCATTGAAGGAAACATGAATGTGGCCAAGTACAGAGATATCCTGGATGAAAACCTCTTCCAGAATGTTCTGGACCTCAGACCTGGCTGAAGGTTCACCTTCCAACAAGACAATGACCCTAAGCACACAGCTAAAATAACAAAGTAGTGGCTTCAGAACAACTCTGTGACCATTTTTGTCTGGCCCAGCCACAGCCCTGACCTAAACCCAATTGATCATCTCTGGAGAGACCTGAAAATGGCTGTCCACCAACGATCACCATCTAACCTGATGGAACTGGAGAGGATCTGCAAGGAATAATGGCAGAGGATCCCCAAATCCAGGTGTGAAAAACTTGTTGCATCATTCCCAAAAAGACTCATTGCTGTACTAGCTCAAAAGGGTGCTTCTACTCACTACTGAGCAAAGGGTCTGAATACTTATGACCATGTGATATTTCAGTTTTTCTTTTTTAATAAATTTGCAAAAATTTCTACCTTTCTGTTTTTTTTTTTCAGTCAAGATGGGGTGCAGAGTGTGCATTAATGAGAAAAAAATGAACTTTTTTTGCATTTACCAAATGGCTGCAATGAAACAAAGAGTGAAAAATTTAAAGGGGTCTGAATACTTTCCGTACCCACTGTATATAATGATTGCAATACATTAAGAGGATAAATAGTTTTTTTTCATCCATCCTATCAGTATCTGCTTTGTAAGAACGTAAAACAGCTGTCTTTAGGTGGATATCTTTCTTTCGGAGAAGACTCTGATTAGGTGAAATATAAGTCCTGTTGAAAAGCTCAATTGTGGTTTTCTCATAGTCGCCTTTTATATCCCCGGTGAGGCTGGTGTACCCCTATATTTGGTTGTTCCATGAATATTTTCCGCCTTTACTAATGGTAGTGGTTGTAGAGCTGCTCTGTGTTCCCAGCCTCCTGATAATCTGGTCTTGGTAATCTGCATGATCCGGTGCATTTGTTATCTCAGCACAAGTATCTGACACTGCGATGGTAAATAGGGGTCACAGCGCCTGCTCCGTAGTGTCACACAAGCTACATTGTCATTAAATCTGTAAGGTGGGTTGTGCTCCTGGGGCAGTAACCTTGCGGGAAGAGGTCTCAGTCACACCCACTTACTGGTGCCCAAAAGCCGCTTGGTCTCATAAGAGGACATGGGTATTATAAATGGCACAATAGTTGAGGCTCGTATTACAGGTTTTCCTACATTTATTAGGTGGACACACAATGACTGCTTTTTTTTTGCTGAGAATTTTTTATTTTTTTTGCTGTATGTAAAAAATAATGTGAAAGTTATTTGTGTGTCATTTATCCATTTACTTTTCCTTCTCTATAGAAAAGTGACTCTGGTTATGGTGGGTTTGGATAATGCTGGCAAAACTGCAACTGTGAAAGGCATCCAAGGAGGTAAGTTATGGGATATACCGTATATACTCGTGTATAAGCCGAGATTTTCAGCACCTTTTTTCGTGCTGAAAATGCCCCCTCGGCTTATACACGAGTCATTGGGCAGAAACCAGCGGGGAGGGGGTGCCGCGGCAGGAGCCGGTGGCTGGGACATCATACTCACCCCTCCCCGTGCCATCGCTGAACGTCCCTGCAATCCTGCGTTGTACCCGGCTTCCTGCAGCTCTCCTGTGCTGAGCGGTGACGTATACCGCTCATTAAGGTCATGTAATATGGATGCGATGCCACTCCCATAGGCGTGGCGTCCATATTCATGGCCTTAATGAGCGGTATTACGTCACCGCTCAGCACAGGAGAGCTGCAGGAAGCCGGGGAGAACGAGGATTGCAGGGACGTTCAGCGATGGCACGGGGAGGGGTGAGTATGATGGAGGAGGATGGGGGGAGCATGGAGGAGAGGACAAGGAGCACGGAGCAGGACGGGGGGGAGAACGGTGGACGGGGGAAGCATGGAGGAGGACAATGAGCACGGAGCAGGACGGGGGGGAGGACGGGAAGCATGGAGGAGGACAATGAGCACGGAGCAGGACGGGGGAGGATGGAGGGCACAGAGGAGCACGGAGCAGGACGGGGGGAGAGGATGGAGGGCACAGAGGAGCATGGAGCAGGACGGGGGGAGAGGATGGAGGGCACAGAGGAGCACGGAGCAGGACGGGGGGGGGCACAGGAGGACGGAGAAGTAATGGGGGAGCACAGCGGAGGACGGAGCAGGAGGGGGGGAGTACAGAGGAGAATGGGGGAGCACAGAGCTGGATGGGGGAGCAAGGAGCAGGACGGGGACAGCACAGAGCAGGACGGCAGTTTATACACCCGGCTTATACACGAGTCAATACGTTTTCCCAGTTTTTTGTGGCATAATTAGGGGGGTCGGCTTATACACGAGTATATACGGTAAGTGGCCCACAAAATACACTGCCTTAACCCCTTAATGATCAGCACTACGCCTTGACCTGAGAAATAAGAGCATAGCATCCCTTGATGGATGAAAATGCCCATCTGTCCGGTATGGCCGACACCCTGCTGCATCAGCCTTGATCAGTGTCGGCACCTACTAGATGCTGCTGTCAATGGTGTCAGTGGCATGTAGATGGTTAAGAGAATGTGGGGGCTCCCTCTTCAACCCGATCGGCACCCTGAGATCGTGATCGCGTGGTCCGGATGTTTGCTATGGGAATTCACAGCCAAGTAACGGCCTTAGAGTCTGCCGGCTATAGGGACCTGTTCAGATGTTAGCAACATTTAAGTGGTAAAAATTTTATTTTTAATTCCTGAAAAGCATCTGCGATAGCGCCGCTCACAGGCAGTATAGGCAACATGAGATATTTACAAAATTCATTAGGGGCCCAGGGGGATAGATTGGGGGGGTTAATTTAAAGTAGTGGACAACCCCTTTAAGCCGGGACCCCCCAGTGATCCTGAGAGCAGAACTCTAGATCCCAGGAACAGCTGGCGGATGGCAAAGAAGTGCAGAGTTACACTTGCTGCTGCTAATCTGTCTATGTGGGTTGGTTGATTTCTCTGAGAACAGGGTATGTCATCCCAAGCCTTTCTGGAAATCTGTGCACGCGCCGTTGACGTCTAGTTTTGGCCTAGGCACCAAGGAACGTAAACCATGCTTAACCACACACACATATCAGGACTAAACAGAAACATCATTTACACATAGTTTGTATTTTCTCGTCATGATACATTTCTAACAAGTAGGTGGAGCTTAGTGAAAGCCGTGGGGCCATGGACTGTTCAACTGATGTACAATAACATATGCCAGAAAGTGGCGACCCTGATGTGCAGGACGCTGCTGCAGTAGATCTGCTCTTCTGGCGCATGCACAGAGATGCGCTGAATTCGTGGCTGCGAGCCGCCACCTCTCAATAAATGAGATGCATCTCATACCAGTGGGGATTTTTCTTCTTTTATTAAAGGAAACCTGTCACCAGTTGTCCTGTGTCAACTAAAACTATGACCTTAATCAGCGCCTGTGCTGCAGTCCATCAGTGGTTATTTAACCCCCTGACTCTCCTCTGTGTAACCCACAAAAAACCTTTTGATTTTCTCCCAAGCTCTGTTAGCCAGTCGGTCTGGTCTGATGGGCATGATTGCTGCGGTCTTCATCCCTCCTCTCGGCTTCTGATAGCCGTGCTCCTGCTATAATTGATATTGATGACTCCTTCTGCGTCATCCACATAGCCGGGTGAAATCTCGGGCACAGACTAAATCATAACGGCGCATGCGCAGTAGGGCAGAGCACAGTGGTCTGGCGCAAGATGTTGCCTGGCTATGTGGAAGATGCAGAAGGTGTCTTTGAAGTCAGTTACATCAGGAGGACAGCTATGATCACACACCACCTCCTCACCTCGCCCCCTGTCTGTCGTGTTCCTCAAGGCTCAGTCCTAGGACCCCTACTCTTCTCCATCTACACCTTCGGCCTGGGACAGCTCATAGAATCCCACGGCTTGCAGTATCACCTCTACGCCGATGACACGCAGATCTACCTATCTGGACCTGACCTCACCTCCCTACTGACCAAAATCCCACAGTGTCTGTCTGCTATCTCAGCCTTCTTTTCTGCTCGCTTTCTCAAACTGAACTTGGACAAAACAGAATTTATCATCTTTCCCCCACCTCACTCTACCGCTTCACCAGACCTATCCATCAATGTCAATGGCTGCTCGCTTTCCCCAGTCCCACATGCTCGGTGCCTTGGGGTGATCATCGACTCTGCCCTCTCTTTCAAACCACATATCCAAGCCCTCGCCACCTCCTGCCGCCTCAAACTCAAAAATATTTCCCGGATCCGCTCATTCCTCAACCATGAAACCACAAAAACACTAGTGCACGCCCTTATTATTATTATTATTATAGATTTTTATAGCGCCATTTATTCCATGACGCTTTACATGTGAAGAGGGGCAAGTATAGACAAGTACAGTAAACTTGAGCAATACAAGGCACACACAAGTACAGAAGGAGAGAGGACCCTGCCCGCAAGGGCTCACAGTCTACAGGGATGGGTGAGGATACACTAGGAGAGGGAAGAGCTGATCGTGCGGTGGTTCAATAGACTGATGATCACTGCAGGTTGTAGGCTTGTCGGAAGAGGTGGGTCTTCAGGTTCTTTTTGAAGGTTTCCATGGTAGGCGCGAGTCTGATGTGTTGGGGTAGAGAGTTCCAGAGTATGGGAGAGGCACGGGAGAAGCTTTGTATGCGGTTGTGGGAAGAAGAGATAAGAGGGGAGTAGAGGAGGAGATCTTGAGAGGATCGAAGGTTGCGTGTGGGTATGTACCGGGAGACCATGTCACAGATGTATGGAGGAGACAGATTGTGGATGGCTTTGTAGGTCATGGTTAGGGTTTTGAACTGGAGCCTCTGAACGATAGGAAGCCAATGAAGGGCTTGGCAGAGAGGAGAGGCTGGGGAATAGCGGGGAGACAGGTGTATTAGTCGTGCAGCAGAGTGCAGGATGGATTGGAGTGGTGCCAGAGTGCTAGAGGGAAGGCCAGAGAGTAGGAGGTTGCAGTAGTCACCTGTCTCCCCGCTATTCCCCAGCCTCCCCCTATGCCAGGCCCTTCACTGGCTTCCTGTTGCCCAGAGGCTCCAGTTCAAAACCTTAACCATGACATACAAAGCCATCCACAACCTTTCTCCTCCATACATCTGTGACATGGTCTCCCGCTACCTACCTACACGCAACCTTCGATCGTCTCAAGATCTCCTTCTCGACTCCCCCCTCATCTCTTCTTCCCACAACCGCATACAAGACTTCTCCCGGGCTTCCCCATACTCTGGAACTCCCTGCCGCAAAACATCAGACTTTCACCAACAACGGAGACCTTCAAGAAAAACCTGAAGACCCACCTGTTCCGACAAGCCTACAACCTGCAATGATCCTCAGTGTACTGAACCATCGTACGACCAGCTCTACCCTCTCCTAGTGTATCCTCACCCATCCCTGTAGACTGTGAGCCCTTGCGGGCAGGGTCCTCTCTCCTTCTGTACTTGTGTGTCCCTTGTCCAGCACATGTTTATTGTACCTGTCTATATTTTTCCCCTTTTCATATGTAAAGCACCATGGAATAAATGGCGCTATATAAATGTATAATAATAATCTACACCTGGGAGGATGGATAGAGAAGCCGGGACGAGGGATGAAGACTGCTGAAACCACACTCATCAGACCAGACAGACAGGAATAACAGACAGCGCTGGAGAACTTCAAAATTTTTTTGTGGTGTTAAACAGGGGGAGTCAAAGGGTTATATAACCATTGATGGACTGCAGCACAGGCAATGAATAAGGGCATAGTTTTAGTTGACAGAGGACAAAACTGGTGACCGGTTCCCTTTAAGGATGTTGTCCGGTCTTCTGATAAAAGACTGAATCACTCTATGTGTATGAAAACGTGTGAATCCTTACAGCCTGTGCATCGCTCGCTGTCTGGATTCTCCAGTATTGCTGGTGAGAGCAGGCAGTCAAGTGACGTGATTTGCTTACATCCGGTCACATTCTGACTAGTCGTAGAGTCTCATTCACTTATCTTGAACATGCTGTAAGGATCCAGTAGTCTGTAGAGGCATAGAGTGACTGGACTTTTATCAGAAGACCAGGCAACCCCAGTGTCCTCACCTCCTTAACTTTTGACAGCTGATTTGCACCTGATTTTTAGCAATATTAGGCTGCTAGAAGCATCTTGATCCACAAAACGACCATCGCCTGATTCGCGGCTCGCCACATCCCCAGAGCAGCGAGTGTTATGCTTTTATTGGATTGTCAGTAAAGCATCACATTATCTACATACGTTCCATTTTTTTTGATGGGACAAGGACACTATTAGAGTAGTAGAGCAAAGCAAGAAGGTGACCAAAAACAACAGACAGGTTTCCTTTATCTTATATATTTTATATGTAGGGTCTACGGTCTCTTGCAGTAAAGTCTGGGTCTGGTGTATTCTTGCTATTTTCTCCCGAGCTCCAACAAAGTGGGGATAGCTGAGGTGTGCGAGACCTGGCAGTCCCTGCTTGTCAAATTCATGACGAGAGGCAGCGTTCAATATGCCGCAAATCTTACTCCAGCAGAAACTGGAGCAAGATTTGTGGTGAGGTGCACATAGTGGTACATGCTGTTACTCACTTCTTAATGAATCAGGAGAGTTTGCTCGAAAGCGCCTCCTCGTCAATGAATGATTGATGACTTGCCCCATTTGTACAGTGGGGGAAAAAGTATTTAGTCAGCCACCAATTGTGCAAGTTCTCCCACTTAAAAAGATGAGAGAGGCCTGTAATTGACATCATAGGTAGACCACAACTATCAGAGTCAAAATGAGAAAGCAAATCCAGAAAATCACCTTGTGTGATTTGGCAAGATTTATGTAATGCTGGTATTGTCTGTACTTTGTTTTCCAGCGTTACTCTGCATGTCTTTTGCATTAACCCTTTTGCTCCTTTCCCCCTAACCAGCTGGGATACTGTTGTCTGTTACCTGTATGGATGCTGCTCAGTTCCCAGCTCTGCTGCGTGGCCGTACTTGCGTGAGTGTCTCCGCTGCATTGCATGGCCACCCGCATGTGCGGTTCCTGACCTGCTGCAGAGGCCATCCGTAGGTTCCAAAGTCCTCTGCAGTGGTGCATGATTTACTACGTGTGTGGCAGCGGTTGCTGTCGGGTGCCTGGCCTGCTGTAGAGGCCATCCGTAGGTTGCAAAGTCCTCTGCAATGGTGCATGATTTACTACGTGTGTGGCAACAGCCACTGTCAGGTGTTCCTCTGTGATGAGTTGTCTGGCTCTGCATAGGGGGCGCGGCCCACACCTGTCCTGCTTTTATTAGGAGTGGGTGTGTACTAGAATTACTGCTCCAGCCTATCGCTGTGAAGCAGTTCATATATAAAGTTCCCCGGCCCTGGTGGGCATTGCCAGAGCTTCACATTATGTCTGCATTGAATTCCTGAACCTAGCCGTATGTGGTTGTGTGTTCAGCTCCTGCTCTGAGTTGGATCAGCTCTGGAGAGCTGATTCCCCTTGTCCTGTCTTGTGTTTCTGCCTGGGGCTTGGTACCCAGATCGCCGTTCCTGGAGGCTGCATATCCAGGCCTGTTCCTGTTGTATCCTGTTTCCTGAATCCCTGATCCTGGATCTAACCCGTACCTGAATGTCTGAACTGTGTCTTGTGTTTCCGCCTATGCTGGGGGCTGATGACCCAGATCGCCGTTCCTGGAGGCTGTATATCCAGACCTGTTCCTGCTGTGTCTAATTACCTGAACCCCTGATCCTGGATCGCATCCTGTACCTGACTGTCTGAACTGTGTCCTCTGTGTTATGTTCCTGAAATCCTGCTGTGTCCTGAACCCTGTGCCAGTGACTGTGAATCCTTGCTATATAACCTGAGTTCATCTTGGAAGGAGGAGTCCGGTGTGTGCTGAGTTTCCGTTACTCTGTGCTCAGCTTCTGTGCAATTCCCGGCCAGCTCCCGTTGAGCCTGGCGGGGCTTGCACCAGACCGCTGGGGTTCCTTTTCAGATCGATACTAGATGTCCGGAGTCCGAGGACCGTGTCCTCCCTGATGACCACGGCCTGATATCCGATGTCCGATGACCACTTCCAGATGTCCGGATCCTATCCTTCCTGCCTGATGTCCGGATCCTGCCGATAGTTGCCAGATGTCCGGAGCCTGCTGATCGGTGCCAGATGTCCGGAGTCCGATCCCTGAGATCCAATCCGTGTTCCTGTCTGTGTTCCTGACTCCCTGAGATCCAGTCCAGTGTTCCTGATGTTCCAGTCCGTGTTCCTGACTCCCTGAGATCCAGTCCGTGTTCCTGATGTTCCTGTCCGTGTTCCTGACTCCCTGAGACCCAATCCGTGTTCCTGATGTTCCAATCCGTGTTCCCGATGTCTTGTCCGTGTTCCAGTGTCCCTGAGATCCAGTCCGTGTTCCTGATGTTCCGATGTCCTGCCGGTTCCTCCTTGGTCTACCCTGTGATGACGTCTGTCCTGGGTCAGTGTCTGATGTTCTCCTGCTGAGCCTGTGCTACGCCTGAGGCCTGAGAGAGAGGCCGTCCTAGTATGCCCGTGCCAGATGACCCTGGACTTCATCAACCCGTGATGACCCCGCCATCGTCTGACGTTCGTCCTGGGCCGGTGTCTGATGTTCTCCTGCTGAGCCTGTGCTACGCCCGAGGCCTGAGAGTGAGGCCATACTAGTATGCCCGTGCCAGATGATCCTGGACTGCATCTACCCGTGATGACCCCGCCATCGTCTGAAGTCTGTCTGAGGTCGGTGTCTGATGTTCTCCTGCTGAGCCTGTGCTACGCCTAAGGCCTGAGAGAGAGGCCGTCCAAGTATGCCCATGCCAGATAACCCTGGACTGCATCTACCCGTGATGTCCTCCAGCACTCGTCTGTGATCCTGAGTCGTGTACCCTTCTCTGATGTGCGGAATCGGGAGCCCGGTCTTATGTTCTGTTTATGTACTGTGTTTCTTTAAGTAAACTTTATGTTTCTTCTTACCTGAAGTTGTGCGGTGTTGTCTAGTCCTGCAGGTCGCCACCTTGCCCACATGCTCAGCTGCCACGGATCCCGGTCGCTGCCCTTCCCTAGATCCGGGCAGGCCCGGGTCTCCCTCCGTGGTCCAGTGGGTCCACATTCTCTTACCATCTGGGACGCATGCCTCATGTCGTCGTGGACTGGCGGCGTGGGAGCATTGGCTAGTTAGGCAAGCTATGCCATGTCCCAACGCCCCGCAGCCGGGGGAAGCGTTACAATTTATTTAGCAAATTATGGTGGAAAATAAGTATTTGATCATTAACAAAAGTTCATCTCAATATTTTGTTATTTATCCTTTGTTGGCAATGACAGAGGTCAAACGTTTTCTGTAAGTCTTCACAAGGTTTCCACACACTGTTGGTGGTATGTTGGCCCATTCCTCCATGCAGATCTCCTCTAGAGCAGTGATGTTTTGGGCCTGTCGCTGGGCAACACGGACTTTCAAATCCCTCCAAAGGTTTTCTATGGGGTTGAGATCTGGACACTGGCTAGGCCACTCCAGGACCTTCGTATGCTTCTTACGAAGCCACGCCTTCGTTGCCCTGGCGGTGTGCTTGGGATCATTATCATGCTGAAAGACCATCCACGTTTCATCTTCAATGCCCTTGCTGATGGAAGGAGGTTTGCACTCAAAATCTCACGATACTTGGCCCCATTCATTCTTTCATGTACACGGATCAGTCGCCCTGGTCCCTTTGCAGAGAAACAGCCCCAAAGCATGATGTTCCTACCCCCATGCTTCACAGTAGGTATGGTATTCTTTGGATGCAACTCCGCATTATGTCTCCTCCAAACACGACGGGTTTTGTTTCTACCAAACAGTTCTACTTTGGTTTCATCAGACAGTATGACAGTTTCTCAATACTCTTCTGATCCAAATGCGCTCTAGCAAACTTCAGATGGGCCCAGACATGTACTGGCTTAAGCAGGGGGACACGTCTGGCACTGTAGGATCTGTGTCCCTGGCGGCATAGTGTGTTACTGATGGTAGCCTTTGTTATGGTGGTCCCAGCTGTATGCAGGTCATTCACTAGGTCCCCCCGTGTGGTTCTGGTATTTTTTGCTCACTGTTCTTGTGATCATTTTGACCCCACGGGGTGAGATCCTGCGAGGAGCCCCAGATCGAAGGAGATTATCAGTGGTCTTGTATGTCTTCCATTTTCTTATTATTGCTCCCACAGTTGATTTCATCACACCAAGCTGCTTGGGACTGCAATTTTTTTTCTGGTGTCCTTCGACAGCTCTTTGGTCTTCACCATAGTGGAGTTTGGAGTGTGACTGAGGTTGTGGACAGGTGTCTTTTATACTGATAACAAGATTAAACAGGTGCGATTACTACAGGTAATGAGTGGAGGACAGAGGAGCCTCTTAAAAAAGGAGTTACAGGTGTGTGAGAGCCAGAAATCTTGCATCTTTTTAGGTGACCAAATACTTATTTCAGCTGCAGATGAAGGAAGAGAGCCACAGTATTCATTACTGATGGGTAGGCGGAGCCCCAGATCAGGATGTTACCTCAGATCAAAAGAGTGATGACTGGCTGGCCCCTCCAGCTCGGGCTCCTCCTACTCAGCTCCAGTCTAAGATTTGAGGTCCAGAGGATGGTCGCTGCTAATGCAGCTCCTCAGAAGATTTTATTATTTTAATATTCGGACAGGAGACTTGGATCACTAGTTGGTCTAGAGGTCTCAGGAGGTATCAGCGCTGCTGTACCCCAACCTCTCCCTTGGCGGATCTGTATTTACTTAAAGTCCCTGCAGAATCCTTGCCGGCCCTGGGGGATGAGGAGAGCTTCTCTGGCGGGAACGCAAACCACACGTGCGGTCACTGCGTTCTTCGCCCTGGGGGGAAGCATGGGCACTGCGCCAGAAACCCCTGAGGGTCCCTGTGGCGCCTTTGGCTGGTGAGTACTCCACACAAATTTTAATAATAATTATGTGTGAGTGCTTTAGCGTCTGAATGAGCAGCGCTATTACTAATGTCAGCACGTAATGTCAGTATGCTTCAGCGCTGCTGTGACAGCGCTAATACATGTAATGTCAGTATGCTTCAGCGCTACTGTGACAGCGCTACTACATGTAATGTCAGTATGCTTCAGCGCTGCTGTGACAGCGCTACTACATGTAATGTCAGTATGCTTCAGCGCTGCTGTGACAGCGCTACTACATGTAATGTCGGTATGCTTCAGCGCTGCTGTGACAGCGCTACTACATGTAATGTCAGTATGCTTCAGCGCTGCTGTGACAGCGCTACTACATGATGATGTGGTGATTTTTTTGTCCGCAGGCAGATAGCTGCAGGACAGAGAGGGAGCAGGAGCGGGGAGAGTTCGCGCTCATATTTGAGCTAGCAGGGGGCGTGGCCTATCTATCCCGGTCTTTTGAGCAGGAAGACGCGCGCTCTGGCTTTTCTCCTGCGACCCCCTCACTGTGGCGGCCATTACTCAGGCTCCTGGGCTCCTCGGACCGCTCCCCTCCTCATAGAGACACCACGGCCAGCTGGGTGAGTGCTGATTCCTCACCCTGCAGCGCAGCGATCGCTATCCTGCAGCTGCAGTCTCATCAGAGACATAAAAATTGGCTGGGGCTCACAAATATATATATATTTTGGTGAGTTTGCAATATTAACCCCTTTGAGGGTTATTTCTACCTGATAAATTTGCTGACTGAATACCGCTGGGGTACCTCTGCTTGGTGGAGCGTTAACCCTTCAGCGTTTAAAAAAAAAAAAAAAAACCGCATAGTTTTTTGCTGGTATTACCGCTTTGACCTGTTCATACAGGTGAGACATGTCTGAACAGAGTTCAGATGCCGCGGATCACGTCCCAGTGCCGTTGCGGCAATCAGATACGCAGACCTCCACAGCGTCTAGCGCTGCGGTCGACAGCGGTGGAAAATTGGATGATATCGCTCGATCGATTAATAACTTATCTGACCTTTTAGGTCAATATGTGTCTGCTAATTCCTCTCAGAGGAAGCGACGCAGGCCGTTACCGGCCTCTACACGGAGCGAGTCAGATGTATCTGATATTGGGCAGAGTTCCCCTTTAAATTCGGATGGAGAAATATCCGATTCAGATGCGGACGAGCCGCAGGGGCGTTCCTCTATGACGAAGCGTACGGAGGCATTAATTGAAGCCATGAGAGATATACTACAGTTACCGGAGGAGGTAACTAGTCGTCCTGGTAAATCAGCACGCATTTTCCAGGAGTCCCGTGCTTCGCGCACAACATTGCCAGCTCTGGATGAGCTTAATGGTGTAATAGAGGAGGAACGTCTATGTCCAGATAAGCGTTTTCATGGAACGCATTTCTTTGATACACTTTATCCTTGCTCTACGGAGTTAAAGGCTAATTGGACTTCCGCTCCTGAAGTGGATGTGTCTTTGTCTCAGCTTAGTAAATCCTCTCTACTCCCTATTAAGGAAAAGCGAGCTTACAGGAGCCTTTGGATAGAAAGGCAGAATTGGCGGCAAAAGCAAGCTATGAGGCTGCGGGTCATGGATTTCGAGCAGTGCTAGGATCCATGTGTGCTGCTAGAGCTTCTCTAAGCTGGTTGGCACGTCTGAAGACGGAGTTGCAAAATGAATCTCCGTTATCTGAGATACGGGAGACTTGTGAATGGTTAGAAACGGCAGCCTGTTATATCTTTGATGCCGGTCTGGATACGGCATCTCTGCTGGCCAAAGCGCAAGCTTCAGCGGTCACAGTCAGAAGAGCTTTATGGCTCAGACAGTGGGCCGGGGACGCAGTTTCCAAACAAGGGTTGTTGGCCTTACCTTACAAGGGTGGCCATCTTTTTGGATCCGACCTCACAGAGCTGATTTCCAAGGCTAAGGCGAA
>JARQOD010000002.1:597247389-597281011 GCA_033576555.1 Oophaga sylvatica | reverse complement strand
GGGGATAATGCCTCTAAAAATAAACTATGTTCCTTACCCTTTGCAGGTTCAAAGGTATTTGGCCAGGCGCTAGATGATATCCTAGAGGCGTCAGATAGCAAAAAATGGTTCCCAGAGGAAAAACCCAAAAAATTTCAGTCCTTTCGGAAGAAACCAGCTTTCCGTAGACAACCTTTTTACAAAGACACAGGAAGAGCTAGTAGAGGATCATATAAAGGTTCATACACCCAAAACAGAAGAAATAAGAGTTCATTGTTCGGGTCTTCATCAAGATCTAGAAAACAATGACGCCAGGCACATAGGGGGCAGACTCCTGTTCTCTGCAGAGAACTGGAAACAGGTTACCAGGAACGAATGGGTCTTACAAACCATAAGAGAAGGCTACAGAATAGAGCTGACATCCTATCCGCCCCAAAGATACATATCTCCCACAGCGGTCCAGGCAAATTCAGGGATATTTCAAGATCTTCAGGATCTAATCTCTTCCCAGGTTATAGTGCCAGATCCAGAATTAGAAGAAAAGATGGGACATTATTCCTCTCTTTTCCCAATAATGAAACCATCAGGCGAGTCGCGGACAATTCTGAATCTCAAACCATTGAACAAGTTGTTCGGTACAAAAGATTCAGAATGGAGTCTATAAGGTCGGCAATTCCACTAATAGACAAAAACTCGGTAATGTGTACCATAGACTTAAAAAGTGCGTACTATCAGGTCCCGATTTATCCAATCTCGCAGGGTAAGCCTACCGGACTGTACCCGCCACTTCCTGTTCCAAGGCCTTCCGTTCAGGCTGGCTTCTGCTCCCAGAGTATTTACGAAGCTAATATCAGAAGTCGTAGCCTATCTGAGAAACCAAGGAATTATTGTAATACCGTACTTGGACGACTTTTTGTTAGTGGCTCGAACAGCGGAAGTCCTAAATCATCACACAGAACGAACAGTGTCGGTGCTGGAATGTCTCGGTTGGATGGTGAATCGAGAAAAATCTCATTTAATACCCAGTTCAAGAAAAGTATTTCTAGGGGTATTACTGGATTCCAGATCCAGGACAGCATTCTTACCAGAAGTCAAGCAACAATCGTTAAAAAAGAAGGTTGCAGAGATGGTGAAGAGCAGAGTTACCATAAGAAGAGCTATGCAGGTTCTGGGAGTGATGACATCTTGCATTCCATGCGTCAGATGGGCACAGGCTCATTCAAGGCCTCTACAAAAAGAAGTTCTATTTCTATGGGATCGTCATCAGGCATCCCTAGACAAGAAGATCCATCTTTCTGCAAAAGTGAAGAGATCTTTAAGTTGGTGGATGCAAAGCAGAAATCTCAGAATAGGAGTTCTTTGGATTCCATCTCCAGTCATAATAATAACCACAGACGCAAGTGCTTGGGTCCATTTAGAAGGGAAGATTCTCCAGGGAAAATGGCCAGAAAAAATCAGACGAATGTCGTCAAACTATCGAGAGCTGTATGCGATTTGGGAGTCGTTAAGAAGAAACCAAAACCGTTAAAAAAAAAAAAAAAAAAACGTTAAAATCCTGTCAGACAATATGACAGCAGTAGCCTTCATGAAACATCAGGGAAGCTCTCGATACAGATCTCTGCAGGATCTAGCAGAGAAGATACTCATATGGGCAGAACAAACGGTCTTTTCTATAACCGCAGTACACCTGGAAGGTTCGCAGAACTTAGTAGCAGACTATCTAAGCAGACAGAAGATCTACCCGACCGAGTGGGAGCTGAACCAGGAGGTCTTCCACTTACTATGCCAACGATGGGGAACGCCTCAGATAGATCTCTTTGCTACAAGAAAAAATTTGAAGCTACCAAGGTTTTATTCACTGAACCCAGTGGACAATCCAGAAGGTGTAGATGCCTTGAGTCAGAGGTGGAACGAACCTCTAAATTATGCATTCCCACCAATAGCACTGATACCAGCGGTTCTGAGGAATATAAGAGAAGACGGAGCGAGAGTCGTACTAATAGTTCCATTCTGGCCAAGGAGGAGCTGGTTTCCACTTCTAGGCGACATGACCACAAAAAAAACAATCGAGCTTTCCCGGTGGAAGGACATAGTTCACCAGGGACCAGTTCTTCACCAGGACCCAGAAAGGTTGCACCTGTCAGCCTGGATCCTGAACGGGACATTTTAAAAGCTCGTGGTCTATCAGATCAAGTTATAACAACGATTCAGGCCAGCAGAAAACCGGTAACTTCGGCAATATATTATAAGATCTGGAAAAAGTTCTGTCTGGAAGGTGGGAGGTCTGATGCCGTAACTGGAGTCCCGGATGTTCCTCGAGTTCTGGATTTCCTCCAGAAAGGATTTAATATGGGTCTTAGACCTAGTACACTTAAAGTTCAAATCTCGGCATTAAGTACTTACATGGACTATCCATTGGCCTCTCATCCTTGGGTAGTTAGATTCGTCAAAGCAGTCCAGAGATTGCGGCCCACTATAAGACAGTTGTCTCCCCCTGGGACTTAAATCTAGTTTGGCGGCTCTTTGTAAAAATCCTTTCACACCAAACAGGGAGTTACCTGTTTCACTCTTATCGATGAAAACTGCGTTTTTGGTAGCAATCACCACAGCCAAAAGAGTAGGGGAAATTCAAGCACTTAACATTAAAGACCCATATCTGCAGATCAGAGAGGATCACATAATATTAAAACTTGACACTGCTTTCTTGCCCAAGGTAGCTTCCTGGCAAAATCGCAATCAAGAAATCATACTCCCGTCTTTTTGTGAAAAACCATTAAACGTAAAAGAACAAGCTTTACACTCCCTTGACGTTAGACAGGCAGTGATTGATTACTCAGAAGCCACTAAGCTCTGGAGGAAAGACCCTAATTTGTTTATTTTGGAGGTAAAAACAGGGGTAAAAAAAAAAAAAAAAAGCTTCTAAAGCATCCATTGCTAGATGGATTACCACTATAATCTCAAAAACTTACACATCTGAGGGTGTAGTTTGTCCTATAAAGATAAGAGCCCATTCTACCAGAGCCTTGTCAGCATCATGGGCTGAGAGAGCAGGAGCATCATTAGAACAAATTTGTAAGGCAGCCTCCTGGGCTACGATAAATACCTTTTGCAAGCACTACAAACTAGATGTGCTAGCAGGACAACATACGGCATATGGTAGAAAAGTATTACAGTCCGTAGTCCCACCCTAGGAGGGTTTCTTTGGTACTCTCCATAGTGCTGTCAGGGGGACGTCCTGGAAAATGGGTATTATACCTACCGATAATTCGGTTTCCAGGAGTCCATCCTGACAGCACGGTTAGTTCCCTCCCTTGTCTATCTTGTTATATATGCTAATTCATATGATGTAATATGTTTAAGTAAATTAAAGTGTTATCACTGGCATTAATCCATGGTATGGTACTTGTCAAATCACTGAGGTATTGGGGAGGAGTGGGACCTTTTAACCTCTCGTGTGCTTCCTGTCCCTGTAAGGAGGAGGAGGACATCCTCCATAGTGCTGTCAGGATGGACTCCTGGAAACCGAATTATCTGTAGGTATAATACCCATTTTTTAGACTGTTGAGGGCCAAAATCCATGGGCCTTGACAGTCTTTTAATACCAGGCCGCAGCAGTCAGCTTTTTACTTGGCTGGTTAACAAAATACGGGGGACCCCACGCCATTTTTTTTTTTTCGAGGTGATTCTCTTTTTTTTGCTAACCAACCAAGATAAGCAGACTGCTGTGGCCTGGTATTATCAGGCTTGCAAGGTCATGGATATTGGATCCTTAACAGCCTTAACCCCTTCACCCCCAAGGGTGGTTTGCACGTTAATGACCGGGCCAATTTTTACAATTCTGACCACTGTCTCTTTATGAGGTTATAACTCTGGAACGCTTCAACGGATCTTCGCGATTCTGAGATTGTTTTCTCGTGACATATTGTACTTCACGTTAGAAGTAAAATTTCTTCGATATAACTTGCGTTTATTTTTGAAAAAAACGCAAATATGGCGAAAATTTTTAAAATTTTGCAATTTTCAAACTTTGAATTTTTATTTCCTTAAAACAGAGAAACATATCACACAAAATAGTTAAGAAATAACATTTCCCACATGTCTACTTTACATCAGCACAATTTTGGAACCAAAATTTTTTTTTGTTAGGAAGTTATAAGGGTTAAAAGTTGACCAGCGATTTCTCATTTTTACAACAAAATTTACAAAGCCATTTTTTTTAGGGACCACCTCTCATTTGAAGTCACTTTGAGGGGTCTATATGGCAGAAAATACCCAAAAGTGACACCATTCTAAAAACTGCACCCCTCAAGGTACTCAAAACCACATTCAAGAAGATTATTAACCCTTCAGGTGCTTCACAGGAACTAAAGCAACGTGGAAGGAAAAAATGAATATTTAACTTTGTAGCCACAAAAATGATCTTTTACAAACTTTTTTTTATTTTTCACAAGGGTAAAAGGAGAAAATGGACAGATAAGGTTGTTATGCAATTTCTCCTGAGTACGCCAATACCCAATATGTGGGGGAAAACCACTGTTTGGGCACACGGCAGAGCTCGTAAGGGAAGGAGCGCCGTTTGACTTTTTCAAACTAAAATTGGCTGGAATTGAGATTGGACGCCATGTCGTGTTTGGAGAGCCCCTGATGCGCCTAAACAGTGGAAACCCCCACAAGTGACACCATTTTGGAAACTAGACCCCCTAAGGTACTTATCTAGATCTGTTGTGAGCACTTTGAACCCCCAAGTGTTTCACAAAAGCTTATAATGCCTGGGTGTGAAAAAAAAAACAAACAATTTTCCACAAAAATGATTTTTTAGTCCCAAATTTTTGAATTTTCTCAAGGAAATTGGACCCCAAAAGTTGTCCAATTTGTCCTGAGTACGCTGATACCCCATATGGGGGGGGGGAAACTGTTTGGGTGCACGGCAGGGCTTGGAAAGGAAGTAGTAACGTTTTGGAATGCAGACGTTGATGGGGGTCATGTTCCGTTTGCAGTGCCCCAGATGAGCCTAAACAGTGGAAACCCCCCACAAGTGACCCCATTTTGGCAAATAGACCCCACAAGGAACTTATCTAGATGTGTGGTGAGCACTTTGAACCCGAAGTGCTTCACAGAAGTTTATAACGTACAGCCGTAAAAATAAAAAATCTTTTTTTTTTTTTACAAAAATGATTTTTTTTGCCCCCAATATTTTATTTTCACAAGGGTAACAGGAGAAATTGGACCCCAAAAGTTGTTGTCCAATTTGTCCTGAGTACGCTGATACCCAATATGTGGGAGAAAACTACTGTATGGGCGCACGTCAGGGCTCGGAAGGGAAGTAGTGATGTTTTGGATTGCAGACTTTGATGGAATGGTCTGGGGGCGTCATGTCGCATTTGGAGAGCCCCTGATGCGCCTAAACAGTGGAAACCCCCCACAAGTGACCCCATTTTGGAAAATAGACCCCACAAGGAACTTGTCTAGATGTGTGGTGAGCACTTTGAACCCCGAAGTGCTTCACAGAAGTTTATAACGCACAGCCGTAAAATAAAAAAATATTTTTTTTTTTTGTACAAAAATGATATTTTCGCCCCCAGTTTTTTATTTTTCCAAGGGTAGCAGAAGAAATAGGACAAATTGCACAATAACTCTTGGGGTCCAGAGTACGCTGATACCCCATATGTGGGGATAAACTACTGTTTGGACGCATGGCAGAGCTGAGAAGTGAAGGAGCACCGTTTGACTTTTTCAACGCAGAATTGGCTGGAATTGAGATCAGACGCCATGTCACATTTGGAGAGCCCCTGATGTGCCTAAACAGCGGAAACCCCCCAATTCTAACTCCAACCCTAACCCCAACACACCCCTAACCCTAGTCCCAACCCTAACCACAAACCTAACCCTAACACACCCCTAATCCCAACCCTAACCCTAATCCTAACTTTAGCGCCAACCCTAACCCTAACTTTAGCCGCAACCCTAACCCTAACCCTAATGGGAAAATGGAAATAAATACTTTTTTTTAATTTTATTATTTTTCCCTTACTAAGGGGGTGATAAAGGGGGGTTTGATTTACTATTTATAGCGGGTTTTTATGATTGGCAGCTGTCGCGCTAAAAGACGCTTTTTATTGCAAAAATAGTTTTTGCATCATCACATTTTGAGAGCTATAATTTTTGCATATTTTGGCCCACAGAGTCATGTGAGGTCTTATTTTTTGCGGGACGAGTTGACGTTTTTATTGGTACCATTTTTGAGCACGTGACGTTTTTTGATCGCTTTTTATTTCGATTTTTGGGAGGTTAGAATGAACAAAAAATCAGCAATTCATGAATTTCTTTTGGGGGAGGCGTTTATACCGTTCCGCGTGTGGTAAAATTGATAAAGCAGTTTTATTCTTCGGGTCAGTACGATTATGGCGATACCTCATTTATATCATTTTTTCATGTTTTGGCGCTTTTATAGAATAAAAACAATTTTATATAAAAAATAATTATTTTTGCATCGCTTTATTCTGCGAGCTATAACTTTTTATTTTTTCGCTGATGATGCTGTATGACGGCTCGTTTTTTGCGGGACAAGATGACGTTTTCAGCAGTACCATGTTTTTTTTATATCGGTCTTTTTGATCGCGTGTTATTCCACTTTTTGTTCGGCGGTATGATGATAAAGCATTGATTTTTTGCTTCGTTTTTTTTTTTTTTTTTAAGGGGTTCACTAAAGGGGTTAACTAGTGGGACAATTTTATAGGGGGGTCGTTACGGACGCGGCGATACCAAATATGTGTACTTTTATTGCTTTGTTTTTTTTATTTACAGGAAGAAGTGAATTTATTGGGGAATATATAAAAATATTTAGAGTTGAGAGTCCTCAGTGGTTGATACCTTTTAATGGCTAACTGAAAAGATAACTAACACGGTACGAAGATATACATCTTTACTGTATCAAATTGGGGAATATATATATTTATTTTTATTTATTTTGGATTTTTTTTTATAACACGTTTATTTTTATTTTTTTAACTTTTTTACTTTGTCCCAGGGTGGGACATCACAGTATTTTATCAGATCGCTGGTGTGACAGTGTGCACAGCACTCTGTCACACCAGCGATCGCACAGGCATAGATGCAGGCTTCTCAGTGCCTGCTCTCGGCAGGCACTGAGGTAGCCGCCTCCCTCCAGGACCCCGGCGCCATCTTGGATCCGGGTCCTGGGAGGGAGGAAGCCCTCAGAACAGCGCGATCACATCGCGCTGCTCTGAGGGTCTCAGGGGGGCGCGCAGGGAGCCCCCACCCTGCGCGATCCTCCCCTGTGCCCCCAGTACACCGCGATCATGTTTGATCGCGGTGTGCAAGGGGTTAATGTGCCGGGAGCGGTCCGTGACCGCTCCTGACACACAGTCATGGGTGTCAGCTGTGATAATCAGCTGACACCCGGCGGCGATTAGCTGCGCTCCCCTCAGGAGCGCAGCTGATCGCCTATGACGTACTATCCCGTCCATGGTCATATACGGGCCCAGGTACCATGGACGGGATAGTACGTCCGATGGCAGTAAGGGTTAATTACCAGGCCTCAATAGTCTGCTTCATCTGGCTGGTTAATAAAAATACGGGGACCCACGCCATTTTTTTTTTCGAGGGGATCCCCTATTTTTGATAACCAACCAAGATAAGCAGACTGCTGTGGCCTGGTATTATCAGGCTTGCAAGGTCATGGATATTGGATCCTTAACAGCCTTAAATACCAGGCCTCAGTAGTCTGCTTCATCTGGTTGGTTAACAAAAATACGGGGTAACCCACGCCACTTTATTTAAAGCCAATCTGTCACCTCCTTTTTCTACAGTATATAAGATACGACCACCACCATTACGTGCTTATCTACAGTATTCTATAATGCTGTACATAAGCCACTGATGTAACCTGAAAGATGCAAAAAGTTATATTTTACTCACTGGGGGTGCGGTGCGGTCCGGTCCGATGTGCGTCGCAGGTCCGGGTCCCGCGCCTCCCATCTTCTAGTGATGACGTCCTCCTCCTTGCTTCTGTTGCGGCTCCTGCGCAGGCGTACTGCTCTGCCCTGTTGAGGGCACAGCAAACTACTGCATTTCCCAGGCACCGGGAACGGTTAGAGAGGAGGACGTCATTGCATGAAGATGGTAGGCACCGACCCCAAACCTGGGACACCCATCAGACCGGACCGGACCCTCGGGTGGGTATAATCTAACTAGATTTCCTTATTGTTCAAAATTGGACCCATTGCAGCAAAATAGGTATTGGCAAACAGGAAATAATTATTTTTTTTCCTTCCCATAAGGCAACTTTCAATTAGCTTTATTTCAAGTGACAAGAAAAACGCTGGACAGGAAAAATGCATAAAAAATGCATGCATAAAAAACATGTAAAAAACGCATCAAAAACGCAGGTGACCTGCCAGTGACCTCAGATGCATATTTTGTGCAGAATTTACTGATCTAAAATCCTGAGCTAATACTGAGCCAATCCTGACCGTGGAAACATACCCTAAGGGATGTGGAGCCTCTCAGCCGGAGTTCTAGATATTTTGGCAGAAGACTATGCTTGTATCTGGCATAGTGAAATTAGAGTATCTCCCAAGTTTACTTACTCACAGTCCCTTTTGAACAGCGTTTCACACGTCACATTCACGGTCCGAGTATGGACTGAATACAGGTCTACTGAAGTGTACGTAACGGTCTCAGATATGCTTATTAGACTGTCCAGTTTGTATGAGAAGACCCCCAACAGGACTAAACTTCGTAGTCTACATTGGAACTGTGAATAATTGGATTTAGGGTCCATATACACAGTAGACTAAAGTCAGCCAAACCTGCCGATCGTTTAAGTCTAAATTTACACGTCCATGAAGCCTGGACGAGGCTGCTGAGTTTGGGTCTGGAGAGCCGCCATCAGGCCAAGAATCGCAGTTCGTACTTGGACTGTGATATGGACGCTCTGAATCAGCTGAGTTTGCATGGGGTTCTCCTGACTCTTCTCTGACTCATGATGTTAGGGCAGAAAAGGTGCCAGTTCAGCGGCCAATCATAGTTTTCATAGATGATGAGAGAAGTGTCTTCTACAGAGAACACAGGAGCATGGCTGAGCATTGCTGTGTATGGGGGAGATGGGAGAAATGGCTGCGGCCAACAGCTATCTGATACCAGTGTGGGGGTTACTCTGTAATGCTGGAGCATTTCATCCTGGCTCAGTGTGATTACCTAGTCCCTTCCAACTTGTGTATATGGAGAGCTGTCAATCAGGCCAAGGTGGGAGGCGAGAAGTCAGAGGAAGCCAACTAGCGGACACCTCCCCGGGCCTGGGACTCTTACACAGTGATGTTGTTGCCTATAGCAGCCAATCGCATCACAGCTTTTATTTCTTTTAATGCTCTTGTAAAATGAAAGCAGTGCCGTGATTGGTTGACATGGGCAACCAAAACTGCGTATGATTCCTCTGAAACCCCCTCCGAGAAAGACTTGTGTTTTGCATAGAGGGCTCCTGTCAGTGTCTTGTGTTGCCGGTAGTTAAGGTTACTTCAGTCACCGTAATAAAAGACCTGTCACACAAACTGGCAGCCATGTTGCTTCCCCTCTTAAGACCTCACTGTGAGTGCTGAGGTAACTGGGGGTTCACTCAGCTGTCACTGAGGTCCCTGCCTCTAAGGCCTCATAGCAGACCCCCATTACACAGACTATCGATTATTGTTACTGAGCCCCCACTAATTGTGGCATATCCCAGCAGCTTATTCTCTACAACAACTATAAACATAAAGGGTCTGGTGAAGCTTAATTCTGCCTCAGTGTCGGTTTCCATTGTGGCATCTTATCTGTAGCTTTGTGTCAGAAAGGTGTACACACAATGTCAAGACAGATCTGTCCTACCTCGCCAACAGAAAGACTGGCTGTGATGCCCATAGCTACCAATCAGAGGCCAGCTTGTATTTTTTAAAACTGGTCTGGAAAAATGAAAGCTGTGCTGTGATTGGTTGCTGTGAGGCAAGAAGGCACAATGTGCCATAATGGGCAGAGCTGAGGTGTCACGCGTGCAGGCCCGACTGGCAGCATAGGAAAATGGGAATCAATGTAGATTGTTAAATAAACTAGGGGAGTAAATTAACATTTGTGAACATATATTCCCTTAAAAATCATTTTTTCATTTTAATATAGACTGTAAAACCCCTATTCCCAGAGTAGCAAAAATAGTGAACAGAAGGGTCTTCACCGAAGGAACAATTGTGTCCTTACACAGGGTGAACAAGACCACTATAATATATAGATCTCAAGATCAAAATAAATCCTAGTAATCCCCATCTTGTTACCTACTGTGGTACTACCTGACAGCGGAGGTTGGCGCCCTAAGAAATACGAGATTGGCGCCCCCGCTCATCGACGGCTCTCCCTCCCTCACCCTATACAGCCCTATTACACCTTAAGGGTAGATAGAAATACAGGTGAGGTAAAAGAGGTAAAAAAGTAATAGTCTTGCAGTCCAGCGTGTTTTATAAAGCGTATATTGGAGTCACCGGTCCATATAGGACCAATTGGTGCCGGGACAGATGTGGTCATTTATATATCGCTGGATTAATACTAAGGTGCAAATAGTGCAGGTAGAACGGGTATAAAGGGAGTTCGAAGCATGAGGTCGATAACTCTTCATATGAAAATGAGAAGATATTTTAACCTAATTGTTCCCTGTATCCTCTTATTTCTTTCTGTTGCTGCCTGACACCCTATAAGAGACTAGTGCCCCCACTAGTCCTCGGCTCCCCCCTCTATTCCCCAGTTAAGCTCATTCAAAGCCCACAGGCTAGTAGAGGTGAAAAGAGATATATACTTATGGTCTTGAAATCATAAGATCACTGGCTCACATATATATAACTATCCAATATGCACGTCATTCTAAATTCTCAAAGGATATAAATGACATTATTAATGTGAGAAGATAGGGAACTTAACACTAGTAGTGCCTCAACGCGGTTCCCTGTCCATACAGTTCCTCAGGAGGCATGATATATGGATATCATAAATGCCTGATTATGGCAGCCGAATCATCTTAATCATCCGACTCATCTAGCTGTAGGTGGTTGATAATTTTTAGTGTTTGTAATAACTCTTTAAAGTAGTACATACAGTCATGGCCGGAAATGTTGGCACTCTTGAAATTGTTTCAGACTATGAAGTATTTCTCCCAGAAAATGATTGCAATTAAACATGTTTTGTTATACACATGTTTATTTCATTTGTGTGTATTGGAACAGCACAAACAAATTTGGGAAAAAAAAAGGAAATTGGACATAATTTCACACAAAACCCCCAAAAATGGGCCAGACAAAATTGTTGGCATCCTCAACTTAATATTTGGTTGCACACCCTCTGGTGTGTTCAATGGTGTGTTCAATGGGATTTAGATTCGGACTCATTGCTGTTCACTTCAGAACTCTGCAGCGCTTTGTTTCCATCCATTTCTGGGTGCTACTTGAAGTTTGTTTGGTGTCATTGTACTTCTGGAAAACCCATGACCTGGGACGCATAACCAGCTTTCTGACACTAGACACTACATTATGACCCAAAATCCTTTGGTAATTTTCAGATTTTATGATGCCTTGCACACAGTCAAGGCACCCAGTGCCAGAGGCAGCGAAACAACCTCAAAACATATTTGGTCCTCCACAATATTTTACTGTAGGATCTGTGTTCTTTTCTTTGTAGGCCTCATTCAATTTCCAGTAAACGGTAGAATGATGTGCTTCACTAAAAGTCTCTATCTTGGTCTCATCTGTTCACAAGATGCTTTCCCAGAAGGATTTTGTCTTACTCGCGTACATTTTGGTAAAGTGCAATCTATCTTTGTCTCTGTGTCAGCAGTGTGGTCCTCCTGGGTATCCTGCCATAGTGTTTCATTTCATTCAAATGTCAGCGGATAGTTTGCGCTGACACTGATGCACCCTGGACCTACAGGACAGCTTGAATTTCTTTGGAACTTGATTGGGGCTACTTATCCACCATCCGGACTATCCTACGTTGCAACCAGGGCTGTGGAGTCAGTAAGCCAAATCTCTGACTCCAACTCCGAATCCTCAGTTTCCATGACACCGACTCCACAACTCCGACTCCCTCATACCAGGGCTATGGAGTCGGTAAGCCAAACCTCCGACTCCAGCTCCTCAATTTTCATGACTCCAACTCCGACTCCACCAAAATGGGCTCCGACTCCGACTCCACAGCCCTGGTTGCAACCATTCATCAATTTTACTCTGCCGTACATGTCCAGGGAGATTAGCTACAGTACCATGGGTTGTAAACTTCTTGATTATGTTGCATACTGTGGGCAAAGGAGCATCAAGATCTCTGGAGATGGACTTGTAAATACGAGATTGTTAAAATTTTTCCACAATTTTGATTCTCAAGTCCTCAGACAGTTCTCTCCTCTTTTCTGTTTTTCATGCTTAGTGTGGCACACACAGACACACAATGTAAAGATTGCGTCAACTTCTCTCCTTTTTATCTGGTTTAAGGTGTGATTTTCATATTGCCCACACCTGTTACTTGCCACAAGTGATGTTGAACGAGCATCACAGGCTTGAAACAAAGTTGTTTGCCTACAATTTTGGAAAGGTGCCAACAATTTTGTTTGCCCATTTTTAGGGTTTTGTGTGAAATTATGTCCAAAATGCCTTTTTAGCTCTTTATCTCTTTATCACTGGTTTTTGTGTTGTTCCAATACAGACAAAGGAAATAAACGTGTATAACAAAACTTGTGTAAGTGCAATAATTTTCTGGGAGAAATAATAGATTTTCTGGAACAATTACAAGGGTGCCAACACTTTCGGCCATGACTGTACATTAGGTGGTCCTTTAACATGGTCCTTTTGGCTGCTATCGTACTAAGTTGCATTATGTCTATAGTGTCCGTAATTGACTAACATTCAAGGATGCTTTGTTGGTAGCACATCACTCCTGTATTAGGGGATGTGCTGCTTTTGACATCCACAATGATTGCTTTAGTGATAGTTCTGATCCTATACAATTTTTTATCTCCGTATTAATGGGGTCATAAGCGAGCACCAATGAAATTGTATATATTTTAAAAGAAATCTGTCACCAAATTTTTGCTATCTAATCTGAGAGCAGCATGGTGTAGGGACAGAGACCCTGATTCCAGTGATATGTCAGTTATAGAGCTAATTGCTGTAGTTTCATAAAATCCCTGTTTTATCAGCAGAAGATACTCACCCACTCACTAGAGGACTAGATTTTGTCAAGACTGCAGCAAGCAGCCCAGTAAGGGACACATCTCAGGAATCGGGGTCTCTATCTCTATATCATGCTGCTCTCAGATATAGTAACAATATAAGGAATATGATATCCCATAAATCAGTATTGGGTGACTAGGACCCTATGTATACATGTGGGGCACACACAGGAGCTGCTCTCCTATCCGCAACCTTTCCAGCTCTAGCTCGTGTAAAAACTACAATGCCCAGCATTCCCTAACAGTTACAATGCATGTAGGGAGTTGTAGTTGTACAGCTGGAGTGCAGTCTGCACACGGTATAACTTTTATTACTTATATTAGCACGTCACAGGGAAACGAATCCTCATCACACGCCCCGTAATGGGGACGTACTACTGAAGTCTGGTCCATGGACAGGTGTAGTCGCTTATGATAACATGACGTTTCTGGAAGATCTCAGAACTGGCGAGAAGTTACTGATTATGGGGTCAGGATAATTTATATGTTAGCTATCCTACTGCAGTCACCCTGCTGGCTTTAAGTGGCTGATAAAAGGGAACAATAGTTTGCATTGCCCATAGATAAGGTAGAGTATTAGTTTTCCTCTCCAGAAATAAATGTTGTATTCTGTATTTCTCTCTGTGCAGATAAGGAGAATAGTATGACACTCAGTAAGTATACGGGACGCCCCACTGTCTTACCTCCGGGACGTCGTCCTCAGTTTGTGTAGTGTTAGTCCATACTGTAAGTCACCGTGTCCCTCTGGTCCTGCTAGGTCCGGGGCCAGTGCTTTCCATCAGACGCAGATCATACAGCGTGATCTATTTGTGAGCCAAAAGTCTGGTTTTGCTCCTAACAAGGCTGTGCTGGCTATATAGAGGAGTGTCCGCCTGTATATAGAGGAGTGGCAGCAGCAGTATACAGCCAGTCAGCGCTCAGCAGGGCGCTCCATTGTCTGCTGCTTATGAAGGAAGAATGTTGTTGTTCGCTTCCATGTAAACTCTGGGTGGCACATTCTAATTCCAGGTTCCTTTAGTATCTGCTTATTTGCATGTATACAGATGGAGCAGAGCTTATTATAGCACAACTCATTGTGAAGCCATAATGTGGGTTTAAAATAGGACTGCAGATTAATGATGAACCCAAAAACACTTGGCCCTCTCTTCCTTGACTTTTTATCTTTATGCCTTTTCTTTCTTTACTTGTTTTTTTGTACATGTGTATTTTTTATGTCCTATATAGAAGCTTATAAGAGAAAAAGCTGAAAAAGTGCAATATCCAGGAAAAAAACTAAAAACAACAAATTGTCATAGAAATGACAAGCCAAAATGCAGTGTGCGTAGGTCAGTTTATAGTTTTCTCATACATGGCAGGCCGGCTTCACACCATTTTTTTGTGAAGTACATGATACATCGAGTAGGTTTCCATTTTTGCCCGTATCTTTTATGAGCCCCTTTTTTATTAATATATTTATTTATTTTACATTTTCTAACGTACATCACACAACCAGTGACAATCGCATCAGGATTCTGTGGACTTCCTCCGATGCCGGCACTCTTGGCTCCTCTGCTCCATCTGTGGACTTCCTCCGATGCCAGGCACTCCTGGCTCCTCTGCCCCATCTGTGGACTTCCTCCGATGCCAGGCACTCTTGACTCCTCTGCTCCATCTGTGGACTTCCTCCGATGCCAGGCACTCTTGGCTCCTCTGCTCCATCTGTGGACTTCCTCCGATGCCGGCACTCCTGGCTCCTCTGCTCCATCTATGCACATCCTCCGATGCCAGGCACTCCTGGCTCCTCTGCTCCATCTGTGGACTTCCTCCGATGCCAGGCACTCTTGGCTCCTCTGCTCCATCTGTGGACTTCCTCCGATGCCCGCACTCCTGGCTCCTCCGCGGGCTTCCTCCGATGCCGGCACTCCTGGCTCCTCTTCTCCATCTGTGGACTTCCTCCGATGCCCGCACTCCTGGCTCCTCTGCTGGCTTCCTCCGATGCCTGCACTCCTGGCTCCTCTGCTCCATCTGTGGACTTCCTCTGATGCCCGCACTCCTGGCTCCTCTGCTCCATCTGTGGACTTCCTCTGATGCCCGCACTCCTGGCTCCTCTGCTCCATCTGTGGACTTCCTCTGATGCCGGCACTCCTGGCTCCTCCGCTCCATCTGTGGACTTCCTCCGATGCCCGCACTCCTGGCTCCTCTGCCGGCTTCCTCCGATTCCCGCACTCCTGGCTCCTCTGCTCCATCTGTGGACTTCCTCCGTATTTTAGCTTGTAAATGTCATAAGTGTCCATGATGGCTGCATGCACGTGCAGGTCTAGGAAGCTTGCCCCCGTCCAGCTGCCACAGAGTACCGACGACTACCACGTAACATTAAGTAAATCCTGACCGAGCCTTTGACCAATAAAGGGTGGGGTCCATCATTGGAAAATGAGTGTTACAGGTGTCTACCTGTAGGAGTAAATCCCAGGTTCAGCTCTGCTATATCTGTGCTGTATTGTACTTGTCAAAAGTTGGAAGTAGAAAGCCTGCCTTTTTCACTTTAGTGTGCTTTTAAGAAATGGTTATTGGTCATTTATTGTGAGGAGACAGATCTAGCAGACCGGTTGTGCCGGTTTGTGCACTGACAGTTACATGTCAGGGTTAGAACAGTGGAAGTGTTTGTGCCCCGTGTTGGCCCAGATGCCAGTCATCATCCACACGGAAATTCACAACTCAAGTAGGTGCAATATGGGGGTGGGAAGGTATAAAACCGTTTTTTTAATTAATTTAACTCTCTTATATAGCAGGATCATATTCCACAGCGCTTTACAGACATAATCACTGTTCCCACTGTGACTCACAATCAAGATTCTCTATCAGTATGTCCTTGTAGTGTGGGAGGAAACTCCCGCAAATATGGGGAGAATATACAAACTCCTTGCAAAGCAATTGTGCTAACCACTGAGCCATCGTGCTTGCTTTAATTCTTTTTTTTTTTCTATTAGAAAATATGCGCGCGCAAACATGCACATAAACACACAGATACACATACAAACAGACATGCAGAACCATACATACACAATACATATTTTGTATACATATATAATAATAATGTAATAATCTTTATTTTTATATAGCGCTAACATATTCCGCAGCACTTTACAGTTTGCACACATTATCATCGCTGTCCCCGATGGGGCTCACAATCTAGATTCTCTATCAGTATGTCTTTGGATTGTGGGAGGAAACCCACGCAAACACGGGGAGAACATAAAAAACCTTGCAGATGTTGTCCTTGGTGGGATTTGAACCAGCGCTGTAAGGCTGCTGTGCTAACCACTGAGCCACCATTCTGCCCAATACACTATTATTTACACATATAACATACACACATGTAAGTGGAATAAATATAAACATATACACACATACGTGCACACAAGATACATGTCACAGTAGCACAACTCTTGTCAGCTTATCATTGTGTGATGCCACAGACGTCCGCATCCCTGTGACAACACTCCCTGCCTGTACTTTTCAGCCTTGTCCCAGGAACATGTTTTAGGATATTGACGTAGATGATGATGTGGATTCACTCTGTGGCCTTCAGACAAGGCTGAACTTGGCAAGGACACAAAGCAATTTTTTTTTTTCAATTTTTTTTATATCCTCTTCTGCATATTTGGAATGGAGGGGACGAGGGGTCTGGTTCTTCTCTCTGCCTATCTTGCCATGTTAGTCGTGATGCTGTGTGTTTCTGGGAGTTGTCTCAGTTATGTGAGGTCCGTGTCTCCAAGTGTTGGGATTCTGTGAGTGGGCGCTGTCTTCAATCTAACATGTCGCAGGTCTGCTATATCCTCATACAAGGTGACACACACAGCACCTGTTATATCTAGCAGCTGCTCCTCTCCCTCTAAACCTCCTGATTATTACACAAATCATACCCTACACAATGGCCTGTGGGCCCGGTGCTGCCTCTCCTGGGGGCACTGTTACCTCCTGTGGGCCTGGTGCTGCCTCTCCTGTGGGCCCGGTGCTGCCTCTCCTGTGGGCACTGCTACCTCCTGTGGGCCTGGTGCTGCCTCTCCTGTGGGCCCGGTGCTGCCTCTCCTGTGAGCCCGGTGCTGCCTCTCCTGTGAGCCCGGTGCTGCCTCTCCTGTGAGCCTGGTGCTAACTCTCCTGTGGGCACTGCTACCTCCTGTGGGCCTGCTGCTGCCTCTCCTGTAAGCCCGGTGCTGCCTCTCCTGTGGGCCCGGTGCTAACTCTCCTGTGGGCAGTGTTACCTCCTGTGGGCTCGGTGCTGCCTCTCCTGTGGGCACTGTTACCTTCTGTGGGCCTGGTGCTGCCTCTCCCGTGGGCCTGGTGCTGCCTCTCCCGTGGGCCCTGTGCTTCCTCTCCCGTGGGCCCTGTGCTTCCTCTCCCGTGGGCCCGGTGCTGCCTCTCCTGTGGGCCCGGTGCTGCCTCTCCCGTGGGCCCGGTGCTGCCTCTCCCGTGGGCCCGGTGCTGCCTCTCCCGTGGGCCCGGTGCTGCCTCTCCTGTGGGCCCGGTGCTGCCTCTCCCGTGGGCCCGGTGCTAACTCTCCTGTGGGCTCGGTGCTGCCTCTCCTGTGGGCACTGTTACCTTCTGTGGGCCCGGTGCTGCCTCTCCCGTGGGCCCGGTGCTGCCTCTCCCGTGGGCCCGTGCTGCCTCTCCCGTGGGCCCGGTGCTGCCTCTCCCGTGGGCCCGGTGCTGCCTCTCCCGTGGGCCCGGTGCTAACTCTCCCGTGGGCCCGGTGCTGCCTTTCCCGTGGGCCTGGTGCTGCCTCTCCCGTGGGCCCGGTGCTGCCTCTCCCGTGGGCCCGGTGCTGCCTCTCCTGTGGGCACTGTTACCTTCTGTGGGCCTGGTGCTTCCTCTCCCGTGGGCCCGGTGCTGCCTCTCCCGTGGGCCCGGTGCTGCCTCTCCCATGGGCCCGGTGCTGCCTCTCCCGTGGGCCCGGTGCTGCCTCTCCCGTGGGCCCGGTGCTTCCTCTCCCGTGGGCCCGGTGCTGCCTCTCCCGTGGGCCCGGTGCTGCCTCTCCCGTGGGCCCGGTGCTGCCTCTCCCGTGGGCCCGGTGCTGCCTCTCCTGTGGGCACTGTTACATTCTGTGGGCCTGGTGCTGCCTCTCCGTGGGCCGGTGCTGCCTCTCCCGTGGGCCCGGTGCTGCCTCTCCCGTGGGCCCGGTGCTGCCTCTCCCGTGGGCCCGGTGCTGCCTCTCCCCCGTGGGCCCGGTGCTGCCTCTCCCCCCGTGGGCCCGGTGCTGCCTCTTGGGGGCACGGCGTAGCCTCTTGGGGGCCCCTCCTGCTGGGTAACCTCTGTGCCCTCCTTTGCAGACTTTCAATGTTTCTGCATGTAATAATTGTGCTACTAATTTGCACTGATTATAGAGGTGATATCGCCTTGCAGGTTGATAATGATTATGGGGGTGAATATTCTTACTTGGAGCCACGGTATGTGTATGTGCTATTAATACTATGGACAGAGGGCGTCCTGCACCTGGGAGCAGCTTCCACTATTTATGCTTTCTATTTAAGGCCTCTCTGTAATCAGACATTTGTTATCAGGCGCTCAGTACTGGTGGCATGACCGTGGTGCGTCCTCTCCAGTGACATAGCTCCCGTATCTGGGGCAGGCAGGATCCTATGCAGTGTGACTGTAGTCCGCTATAGGAAAGATGTGTATCTTCGTACCGTGTTAGCCAGTAGATAGAAAAATATTTAGACTTGAGAGTCCTCAGTGGTTGATACCTTTTAATGGCTAACTGAAAAGATGGTAACAAATTGCAAGCTTTCGAGACTAGCAGGTCTCTTCATCAGGCAAAGACCCTATGCAGCCTCCATACATCACTTTACCTGTTGTTTGTGAGAATGAGATGTTTGTCCTGTGGTTTCTGGGCTGAGTGTAGGTGAGTCGGTGACTGAGCTGATCACATACTGCATGAACGAGGTGTCAGGAATGAGGACGGTTTCATTCTCCATCATGAGCTCATGTGAAGTGAGAACACAAAAACCGCATGGCTTTGTCACACTGTGTTGTGTACACATGATGGCTGTGTCACTGGTGTGCCCTGAATATATTGTGAGCCACACACTTACCGTACTTCTGATTTATATGATGGCATACGGCACACCACCGGGAGGAGCAGCCCAAACCCATCCAGATAAGCGGAGGCCAGGGTGGTGGCACACTGCTGACTGGAGACACACAAGGTTCCAGCCCAAAGACTGCGTCCCTTCTGTGTGCTCACTTCCAGCAATAAGCGTGTAAGCCGTCACTGTCAGATGGGTGAGGGCCTGACTCCTGTCTGATGGAGGGTCAGCAGGGCTCTAACCAGCAGGACGACCTGGGTTTGTAACGGCAAACAGCGCTGTACACATTGGAGTGGCATTTTTTTTAATATACATCCAAGGTCCATCTATGATTCTAAACCAGCCTCATACATATCACAATAAACAAAATCTCACTTTAAAAATCTAAAGAGGCATAGGCAAAAAATATATAATAAAATATAATATTTTATTGAGAAAGTATTAAAATAATTTTAAAATATATAAACAAAGGAATATTCACAAAACGTAGCAGTGTGGACCGTCAGTGGCCGAAACTATTAATAATGGCAGCCAAGTATTATGAAAAATGCATTGAACAATACCAGAAGACATGGATCAAGTCTCCTTTATTCCGCTTTAATAAAAAAAGTTACTGATAACAACATTATAATTACCCCGCAATTAGCTCTTCTTTCTCTAGAAATAGAGCATATTAACCCAGAATATAGAGTTATTCTAATACACATTTTTTCTGGCTAAAATCGCTATAGCTTTAAATTGGAAAAAAGGTACCATTCCTATGCTTCAAGATATAACAGAAACGTCATTACACAATTCTTACGAGCATAGATTAGCAATTATTAAGAACACTTGGGAAAAATACTTATTTAAATGGAAAACATTGGTTACCTTTATGGAAAAGTTCTCGGGCTAACAACCTACTAGTCTGGCTTTTTTCTGTATTCTGTAATTTTCGCAGTGCCGATGTTTCTGTAAGTTATTTCACAACACCTTTGCTTTTTTTTTATTTTTTTTCTCTTAAGATATTATTTACCTTTTTCCTTTGTCCCTCCTTTTCTCCCTTCCCCTCTCCTTTCTTTACTTTTTCCCTCCCCACTATCCTTAAGGGTATCAAGATCTGTATATTAATACTAATCCCTGACTTACCCTAATGTCTCCTTTTTGTAAATAGTTACAATTTGTTAATAAAAATTTATTTAAATAAAAATGCATTGAAGGAGAGATAACAATCCCTATAATCAATAAAGTGCCAAGTGCTAAACGATCAAGGAATCTCCCACAACAAGGTAATTATAATTAAGGCAAAGTGCATATAAACATGGATTAAAAATTATAGTGTGAAAATAAATAAATATATATATATATATATATATATATATATATATACATATCTGCCAAATGAACCAGGGTCTCATGTTTTACTTACATTGGTGTAAATTCCAGCCACAGACACACCACAGCTACACGCCGACAGCGCCGTTTCACCTATCTGGCTTCTTCCACTGGGGGCATGTGGAAGTGGAGTGGCAGTGTCAGGTACTGCAGCTCACTCCTATTCAAGGGAATGGGACTGAGCTGCAATACCAGGCACGGACACTACAAAAGATACAGCGCTGTGTCTGGAAAGCAATGAGTCGGAGCTCCATAGCATTGGAGGGGGTCCGGTACTTGCTGTAGCGTCATAGCCCCTGCAATAAGCTGATTGATGTCAGCGCTGAGAGTCAACCCCCTATTGATCTTATTGATGGCCATAAAATCAGTATTTTAAAGTCCCCTTAATAATAGTCTGAACTCCCTGCAGCTGTAATGAGCAATGGCTGAACCGCTAACGGTATGCTCCCCGTCTGCGGAGAGCTCCTGTGCTCCCTCTAGTGGGGATCTGCACAGATAAAAATATCTCCTGAAAAACAACAGCACCGACTTCTGCACCTAAGAATGTCATCAGGATTCACAAGTCACGTTCCGATTCCACGCTCATCGATGTATGGGCACATGAACGAGTGTAAACCAGTGGATCCGCACTACAATCTATACATAAATAGGGTTGGATCATTGCATACAAATCTGGCCTGCAACAAGGTAGATCTGGATTTCTGCATCCACTGAAATAACCTGTGTATCCTCCTGCTTCTTACACCTTATAACCCTGTAGTCTCCCCATTATAGTCTCCCGGGTCTGCATTGTGAAAAAGCGCACGTTTGGAATATAAATCTCTAACAATGTTGTGTTTTTTTTCTTTTTAACCCTACAGTTTAGCAAATAAGCAGGATCAGGAGGGTGCGATGGCAGAAGCGGACATCATAGAGTTTCTTTCACTGGAAAAATTGGTGAATGACAACAAATGCTTATGTCAAATTGTGAGTATCCATTTCTTCCGCCATCAGCGGGGCCCCATTCTGGTGATAGGTGCCGGTCCCACATATATTTAGTATTGTCGTGTCTGGAAAAGATGTTAAATATAAAATATATTTCAACAGTGCGGTAAACTCTGAAGAAAAAATTGAAACAACAGAAATGCTGTTTTTCAGCAGCAGATTGGAAGGAAGAGAGACACACTAGTCATTACTAGTGGGTAGGCGGAGCCCAGATAGGATTGACACCTCAGATTAAAAAGAGTGTTGACCGGCCCCTCCAGCTCGGGCTCCTCCTACTCCTGCTTCTCCAGTCTAAAATTTGAGGTCCAGAGGATGGTCGCTGCTGGAAGCAGCACCTCAGAAGATTTTTTATTTTCATCGGACAAGAGACTTGGATCACCAGAAGTGGTCTAGAGGTCTCAGGGGTCTCAGCGCTGCTGGACTCCCACCTCTCCCTTGGCGGATCTGTACTACCCTGTATGGTGGTCCCTGCAGAACCCTGCCGGCCCGGGGGGATGAGGATGGCTTCCCTGGCGGGGACGCAAACCGCGCATCTGGGGTCACTGCGTTCCCCGCCCTAGGGGGAAGCGATGGGCACAGCGCCACAAACCCCTGGGGGTCCCTGTGGCGCTCGGCTGGTGAGTACTCCACATTTTTATTAATGTGTGTGAGTGATTAAGCGACTGCTGCGGCAGCCGCTGTTACATGTATACATGTCGGTGACTAGTGTCTTTTGTCCGCAGGTTGATGCCTGCAGGACATAGGAGCGGAGAGAGGAGTGCGCGCCTTTTTATTTGAATTTTCGCGCCGCTCTGAGCGCGAGCTTTACTGCTGTCTCCTTTTCCGGCTTCTCTCATGGAGCACATCGGAGGCACAGCGCGGCGGCCATTACTGAAGCAGGCTGAAAGCTTCCTCGGGCCTTTCTCTCTCCTCCCCTCCCGGCATCGCTACACCGTGACCAGCTGGGTGAGTCGCTTCTACCCGTCTGGGCAGAAGCTTAACCCCCTCACCCCCACAGCGCAGGGCGCCTTTCTGAGGCACAAATGAGTGGCAGATAGCGCTGTCCTGCAGCTGTTATCGCATAAGGGGCTCGCACACTCTTTTCAATAATAATAAAGAGGTTGTGGGGAGTCTGCGACATTAATACTGCCACTATACTTTCCCGCTAACGATCCCGATAACGACGCATACTAATGCGATCGTTTGTGTGATCGTTTTAATGTCGCTGGTATCTGCCAATCTGGGCGATCTCATTAACGACGCATAAGCGGTTAGCGATCCCCTTTACGAATTTGGCGGTCATTGCGATATACAAGCGCAATTTTTTAGCGATCTCGTTGAACGTTTCTTGTTTAGTGTGGCATAGCTACCTGCAGCTGCTGCCTTATAAGAGGCACTTGGGGCTCGCAACTTTAACCCCTTCTTAGGCTGTTAACTCTTAATGGGGGACAGCTGGGGTAGCTCTCTCTTTAAGAGCTTTAACCCTTCAGCGTTCGTTTTTTCTTTAAGAAACACACTGTTCTAGTTACTGACAGGTTTAACCTGCCATATACTGTGCAAGGACATGTCAGATGTGGACCGTCTCCCAGATCCGCTACAGGATCAGTCTCGCGTATCTGACACGCAGACCTCGACGGCGTCATGCGCAGCGGTCGGAGGTTCCAGTGGTGTCAAAATGAAGGCCCTCGCTAGTTTCTATTGATGGCCTGTCTGACCTTCTAGGTTATTGGGTGTCAGCTAGATCCTCTCAAGGAAGCGACACAAACCGGTGCCTTCCTTCCCGCGTAACGAAGATGTCCGATTCGGACAAGGAGGATCGGCAGGGACACTCTGCCTCTCTTATGGGCCGTACAGAGACTTTTATTGGAGCCATGAGGGCGTTACAGTTACCGGAGGAGGTAACTAGACGTCCTGGTAAGTCGGCCCGGATGTTTCAGGAGTCGCATAGGTCGCGATCGGCTTTACAAACTGTATCCGTGTTCTACGGAGTTGATTGATAATTGGATCCCTTCTCCTGAAGTGAATGTCCCTTTATCCCAGCTTAGCAAATCTTCCTGGCAAAGGGAAGGCGAGTCTGCAGGACCCGCTGGACAGAAAAACGGAGATGGCAACAATATCCATCTGCGAAGCCGCGGGTCATGGATTCAGTATTAAGGATCTATGTGTGCTTGTAAAGTTTCCCTGAGCCGGTTGGACCGTCTACGGACGGCGTGGCAAGGTGGATCCCCTCTATCGAGGTAGATGGGCTTTTCAAGTTGTTGGAGGATACTGCGTCACCTCGGCAGTCACAGTCAGAAGAGCACTGTGGCTTAGACAGTGGAGACGCGGTTTCCAAGCAGGGTTTGCTATCTTTAGCTTACAAGGTGGTCAGCTATTTGAATCTGACCTCACGGAGCTGATTGCCAAGGCAAAGGCAAAAGAAACAGCTTTACCGCAGCGCAGAGCTGTGACTTCTGCGTCTGGCAGGACTAGTGCCGGTAGTTGTCGGCGGTCCTTTCGGTCCAGGGGATGATTCGGTCAGCCCTCTGGGGGGTCGGGTCGTCCCTCTCTTATTTAAAAAAAAAAAAAAAAAAAAAAAAGGAATTCTCAGAAATTCCGCATACCCTGGAAACAGAACTTCCGTTAAGACAAGCGGGAAGCTGGCAAAAAGCCCGCTAAGGCGGACTGACGCCTGGGTCTCACTCGAGCGCTCTCGAGTGGGGGGTCGTTTACTCCAATTCAAACCGACTTGGGTTTCCCGCTTGTCGGACGCCTGGGTGACACAGGTTGTGTTGGCAGGCTACTTCATAGAGTTTCTTTCTCGACCCCCAGACAGTTTTTTTGTCAACCTCGCTTTCCGTCAGAGCCCGGGCTTTTTGCCGCTCTACTGCAGGAGGTAGATTCCCTTCTGCAGAAAGGTGTGGTGGTGCCGGTTCCGCCGGAGGGCCGGGGAAGAGGGTTTTATTCTAACCTCTTTGTGGTCCCCAAAAAAGAGGACAAAATTCGGCCCATTCTGGATCTCAAAAGATTGAATCGGCATGTCCACGCCAGGATTTCCGCATGGAGTCGCTTCGCTCCGTTTTGGCGGCCCTGTCGCAGAACGCTTTTTTGGGTGTCAATCGACATTCGCGACGCTTATTTGCACTTCCCAATCGGAAGGGCCCACCAACGCTTCCTTCGTTTTGCCATAGGTCAGGACCATTACCAGTTTGTGGCTCTGCCATTCGGGTTGGCCTCAGCGCCCAGAGTTTTTACAAAAATTCTGGCGCCTCTCATGGCAATTCTTCGAAGACAGGGGGTTTCGATTCTTCCCTACCTGGACAACCTTTTGATTGTGGCGTCCTCAAAGGAGGAGGCAGTGACTGCTTGCAAGCTATCCCTTCAGCTCCTGGAGGACTTCGGGTGGCTGGTCAGCTGGGAGAAGTCGTCTCTGGAACCGTCGCAGTCAATCCTGTTTTTGGGGTTGTATTTCGATACGGTACGAGCAGTGGTGTCTCTGCCTCCAGACAAGCAAGCATTTCTCCTTCGACATGTACAGGTTATGAAGTCTTCGACAGCGATGTCCCTTCGAAGGTGTATGCGCCTTCTGGGTTTGATGGTGGTCCATGAAGGCACTTCCGTTTGCTCAGTTTCATTCCAGGGCCCTCCAAAGGCTCATCCCGAGCCGTTGGCGATCGCAGTTTTCGCTGGATTGCAGTGTCATCATCTCCCACAGGGTGCGAGAGTCTCTAGGATGGTGGTTACGTCCGGAAGCGTTATCCCTGGGGAAGTCTTTCCTCCCTCCGAGGTGGTCGGTCATAACCACCGATGCCAGCCTGACGGGCTGGGGAGGTGTCTGGAACGATCTCTGGATTCAGGGAGTATTGTCGTCGGAGGAGTCTGTCCTGCCGATCAACATCCTGGAATTGAGGGCATTTTTCCTTTGCCTCCAACACTGGACGGTCCCTTCAAGCGGTCTGCCAGTCCGAGTGCAGACAGACAATGCGACGGCGGTCGCGTATATCGACCATCTAGGCGGGACAAGGAGTTCCAGGCTCATGGTGGAGGTATCTCGGATCTTGGTATGGGCCGAGACCAGAGTGCCAGCCATCTCTGCGATCCACTTTCCAGGAGTTCAGAATCACGGCAGACTTTCTCAGTCGCGAGAAGATGGATCCCGGAGAATGGAGTATTCATCCGGAGATTTTTGCACTGCTGTGCTCCCGTTGGGGAACTCCCCAAGTGGATTTGATGGCATCCAGGTTCATTGCCAAGTTACCGACTTTCATGTCCAGGTACAAGGGCCCGAAGGCTGTGACGGTGGATGCTCTGGTGGCTCCGTTGGACCAATTCGAGCTAATCTATGTGTTCCCACCGATACCTTTACTTCCTCTGGGGTTGCGTCGGATCAGACTGGAGAGAATCCAGGCTATGTTGATAGCCCCAGATTGGCCAAGGAGGACGTGGTTCTCGACACTGGCCCAAGGGCCCGTTCGTCATCCGGACCTGAAGTCTCTGCGTTTGACGGCGTGGCTCTTGAGACCGAAATATTGACCGTCAAGGTTTTTCAGCCAAAGTCATTGCCACTTTGCAGGCTGCCAGAGGTCCGGCTACTACTAGGATTTATCACAAGTCTTGGGAAGCCTTCTTTTTGTGGTGTTCGGGTTCTTCAAGGAACCCGAGGATTCTTTCCATTCCCAATTTGATGGCCTTTTGCAGTACGGGCTGGACAAGGGTTTGGCAGTTAGCACTCTGAAGGGTCAGGTTTCTGCCCTGTGTTTGCTTTTCGGAAGGCTATCGCCTCGCGTAGGGACGTACGTTCCTTTTTTCGCGGAGTAAACCGTCAGTTTCCGCCGCGGAAGGCACCTGTGTCTCCTTGGTGGCTCAATCTTGTATTGGAGGCTCTTCAACAGGGGCCTTTTGAGCCTATGAACTCTGCTAGCTTTTCTTTGCTATCTTGGAAGGTTGCCTTTCTAGTGGCGGTCACCTTTTTGAGAAAGGTTTTCTGAGTTGGCGGCTCTTTCTTGCTCGCCTCCTTTCCTGGAGTTTCACCCGAATCGCGTAGTACTTCGCACACGGGGCGACTTCCTACCTAAGGTGCCCTCGCTCTGTCTGGAGCCGAGGAATGCGAAGGAACGGGCCTTGCACAAATTGGATTTGGTTCGGGCTTTGAAGTTCTATTTGTTTATTACTCAAAATTTTTGGAAGTCGGAACTCTCTGTTTGTGATTCCAGCAGGTCGTCAGCGTGGTCAACGAGCTTCCAAGGACTCTATAGCTCCTTGGATTCGGTCGGCCATTTTAGAGTACGCTTAAGGGCGAACTTCGCCCGATTAAGTTTTCGAGCTCACTCCACGAGGGTTGTGGGTTCATCGTGGGCCTTTCATCAAGGGGCCTCAGCAGCTCAGCTCTGCCGGGCGGCGACCTGGCGCTCCGTCCACAGCGTTTTACAAAATTTTATAGGGTGGACGTTAGTGCTTCCGCTGATGCGGCCTTAGGACGTAGGGTCCTGCAGGCGGCTGTAGTTTAAAGTTCTCGTTAACTTGTGTTTAGCGCTGGTTGCGCATTTACTTAGGTTGTTGGGATTCTGCCTCTTTTGTTTTTTTCCCACCCTTAATTTTTGGACTGCTTTGGGACGTCCCACTAGTAATGACTAGTGTGTCTCTCTTCCTTCCAATCTGCTGCTGAAAGATGGATTTTGGTAAGAACTTACCTGTAAAATCCTTTTCAGCGAAGGAAGGAAGAGAGACACAGCTCCCTCCCATGGCAGAAGTGTGTTGTTGTTTTCAGATGCGGCGTGACCCTTCTCTGATAGCGATTATCTGGGCTGAGGTCGGCGCGCTAAGGCTCTGTTCCAGCATCGCCAGCTCATCGCAGTAGTCAGGTTCAGTGAGTAGTACCTGGAACTGTGTGTTTTTTTCCTGTTACATACATAACCTGTATTCTTGTTTTTTCTCTGAAGTCCTTCAGAAGGGGTTATGTTGCTCCGCTGGTGATATTTGCTCTTCCTTAGCTTGTGTACGACTGGAGAAGCAGGAGTAGGAGGAGCCCGAGCTGGAGGGGCCGGTCAACACTCTTTTTAATCTGAGGTGTCAATCCTATCTGGGCTCCGCCTACCCACTAGTAATGACTAGTGTGTCTCTCTTCCTTCCTTCGCTGAAAAGGATTTTACAGGTAAGTTCTTACCAAAATCCGTCTTTTTGGTAGCTTCACTTTCCTGTCCCCAAAAATCTCATCTGTACCCCAATATGGTATCAATAAAAACTACAGCCAGGTGAGCGAAGAAAAATAAGTCCTGACACCACTCCATCAACAGAAGACTAAAAAGTTACAGGACTCAGAGACTGAGAAAGCACAAAACCAAAAGAGGTTGCAGGGAATGACAACACTTTTATATTTCTACAATTAATAAAAATCATAAATTTGGTATCGCTGTAATGGTACTGACCTGATGAATCCTAATATTAGGTAATATGTAATACACAGTGAACATCATGAAAGCCAATGCTGGAATTGCGTTTCTTTTTTCACCATTTTGGGGGGTTTTTTTTTCTCCCATTTTCCAGCACATTGTGTGGTAGAATGAATGGCGTCATTCAGAATTACACAACGTCTGGCACAAAACGAGTGGACAAGTTATGGCTCTTGGAAGAATGAGTGGAGAAAAGTGAATATTGCAAAAATTAAAAATCGCCAGATCTTGACAGGGTTAATTACTAGCAGTAAGCACGAAGCTGCCCCCTAGTGGTAGCTGCAGATGGCAAACACCTTTAATCATATAAATAGATGTTCTGTGTAGTAGGACTTCCAAATCTGTTACTCGGGGATAAGAGGATGGGGCATGTTCGATTTTAACCCTTTATTCCAGCAGGAGATGAGCTGATATCAGACAGTTCCTCTCTTCACATCACTGGGCTCCACAGCAGTCTTGTCACATTATCATAAAGGGGTTCTCCAGACATACCCTAAGCTAGGACATCAGTATCAGATTGGTGGATGTCCTACAACCAGCACCCCAGCAGTCAGCGTTAATACGTCTGGTGGAGGCTGGTTGTGACCATTGAACAAGGTAGCACTGCAAAACTACCCTTGGTGTGTAGTGGCCTCTGCTGGGTCCTGCAGATCTGCTGTTGGCTCTTGTGACTATGCTAATGTACAGCAGCGGCTACAGATAGAGTGGAGCTGTGTAGTCCTGCTCTCCTCAATGAGGTCCTCAATATCACATGACCAGAGAATTTCACCAAAGGGGATCTGTCGGCAGCATTTCACACCTCAAACTATTTACATGCCCTTGTGGCTCTTTCAATGACAAGTCCAGCAATAGCTTTACATTGACAGTCCGTTCCTCTGTTACTGAGAAAACTGCAATTGAATTGACATGCAAATGAGGCTGAAGAGCTATGGTAGATCTAAGGCCTCTGTCACTCCAGCTCTAATCCCCTCCTCTAACTTGACTGCTCTTTGCCCGAAGTCACAAACTGGAGTCATTGGAGCACAATGATGTCCAATACTTTGAGAGCTTTGATGGTGGGTGATGTCATTGCATCTGTCATCCCTGATTCAGACACCGGTAAACAATTCTGTACTTTCCTGTAAGAAAATGACTCGATCACCGCACGTAGGTCCTCTTGGGTTATTTCTGAGGCATAAATACTTAGGGATTTGCTGATGTCGTTAAATAGATTTTTCAGGTTGCAGTAAATTATAATTTTTTTTCTCCCTCTTCTTGATATTTAGGAGCCTTGTTCAGCAGTTCTAGGCTATGGGAAGAAAATTGACTCGCATATAAAAAAAGGTCTCAACTGGTTGCTAGAAGTCATAGCAAAAGATTTTGAAGCACTACATGAACGTGTCCAGAAGGAGACCACAGAGCAGCGAGCCCAGGAGGAACAGGACAAGCAGAAAATAGCCGAGCGGGTCAAGAGGCTACGCGAGGAACGGTAATGTACCCCACACTGCGAGGGTAATCTTCATATGGTGCCACCATAATCCGCAGCCATTGCTGGCAGAAAGTTCAGAGTGTCTAACATCTACTTTACTATACTGAAGATATGGACACTGTGATGTGCGCATAAATGGCGCTCATTATGCCATTGCGTCCTTTTGGCATATGTTTGATGGGTTTATGTCTGGATAGCATCTGTGTAAATACTATCTAAATCTTTTATAAGGTTTTTTACATAGTTACAAGCAAATTAGTGGAGATTCGGGTCCAGAGACCCCAACCGACTGTTCAAAATTCCACTGAGAGGTTCAAAACTCAGCAGACAGGAGCTCACCGCTCCTGTCTGAGTGCCCACGCAGAGTGGGTAACATCGGCTGCGTAGCTTATACTTTCTAATGAACGGTCTTTGTGCACCCTCATGCAGTAGCTATGAGCTCTCTTGTATTTTGAGGTGTTTGAGTGGTCAGTGGGGGTCTTGGTCCTGAGACTTGCTTGTAATTATAAGGACACTCCGATATGAAAAAACTTTATACAGTCATGGCTGAAAATGTTCGCACACTTTGAATTGTTCCAGAAAATTAAGTATTTTTCCCATAAAATTATTGCAATTACACAAGTTTTGTTATACCCCTGTTTATTTACTTTGTGTGTATGGAAACAACACCAAAAAATGAGAAAAAAATGCAAATTGGGCATAATTTCAGACAAAACCCCAAAAAAGGGCCAGACCTTTTCAAAACTGTGGATAAATAACTGTTTCAAGCATGTGATGCTCGTTCAACCTCACCTGTAATAAAGAACAGGTGTGGGCAGTATGAAAATCACACCTGAAACCAGAGAAAGAGGAGAAGTTGAATCACTATTTACATTGTGTGTCTGTGTGTTCCGCACTAAGCGAGAAGAACAGAATGAGGAGCAGAGAACTGTCTGAGGACTTGAGAACAAAAATTGTTAAAAAAAATATCAACAATCTCAAGGTTACAAGTCCATCTCCCGACATCTTGATGTTCCTTCATCCACGGTGTGCAGCATAATCAAGAAGTTTACAACCCATGGCACAGTAGCTAATCTCGCTGGACGTAAGCAGCGCCAATGAAGTTCCAAAGAAATTCAAGCTATCCTGCAGGCTCCGGGTGCATCAGAGTCAGTGTGAACTATCCATCGACATTTGAATGAAATAAAACACTATGGCAGGAGACCCAGGAGGACCCCACTGCTGACACAGGGACATACAGAGGCTATACTGTAGTTTTATAAAATGTACTTGAGTATGCCAAAACTTTTCTGGGAAAGCATCTTGTGGACAGATGATAATAAGATAGAGCTTTTTTGTAAAGAACATCATAAAAAAACAGTACCTACAGTCAAATATGGTGGAAGTTCAAAGATGTTTTGAGGTTTTGCTGCCTCTGGCGCTGGGTGCCTTGATTGTGTTCAAGACATCCTCAAATCTGAAGATTACCAAAGGATTTTGTGTCGCAATGTAGTGCCTAGTGTCAGAAAGCTTTGTTTGTGTCCTAGGTCATGGGTCTTCCAGCGGGGTAATGACCCCAAACATACTTCATGAAGCACCCAGAAATGGATGGAAATAAAGAGCTGGAGAGTTCTGAAGTGGCCAACAATGAGCCTGGATTTAAATACCACTGAACACCTGTGGAGAGATCTTAAAGTTGATGTTTGGAAAAGGCGCCTTCAAATATGAGCGACCTGGAGCAGTTTTCAGAAGAAGAATGGTCCAAAATTCCAGTTGAGAAGTGTTAGAAGCTTGTTGATGGTTATAGGAAGCGATTGATTGCAGTTGTTTATTCCAAAGGGTGTGCAACCAAATATTAAGTGGAGAGTTGCCGACAATTTTGTCTGTCCCATTTTTAGGGTTTTATGTGAAATGCTGTCCAATTTGCCATTTTTTTTTTTGGAGGGGAGGGGGTTACAATACTCACACAGGAAATAAACGTGCATAACAAAACCTGCATTTTGATACAGTAAAGATGTATATCTTTGTACAGTGTTAGCCAGTAGATAGAAAAATATTTAGAGTTGAGAGTCCTCAGTGGTATCAACCACTGAGGACTCTCATCTCTAAATATTTTTCATGACAAAACCTGTAATTGCAATAATTTTTTAGGAGAAATGCTTCATTTTCTGGAACAATGTCAAGGGTGCCAACACTTTCGGCCATGACTGTAGATGTTTAGTAATTCTTCAAACACATCACACTATAAAAATTAGGGTCCTGTTCCTGTTTGGTCATAGTAGCTACAACGATCATTCAGCCAGTCAGGGCCGGTTTGGAGGGAGAGCAGGCCGACTCGTGAACAGCGGCTCCGCAATCTGTGGTTGCACATTCCTAGTTGTTTCCGGTGGAGCAGTGCTCTCCAATCTGTGCTGTACAGCTCTTGTGAAAATACCTCTTTTGGAGCTCCCTGACAGCCGGCAGTGAATGCTGGAAGATGTAGTTCCACAACCACTGAAGACTGACGATACGTGGGTTGGAGACCACTGCTGTAGGGCATCTTGGTGAATTGTATGGTTGGCTGACTATATTTGAATGGAATCTGTCACCAGGTGTTTGCTATGTAATCTGAGAGCAGAGACCTTGATTCCAGCAATTAGAGATGAGCGGATCGATTTGCAAACTCCGGTCAGTGATACGACGTGACGCACAGATGACGTTGCACCAGCTCTTGCGAATCAAAAGCCATGCTGGAAGGTAAGATATTTGCAGGCCTCCCGTTCAGCTGCCAGTTACCTTTCACCAAGGCGGCCGCTGGATTGGAGTCCCATGATGATTGACCAGCGATGTCACTTATTGGGCTGCTTGCTGTAGTTTTGATAAAACCCTGTTTTATCTGCTGCAGATCTAAATGCTCAGCTATGTATAACCCTGCCCATACCACCGATTGGCTGTTTTCTGTGTACACTGTGCATAGGCAGAAAGCTGCCAATAATTAATAGGGGCAGGGTTGAACAGCAGGAGGATTGCATGGCACGAGACAACTATTGATAATCTCCTACTGATAAAACAATGATTTTATTGAAACTTCATCAAGCAGCCCACTAAGTGAGACTGGATTCAGAGCCTCTGTCCCTACATTAGCTGCTCACAGCATAAAAAGAAAATGCCTGCTGACAGATTTCCTTTTAGCCTCTCGGTAATGTATATATATTAATCATGTTATCACCGAAGCTTACATAAAGGGGTTTTCTGGTTTCGGAAAACCCCTATCCCTCAGCTTCATTACTTCCCCTCCCCAGGTCCAGCACCAAGTCTCCCCCGCTGCTTCCAGTGTCTGCTATTGTCTGCACCTCTGTCGTCACGTCAGCTTCTCTGCCTGAGTAGAGTGAGTGCGCTGACTGATGCGCTGCAGACACTGGGAGCACCAGTTGTGGCATTAAAGGGAATCTGTCACCCCATTTTAGCCATATCAGCTAAAGATATGACTGAATAGTGCGTCCCATAAGCAAGCTATCGGTATGTAGCTTATATCCTGATACCCCCGTTTTGATGGCAAAATACCTTAGTAAAGTTTGGATTCTTTTCTGTAAATTAGGGCGGTCCGGTCCGGAGGGCGGCGTTTTCTCTCTTCTCCCCCCCCCTGCTCCTCTGCACCTCTTGCGTATGGCCATCTGTGAATCGCACAGACTGCGTTCTGCTTCCCGCGATAGCGCTTTTCAAATTCCCCCCGCGCATGCGCAGTGTGCTTTGCCCTACAGTGGGCAAAGCATAAAATCATTACAGCGCAAGCGCAACTATTGTCATTCACTTTCCCTGCCCCGGAAGTTGTCCAAGGCAAGCAGTCATTTTTGGGGCAAGGAAAGAGTTGAGCATGCGCTGTAATGATTCTATGCTTTGCCCACTGTAGGGCAAAGCACACTGCGCATGCGGGGGGGAGTTTGAAAAGCGCTATCGCGAGAAGCAGAACGCCGTCTGTGTGATTCACAGACGGCCATACGCAAGAGATGCAGAGAAGCGGGGGGGAGAAGAGAGAAAACGTCGCCCTCCGGACCACCCTGATTTACAGAAAAGAATCCGAACTTTACAAAGGTATTTTGCTATCAAAACGGGGGTATCTGGATATAAGCTACATACC
>JARQOD010000002.1:597214886-597247289 GCA_033576555.1 Oophaga sylvatica | reverse complement strand
CTCGTATAAGGGTCTGGCTACGAATGTGGCGCTTATATACAGTATTTTCCGGCGTATAAGACGACTTTTTAACCCTGAAAATCTTCTCAAAAGTTGGGGGTCGTCTTATACGCCGGATGTCGTCTTATACGGGATGTGCGGAGCTCTGCGGTCACCACATATGGTGCGGGGAGCGGTCCCGATGACTAGGTGCCTCACTGGGAAGGAGTAAGTGAATCAAGCACGCCCTTGTATCCTATTACCTCCTTCTTTCACCCGTCTGGCCCGCCCTTCTCTGCCTCTCAAGTCTCCGGAGGATGGAAATGAAGCCGCTCCTTCTCTTTCACCCGTCCGGCTCCCCTTCTCTGCCTCTCAAGTCTCCGGAGGATGGAAATTAAGCCGCTCCTTCTCTTTCACCCATTCGGCTCCCCTCTCTGCCTCTCAAGTCTCCGGAGGATGGAAATGAAGCCGCTCCTTCTCTTTCACCCGTCTGGCTCCCTTCTCTGCCTCTCAAGTCTCGGAGGATGGAATGAAGCCGCTCCTTCTCTTTCACCGTCTGCTCCCTTCTCTGCCTCTCAAGTTCCGGAGGATGGAAATGAAGCCGCTCCTTCTCTTTGCCCGTCCGACCCGCCCTTCTCTGACTCTCAAGTCTCCGGAGGATGGAAATGAAGCCGCTCCTTCTCTTTCACCCGTCCTTCTCTGCCTTTCAAATCTCACTGGGATGGAAGTGAAGCGGCGCATGTGCGGCTCCATTCCATCCTCGTGAGATTTGAAGGCAGAGAAGGATGGGTGAAAGAGAAGGAGCGGCTTCATTTCCATCCTCCGGAGACTTGAGAGGCAGAGAAGGGCGGGCCGGACGGGTAAAAGAAGGAGGTAATAGGATACAAGGGCGGGCTTGATTCACTTACTCCTTCCAGGTGAAGCACCTCGTTATCGGGACCGCTCCTCGCACCGTATGCGACGACCGCAGAGCTCCGCACACGCCGTGTAAGACGACACCCGGCATATAAATGACCCCCGACTTATACGGCGAGTTTATCCCAAATTCTATATTTTAGCTGGAAAAGTTGGGGGTCGTCTTATACGCCGGAAAATACAGTAGTTTATTTATAAGACCGCCTGACTGATTCCTACTGAATGCCCGCAAGGTAAGACCTAGGCAGAAGAGAACTTCATTACTCATCTAATAATGACGTTCTGTCATAACCTATATTTTTCTACATGGTTTGTTGCTCTTTACATTAATAAATCATTTTCCATCCTCTGTCTTTGGTGCCAATCATTTACTTGACTTCCTAACTTCTTCTCTTACCTCCTTTTTTTTTTTTTTTTCTAGTCATGTAATTCTTGATTCTTCTGTGACCTGAACTAACATTGCTGCGAGTACGGGGCGGGAGAATCACAATCCGGGTTGGGTTTTGCAGCCGTAACCTGGATATGGCCGGGGTCACACTTGTGAGAAACTCGCACGAGTCTCGCACCTCAGGTATTAAGGTGCGAGACTCGTGCGAGTTTCTCACAAGTGTGAACCCCGGCCTAGTAAAAGGTGTCTGTATTCCAGCTGCCTGTGTTCATAGTAGGTCAGGGTTTTACCATGTAGCCTCGTTGTCTAGAAGAGATCTGTATACAAGCAAGATAAATGTTTCCCAACTGATCTATTATAAGCTCCTTCAGATTTCCTTAGGGTGGAAGGAAGAGGTGGTCCAGTGTTTTTACTGGCAAGGATATCCCTGCAGATTGAGCTATTCTAGGCCTCATTCCCTGGGGATAAGGATGGAAAAGGAAAACTAGGGTTCCTTAAGCATGCCGTAAAGGTTACTACTCACATTCTTTCAGAAGCCCTATGGAACATGAAAAATAGCAAACTGATGGTTGCAGTTGTGATCATTTTCCCCACTGCTTCTCATGCTGGTTTTCTTTTACACCAGACAACTTATCACTTATAGGGGTTTTCCCACAAACAAAATTTAATTTTAATCAATAGATCTTGGAATAATAATAATTTCCACAATTGGATGTGTTTAAATAAAATGTTCCTGTGCTGAGATAATCTTATAAATGTGCCCCTGCTGTGTACTGTGTAATGGCTGTGTCTGACCATACAGGAACATGGTCTGATCATACCACAGCTCCTGGGCAAGAGAGGAGGAAGCAAAAGCGAGAATACAGACAGGACAGCATGGGATCACAAATCGTTCTTTTACAGACAGGACAGCACGGGATCACAAATCGTTCTTTTAAGTAAAACATTGCTTAAAAATAGGCAGGGGAATGATTTACCTCACAAAAATAATCAGCTGTGATCCTATGCTGTCCTGTCTGTGTACCATATATACTCGAGTATAAATCGACCGAGTATAAGCCGAGGCACCTAATTTTGGCACGAAAAACTGGGAAAACGTATTGACTCGAGTATAAGCTGGATATGCATTGTCCCCTCATCCCTGTATACATGGCTCCCCATCCATATACTTGTTGCATGGTTCCTATAAAAATAAAAACGCATCCTACTTACCTTCCCTGCGCACCCTCTCTGCATTTTGTTCTGGTGCCAGCAGCTCTTCCGGCCGAGCACTCAGCTGTCCCCGTTCATTAAGGTAGTGAATATTCACCCCTCTCCACTCCCATAGACATGGAGTGAATATTTATTACCTTAATGAGCAGGGACATGTGCTTACTCGGCTGGAAGAGCTGCTGGCACCGGAACGAGATGCAGAGAGGGTACACAGGGAAGGTAAGTAGGATGTGTGCTGGAAGCTTGCGGCTGTAACTATCTGCGCTATAAGAGAAATGAATTTTTGCTGCCAGCATAGTGAATATTCATTTCTCTGTAGCAGCGACACAGGCTTTAGCCGCAGCCGCCGGTTCCTGCCTCTGTGACCTGCCGCTCCCCCGCCATCTTTCTGGGACAATGACTCGTGTATAAGCCAAAGGGGGCATTTTCAGCACTAAAAATGTGCTAAAAAACTGCTTATACAGGAGTATATACGGTACTCTCTTTTGCGTCCCTGGAGCTGTGGTATGATCAGACCATGTTCCTGCACGGTCAGACACAGGAACATTTTATTTACACACATCCAATTCTGGACATTCATTATTATTAAATTATTAATGAGATTGTCTACCTCTTAATAATGTCCCCAAGATAATGCATAAAAAAAAAAAACATACCAGACCGATGTGCTTCTCCGCTCTGATCGCTGGCTCCACTGGGGCTCTCGTGATACAGGCTGCAGGGCTCACATGACATTGTTAATGTGACAGGATCGCTGGCCGAGCAGAGTAGCAGTGCTGGTCCAGGAGGTGAGTATGCATTTTTTTAGGCAACACGGTGAGGTCATTCAGTAAAAGACAACCACTTTTAAACAAAAGAAAATCTGTGCAAAATTCGATGTATGATACAAAACTTCAAATTGGCATCATTCTAGTGCTGCTGCGTAAACTGTCAATTTTGATGGCTTATTTTACTGTGGATCTGCAATGGATCCATCTGTGTCGTTCAGTCTGACTACCTCTCCCTGTCAGGAACAATGAGAACAAGGGAAGTAGCGCCTAAGGCGCACAAGGCAAGGAGCGTCTGCATTCATCTAAGGTTCCACCTTTTAGTTATCTTCTAGTACGTTATAGAGACATCTCGGAAGGCAGCAACAGTGGGAGCCATGAACTGGGCCCTTCAAAACACGCCAACCCCTTAATGCTGCTGAAGATTGCTCTCGGTTGATGTTTCATCCATCTAACACTCATTGATTCCTTTTCCATTTAGCACTGGTCCTGATCATCCATCCTAAGCACCATACTAACTGCATGCGCTGCCTACTAACCATACTTCCACCATACTAGCTGCATCCGGTTCTGAATACTTGCACCCTATAGTACTAATTGGACCATTTTTTCTTGTGTTTTGCTGTTTGTCTTGACTTAGATTTTTATGGAAAGCCACTCCCGCCATTGGCAATGCGGCAAAGACCCAACAGCGACACACACGATGTCATCTCTTGAGATGCACAACAGGGAATGGTAAATGTGTGTCCTTGCGCTAGTGACCATACTATGACATCAGTATTTTATACTTGCAGAACTAGAGGCAACTACTGATTGGAACTGATGTGGCCAAGTGAGGTCCGTCACCAGTCAATGGTCCATCGGTAAGTTGGACGATTCTGGATTACTCGTAAAAACATTGTGGATCACCACGGAAGAAGATGGGAAATTGGCACCTCAAATATAACAACGTGGGACATTAACGCCAACCAGAATGTGAACTATTCTGATCCAGTGTTAAAACTTTCTTATTGTTTTCTCTCAAGCTTCATCTTGGGAAATTTTACAGTTTTTAAACTTTTTAAAAGGTCAGCAAGAGAAGCCCAATGCTTACTAAACATGCTATCATTGGTTAAAGGGGTTGTCTCAATTAAGATTCCCCATGACAAAATGGTTGATCGGGTGATGGCGATCAAGTCCTGCTTTTGCAGCAGTGAGGCGGCCACCAAATGGAGTCTGGTATTACATATCAAACCTTCAGATGAATGGTCGTCCATGTAATACAGGAGTCCACCAGAAAGGTTGCCGTTTACAAGCAGCTCCTATCTTTTTGGCTAATAGAGGGTATACTGAGCATATTATATCCATACGCCTCCATAGGGTATATAGATACATGTTGTCTTTAAGAGACATCCCCTTTTAGAATGGCATCATACGCTGCTGAATTGGTACATATGTTGCTGCTGATTGGTCCACTTCTACATTTCCCGAGGTAATGTGAGCCCCCAGCCTAAGCGGCTCCGTCACGGGGGCACAATCACATCACTATTCTTCATGTGTCCGTGTGACTCGGAATCTCCTGCTCCTATGTCCGGTACCACCTAATACACGTAAAAACAAAACTCCAACCACAGCAGGATCCAAAATAGTTTTTGCCAGAATTTTGGGTCAAATCTGTTTGAAATGTCTCAAAATGTTGTCACGATGAGCTTTGACACCAGTACCTGCCGACCTTGCCACCAGAAAAAGTGGCCGAAGCTTCCCATGGCCTCATGGTCGACAAATTCATTATAATTTGCACCCCAAACGTGCCATAAATTACGGCAGAGATGTACGTCAGTCCATGACTAGAGCACATTTCTGGTGCTAGCGCGCCTCTTGGTGTATCTGACACCTCTTACCAGTGTACTCCGGCACACAAAAGGAAACAATACGTTGCTCAAAAAAAATAGTCAATTCTTTATTAATTTCAAGCGGTGCAAGCTCATAGAAAAAAGGAGGTTGTCTCACAAACTTTCATGAATCAAGGTACGTATACAACGTTTCGGCATGCAATGCCTTTTTCAAGTTGTACCTTTATAACTGTACAAAAATATAAGAAATACAAAAATGAATATGAGCAAAAACAATATATATACATCAGGATGCAAACTGCAACCAGAATTAGTGCACAGCAAGACATCATATGTTATAGCATATAAATGAAAAAAAAGGAGAAAATAAAGGAATGTATATGTACAAACAAATGAAATAGCAGTATATACGTGGCTCAGAAAAAAAGGTGATATATATACAGTAGTCATGTAATTATATAATAAATAGTAACATAAATCTCTAATGGTCCTTCAGCATTTGATAGACTTATCATGACCAATACAAAAACGATCAAATTCATCTCTGAGGATTAGTGCGCCTAGTATGTACTAAGTCTGTATAAAAAAAGTGTCAATCACATGTACGCTGAGAATGGGATATTGTGATCTGCAATGCCCCAGATAAGGAAAATAAATGAAATTTGGGCTTAATGCTCTGCTGTCCCCAAAGGCAGAGCTAGAAATAAGGCTAACATTAGTGTAGAACATACCTTTTAACGTGAAGTAATGCACCAGAATGGCTGCAAACGGCAAGTACGGCGATGCAAAGCTAGTGCGCCATGACCGGCGTGCTCCTATATATAAGTCCGACGAACGCCGGGCATAAGAACTTCCGGGTAGGACAGGAAAGGTGAAGTGCATAGTGCGCATGTGCAAAAGGCCGAGAAGTATCGAAGGAGGGCCGAGAGGAGCCGAATTCCAAAGGACAGAGTGCGCATGTCAGGAGGGGAATCAAGGCATAGGATCGGTGCCGATGTGCTGTGAAATGAGAAGAACATGAATTATAGAAGGAACACAAAATAAACAATACATTAAATAATCAAAAAAAGGACTCATATGATTAACTTTGTAGATGCTGAGATGTCTTATATATAATATATAATATATATGAGGGATAATGTATGTCCAAAGGAACATATAATATGACATACTAAACCGGAATCACATCCAAATAACAATAGGTTATGAAATGCGAATACTACTAAGGACAAGCTGTAATGACCAAAGATAATATAAATGATTACTTGGAGAAGCAATGATTAAATGAATATAGGAATCTACCCATTGTTATTTGGATGTGAATCTACCTATTGTTATTTGGATGTGATTCCGGTTTAGTATGTCATATTATATGTTCCTTTGGACATACATTATCCCTCATATATATTATATATAAGACATCTCAGCATCTACAAAGTTAATCATATGAGTCCTTTTTTTGATTATTTAATGTATTGTTTATTTTGTGTTCCTTCTATAATTCATGTTCTTCTCATTTCACAGCACATCGGCACCGATCCTATGCCTTGATTCCCCTCCTGACATGCGCACTCTGTCCTTTGGAATTCGGCTCCTCTCGGCCCTCCTTCGATACTTCTCGGCCTTTTGCACATGCGCACTATGCACTTCACCTTTCCTGTCCTACCCGGAAGTTCTTATGCCCGGCGTTCGTCGGACTTATATATAGGAGCACGCCGGTCATGGCGCACTAGCTTTGCATCGCCGTACTTGCCGTTTGCAGCCATTCTGGTGCATTACTTCACGTTAAAAGGTATGTTCTACACTAATGTTAGCCTTATTTCTAGCTCTGCCTTTGGGGACAGCAGAGCATTAAGCCCAAATTTCATTTATTTTCCTTATCTGGGGCATTGCAGATCACAATATCCCATTCTCAGCGTACATGTGATTGACACTTTTTTTATACAGACTTAGTACATACTAGGCGCACTAATCCTCAGAGATGAATTTGATCGTTTTTGTATTGGTCATGATAAGTCTATCAAATGCTGAAGGACCATTAGAGATTTATGTTACTATATTATTATATAATTACATGACTACTGTATATATATCACCTTTTTTTCTGAGCCACGTATATACTGCTATTTCATTTGTTTGTACATATACATTCCTTTATTTTCTCCTTTTTTTTCATTTATATGCTATAACATATGATGTCTTGCTGTGCACTAATTCTGGTTGCAGTTTGCATCCTGATGTATATATATTGTTTTTGCTCATATTCATTTGTGTATTTCTTATATTTTTGTACAGTTATAAAGGTACAACTTGAAAAAGGCATTGCATGCCGAAACGTTGTATACGTACCTTGATTCATGAAAGTTTGTGAGACAACCTCCTTTTTTCTATGAGCTTGCACCGCTTGAAATTAATAAAGAATTGACTATTTTTTTTGAGCAACGTATTGTTTCCTTTTGTGTGCCGGAGTATACTATTGAAGTTGATTATTTTTTCTCCAGAGCACCTATACATTTAAAGGAGAGCCTCCCCTTTGTATCTACTACCTCTTACCAGTGCGCACTCTTCAATAAGACAGGCCACAATTTGGCAATTTTGTATGCCAAAGTCTTTCTTTTACTCTTTTTTTTTTATCTATTTTATAACCTAGTCTTAAATTTTTTTAACAAAAATGGTATAAAAATCTTCATATTTTTTAAAATAGGACTTTGTTCACATCTCAGTTGTTTTTCAATAAAGTGTTTTCTGGGCGTTTTTTGAAGCAAATGTCCTCCAATAGATTCCTCAAAAACCTCGGTGGGCACGTACCCCAATACTATCATGCCTTAGGAGCATCACAGTTTCCATCCAGTCATACACAAGTCCTCTGGGTTTTGCCATGGGGGCAGCAGCTCCGAGTCATGACGGCACGTACCAGCCCATGATTTCAGGATTCCTGACCTTTTACTGCTCAGTATAATCTTCACTGGTACTGTATATATAATTGTATATAATTTTATGAAACCTATTGGTGCACTACAAAACCTGAAGTAAAGCTGCGTGAATACCACAAACTGCGCTGTGTTCATTTCTCTAGGTTTGGGCAAAACTGTGACTTGTAGCTGAAAATTGTCCCTCTGCCACAAGTGATGATAGTGAATGGGGTTCGCTTTCTGACAACTGTTGGGTCTCGTTATTTATTTCAGCTGCAGATGGAAGGGAGGGAGACACAGGAATTCATTACTGATGGGTAGGCGGAGCCACAGATCAGGATGTCACCTCAGATCAAAAGAGTGCTGACTGGCTGGCCCCTCCAGCTCGGGCTCCTCCTACTCAGCTCCAGTCTAAGATTTGAGGTCCCAGAGGATGGTCGCTGCTAATGCAGCTCCTCAGAAGATTTTATTATTTTATATTCGGACAGGAGACTTGGATCACCAGTTGGTCTAGAGGTCTCAGGGGTACCAGCGCTGCTGTACCCCAACCTCTCCCTTGGCGGATCTGTATTTACTCAATAGTCCCTGCAGAATCCTTGCCGGCCCTGGGGGATGAGGAGAGCTTCCCTGGCGGGGACGCAAACCACACGTGCGGTCACTGCGTTCCTCGCCCTGGGGGGAAGCATGGGCACAAGCGCCACAAATCCTGAGGGGTCCCTGTGGCGCTAAGCTGGTGAGTACTCCACACAAAATTTTATTATTAATGTGTGAGTGCTTTAGCGTCTGATGGCAGCGCTATTACATGTATATCAGTATGCTTCAGCGCTGCGGTGACAGCGCTATTACATGTTTATCAGTGTATTTCACCAGCCTCTCCCTTGGCGGATCTGTAACTACATAATGGTCCCTGCAGAATCTTGCCGGCCCTGGGGGATGAGGAGAGTTTTCCCTGGCGGGGGCGCAAACCGCACACGGGTCACTGCGCTTCCCGCCCTGGGGGGAAGCATGGGCATAGCGCCAGAAACCCCTGGGGGTCCCTGTGGCGTTTCGGCTGGTGAGTACTCCACATTTTGGTAAAATGTGTGTGAGTGTTTTAGCGACTGCCGCGGCAGCCGCTGTACATATATATGCCGGTGACTAGTTTTTCTATGTCCGCAGGAGGATGCCTGCAGGACGAGGGAAAGGAGGGGAGTACGCGCTCTTTTTATTTTTTGAATTTCGCGCCGCTTCTGAGCGCGCGCTTTACTGCAGCCTCCATTTCCGGTTCCTCTACATGGAGCACACGGAAGCAGAGCGCGGCGGCCATTGCTGATAAAGCGCTGCAGGCTAAAAGCTCCCCGGATCGTTCTCCTCCCCTCCCGGCAAGAATACGTGACCAGCTTGGTGAGTCGCTTCTAGCCCGCCGGGCAGAAGCTTAACCCCTTCACCTCCACAGCGCGGGCGCCGTCTGGGGCACTTCTGAGTGACAGATTGAGCTGTCCTGCGGCTGTTCTCGCAAAAGGGGCTCGCACACTCTTTTAATATTAATAAAGAGGCTGTGGGGAGTCTGCGACATTAATGCCTCCACTATACGTTTCCGCTGACGATCCTGATGGCGTCGCATAATATTGCGATCGTTTGTGTGTCATTTTTAGTGTTGCTGGTGGCAGCCAATCTGGGCAATCGCATAGGCGATTAGCCATCTCCTTGACAACTTTGGCGGTCATTGCGTTATAAAAAACAGCGCAATTTTTTAGCGATCTTGTGGAACGTTTTTTCTGTATAGTGTGGCATAGCTGTCCTGCAGCTGCGACCTTATAAGAGGCGCCTGAGATTCGCACACCCTTTTTCATTATCAAGGTTGTGGGGAGTCAGCTACTTTAACCCCTTCTTAGGAGGTTAACTCTTAATGGGAGACAGCTGGGGTAGCTCTCTCTTTAGAGCTTTAACCCTTCAGCGTTTGTTTTTTATTTAAGTACTGCTCTGGTTACTGACAGGTTTATCCTGCCATATACTATGCAAGGGCATGTCAGAGACCCTCTCCCAGATCCGCTACGGATCAGCCTCGCGTATCTGACACGCAGACCTCGACTCATGCACGGTCAGAGGTTCCAGTGGTGTCAAAATGGAGGCCTTCACTGGTTTCTATTGATGACCTTTTAGGTTATGGACTGTCAACTAGATCCTCTCAAGGAAGCGACACAAATCGGTGCTTTCCTTCTCGCTTAGCGAAGAAGTCCGATTCGGACAAGGAGGATCGGCAGGGACACCCTGCCTCTCTCAGGGGCCGTACTAAAATTTCTGTGGAAGCCATGTGGACGTTACAGTTACCGGAGGAGGTAACTTGTCGTCCTGGTAAGTCGGCCCGGATGTTGCAAGGGTCGCATGGGTCGCGACGACCTTACAAACTGTATCCGTTTTTCTACGGAGTTATTGTTAATTGGACCCCTTCTCCTGAAGTGAATGTCCCTTTATTCCAGCTTAGCAAATCTTCCTGGTAAAAGGGAAGACGAGTCTGCAGGACACGCTGGACAGAAGAACGGAGATGGCAACAATTTCCATCTGTGTAGCCGTGGATCATAGATTCGGTTTTAAGGATCTAGGTGTACTTGTTAAGTTCCCCTGAGCCGGTTGGACCGTCTAAGGACGGCGTGGCAAGTTTCCCTCTATCAAGGTAGATGGGCTTTTCTAGTTGAAGGATAATGCGTCACTGCTATCCAGGGCGCAATCCTCGGCAGTTACAGTCAGAAGAGCACTGTGACTTGGATGGAACGCAGTTTTCCAACAGGGTTTGCTATCTTTAGCTTAGAAAGGGTCAGCTATTTGACTGACCTCACGGAGCTGATGCCAAGGCAAAGGCAAAAGAAGCAGCTTTACCGCAGCGCAGAGCTGTGACTTCTGCGTCTGGCAGGACTAGTGCCGATAGTTATCGGCAGTCCTTTTCGGTTCAAGGGATGATCTGACCAACCCTCTGGGGGTTTGTGTCGTCTCTCTCTTTTTTAAAAAAAAAAAAAAGAGAGGGGAATTCTCAGAAATTCCGCATACCCTGGAAACAGAACTTCTGTTAAGGCAGAAGCTGGCAAAAAAAAAAAAAAAATCCGCTAAGGCGGACTGACTTCTGACATTCCGTCAGAGCCGAGCATGAAGTCGCTTCGCTCAGTTATGGCAGCCCTGTCGCAGAACGATCAGTCGACATTCGCGACGCTTTTTGGCATGTTCCCGTCGGAAGACCTCACCAGCGCTTCCTTCGTTTTTTGCCATAGAATCAACCATTACCAGGTTGTGGCTCGACCATTCGGCTTGGCCTTAACGCCCAGAATTTTTACAACGATTCTGACGCCTAAATCTCATGGCAATTCTTCGAAGACGGGACTTACGATTCGTCCCTATTTGGACGGCCTTTCGGTTGTGGCCTCAAAGGGAAGTCGTCTCTGGAATCGTCGCAGGCAATCCTGTTTTTGAGGATGCATTTCGACACGGTACGGCGGTGTTGTCCCTACCTCCAGACAAGCAGGCATGTCTGCTCCAGCATGTACAGACTATGAAGTCTGCGATAGCAGTGTCCCTTCGGAAGGTATGCGCCTTCTGGGTCTGACGGTGGCGTCCATGAGGTATTTTTTCCGTTTGTCCAATTTCATTCCAGAGCTCTCCATAGGCTCATTCTGAGTCGTTGGGATCAATCGCAAGGTTCGCTGGATTGCAGCGTCACCATCTTTCACAGGGTGCGAGAATCCCGAGGATGGTGGTTATGTCCAGGAGCGTTATCCCTGGGAAAGCCATTCCTCCCTCCGAAGTGGTCGGTCATAACCACCAATGCCAGCCTGACGGGCTGGGGGGGTGTTTGGAACAATCTCTGGATTTAGGGGGTATGGTCATCGAAGAGTCTGTCCTTTCGATCAACATCCTGGAATTGAGGGCGATTTTCCTTTGTCTCCAGCATTGGACGGTCCTTTTGAGCGGTCTGCCGGTCCGAGTGCAGACGACGGCTGTCGCGTTTATCAATCACCAAGGCGGGACAAGGAGTTCCAGACTCATGGTGGAGGTGTCCCGAATTCTGATTTGGGCCGAGGGCAGTTTACCAGCCATTTCGCGATTCACATTCCAGGGGTTCAGAATATTACAGTGGACTTTCTCAGTCGCAGGAAGATGGATCCCGGGGAATGGAGCCTCCACCCGGAAGTTTTTTGCACTACTGTGCTCCCGTTGGGGGACTCCCCAAGTGGTTTGATGGCATCCAGGTCCAATGCCAAGTTACCGACGTTCATGTCCAGGTACAAGGACCCGAAGGCTGTGGCGGTGGATGCTCTAGTGGCTCAGTGGGATCAGTTTGAGCTGATCTATGTATTCCCGCCGATATCCTTACTTCCTCTAGTACTGCGTCGGATCAGACTAGAGAGAATTTCAGCTATTTTGATAGCTCCAGATTGGCCAAGGAGGGTGTGGTTCTCGACAATAATGTCGCGGTTGGCGGCACCTCCTTTTCCGCTTCCTCTTCAACCGGACTTGTTGACTCAGGGGCCCGTTTGTCATCCGGACTTGATGTCTCTGCGTTTGACGGCGTGGCTCTTGAGACCGAAATTTTAACCCGTAGAGGTTTTTCAGCCGAGGTCATTGCTACTCTTCGTGCTGCGAGAAGTCCGGCTACTACTAGGATTTACCACAAAACTTGGGAAACCTTCTTTTCGTGGTGTTTGGGGTCCTCTCGGAACCCGAGAAAATTTTCCATTCCCAATCTGTTGGCTTTTCTGCAGCATGGGCTAGACAAGGGTTTGGCAGTTAGCACCCTGAAAGGTCAGATTTCTGCTCTGTCCTTATTGTTCCGGAGAACCATTGCTTGAATAGGGACGTGCTCTCCTTTTTCCGCGGTATAGCTCATAAGTTTCCGCCGCGGAAGGCACCCATGTCTCCTTGGCGGCTCAACCTTGTTTTGGAAGCTTTTCAGCATAAACCTTTTGAGCCTATGGGTTCTGCTAGCCTTTCTTTGCTTTCTTGGAAGGTGGCCTTCCTTGTAGCAGTCACCTCTTTGAGGAGAGTTTCTGAGTTGGCAGCTCTTTCTTGTTCGCCTCCTTTTCTGGGTTTTTTTCCGGATCGTGTAGTGCTTCGCACACGGGGTGATTTTTTACCTAAAGTGGTGTCACATTTTCATGTTAACCAGGATATTGTGTTGCCCTCATTCTGTCCGGATCTGAAGAATGCGAAAGAGCGAGCTTTGCACACATTAGATTTAGTGCGGGCCTTGAAGTTTTATCTATCTATTACTCAAGGTTTTCGTAAGACGGACTCCCTATTTGTGGTTCCAGCTGGTCTTCGATGTGGTCAACGAGCTTCCAAGGATTCCATAGCTCGTTGAATCCGGTCAGCTATATTGGAAGCTTACCGTCTTCAGGGTGAATTTTGCCCGATTAAGTTTCGAGCCCATTCCACGAGAGCTGTGGCTTCATCGTGGGCTTTTCATCAAGGTGCTTCGGCAGTGCAGCTCTGCCGGGCGGCAACTTGGCACTCTGTCCACACGTTTACAAAGTTTTATAAAGTGGACGTCAGTGCTTCCGCTGATGCAGCCCTCGGACGTAGGGTCCTGCAGGCAGCTGTAGTTTAAAGTTCTAGATGAACTTGTGTTTAGCGCTGTTTGCGCATTTTTTCTGTTAAGGTTGTTGGGTTTCTGCCTTTTGTTGGTTTTTTTTTCCCACCCTTATTTTTGAACTGCTTTGGGACGTCCCATCAGTAATGAATTCCTGTGTCTCCCTCCCTTCCATCTGCAGCTGAAACACTGATTTTGGTAAGAACTTACCTGTAAAATCCTTTTCAGCGAAGGAAGGGAGGGAGACACAGCACCCTCCCAAGGCAGAAGTGTGTTGATGTTTTCAGATGCAGCGCGACCCTTATCTGATAGCGATTATCTGGGCTGAGGTCAGCGCGCTAAGGCTCTGTTCCAGCATCGCCAGCTCATCGCAGTAGTCAGGTTCCGTGAGTAGTACCTGGAACTCTGTGGTTTTTGGCTTTCTTTGCATGCATAACCTGTATCCTTGTGATTTTTCTCTGAAGTTCCTTCAGAAGGGGTTATGTTGCTCCGCTGGTGATCTTGGTTCTTTCCTAAAAGCTTTGGTACGACTGGAGCTGAGTAGGAGGAGCCCGAGCTGGAGGGGCCAGCCAGTCAGCACTCTTTTGATCTGAGGTGACATCCTGATCTGGGGCTCCGCCTACCATCAGTAATGAATTCCTGTGTCTCCCTCCCTTCCTTCGCTGAAAAGGATTTTACAGGTAAGTTCTTACCAAAATCCGTGTTTTAGTTATATAGCGCCATTAATTTCACAGCTCTTTACAAACATTATCCGCACTGTCCCCATTGGGGCTCACAATCTAGGTCCCCTATCAGTATGTCTTTGGAGTGTGGGAGGAAACCCACACAAACACAATTTTTTTTATTTCATACAATAGGATTAATAATTGATAGTTGTCTAATTGACAACTCTCAATCATTAACCTGGCTTAAAGTCACCTTCCAATAGCAAGGTGGCTTTAACCCCCATTAGCCACCGCTACGGGGCAATGGGAATAGACGGGCTAAGTGCCAGAAAGGGCGTATCTAATTATAGATTTGCCTTTTCTGGGGTGGCTGGGGGCAGATGTTAGTAGCCAGGGAGGGCACAAAATAAATGCACCCTCCCTAGGCTATTATTATCTTTCCCCACTCGCTGGCTTTGCCTCTCTGGTGGAGAAAATACAGCGGGAGCCCAAGCATTTTTTTTTTTACGAATTTACACATTTATTAACCCCTACATCTATGATATTTTGCACACATACACTCATGTAATTGTTAGTGAAAACCATATATCAAACTAGATTAAATGAAATGGTTAACTGTATGTAAACCATGTGTCATTTCATGTCGGGTCTGTAATTTCACAAAAGCTGGCAATTGAATTAGCGGCTATTACAGTATGTAGAAGTGTATGAACTATAAATATATTTTATTATATTTGTGTGTGTGTCACAATGACATGTATATATATGTATTCTATGTGTATATATCTATTCTTTCTATTCTTTATTAAAGCTGTCAGTGTGATTTTACAGTATAGCCGGGGATGAATTGCCGGCTTTTCTAAAGGACACCTGTGCGATTTAATCGCAAGTCACACGTGTGGTCCGTTTGTAATCGATTTTTCATCGCACCCATAGACTTGCATTGGCAATTGTTGACCGATAATTGGTGACAATCGCAGCATGTGGCGATTGTCTCGGTCCGAGGAAAACGGGCGAGAAAAAAATCGGATGGTGGGAGCTGCTCAATAGATTAACATTGGTCCGACTGCAATGCGATATTTCATCGCATTGTAGTCGTCCGTTTTTGTCGCCAGTGTGACCCCGGCCTAACAGTTAAATGGCCGACATAAATTAACCCCTTAATGTCCAATGACGTGCACAGTCCGTCATGGCCGGGTGTCAGTTCCGGCACCAGGACGGACTGTGCACGTCATGCCTTTGATCTACCACTGCGTGTAAACACGCAGTGGTAGATCAGTGCCGACAGCTGTCACAGACAGCTGACAGGCACGGCAAGCGGTGCGGGGACCTTTGCCGTCGGTCCCCCACCTACAGCGCTGTGCTTGGTCAGTCAATCTGACTGACCAAACACAGCAGCGATCGCGCAGGAGAAGCTGAAATTTCAGCGTCTCCAGCGCGATCAGTGCAGGAGCCAGAGCTGCAGTGGCCAGGCTTCCTGCACTGACAGCCAGGAGCGGAGCCCCCACCGCCCCTGGCTGTTAACCCCCTGACTGCTGCGATCGAGCGCGATCGCAGCGCTCGGGGGGAGGCAGAGGGTCGGGAGCTCCCTCTGCCTCAGATCGGCGCCCTGCAATGTATTTGCAGGGCCCGATCTCTGCCTTGATGACCCGGGGTTGTCATGACAACCTCCGGGTCATCTAGCTACGGATAGCTGCTGTGATCATGCTCACAGCAGCTTTCCCCATAGGTACAATGCATTGCAATGCTGGAGCATTGCAATGCATTGTAACTGCAATAAAAAGTAAAAAAAAGTGAAAGTCCCATAAAGGGACAAGTTAAAAAAAATCATTTTTAAAAAAAAAATTGTAAAAAAAAATATTAAAAAATAATTTTAAAAAAATCCCCTAAAAAATACACATTTTATGTAATAAAAAAATAACAAAAAAAATACATATGTTTGGTATCGCCACGTCCGTAAAAATCCCATCTATAAAAGCATAACCATAGTTAACCCCTTCAGTGAAAGCCGTAAAAAAAAAACACAAAAAAGTAGTAAATTATACTTTTTCCAAGCGGTATCATCATACCGCTTGGAAAAAGTGCAATAACACGCGATCAAAAAGTCAGATATAAATAATCATGGTACCGCTGAAAACGTCATCTTGTCCCGCAAAAAACAAGCCGCTATACAGCATCATCAGCGAAAAAATAAAAAAGTTATAGCTTGCGGAATAAACTGATGCAAAAATAATTATTTTTTCTATAAAATTTTTTGTGTAAAAAACGCCAAAACATAAAAAAAAATATATAAATGAGGTATCGCTGTAATCGTAGTGACCCGAAGAATAAAGCTGCTTTATCAATTTTACCACACGCGGAACGGAGGGAAAAAAAAAAATTCCTGAATTGCTGGTTTTTGTTCATTCTGCTTCCACAAAAATCGGAATAGGAAGCGATCAAAAAAGTTATGTGCCCGAATATGGTACCAATAAAAACGTCAGCTCGTCCCGCAAAAAATAAGCCCACAGATAACTCTGTCGGCCGAAATATGGAAAAATTATAGCTCTCAAAATACGGCGATGCAAAAATTTCTTACAAAAAAATATTCCAAAAAAAAGCATCTTTTAGTGTGTGACAGAAGCTAAACATGAAAAAAGGGTATAAATCTGGTATCGCTGTAATCGCACCGATCCGAGGAATAAAGTCGCCTAATCACTAATACCGCACGAGGAACGGCGCAAAAAAGAAAACCAATTCTTCACCTTTTGTGGATTTGTTCATTGTGCCTCCCAAAGATCGCAGTAAGGCGATCACAGTGGTTCCCCCCCCCCACATATGGGGTATCAGCGTACTCAGGACAAATTGCACAATAGCTTTTGGGGTCCTAATTCTCCTGTTACCCTTATAAAAATAAAATTTGGGGGCAAAAAGGTCATTTTTGTGGAAAAAAATATGATTTTTTTTATTTTCACGGCTCTACGTTATAAACTTCTGTGAAGCCCTTGGGGTTCAAAGTGCTGACCACACATCTAGATAAGTTCCTTGGGGGGTCTAGTTTGCAAAATGGGGTCATTTGTGGGGGTTTCTACTGTTTAGGCACATCAGGGGCTCTCCAAGCGCGACATGACACCCGCAGACCATTCCATCAAAGTCTGCATTTAAAAACGGTGCTCCTTCCCTTCCGATCTCTGCCATGCGTCAAAATAGTGGTTTCCCCCCACATATGGGATATCAGCGTACTCAGGACAAATTGCACAATAGCTTTTGGGGTCCTATTTCTCCTGTTACCCTTATAAAAATAAAAATTTGGGGCAAAAAGATTATTTTTGTGGAAAAAAATATGATTTTTTTATTTTCACGGCTCTACATTATAAACTTCTGTGAAGCACTTGTGGGTTCAAAGTGCTCACCACACATCTAGATAAGTTCCTTGGGGGTCTAGTTTCCAAAATGGAGTCACTTGTGGGGGTTTCTACTGTTTAGGCACATCAGGGGCTCTCCAAACGTGACATGACACCCGCAGACCATTCCATCAAAGTCTGCATTTGAAAAAGGCGCTCCTTCCCTTTCGAGCTCTGGCATGCGTCAAAATAGTGGTTTACCCCCACATATGGGGTATCAGCGTACTCAGGACAAATTGCACAATAACTTTTGGGGTCCTGTTACCCTTTGGAAAATAACAATTGGGGGTGGAAAGATCATTTTTGTGGAAAAGATATGATTTTTTAATTTTACTGCTCTACGTTATAACCTTCTGTGAAGCCCTTGGGGGTTCAAAGCTCTCACGACACATCTAGATAAGTTCCTTGGGGGGTCTAGTTTCCAAAATGGGGTCACTTGTGGGGGTTTCCACTGTTTAGGCACACAGGGGCTCTCCAAATACGACATGGCGTCCAATCTCAATTCCAGCCAAAAAAGTCAAATGGCGCTGCTTCCCTTCCGAGCTCTGCCATGCGCCCAAATAGTGGTTTACCCCCACATATGGGGTATCAGCGTACTCAGGACTAATTGCACAATAACTTTTGGGGTCCTTTTATCCTTGGAAAATAAAAATTGGGATGAAAAGATCATTTTTGTGGAAAAAATATGATTTTTTAATTTTACTGCTCTACGTTATAACCTTCTGTGAAGCCCTTTGTGTTGTGAATGGGTTTGAGGTGAGTTCTGAGCAGAGGCTCCCTCTGGTGGTTACAAGCGGTACTAGTGAGGATTGGGAATCAGGTGTTACTGATTGGTCTTATTTAAGGGAATCATTTTCCCATCAGGGTTGCCGGTGGTCAATTGTTCTGGTCTGAATCCTTCTTTCCAGTTTCCCTTGTAGCCTGCTGTGTCGTGTCTGCATCTCCTGCTTTCAGATAAGACAGTTTCTTATTTTGTGTTTTTGCTATATTTTTGCATTTTGTCCTGCACTTCTGTGGGGGCCTTCTGGGTCCCCTCCGGGGGCTTTTGCCCTCTCAGTTTAGTCCAGCCACTGTGTTTTGTACTTTTGTTTTTTGCAGTTTTTTCAGTGGCTGCTGTTTTTGTTACACCAGAGAACTAATTTAGGTGGTAGAGGTCGTGTGATCTCAGGTGATTTTGAAATTAGTAGAGTTGGTGTTTTTCAGGGTTTTCTGGGATTGCAGTAAGTACCCTTCCTGTCCTTTTCTATTTAGATAGTTTGGGCCCCAGCGTTTGCTCATACTATTTTCTTTCTGTGTCAGTATTTCCTCTTGTCTAACCGCCATTACATGTTTGGGGGCTTTCTATTATCTTTGGGGTTCTGCTCCGGGGCAGATAGCGTTCCTATTTCTATCTTTAGGTGTAGTTAGTTTCTCAGGCTGTGACGAGGCGTCTAGGACCATCGTAGGAACGCTCCACGGCTGCCTCTAGTTGCGGTGGTTAGTCAGGGTACTGCAATCTCATAGATTCCAACTGCTCTGGTGTATTTCCTTTTTTACCTGCACTCCTCAGCTACCGTAACATAACACCTTTGGGGTTCAAAGCTCTCACCACACATCTAGATAAGTTCCTTGGGGGGTCTAGTTTCCAAAATGGGGTCACTTGTGGGGGTTTCCACTGTTTAGGCACACAGGGGCTCTCCAAATACGACATGGCGTCCAATCTCAATTCCAGCCAAAAAAGTCAAATGGCGCTGCTTCCCTTCCGAGCTCTGCCATGCGCCCAAATAGTGGTTTACCCCCACATATGGGGTACCAGCGTACTCAGGACTAATTGCACAATAACTTTTGGGGTCCTTTTATCCTTTGGAAAAAAAAATTGGGATGAAAAGATCATTTTTGTGGAAAAAATATGATTTTTTAATTTTACTGCTCTACGTTATAACCTTCTGTGAAGCCCTTGGGGTTCAAAGCTCTCACCACACATCTAGATAAGTTCCTTGGGGGTCTAGTTTCCAAAATGGGGTCACTTGTGGGGGTTTCCACTGTTTAGGCACACAGGGGCTCTCCAAATAGGACATGGCGTCCAATCTCAATTCCAGCCAAAAAAGTCAAATGGCGCTGCTTCCCTTCCGAGCTCTGCCATGCGCCCAAATAGTGGTTTACCCCCACATATGGGGTATCAGCGTACTCAGGACTAATTGCACAATAACTTTTGGGGTCCTTTTATCCTCTGGAAAATAAAAATTGGTATGAAAAGATCATTTTGTGGAAAAAATGATTTTTTAATTTTACGGCTCTACGTTATAACCTTCTGTGAAGCCCTTGGGGGTTAAAAGCTCTCACAACACATTTAGATAAGTTCCTTGGGGGGTCTAGTTTCCAAAACGGGGTCACTTGTGGGGGGTTTCCACTGTTTAGGCACACAGGGACTCTCCAAATGCGACATGGCGTCCAATCTCAATTCCAGCCAAAAAAGTCAAATGGCGCTGCTTCCCTTCCGAGCTCTGCCATGCGCCCAAATAGTGGTTTACCCCCACATATGGGGTATCAGCGTACTCAGGACTAATTGCACAATAACTTTTGGGGTCCTTTTATCCTTTGGAAAATAAAAATTGGGATGAAAAGATCATTTTTGTGGAAAAAATATGATTTTTTAATTTTACGGCTCTACGTTATAACCTTCTGTGAAGCCCTTGGGGTTAAAAGCTCTCACAACACATTTAGATAAGTTCCCTGGGGGGTCCAGTTTCCAAAATGGGGTCACTTGTGGGGGGTTTCCACTGTTTAGGCACACAGGGACTCTCCAAATGCGACATGGCGTCCAATCTCAATTCCAGCCAAAAAAGTCAAATGGGCTGCTTCCTTCCAGCTCTGCCATGCGCCCAAATAGTGGTTTACCCCCACAATGGGGTATCGGTGTACTCTGGAGAAATTGTACAACAAATATTGTGGTTCATTTTCTCCTGATACCCTTGACAAAATTTAAAAAAATTGTGTCGAAAGAAAAATTTTGGGAAAAAAAAGTTAAATGTTCATTTTTTCCTTCCACATTGCTTCAATTCTTGTGAAGTACCTAAAGGGTTAATAAACTTCTTGAATGTGGCTTTGAACACGTTGAGGGGTGCAGTTTTTAGAATGGTGTCATTTTGGGTATTTTCTGTCATATTGACCCCTCAAATTCACTTCAAATGTGAGGTGGCCCCTAAAAAAAATGGTTTTGTAAATTTTGTTGGAAAAATGAGAAATTGCTGGTCAACTTTTAACACTTATAACTTCCTAACAAAAAAAAAATTTGGTTCCAAAATTGTGCTGATGTAAAGTAGACATGTGGGAAATGTTATTTATTAACTATTTTATGTGACATATCTCTCTGATTTAATGGCATAAAAATTAAAAGTTTGAAAATTGCAAAATTTTCAAAATTTTTGCCATATTTCCGTTTTTTTCATAAATAAACGCAAGTTATATTGAAGAAATTTTACCACTATCATGAAGTACAATATGTCACGAGAAAACAATCTCAGAATCGCGAAGATCCGTAGAAGCGTTCCAGAGTTATAATCTCATAAAGAGACAGTGGTCAGAATTGTAAAATTGGCCTGGTCTTTAACCTACAAAATGGCTTGGTTGTTAAGGGGTTAATAAATCAGCGGTGGCTGATGGGTGGGTCCATGATCCAGAATGATAACTCCCATCTACACTCATTTATCGCCTGTGTGTATGGCCTTTACATTTTAATGGTGATAATGATGAAACCCCATCATTATCTTATCACCATGTAAAGGAAAGTGGTTGTGGGAAATCAAATTTACCAATTAAAGGAAAAAAGCCAAGAAAAACCACTTGTCTCCGGCGTGTGTGAATAGGATTTTATAAATCCACTGAAGTCCAACAGTAGGACCGAATAGGGGAACAGGTAAAGATATAAACAACAGTGGGGTTCACATCAAATATATGGGTTAGAGAAAAGTAAGAGAAATCAAGCACATAATTCACATGATGGGCAACAATGCAAACCCCACAAAGTGCTGTGATGAATATAAACTGCTATATGCTACAAGAAACATGACTGTGCCTAGTGACAAGGGAGATAACGCTCCATCAGCCAGAGAGTACCCAGGGCTGACATGGAAGGACAGTGGCAATGTGTATTAATAATGGAGAGAATAATTCCCTCTGGGATGATGACGCCTCGCCCTCATTTCCTAGGTGTGCACACTGAGGGCACATGCATTATTCTTCATGGAGCACATGTGGACCCTCTTGGTCAGCACACTCTGCCAGGAGGCTGCGGTTACAGACTTAGTGGCGGCTCGTTGGTCACTTTTTTGTATCTGTTTCTTAGAAGTGACCAATTTTGATTATCAGGCCGGGGTCAGACACAACTACAAAAAATCGGACCGTTTTAGTCGGTCGATTATCGGAACAAAATGAAAACATCACACATCCGCCTGGCATCCGATTTTCCTTCAATAATTTTCCTTCCTTCCTCCCATAGACTTGCATTGGCGATAGTCGACCCACAATCGGTGACAATCGCAGCATGCTGCGATTGCACTCCGGACGATTAAAACGGACCACTAAAAATCTGGATACTGGGAGCTGCTCCATAGATTAACATAGGGCAGACTGCAATACAATATTTCATCGTATTGCAGTCGTCCGATTCTGTCGCCAGTGTGACGCCGGCCTCAGAGTGGTCACGGAAAGATATCAGGCCCCGTGCCCACCATCAGGATATAACAGCATTTTGGGCGCAGCGGATTTTCGCTGCATTCTAATCGCACAGTTAAATCCACACGTTCTTAGTGAACTCTGCGGGTTTAATGCAACTAATGAACGGCTGCGGGTGAGATAATAACACTGCAGCTTGTAAACCGCACCGCAGGGGAGTGTACCCTGCGTCACATAGAAGCGCGGAGGGCGTGGGGTTTCTATAAATCCCATCTACTAATCCTGGGCACTATCCTAACAGTGCAACCAGAACGGCCTCACTTCAGGTGGCTGGCCCCGGAGCTCAGGGGCCACTGGTTGGTACTGATTACTATGGGGTCGCTCTGCATGCTGTCCTGGTGGCTGTGCTTTATCACAGACGGACCCCAGAATAGTGCGGACCCCCTGCTATTGTTTGGGTCACATTCACAAGAAATCTGTTTCTGACAATAAGACCACATTCACACCTTCATATGGTCAGTATTTCCTCAGTATTTGGTCAGTTTTTACCTCAGTATTTGTAGCCAAAACCAGGAGTGGAACAATGAGAGGAAAGTATAATAGAAAACGTCACCACTTCTGGATTTATCACCCCTCCTGATTGTGGCTTACAGATACTGAGGTTAAATAGTGAACGTGGCTTTTGTCAGTTCCTGAAACTAGACTAGTTTTGGAAGGACAGGTTTGCTGGGACTTGTAGTGTGTGCTGCTCTGTGCCTTTCCCTGGTTGGTTTCATCCACAGTAGCGGTAACAGACTCACATCGATACCAGTATAATATGACAATACTAATGTAACGGTCCGGCGCCGAGCTGCTCATCACAGTCACGGAGACCCGTCTGGACTGGAGAGTGACACAGAAACCACAACAAGAACGATTACCAGCAGCAAGCAACTGAACTACAGATCCCACAATGCGCCTCTTCCGGAAGTGACGTGTGCGCGGCTAGCAGTCACATGACCGTTAGTTCGCTCGCTTGTTTTATTTGACCCTTTCGATTCCGGAGTGTCTTCGCCTTAGGTACTACACGTGGATAAGGGCCGGAGATGACGATGCACGGTCAGTGGTTATATCGCAGCATGTGAGGTAATTGCGTAATCTAGTCACTTATACCCGAGTTCACATTACACGGCTTGGTCCATGCGGATCTTCTCTGCAGAGATGTGAGCACACAGCTGTGCCGGGGACACACAGGTCGGGTGACGCGGACTGGTCGCAGTGCCAATCCTTGTTATGTGTGGGGACACTGACCGATCTCACACATAGCCACGCCCACAATGATCAGGCCCCTCCCCCATCAGACATTACATGCTGTCTGTCTATATTGTGATAGTCTGGAGATCTCAGGATGGAGGCTGGGAATCACATTTTCCAGTCAGCTGGATTTATTCAGTGTCCGGTGTGAGCGGCAGAAATCCCGGCACTCACCGCCCTGGCTGCTGTCAGTGAGATTATTAATGATTGTCTGAGGAGTGTTCTGCGCACTTGACATAAAAATCATCAAAATCCGCTGCTGGCAGCTCCCTGTGCAATTGACGACTCAGGAGGTCCCAGATGAGCTTGATGGGAGACGATTCCAGAGACGCAGCAGCCACGGGAGCAGCACATAGGCCACGCGGGCGGCTGAAATTAACACCATGCGCCCTGGTGATGTCACGAAGAAAACGAGCTGCGCTGTTATTGCCCCTGCAATAAAGCCTGGAGGGTCCGGCTATCGTACATGAGACCACCTCACACCATAATCCCGGGGCCAGTGTGACGTTACCGGGTAAGACCTCTGCGTGCGATGTCTCTACACCAGTCTCCGTCTATGACTGCATCCACGACAGACCTCCATCCTGACCTCCTCCGCCTTTCTCTGCACCGTGATAGCGGTGGCGGGAGGTCAGTTGACTCCTAGAGCCTTAAGTCTGCCTTGTAGCCCAGTGGTGTATAAATCCCTTCTGATGGTTCGTGTGGACGCTGGTTGTCCGGTCCTAATCGATAAGTCTGCAGTCACCCTGTGTGTCGCTCTGTGGGACTGCAGACTCCTGAATCCCCCCAGCATACGCACTGTGGAGAGTCGCTTATTTCTGAGCTGGGACCGGAGGGTGTGTATGTGTTATACATACTCCCGGCCAGCGGGCGCAGCATCACACCCATACACTTGTATAGAGCGAGGCCGCAGCCTCTAATTAGGACGGCTGCATCACTAGACAGGCTAGGCCTCGCTCAATACAAGTGTACGAGAGCAAGGTCGAGCCCACTGCCCGGGAGTATGTATAACTCATACATACCGTCCGCTCCTGACTCTGAACCGACAAATCCCCGAGTGATGTCAGACTTATTGATTTGGAGTGGAGAATCCCTTTAAACTTGTTATATGGCGTCTTATTTCAGTTGCAGTGCAGCATGGATTCTTCTAATCTGACAATCCAATCTGTTCATGGATCCTGTCTACAGTCATGGCCAAAAGTTTTGAGAATGACACAAATATTAATTTTTAAAAGTCTACTGCTTCACTTTTTCTAATGGCAATTTGCATATACTCCAGAATGTTATAAAGAGTGATCAGCTTAACAGCAATTACTTGCAAAGTCAATATTTGTCTAGAAAATGAACTTTATCCCCCAAAACACATTTCAACATCATTGCAGCCCTGCCTTAAAAGGACCAGCTAACCTCTTTTCAGTGATTGCTCCATTAACACAGGTGTGGGTGTTGATGAGGACATGGCTGGAGATCAATCTGTCATGATTAAGTAAGAATGACACCACTGGACACTTTAAAAGGAGGCTGGTGCTTGGCATCATTGTTTCTCTTCTGTTAACCATGGTTATCTCTAAAGAAACACGTGCAGTCATCATTGCAATGCACAAAAATGGCCTAACAGGGAAGAGTATCGCAGCTAGAAAGATTGCACCTCAATCAACAATCTATCGCATCATCAAGAACTTCAAGGAGAGAGGTTCCATTGTTGCCAAAAAGGCTCCAGGGCGCCCAAGAAAGACCAGCAAGCGCCAGGACCATCTCTTAAAAGTGTTTCAGCTGCGGGATCGGGCTACCAGCAGTGCAGAGCTTGCTCAGGAATGGCAGCAGGCAGGTGTGAGTGCATCTGCACGCACTGTGAGGCGGAGACTCTTGGAGCGAGGCCTGGTCTCAAGGAGGGCAGCAAAGAAGTCACTTCTCTCCAGAAAAAACATCATGGACAGACTGATATTCTGCAAAAGGTACAGGCAGTGGACTGCTGAGGACTGGGGTAAAGTTATTTTCTCTGATGAATCCCCTTTTCGATTGTTTGGGACATCAGGAAAACGCCTCATTCGGAGAAGACAAGGTGAGCCCTACCACCAGTCTTGTCTCATGCCAACTGTTAAGCATTCTGAAACCATTCATGTGTGGGGTTGCTTCTCAGCCAAGGGAATCGGCTCTCTCACAGTCTTGCCTAAAAACACAGCCATGAATAAAGAATGGTACCAGAATGTCCTCCAAGAGCAACTTCTCCCAACCCTCCAAGAGCAGTTTGGCGATCAACAATGCCTTTTCCAGCATGATGGAGCACCTTGCCATAAAGCAAAGGTGATAACTAAATGGCTCAGGGAACAAAACATAGAGATTTTGGGTCCATGGCCTGGAAACTCCCCAGATCTTAATCTCATTGAGAACTTGTGGTCAATCATCAAGAGACGGGTGGACAAACAAAAACCTAAAAATTCTGACAAAATGAAAGCATTGATTGTGCAAGAATGGACTGCTATCAGTCAGGATTTGGTCCAGAAGTTGATTGAGAGCATGCCAGGGAGAATTGCAGAGGTCCTGAAGAAGAAGGGTCAACACTGCAAATATTGACTTGCTGCATTAACTCATTCTAACTGTCAATATAAGCTTTTGTTACTCATATGTTTGCAATATTATATTTCTGTCTGTGATAAAAACATCTGTCAAACACACATAAAAACCAGAGGGCAGCAGATCATGTGAAAATATAATATTTGTGTCATTCTCAAAACTTTTGGCCATGACTGTAGTGATGAGTGAATGTGCTGGGATCAGGTGTTATCTGAGCATGCTCGGGGGCTGACCGAGTGACTTCGGGGGGCTCGAATAATATGTTAGAGTCGCATGTCTCGCGAGTGGTTGTTCAGCCGCAGCACATGTGGGGATTGCCTGTTAGCGTGCTTGGATAGCGCCTTATCTGAGCACGTTCTCTCATCCCTGAAGGCTGCCTTATACCCTTTTTTGTGCCTTTTTTGGTGCTGTTATAAAAAGGTCTGTTTTTTTCTTTTACCAAGCATTTTTGGTGTTGGTGGTTTTTCTGGTCATACATGTAATGCTAAGATGAGCACACTAGTTGCTCTCGTTGGTGGCCTTCTCCCATTCGCTGGGCTCGTGGGGTCTTTCTTGCTTGGCTTCTTTCCAGTCTTCTATATCCCCTGGTTTTGCTCCATCTGTATCTTTTATTTTCCTCCATCTGAACGTTCCTCCGAATCGCACTCAGGTTCTTGTATCTCCATTTGTTCAGTTGGAAATCCTATTAATTATGAAGAACGAAACCTTTCCGAAGTCAAAAGTCCGCACATGGAACCGCGCGCCGGACTTCTTCTCATCAATAAACTTACAGTAGCTTTTTTTTTTTTTTTTTTTTTAGAAATTGGTTTTATACCCTAAATGGTAATTCACATTGGCTGCTGGAAAGTCTTCAGGTATCGGGTGGCTAAATGGCCAAAGATCGCACTGTGCAGAATAATGGAGGTCAGCCGCAATAAGCGAGTTACTGAAAATCGGAACCAGTTGGATTTTTTTTTTCTACCCTAATGGTCACAGTGTGGCCCCATTCACTTGCATTGTGATGTTTGACCGCACAATCACCGCCAAAGCACGGTCTAACCCCAGCCCAATACAGCCGAGGTGGCATTGGACGCCATTTTTTTGTCCCATTGCTAAATTCTTAGGTAAATCTCACACCCGTTGTTGGGCGGTCTCACCTGGTTCCCTTATTTGCAGCTCAAAAATAATGTTGCCAGTTTATTATATATTATTTTTGGCCAGTGTGATGTGATGATATCAGACCACCGAGGCCTCTGCTGTGGAAACACCTGCCACAAAGTGACCTGGATGTGAGAGAAGCCCTGTGTCCTGTGGATAGGGCACCGTGTGGCCGCCGTTGTCTATGGCCTTCTTTTTTGATGAGGTAATGGCAATACTAGTTAAAATGCACGGGTCATAATCCAATAATATCCAGAGATAGCAAAGCGGAGAGCCAAAGGCTAATAAGGGAGGAGATGCCAGGTCATGGTGGCTTCACTGTAGCCTCATGCAGAAAGTACAGTGTGCCGCCATGGCCTCGTGAAGTATCTGCAGCCAGTACTGGAGGCTGACGAATCCTTATTGCCACATGCAACCCACAATTATGGAAATTCCCTGTTGGCAGAGATCTCGCCATTACTCAGGAGGGATGACGAGTAGGGACAATACTTCACTAACTTAGGACTGTACCCAGGAGCTGTGTATGACTGTAACCCTGTAACCGCTCTCCTCTCTGCCCCGACGTCTGCAAGCCAGCAGCTGCAGGGAGGATATATCTTCATTTTCTCCCCTGTATGCACTGCCAGGCACATCACCACACGGTTTCACAGTGGGCTTGTACATTTTGCTTACCTCCAGTAGATGAATGTATAATATTTGGTTAGTCCGTTAAAGGTTATTGCCTTCTCCAAGACCCTATCCCAATATGTAGTAGGTGTAATATTATCAAATACCTCCAATTTATGACCACTCCTATAGTGACAGTTAGTTGTAGTGGTCGTAACCATGGATACCTAAGTTACTGCAATGCCCTGCACATGGGGTAAGCGACATAGCGAATCAGAAGAACTATACTACATTGCTAATGGAAAACTCTATATAATAGATGTGGATGCAGACCAGCAGACACCAAGTGGACCAAATTGATAACAGTGCATGCGCTAAAATGTAAAGTGATACAGCAATTGCTGATGTTGTAAACAAGAAGAATACGAAATATAACAATAAAATATATAATCTTTATTTAGGCAATGTAGTACACGAAACAATGTGTAGTACACGAAACAATAATTAATAAAAAACATATAGAAGATAAATAATCAAATACATAGGCTGCCAGCTGGGGCGCGTTCTTCACTGGCTGTCAGCACCCCATTCAGGCTCCCAGGTAGCGGTCTAAAAATTTCTTTTGGTCCTTGGCTGGTGGAATCATGCCTTTGCACTCCCAACACGTTCCAGAGGTGGTAATGCACTAGTCTATTATGTTCACTTAATGTGTGGGTTTAGATTTATTTTGCACCATTGACACATTCACATTTTTTAGTGATCTTTATTTAGTGCATTGAGACCTTATATATTTTGTGCACTTATTAATGTGTTTTTTCACAATTTGGTTAGGACTCATTTATTTCATAATCCCCGGTATTTTATTTTGGGCCTGTTTATATCAATTGGGTCATTACATCTGCTGGCAGCCTATGTATTTGATTATTTATCTTCTATATGTTTTTTATTAATTATTGTTTCGTGTACTACATTGCCTAAATAAAGATTATATATTTTATTGTTATATTTCGTATTCTTCTTGTTTACAACATCAGCAATTGCTGTATCACTTTACATTTTAGCGCATGCACTGTTATCAATTTGGTCCACTTGGTGTCTGCTGGTCTGCATCCACATCTATTATATAGAGTTTTTCACTTTTCGGATGGTCTACCATCCTACTTCTCTTGAATTACTGGTACTATCCTGTTAGTTATTCACAGGTGTATAATTTTATAATTATTATATTTCACCATATATTAAGAGCACACATAGATATATATTATTTACGTTCAATCCACACCAGTTTTTCTTGTGCATTTTTCTCATTTTTTTACATTGCTAATGGGAGGTATTTGCTAATATTATTATTCTTATTACACCTAGTACATATTGGGTATAGGATTTTGGAGATGGGAATACCCTTTTTTTTCTCTAGTTATGATGTGCCAGCATTTTATGTAGAGAGTCTGCATCTTCGTAAAACACAGACTACATAAAAACACAGATAAGCAAAGTAATCCATAATGCTGGTGAAATATACGGGCACAACACCGCCGCTGCTCTGCCCCAAGTCCTTGCTGTCAAAACTTTACTGCCTGACATTCGGAGGAGGCGGGTGCCATCAGTAGGGTCGTGGCACCACTTATTTGGCGCCTCCTAAATGTTCTCTTTTTTGTTTGCATAGATGGCAGGGCTGAGAAGACACATTTGCCGCGTCGTGCTGGATCACTTTGACAAGGCGTATTCACATGAGCTGGGGGATCAGTGGCGGACAGTCAGGTCAGTTTAACGATCAAGTTACGGAATCGTCGCAGGAAGAGGACCACGTATTGGAGCGTACTTGGCAGCTTCTTGAAGGGTTTGTGCCGAAGACCACACCAGGCAACGGAAACTTTACTCCAAACCCCACACCCACTTGATGGATACCCCGCCCCTTTTTCACCCCCATGTCTTGTGCCCCTAAATATGCATTTGGAGGACAGGACACCATCTGTGTGAAGATGAAGCCCTCCTGAATCTGATACAGGAGGATGCGCACGTCTTTATCTGGGGGATGGATTCCGATCCTGTTGAAAAAGCACCACAGCAGTGTAAAAATGGCACTGCTGTGCACACGTTCAGTCTTTTTTTACATTTTTTTACAACCTCAGGGTTCGGACACAGTCTAGTGGTTAAAAGAAATAATAGTTTAAATTGGAGAAAAAAAGATGCTGGCAGTGGAGCCGCCGCTAAAACTATGGCAAAACCGCTTCAGTAAATAGACTGAGGCTTTTTCCTGATGCTGCTTTACCTAAGAAAATCTAAAATTTGTTTTGTTCTCATACCCTGACATCATGTGTCAGAAGGTTTCCCCTTTTTCTGGAGCCTTGCAGACATCACGGAAGAGTTGGCAATTACCATATTTTTCGGATTATAAGACTCTCCGGATCATAAGACGCAACCCAAATTTTGAGGAGAAAAAAAGGAATTTTTTTTTTTAATAAAATGTCAGTGCTTCTTATAATCCATGCGTCTTATTGCTTACCGGGGGTGGTGGCTGCGGTGAAGCGGGGTCCCAGGGTCACTGCTGGAGGAGGCAGGAGTGGGGTAATTCTGCTGGCCGCAGGCTGGGATGAGGGGGTATTTCGATGTGCAGTGCGCCACTGCGGTATCCAAGCTGCGAGTGTCAGGTTCCGACGTGCTGCTGGGGTCTCCGATGCTGCTTGCGGGGCTCCGGTGCTGCGGGGGCTCTGCCAACATTTGTGAGGCAGAGTGGGGTAATTCTGCTGGCCGCAGGCTGGGATGAGGGTTTTCGATGTGCAGTGCGCACTGCGAGTATCCCATGCTGCGAGTGTCAGGTTCCCGACGGTGCTGCTGGGTCTCCGATGCTGCTTGCGGGGGCTCCGGTGCTGCGGGGGCTCTGCCAACATTTTGTGAAAGGCCAGAGCCCCCTCATTTCTGTGGACTTTGGGAAAATGGCCTCCGGGGGCGGCGCATGCGCAGATGGAGATCTCGGCATCTTGATCTCAGGAGATGAGAATTCAGCGCTGTCCACCGCACAGGAAACCACGGAAATGCGGGGGCTCTGGCCTCTCGCAAAATGTCGGCAGAGCCCCCCGCAGCACCGGAGACCCCCGTAAGCAGCAGCGGAGACCCCAGCAGCACCACCGGGCATCCCCTCATCCCAGCCTGCAGCAACGGTACCGGTAAGGTATATACGCATTATAAGATGCACCCCCATTCCCCCCCACCCAAGACATGCAGCCGCGGGGACTTGAACATAGTATTAGAGCACACAGAAGCTGCTCTATTAGCACACGAGCATGCTCGCTCATTACTGCAGTCTCTCTGTGAAGGTATAGCACGACAGCAGAAGAAGCCGCCACATGGTACCACATTAATCAGATGTCCCACTGCTTCTGTTGCCCTTCCTGTTAAACCATGATGTCATGGAGAAGCTGCAGCTTCACCTCCCTCCTCCCCATCTACTGTTTACCATCTCATTATTATGGTGACATTACACTGTCACCCAGCAGCTATCCTCTAATGCTACTCTCAGCAATGGCCGACCTGAGTCTAATGTGTCTGGCCACATCTGTGAGGTTTCTGACCATTTCCAGGGAGTCTGCAGGAGAGATGGAAGCTGCCGGGAAGTGGTAACATGCCACATGAGATCTCTCATACCTTTTAATGCATTCACATATTTTATTGATTTATGCAAAAAATATATAATTATAGGGAAATGTTCTGTTTTCTACATTTGAACATAGGTTGTTATCGGTAGAGAGGAAACATGTTTTTAGATAAAAAAGGGTTTAATAATAATAATAAAAGAATAATATTGCTCTAGTGTCTATGTGGATGTAATCGTACGTATGCCATCCACAGGGCAGTGCTGACGTCGCCCGGCCTCTGGCAGTACGCCGTCTTACTTAATAACTTCCACTGCAGTTTGGAGACGGAGAAGCGTCTGTCGATGTGCGGTTACCACCAGCTCACTCATCAAACCTTTCCTGCATCGTTGAAGTGCTACATCAACAGGAATCCTGGGAAATTTCCTTCACAGCGCCACCAAACCGGGGAAATTAAAGGGTATTACATCCTGAACGCTTCTTCCCTGCTACCAGTGCTGGCCTTGGATGTCCGTCCTGGAGAGAGAGTCCTGGATATGTGTGCTGCCCCCGGTGGCAAATCTGTAACACTGCTGCAGTGTGCATCACCAGGTAACTGCCTGCGATTGTCATAAAACCTGTACTTATGATCAGTAGGATTTCCCGCTGTGTTATTAAAGTTACCATTGAGAAATAGTGATGAGCTAACGTGCTCTGATAACGTCTTACCCATGCATGCTCGGGTGTTATCTGAGTATCTCGGGCGTGCTTGTATATTACGGCTGCATGATTTGTGGCTGTTACACAGCCTGAACATACGTGGGAATAGCCTGTTTGTTAGGGAACCCTTCACATGTGTTCAGGCTGTTTAACAGCTGCCAATCATGCAGCCGCAGGGACTCGAATATAATATACGAGCACGCCCATTCAGATAACACCCGAGCATGTACGGGTAAGA